>CM067301.1:1841565-3041565 GCA_034231615.1 Meghimatium bilineatum
GGTGGTGGTGATGGTGGCGATGTTAGGGGTGATAGTGGTGTTGGTTGTGATGGTGATGAGGATGCCCCGTGCTCAACAATTCTTCTAATCATAAAGAAACTTTTCAGTGACAACCTTGCAACTTCGCAACATCCATGCAACTTCGCAACATCCATGCAACTTCGTAACATCCTTGCAACTTCGCAACATCCTTGCAACTTCGCAACATCCTGCAGGTTAAAGGACTGATTCCATCAACTCAGTCGAGGTATGTGTAACTTCATCACAGCTGAAATCAGGTGGTAGCCAAGCAATATAACAACTTCCTTAACCACTTTTTACGATATGTAAGACAAACGAAAGTATTCCTGTTCGTTGCTCTCCTTTCGCGGTATTTCTTTAGTATACACAAGCTTTCACGTAGAACAGGGTGATTTAATTGTAATACTTAGTGCACGTGTGGCGCATGGCCGAGAGGTTAGAGCGTTCGTCTCACACTAAGTAATGTCCAGAGTTCGATCCCCAGTAAGAACTGGTTTTTTTCTGTCGGAGGGTAAATTAAAAACTCACCCTGTACATGACGATGCGACAGCAAGAGCATGCAGTCTTTATCTCACAGCTACAAAATCTCTCCCTGCAACTCCTTAACGGGAAACGTGCAGTATTTCACAGCTTTTTTAAACCTAGTGCACGGTCTTTTAGATTATATCCTTCTAAGCACATGTTACGGCTTTACAAAAAGAGTCGGCTGTCAAGAAACGTTGTCAAGATCAGGATGTCTAGTACTTGCACCTTGTACTTCCAGTACAAGCATATCCTCTTGTAAAACGTAATCCTAGTGTACAGGGCCGTAGAGATGAGCACCTTAAGGATGGGGTTCTCCCATCTCCTACACATTTTTTTGGGTTAAACGGTCATCCGTTCGTTTTCTTGTGTAAATTTCACAATGCCAAACTCTACTCATAAATAGTCCTAAGTGCTGATCTCACACATTGTCACTGATATTTGCTTACCCGTGACCCTCTGGAATTCTACGATGACGCATTTGACTGTTACCTTGATTTTAATTGGCTGTCACACAAAGTATAATTATAGTGACCAATGAAAATAATAGCATTCTTCAAGTGAGTCATTAAGAATGTGTGATTTCCTCATTAGCCAGTAGGTAGCTAGTCATCACCAGACAAATATATTTTGTAGTAGGATTTATTAAGTATTGTACTGAGATCCATTTATGTTTGGTAACAACCGACTCTTTATGTGACATCCTAGCACAATCTTATACATATCTAGATGTCCATGCATGGTGTCCCTCCGATGACCTATAAGATACGGTATTCTTTACAGGCACACGAACTAAAGTATAATTGCAGAGATAGCCACATGTAAACACGCGAACGTGTGTACAAACATCAGGAACGATACCTTGGTCTACACTTTAAAATCCATGTCTGGCACGACCGATCAGCCTGCGTCACTAGTTGAATGTGCACCCCTCCTGAGACACCCTACTACGCCTGGTTAAAACGTGATTATTTCAGTGCTAGAAAATCCGACTTCTGAAGCGCATGCTGGAAGCTCGAACGGCCTTTCCCCCATGAAGAGACGAGGGCAAAAAATAAGAAGAGAAATGACTCTATTGTCCTGCACTTATTTCCATTTCCAATCCTCCTCCAGCCTATTAATCCGACAGAATCTCAAGTACCGAACCCTGCATGATTTGTTTCGTGTATCAAAGCTCGCAGTTTCAGCTTTTTTAGTGACCGTCTCATCCGGGGATTGCGACGTCGCCGAACAAAACATCAATTCGTTTCGGTTCATTACGTCTCCAACATGGCGCCGACAGAAAAATTGAGAAGAGGCGAGCCCAAACTGAGGAATGGACGTAAAATAGTACTGTATTGTTGGGCACTTCATTAACTTTTGCCAGTTTCAATTATTCGCTCATTTGATGAGAACGTAAATTTAGGCAGAGTTCCCTCTTAACACTCCTGCTTGTCGCCAGCTTTTTGTCCCTTTTTATTCTTTCAAAATACATCGAATTGTATTTATACACACTAAAACATGGCACTGTTCTATTAATGGCCTTTTCTAGTGTCACTTTTCTAGATTCTGCTTTGTTCGACTTCATCAAATGTGAAGCGTAGTGTTTTGCAATTCTTGTGACTATGGGTAGGCTTAAGTTCAGATCTCTTAAATTATTTCTTGTACGGGAAAAACCGGCACTACCTCAATCGTGGACTATCTTCAGAGACAACAAGTCAAACGGTTTATACACAAAGTATTTTCAAAATTTCGAACCGTTAGGTTTTTCTACAAAATATATACAACAAACAGTGAAAAATAATGAAAATAGTAAAAACTAGAAATAATCGTAAAAGGGCTTGTTTCGATTCGTTAGTATGTTGTTAGTGGAGATGGTCACGGTTAGAGATAGTGATATTAAATACCCATGTGAAAATATCCGTGATGCGTATTTACTCTATATTTAAAATATGTACACTCGCAATTAAGACGGTGGTAATCTGCGGTAATCAGAGCACATAGTTCCATCATTATATTTATCAGTTCAAATAAAATAAACATATAGTAAACCTAAATCTCCCGCCTTCTTTGCTCTAAACATATTTGAAACAGTGGTTTCTTTAACAGGAAGAAGCTGGAAACCTTTGAAGACCACTTTTATATTTAAAAAAAAATAACTTTTAAAGAAAAAAAAACATAAGACATATATTTACGTTCCTGAATATGTTATTGGCATAAAGAACTGACTTATGTATGCACATTTTATAAAAATCTAGAATATGTTCTTCCTTGACAAAATTATAGCTTTCAAATTGCAATTATTTTATCAACATATTTTCCAATTTCTTTTAATTATAATTTTTTCCACTTAACAATTGTTTGATCTAGACCGGAATTTAAAGTTAGGTGTTTGCCCTTGCCGACCGTTCATTCCTTAGAGAATTTGCAAACACCAGACCAAATTTTACTGCCATTCTGTCTTTCAGGACCTGCTCGCAGTCGCGGGAACGACAGCCATCTTAGCTTTTGTTCCTTCCTCCAGAGATGACTGTTCATTTTTCCCCGCAACAATGCTCCACGCGCACTTCAGCACAAGTTCGATTTCTGAATTTTCAGAATTGTATTTGATGAATCGATTACATCACTGGCGAATGTTATGATCGTTTTACTTAAGGTTAAACATAATTATCATCGCAATATTTGAGGTATCGATCCCACAGGCCATATCAAAGAGTGTGATTAATTTTTGATTGGCACCGTCCAACATTAAGGGCACAGAAGCGGGGGACTGACTGTTCACATTGAAGTTTTTACCAGCTCAAGAGCAGGGTGGATAGTTGCAAGCTAAACTTCCATTACTCGACTGATACTTTCTGTAGTACTCTTTTTTCCTTTCTCTTCCATTCTCTTATTTCCTCCCTCTCTCTCTCCCTCTTTCTACCTATCTCACTCTCTCTCCTTCACTTTCTCTCACCTTACTCCTTCTTCCCTATTTCCCCTCTCTCTCCCCCGCTCTCCTTTCTACCTTTTCCTTTTTTTCTCTCTCTCCCTTTCTTCCTCTCCCTTCTCATCTTTTCCTTTACTCCTCTTTCTCCATCACTCCCCTCTCTCTCTCTCCTCACAATTCCTTTCTTTCTTTCCCCTATTCTCCTCATCTTCTATTCCTTTCTCTTCTCCTTTTTCTCTCCCCTTTTCTCTCTCTCTCTCCCTCACCGTCTCTATCCCTTTCTCCCACTCACTTTCTCCATCACCCTCCCTCCACCTATCTTCCTTTTTCTCCTTTTCTATCTCACCCTCCCTTTCTCTCTCACCCTCCCTCTCTCCATCATCCTCTCTCTCTCTTTCTTCCACTACCTTTCTCCACCTATTTTTCGCTTTTCTCTCCCCTTCTTTCTCTTTCACTCACCCGTTCTTCCTTTTATTCCTCTCATTGTCTCCTTCTCTTCCTTTCATTCTCTCTCTCTCATACCTCATTCAGGAAGCGGTCGACTACCCAGTTGTTCTTGAGTGTGAAATATTTATATTTAAAGGCTGCCGATTGCATAACAGTTATCGGTCCATTTTGTACTGCGTACCTCATTTATCTGTAGCGCGAGCCTCCCCCTGCAATGAAGTCTGTCTCTCATGTGTTTCATTACCGTTACACGTTCCCTTCACATGTTGTTTCTGTGTGTCTGTGATTATGTCGATAGCATCGCAAGTTGCTGTTATTTTCATGTGTTGTCCTGGACGTCTGTGATTATGTCGATAGCATGGCAAGAATCTGCAGAAAAGGTCAAGAAATTGTGACTGTGATCGACTTTGAGGTTTGTGCCAATCGTGTAGTAGAAATACCATTTCTCTCGTGCTGCTGCCCAACTAGTGATATGTTTACAGATGTTTGCATAGCTTATTAGTTACCACGGCCGAAGTCGGATATGATGGTCTGAAATAAACGACGATACAGTGCATTTCCGTACTCTGAACTACATTCCCCACCGAAGACGGATGTGTCGGGGCATTGGCGCAAAAAAACGGCGAAATAATGCATTTCCATTCTTTGGACTACATCCTGCTGGACATCTAGCAGGACCATGGTCCTACTACAAGAGAGATCCAGCGGGAGTTTGAGAATTAACGCTGAAGAAAAAGAAAAACATTCGGTGAAAGTTTGAGAACAAACATCAAGCAATATTTTTGTTGAACTTGTTGTTTTATAACAGTCTTCTTCTGCATGTGTTCTGCAACATTCTATAGGCATCCCGCTTATTGGGACATGAGCTCATGGATCGCTGGATCTAGATTGTCGCATGTAAAGACATCCGTACAAAAAATAAACTAGACTTCACTCGTGACGTATTGATGATTGTCTTGTTGTCGTTGGTTACTATTTATATATTTGGAGTCACGTGCCGAAAAGGCAAGTCCGATCAACGAAATGAGCGGAAATAATTTAAAAAATCAGTCTTTCAGTTCATGTTTACTTTCTGTAAAGATAAAGGAAGGTTCCATGGCAGCAACCTGCCGTCGGGAATGAAGATAACTCTTCATGCACTAATCAGCAACAATTATTATGTGGTGTGACCAGTTCCCTTCCTTGCTGTCTTTACCTCCCCTAACTCATACGTTCCGTAATCATTTACATCTGAGTTGACCGTACATTTACTATTACTTTCTGTACACATGTCTTTACTGGAGTCTCATGGCTAGATCAACAATCATTCAACCATTAGATTGTGTCCCCCTTTTTTTAGTTTAAATATATTGTGTCCCCTTGTTTAGTTGACAACACAAAATAGGTCCATGTCATTGATACACATTCTCTGGAGAAATACTTCTACTCTCCTTACAAGTCTCTGTGTCCAATATGATAACAGGGTGGTATCACTCAGGGTATTCCATTTCACCTTTTTCGGTCACAATATAAGGCTGATGTCAACTAAGACAAGCAATACCTAGGCCGGACGTTTCGGATCTGTTTCTGTTGGTGTCTGATGAACCATATCAATTTGATATCTCGACCCAAAATCTATCAGACCTGACTAAATCTGATAAAAAAATAACTAGTATTCAGGCTGGTATTCTGTGGTATTCTGTATGGAGGAGGAGAAAACTAACTAGAAGAGATTAGAATCTGAATAGGTGCACTCCTTGGCCTCAGTGAGTGGCAGTTTATTTGGAGGCTACTGGAGGCTATCGAACTGTTCTAAGATTAAAATAGACAGAAAGAAGATCCAGCAAAGACTTAGGAAAAGACATGAACATTGAAATCTACTGCCGAAGACGAATGTGTCGGGCCACTGAGGCAAATAAAACGGCGACATAACGCATTTCCATTCTCTAGACTACATCTTACTGCAAATCTAATAGGACCATTGTCCTGCTACAAGAGTTTCAGCGGGAGTTTGAGAATGAACGTTGAAGAAGAAGAATAACAGTGAAAAATAGTAATCCTCAAACACATTATATAACACAGACTAAAACAAAGTAACATAGAAACTTACACAGACTAAAACAAAGTAACAGAAACTTACACAGACTAAAACAAAGTAACATAGAAACTTACACAGACTAAAACAAAGTAACAGAAACTTACACAGACTAAAACAAAGTAACATAGAAACTTGCACAGACTAAAACAAAGTAACATAGAAACTTACACAGACTAAAACAAAGTAACATAGAAACTTACACAGACTAAAACAAAGTAACATAGAAACGTGCACAGACTAAAACAAATTAACATAGAAACTTACACAGACTAAAACAAAGTAACATAGAAACTTGCACAGACTAAAACAAAGTAACATAGAAACTTACACAGACTAAAACAAAGTAACATAGAAACTTACACAGACTAAAACAAAATAACATAGAAACTTACACAGACTAAAACAAAGTAACATAGAAACTTACACAGACTAAAACAAAGTAACAGAAACTTACACAGACTAAAACAAAGTAACATAGAAACTTACACAGACTAAAACAAAGTAACAGAAACTTACACAGACTAAAACAAAGTAACATAGAAACTTGCACAGACTAAAACAAAGTAACAGAAACTTACACAGACTAAAACAAAGTAACATAGAAACTTACACAGACTAAAACAAAGTAACATAGAAACGTGCACAGACTAAAACAAATTAACATAGAAACTTACACAGACTAAAACAAAGTAACATAGAAACTTGCACAGACTAAAACAAAGTAACATAGAAACTTACACAGACTAAAACAAAGTAACATAGAAACTTACACAGACTAAAACAAAATAACATAGAAACTTACACAGACTAAAACAAAGTAACATAGAAACTTGCACAGACTAAAACAAAGTAACATAGAAACTTACACAGACTAAAACAAAGTAACATAGAAACTTACACAGACTAAAACAAAGTAACATAGAAACTTGCACAGACTAAAACAAAGTAACATAGAAACTTACACAGACTAAAACAAAGTAACATAGAAACTTACACAGACTAAAACAAAGTAACATAGAAACTTACACAGACTAAAACAAAGTGACATAGAAACTTGCACAGACTAAAACAAAGTAACATAGAAACTTACACAGACTAAAACAAAGTAACATAGAAACTTACACAGACTAAAGCAAAGTAACATAGAAACTTACACAGACTAAAACAAAGTAACATAGAAACTTACACAGACTAAAACAAAGTAACATAGAAACTTACACAGACTAAAACAAAGTAACATAGAAACTTACACAGACTAAAACAAAGTAACATAGAAACTTACACAGACTAAAACAAAGTAACATAGAAACTTACACAGACTAAAACAAAGTAACATAGAAACTTACACAGACTAAAACAAAGTAACATAGAAACTTACACAGACTAAAACAAAGTAACATAGAAACTTACACAGACTAAAACAAAGTAACATAGAAACTTACACAGACTAAAACAAAGTAACATAGAAACTTACACAGACTAAAACAAAGTAACATAGAAACTTACACAGACTAAAACAAAGTAACATAGAAACTTACACAGACTAAAACAAAGTAACATAGAAACTTACACAGACTAAAACAAAGTAACATAGAAACTTACACAGACTAAAACAAAGTAACATAGAAACTTACACTGACTAAAACAAAGTAACATTGAAACTTACACAGACTAAAACAAAGTAACAGAAACTTACACAGACTAAAACAAAGTAACATAGAAACTTACACAGACTAAAACAAAGTAACATAGAAACTTACACAGACTAAAACAAAGTAACATAGAATCTTACACAGACTAAAACAAAGTAACATAGAAACTTACACAGACTAAAACAAAGTAACATAGAAACTTACACAGACTAAAACAAAGTAACATAGAAACTTACACAGACTAAAACAAAGTAACATAGAAACTTACACGGACTAAAACAAAGTAATATAGAAACTTACACAGACTAAAACAAAGTAACATAGAAACTTACACAGACTAAAACAAAGTAACATAGAAACTTACACAGACTAAAACAAAGTAACATAGAAACTTACACAGACTAAAACAAAGTAACATAGAAACTTACACAGACTAAAACAAAGTAACATAGAAACTTACACAGACTAAAACAAAGTAACATAGAAACTTACACAGACTAAAACAAAGTAACATAGAAACTTACACAGACTAAAACAAAGTAACATAGAAACTTACACAGACTAAAACAAAGTAACATAGAAACTTACACAGACTAAAACAAAGTAACATAGAAACTTACACAGACTAAAACAAAGTAACATAGAAACTTACACAGACTAAAACAAAGTAACATAGAAACTTACACAGACTAAAACAAAGTAACATAGAAACTTACACAGACTAAAACAAAGTAACATAGAAACTTACACAGAATAAAACAAAATAACATAGAAACTTGCACAGACTAAAACATTTCGGAGAATGAAATAATGTAAAGAATTGGAAAGATGAATAAATAGATAGAACGGCTACAGATAAGAAAAAAGGAGGTCACCCACGACATCGGTGAATGTGTAGCAGAATATTTCAGTTTGTAATTGGCAAGAAAAACGAGTTGCAGAGAACCGAGAGTCTTCCAGAGTGGAAGTGTGGACAACGTTCTTTCTATAAAGGACACATCACAGAAAAGTAACAGATTGAGAGCATGTAAACAGCGGCGTAACATAATCGCAGCCAAGCACAGTTCAATTCCAGGTAGAATTCCTTACCTACACAGCTAAAAATGGGTACACGAACCTTGTACGATTGAAAATCATTTCAGATTTCAACCAGAGGCGAGTAATACATGACAGATTAGAAGAAATACATGACAGATTAGAAGAAATACATGACAGATTAGAAGAAATATCATGACAATAGTGTTAAAGAGGCTCAATAATTTGAAAATTTAATTCATTAATTAGAGACAACGTGGCGCGTGGTCGAGAGGTTAAAGCGTTGGTCTCACATTTGTGAAGTCCAGGGCTCAACTCCCGGTAAGGACGGGGTTGTTTTTTTCTGTCAGCGGATACATTAAAAAGTTCACCCTGTACATGACGTGGCGATAGCAAGAGCATCCGCCTTCAGCACACAGCTACACGTACCACCTCAGTGCACTTTCCTAACATGAAAAACGCAGTATTTAACAGACAATAGTAAACGGCGCAATGAACAATGTGGAAGTTCATCATGGTCTGCACCAGCAGGTTGGTCACACGACTGTTTGAGTATACCTTTCTATTTTTTCTCCTAAATCATTCATCTCCTTCTATGTTAATTTTTAAATCTATGCAGCTTAGAATGATGCCATCCAGAGTTTACAGTTTGGGTGAGGAGATATCTCAACATTTTGACTAATGAGATGGCTCAGGCCAGAAGATGAGGTGGACATTTTCCCTTCCTTTATCAAATCATACCAAGTCACGGATGTGTTGGGCAATTGGCGCACATAAATTTAATAGGACCATGGTCCTGCTACAAGAGATATCCAGTGGCAGTTTGAGAATGAACGCTGAAGAAGAAGAATACCAAGTCATTTAATACTAGGAACTTGTGCACACGGCGGGATAAAAAAAAACGAGACCATCCCTCCCCCATTTGACGATTTTTCACAAAAACTTTCATGAAATTTAACTTCATGGCATGATAGACAAGCATCAGTAGAATTGATAATTCTGCAGATAGAATGTTGTGATGATTAATGATCGGCTAAGGCACCTGACTTCTAAAAAACACTTAACACGAAGAAAGAATTATTAACAGAAATAGAGATTAACTGAAATAGAAATAGAGAAATTAACAGAAAAAGAGATCAAACAACTAAAATATTTTGGACACATTAAAGATATGCCACCTTGTTGAAGACCTTACATGAGGGTAAGGTAAAGTCGAAGGTAAGCGTGTACGAGCACGAGGTAGGCAGAGATACAAGTGGGAGAGTAACAACACAAGTTGGACAGGTTACCGTCTAGCAGAGTGCACCCAAAAAACAAGAGAAATGGATGTTGGAGTCTGTTTCAACGTTGCGGTGACGGCACTTGTTGATGATGAAGCCACCTCGCACAGCACATGATGATGATGATCAACCAACCACTAAAGCTCAAGATTCGAGAAATTCATCGAAGCCATACATCCTACAATCTATCCTGAAAAATGACCCCAGTCACTTCTTATCCTATCTCCCACAAATGGAATGTGTCATGCGCAGTGACGAGCCCCTCTCACACCAGTCTTCCTTCCGGCGACCAATTTAAATAAAAGAAACGGAACGAGGACCTGTCTCATGTCCACTCCTTCCATTGTTCGGAGGTTAGAGGGTGAACTGCCCCTCTTGGTATCGTCTGTTCAGCCTATGAGGTATAATGGTCACAAAGAATAACTATGCACCATACCAACCAGTGAAGTCGGTATTCAATGATGATTGTCAGTGTTCCAGATGAAACACTGAATAATACAGACACATCAAACACAGATAATGATGAACCGGTGTTGGAATGATGAACTGATGTTGGAATGATGAACCGGTGTTGGAATGATGAACCGGTGCTGGAATGATGAACTGATGTTGGAATGGTGAACTGGTGTTGCAATGATGAACTGGGGTTGGAATGATGAACAGGGGTTGGAATGATGAACCGGTGCTGGAATGATGAACTGATGTTGGAATGATGAACTGATGTTGGAATGATGAACCGATGTTGGAATGATGAACGGATGTTGGAATGATGAACTGATGTTGGAATGATGAACGGATGTTGGAATGATGAACGGATGTTGGAATGATGAACTGATGTTGGAATGATGAACCGATGTTGGAATGATGAACGGATGTTGGAATGATGAACTGGTGTTGCAATGATGAACTGGGGTTGGAATGATGAACCGGTGTTGGAATGATGAACCGGTGCTGGAATGGTGAACTGGTGTTGCAATGATGAACCGGTGTTGGAATGATGAACTGATGTTGGAATGATGAACTGATGTTGGAATGATGAACCGATGTTGGAATGATGAACGGATGTTGGAATGATGAACTGGTGTTGCAATGATGAACTGGGGTTGGAATGATGAACCGGTGTTGGAAGGATGAACCTGTGTTGGAATGCTTTTGGTGCCGTTGCTACAAGCTATGTTGTTATTTGGTTTTTTCTTTTCTTCAGACGACTAACAGTGGGTTAGGACAACGGTTTGAAAAAAAATATACCTTGGGGTCTTGGTTACCTCTAATATTTTATAAAGGTCTAATATTCGAATAGACCACGTTACATGGGAAGAACTTGCACAAAAAAGATCTACATGGCGTTCTACAATCAAAAAGAGGGCATCATCTTGTGAAAAGAGGAGAAATGCAACAGCTCAACAGCGGAGAGCGGCTAGAAAGTCACGGACAATCCGTCTACAGTGGTCATTCCATGTCCGAACTGTCCAAGGACATTTACAGCTCCAATAGGGCTCATTAGCCATCTACGAACTCATAATCAAGGACATAACTAAAATTGAATTTTCAAAAGTGGATGTAACAAATGGTCATCATCATCATGTGATGTACGAACAACATCAACAATATTTTATGGTAGTGTGTCCTGGTATAACCTAATTGGACTTTGTCTGCTGGTTGAAAGGGCACACCTCTCCAAAAGAGAGGCAAACTCATTAACTACCAACCTACCTGTCGGTTTGAAAAACAAAAATATGCAAGTAGCTACTAGAAAAAAGGTTGGGGTGGCTGAGTTTACCTGATCCGCGACATCCAAATTGTTTCGATAGTTTTTAAAGCTCTGATATACCCAAATTGGACTAGCGGTCCGTTAATGAAAGTAGCGTACCTCACCATAAAAGTAAATTTTACCTGTGCTTTAGACAACGATGTGTCTCCGCAACGGACCTTCAACATTACTTGTCTCCTGCTGTGGTAATGCACTCTGCTAGACTGTTACCTGTGCATTTCATTATATTTCGTTTCTCTCCCAAATGTATCTCAGCCTATCTCTTGCTCTGCCTTCCTCGACTTTACCCTCAAGTAAGGACTTCATTTTCAATGAAGGTCAATGGGTTCAATTCCCGTCAGGTGTAATAATTATTTCCATTTATCCTTATGTTTCCTATTTGAATTTACCTGTATAAGATATTATCTCAAGCAACATTGTTCTGTCTCTATGTTATTTTTCAAGAAGGACATTAGGTCCGTGTAGTAAGAATATGAATGTTCTATGTTTGTGTTACTGGGGATACTTAATTACTTGTACGTTCAATCAATCAATAAAACCCATAACCCTTCAGGGTCGTAGGGGTACCACATTGGATGCTTCAGCACACAGAGTCCTCCAGCGAATTCTATCCTCAGCGATGCGGATGAGTGTGGAAATATCTAGCTTTGTCCATTCCTTGATGTTGTCTGTCCATGTCTTTATTTGTGCTCCTCTGCTTCTTCCACCCTCGACAGTTCCCTGCAGTATTGTTTTTGACAAGGAATCGTGCCTGCATACATGTCCGAACCATGCTAGTTTTCGTCGTTTCACTATTGAAAGCAATGGCTCCTGGACACCTGCACACATCTCTACTTTATTTCTTACGTACACATTGGTCTTATGTTCCCTATAGGAAATTCGTAGAATTCTTCTGTAGCATTTATACTCGAAAGTCTGTAATCTTCTCTCCATGTCCGCAGTGAGTGTCCAACTCTCACAACCATACAACACAACAGAAAGCACCAGCGACCTATACAGTTTGATTTTCACTCCAACACTGATGTTGCTTTTCCAAATCACAGTTAGCCTTGACAAGGACGCTAAAGCCATCTCCAGCCTTATTTTTAGTTCTGCTTTGCATTTACCATCGCTGCATATACTGGATCCGAGGTATTTGACGGTATTCACCTCTTCAAGCTTGTGTCCATGTTAACTTGTACGTTAATGTGCGTTAAATAATGTTCGTTGATGTTGTAATATTCCTTGTTTGGATTGGTCCGTTCTTAGTAACTTTGAGTACACAGGCTGAATGTATTGACGAGACCACATCTTTTTCGGGGATGTGGTTGGTCAAGTACGGAAAACTTGTTTACTTGTGTTGCAAAGTGACTCGGTGCTGCTAGAACGGAATACTTGAATTTACTAGTAAATGGCTTCAATAAAGTGTCATGTCTTTTAATATCTCCAAAATAGTGTATTTCTTTGATATTTATTCCTTTAATAGTTCTTTTTCATATGCTGTTGTTGTTAGAACCTTGTTTCTTTTCTCCTTCCATCAAGTTTTCCCTTGTTCTTCCATATTCTTCCACTGCTCTGCGCTTCAACTTTTTATTATAACTTTAGTTTCTGTTTGTGGTTTGCGCTAATTCATCAATCTTAGTACTTTCTTTACTGCTAGTTTACAGCAAAGCTGCGATAATTGCGCTTTTCCACGTAGCTCATTCGCTGTCGATAATATATTAATGTGGATTATAACTGCGTATTTTTTCCACCCAATTACTTTCTCCATTTAAATTTTAAAAAATTATATTCTCTGTAAGCCATCTCTTCCCATTACACGAACAAGTGAGTTTGTTTCATAGCTTTGTTTCTTTATCTTTCGACAAGACTGCGATACAAGCGCAAACGACTTACACAAACCAGAACTAATATTTCAATGGAAACAGATTAATCTACAATAAAACACAATCTCGGGGTTTTTTTGAACATCAACCACAAATAAAACCCTTTCATCTACGCCGTGTTTGAAATTGAATTCTGTGAAGACCGTAACCAAATCTGATGTCTTTCAATGCGATCATTCGAACTAAGATGGAGTCGTTGAAACAGCCAAACGAGATGCTGTAAGCAAGCATGCTTTTATTCACGTGAAAACGTGCCGTGTTTGCAAGAATAAAGAAAAATTTCAAGGAAGGGATCAGGGTACAACATTGTTTGACACAATGTCGCTAAATATTTAATAAATTTCCAGCGCTGGCTACACAGAAGGGATTATCATAGGTGTTCTGTAAAATAGATCTTTGTTATTCCATTGTCGGGTCAGTCTATCGAGGCTTGGTACAAACTACTTGCTGGAGACAAGAAGGATGGGTTCCAAACTTTGATTGTTAGATATTTAAAGAGTGTGTGGCGAGGGAAACCGATTTGTCTGGTCTATCTGCATAACCTATTGTTTTCGTAATTCGTTTCCCAGATCTTTTGATCCGAAATTTTAATTTAAAATTTTTTTGATTTAATACACAGGTGCACGTGAGACGAAACGTCGCACTCACTTGCACGGTCGTAACATTCTCGTGGTTTTTGTTTTTCTTTCCGCACACAAAGACATAGACTTACAATCAGATCCGAAAATTTAAAAAAAAAAGTGAAACGAAAAATAAACCTGAGACATATTTCTAGAAAAATTTGGCTGTAATGAATTGCAATGTTTGATTGTTCATTATTGATCAATTTGTACATAAAAATAGAACAGTTGATCTTGCAACATTGTTTGCACGCTGCAAGTAATTGCGGTGTTTGCACTTGAGCGGGAGATATTGTCCTGAAAACTGTATCAATCTCTGTTTTCTGATGAAATGTTTTTGATATTTTAGTACCACGTGAAAAAATAGATTTCTAACTGCAACCATATGTTTAATTTGTTAGCTGCAGCTATATGTACGATTTGTTTGCTGCAGCTATATGTTTGATTTGTTATCTGCAGTCCTATTTTTGATATGCTAGCACTAGATACGATCACATCGTACAGAAATAATGACAGAATTAATGTTTTCAGTGATCGACATAACTTCATTTCCTTGTCTCCTATTTTCCCCTGTACTTTTTCTCTGCATGTGTATATGTTAGCCTATTTTTCTGCTTGTGTATATGTTAGCCTATTTTTCTGCTTGTGTATATGTTAGCCTATTTTTCTGCTTGTGTATATGTTAGCCTATTTTTCTGCTTGTGTATATGTTAGCCTATTTTTCTGCTTGTGTATATGTTAGCCTATTTTTCTGCTTGTGTATATGTTAGCCTATTTTTCTGCTTGTGTATATGTTAGCCTATTTTTCTGCTTGTGTATATGTTAGCCTATTTCTCTGCATGTGTATATGTTAGCCTATTTTTCTGCTTGTGTATATGTTAGCCTATTTTTCTGCATGTGTATATGTTAGCCTATTTCTCTGCATGTGTATATGTTAGCCTATTTTTCTGCTTGTGTATATGTTAGCCTATTTCTCTGCATGTGTATATGTTAGCCTATTTCTCTGCATGTGTATATGTTAGCCTATTTTTCTGCTTGTGTATATGTTAGCCTATTTCTCTGCATGTGTATATGTTAGCCTATTTTTCTGCTTGTGTATATGTTAGCCTATTTTTCTGCATGTGTATATGTTAGCCTATTTCTCTGCATGTGTATATGTTAGCCTATTTTTCTGCTTGTGTATATGTTAGCCTATTTTTCTGCTTGTGTATATGTTAGCCTATTTTTCTGCTTGTGTATATGTTAGCCTATTTTTCTGCTTGTGTATATGTTAGCCTATTTTTCTGCTTGTGTATATGTTAGCCTATTTTTCTGCTTGTGTATATGTTAGCCTATTTTTCTGCTTGTGTATATGTTAGCCTATTTTTCTGCTTGTGTATATGTTAGCCTATTTTTCTGCTTGTGTATATGTTAGCCTATTTTTCTGCTTGTGTATATGTTAGCCTATTTTTCTGCTTGTGTATATGTTAGCCTATTTTTCTGCTTGTGTATATGTTAGCCTATTTTTCTGCTTGTGTATATGTTAGCCTATTTTTCTGCTTGTGTATATGTTAGCCTATTTTTCTGCTTGTGTATATGTTAGCCTATTTTTCTGCTTGTGTATATGTTAGCCTATTTTTCTGCTTGTGTATATGTTAGCCTATTTTTCTGCTTGTGTATATGTTAGCCTATTTTTCTGCTTGTGTATATGTTAGCCTATTTTTCTGCTTGTGTATATGTTAGCCTATTTTTCTGCTTGTGTATATGTTAGCCTATTTTTCTGCTTGTGTATATGTTAGCCTATTTTTCTGCTTGTGTATATGTTAGCCTATTTTTCTGCTTGTGTATATGTTAGCCTATTTCTCTGCATGTGTATATGTTAGCCTATTTCTCTGCATGTGTATATGTTAGCCTATTTTTCTGCTTGTGTATATGTTAGCCTATTTCTCTGCATGTGTATATGTTAGCCTATTTCTCTGCATGTGTATATGTTAGCCTATTTTTCTGCTTGTGTATATGTTAGCCTATTTTTCTGCATGTGTATATGTTAGCCTATTTCTCTGCATGTGTATATGTTAGCCTATTTTTCTGCTTGTGTATATGTTAGCCTATTTCTCTGCATGTGTATATGTTAGCCTATTTCTCTGCATGTGTATATGTTAGCCTATTTTTCTGCTTGTGTATATGTTAGCCTATTTCTCTGCATGTGTATATGTTAGCCTATTTTTCTGCTTGTGTATATGTTAGCCTATTTTTCTGCATGTGTATATGTTAGCCTATTTCTCTGCATGTGTATATGTTAGCCTATTTTTCTGCTTGTGTATATGTTAGCCTATTTCTCTGCTTGTGTATATGTTAGCCTATTTCTCTGCATGTGTATATGTTAGCCTATTTCTCTGCATGTGTATATGTTAGCCTATTTTTCTGCTTGTGTATATGTTAGCCTATTTTTCTGCATGTGTATATGTTAGCCTATTTCTCTGCATGTGTATATGTTAGCCTATTTCTCTGCATGTGTATATGTTAGCCTATTTTTCTGCATGTGTATTAGTTAGCCTATTTACTGTGATTTCATGTAGAAAACATATCCTTTCTTTCATCTTTGTTTAGCTCAAAAGGGCTCAGAGGGCGTAGAGGACTGACGTAGTTGTATTTGGGTTACCGAATATGTGCTCCGTCATGAGAGCACATGTCTGCAAAGAGTGCCACCCAAAGCACGTAACTTCGTAGCTTGAAGAATTAATCCTCAAGGATCATTTTTTTAAAACCATTTTATAACCAGTCGTCGAAAGGGGATTTGAACTCGTGATTTTTTGTGTGTAAAGCGAACCAATGCTCCAGGAAGATTTCATTGGAAGGAAGTCAGTGCCTCACAATACTGACCAATATTAGTTTTTTAGATTTTCTTTATAAAAGTCTTTTGGTCGAAACGTTGATTTGTGGGTTTGTCCAGTTACTGTATGTGGTTGTGATACAGTAATGCGAGGTCAATGTTACTAGTACAACCATTAAATGTATCCCCTTCTTTATATATGTGGCAATAAAACTCGTCTTTAATCGTGGTGATCTGTCTTCAGATTTCTCTACCAAACTTTGAATCCTTTGAAGAATAATTACCACAATTATCGATTTCTCCACAGGGAACAGGTCGTAGTAAGAGGGTATACGGTACTGTCCATGAATCACAGGAACAGTTTGAAGTCCTTTAAGAGAACCGCGACCTGATTCACGGTCTAGTAGCTAAAATGATCTACAATTGGGCTGTCAATTTATCTGTCTGAACAGGCAGCCACACAATTGTTCAGTGATCTATGTTGATTGAGGCAACCCGTCTCACAATTGCTGCGCGTTCCTCATTGCCTACTTCTACATTCCAACTGAAAATTCTCATCTGAAATAGTAATGTCTTCCGCCCGAGTCAATCAAACACATTTATTATTTGACACCCAGGGATCGTATTCACACCGCTACTAGACGCCGCCAAAGTTAAGCGCCCGTGAGAAGTTAGATGGACTCTCGAAAATTAAAAGGGATAGTTCAGCGGGAAATTAGATGTTGCGGTGGGATATATCACAAGAATCAACATTTGTAGTGTTATTTGGGCATTTGGTGTTGTTCGTGCGGAACTTGCGTTCGATCAGGTGTTGGTAGGACGGCTAAATGTGTCCGGGTTAGGTCAATAACAGATCGCGATCAGAAGAGAAGGCGTCTAAATACGAGTTATTGGAAACTGATCATTCGAAAGTATTGCTATTTCATCCTCTTGGGATTAGATGGTTGGCTGGTTGATTGCTGATCCAGCGATCTATGGGCTCGTGTCTTTCGACCCTTTGGGATTACATCAATGGATATCTTATTGGGTTGTACCTTAAAAAGTATTGCTTCAGTTTCTTAATTTCTGGATCGCTCACTCCCAATGCGACCTAATAGTGCAAATGGGTGTTGGAAATCTTATAGTTAAAGAAGGAAATGCTAAAATCGGTTGTGCTGAGCCGGAAGGGACAAATAACACAGCTCCATGGTACATTAGCATCGCAACGTACTTCACGCTACGCGGCTGAAATCACAAGAAATTTCTTGTTGGCTGTCGGAGATCGAACGCATACGAAGAGAATGAAGCGGGTGAGAGGTAAGTATGACTGTATGGTCTCAATAACTACTGATGTTCAGCGTTGTGAAGCAAAATATGTCAAGGTTTACAGATTGGCAGTGATATCTGCACCGTTCTGTCAGACACATATGCATCACTTTGACTCTCTACGGGATTAAACATCCAACCTTCTTAGTCACCTCTGAAAAATGTGTGGCAGGTAGCAATATCGATATTCATTGCCCTATATTCCGACCTAGACATCAATCGACCGAGATCATTTCTCTGTGTCCAGCGAGAGGCTAAGGGCGATACGGTCAACATCTCTCAGATCATAGTTCACACACATTGTTCTTACACACATTCCATGAAGCTCACCTGAAGCCCACACGTTCGTACACATATTCCACGAAGCTCACCTGAAGCCCACACGTTCGTACACATATTCCATGAAGCTCACCTGAAGCCCACACGTTCGTACACATATTCCATGAAGCTCACCTGAAGCCCACGCGTTCGTACACATATTCCACGAAGCTCACCTGAAGCCCACACGTTCGTACACATATTCCATGAAGCTCATCTGAAGCCCACACGTTCGTACACATATTCCATGAAGCTCACCTGAAACCCACACGTTCGTACACATATTCCATGAAGCTCATCTGAAGCCCACACGTTCGTACACACATTCCATGAAGCTCATCTGAAACCCACACGTTCGTACACATATTCCATGAAGCTCACCTGAAGCCCACACGTTCGTACACACATTCCATGAAGCTCACCTGAAACCCACACGTTCGTACACATATTCCATGAAGCTCATCTGAAGCCCACACGTTCGTACACACATTCCATGAAGCTCATCTGAAACCCACACGTTCGTACACACATTCCATGAAGCTCACCTGAAGCCCACACGTTCGTACACATATTCCACGAAGCTCACCTGAAGCCCACACGTTCGTACACATATTCCATGAAGCTCACCTGAAGCCCACACGTTCGTACACATATTCCATGAAGCTCACCTGAAGCCCACGCGTTCGTACACATATTCCACGAAGCTCACCTGAAGCCCACACGTTCGTACACATATTCCATGAAGCTCACCTGAAGCCCACGCGTTCGTACACATATTCCACGAAGCTCACCTGAAGCCCACACGTTCGTACACATATTCCATGAAGCTCATCTGAAGCCCACACGTTCGTACACACATTCCATGAAGCTCATCTGAAGCCCACACGTTCGTACACACATTCCATGAAGCTCACCTGAAACCCACACGTTCGTACACACATTCCATGAAGCTCATCTGAAGCCCACACGTTCGTACACACATTCCATGAAGCTCATCTGAAACCCACACGTTCGTACACATATTCCATGAAGCTCACCTGAAGCCCACACGTTCGTACACATATTCCATGAAGCTCACCTGATGCCCACACATTCGTACACACATTCCATGAAGCTCACCTGAAGCCCACACGTTCGTACACACATTCCATGAAGCTCATCTGAAACCCAAACGTTCGTACACACATTCCATGAAGCTCACCTGATGCCCACACGTTCGTACACACATTCCATGAAGCTCACCTGATGCCCACACGTTCGTACACACATTCCATGAAGCTCACCTGATGCCCACACGTTCGTACACACATTCCATGAAGCTCACCTGATGCCCACACGTTCGTACACACATTCCATGAAGCTCATCTGAAACCCAAACGTTCGTACACACATTCCATGAAGCTCACCTGATGCCCACACGTTCGTACACACATTCCATGAAGCTCACCTGATGCCCACACGTTCGTACACACATTCCATGAAGCTCACCTGATGCCCACACGTTCGTACACACATTCCATGAAGCTCATCTGAAGCCCACACGTTCGTACACACATTCCATGAAGCTCATCTGAAGCCCACACGTTCGTACACACATTCCATGAAGCTCACCTGATGCCCACACGTTCGTACACACATTCCATGAAGCTCACCTGATGCCCACACGTTCGTACACACATTCCATGAAGCTCACCTGATGCCCACACGTTCGTACACACATTCCATGAAGCTCATCTGAAGCCCACACGTTCGTACATACATTCCATGAAGCTCATCTGAAGCCCACACGTTCGTACACACATTCCATGAAGCTCACCTGATGCCCACACGTTCGTACACACATTCCATGAAGCTCATCTGAAACCCAAACGTTCGTACACACATTCCATGAAGCTCACCTGATGCCCACACGTTCGTACACACATTCCATGAAGCTCACCTGATGCCCACACGTTCGTACACACATTCCATGAAGCTCACCTGATGCCCACACGTTCGTACACACATTCCATGAAGCTCATCTGAAGCCCACACGTTCGTACACACATTCCATGAAGCTCATCTGAAGCCCACACGTTCGTACACACATTCCATGAAGCTCACCTGATGCCCACACGTTCGTACACACATTCCATGAAGCTCACCTGATGCCCACACGTTCGTACACACATTCCATGAAGCTCACCTGATGCCCACACGTTCGTACACACATTCCATGAAGCTCACCTGATGCCCACACGTTCGTACACACATTCCATGAAGCTCACCTGATGCCCACACGTTCGTACACAATCCTTGAACGCGACACCGTCAACCTCTCAGAACAAAGTGTGGAGATTTCAGTGAAGGACAGAAGAATATCGTTTATGACACATACTGGAGAATAACGGACGCAATTAGACATTGAACGCCCAGGAAAATGAAATCTAAAATTATACATCCGTCTAACAGCGTGGACAAAAAATATTTGCACGTTATAACGTTGTTTATTAGTACCGAACAACCGCTGATCAAGTCTGTAGTAATAATAGTGGTAGTAGTTGCCGTGGTGATTGTAGATGGTAGCAGTAAAAGAGATATAAGCAGTGGTAGTAATTGTAGTAGTAATAGTAGTAATAGTAGTAGTAGTAGTAATAGTAGTAGTAGTAATAGTAGTAGTAGTAGTAGTAATAATAATAGTAGTAGTAGTAGTAGAAGTAGTAGTAGTAGTGGTGGTGGTGATAGTAGCAGTGGTGGTGGTAATAGTAGTAGTAATGGTAGTGGTAGTGACGGTAGTTGCAGTGGTAGTAGCAGTATTGGCGATGGTGATGGTGGTAGTTGTTGTTGTGGTTCGTCCATCACAAGTGATGATGACCATTTGTTACATCCACTTTTGAAAATTCAATTTTAGCTATGTCCTTGATTATGAGTTCGTAGATGGCTAATGAGCCCTATTCGAGCTATAAATGTCCTTGGACAGTTTGGACATGGAATAACGACTGTAGACGAATCTTGTCTTATCCGTGACTTTTGGTGGTAGTAGTAGAGTGGCAGTAGTAGAGTGGCAGTAGTAGAGTGGCAGTAGTAGTAGCAGTAGTAGAGTGGCAGTAGTAGTGTGGCAGTAGTAGAGTGGCAGTAGTAGGTAGTAGTAGCAGTAGTAGTTGCAGTAGCGGTTGTAGTAATAATAATAGTAATTGTAATAGTAATACTAATTGCTAAATTATAACTGTACTAGTAGTAGTAGTAGTAGTAGTAGTAGTAGTAGTAGTAGTAGTAGTAGTAGTAGTAGTAGTAGTAGTAGTAGTAGTAGTAACAGTGGTAATAGCGTTAGAACTAGTTGTAATATTTGTAGTAGTAGTAATAATAGCAGTAATAGTAGTAGTAATTTCAAGTAGGAAGCCAGAGGATAAATTAAAAATTCTTCAGACTAGCGAGAATTGAACCAGTCCGTTCAACGGCATCAAATCGCATAGCAACCCTCGTACACGAGTTTTCCCGTACTTGACTAACCGCATCTCCAAAAAAAGATGCGATTTTGTCAAGACATTCAAACTGTGCTCTCAAGTAAGTGAGAACGAACCAATCGAGAAATTTAAATTTAATAGTAGTAGTAGTAGTAGCAGCAGCAGTAATAGTAGTAGTAATAGTAGTAGTAGTTGTAATAATAGTAACAGTAGCGGTGGTGCTGGTGGAAGTAGTAGTAGCAGCAGTAGTAGTAGTAGTAGTTTTAGTAGTAGTAGTAGTATTAGTAGTAGTAATAGTTGTAGAATTAGTAGTAAGAAATGACAAAAAGATATCCTGCGCAGTCAAGAACTTGTTGCCTTGAATGCCTCAGCGGACAACAAAAAAAATTCACGGAAATATAACAATGAACTGCACGAGGGATATTGGAAACGGTTGTTAAATTTCTCAAAAAGATGAAGCCGTGAATTGTTTTTAAATTCTTATTGTCACTCGATGACAGCTGAACCACACACCGCGCTTCAGCCTCACGCTAATACCAGCTTTATTTAGCTACGACACTCGTTAAGACTCCTCTAGCGTCTGGAATATCTTGTTACGTTGGCGTAGTCACTGTTGGCGTAAATTTAATATTTACCCTTTCAGCAACTGTCAGGTTGGCCCGGAAGATGACGTGTGAGATAACACGTGACTGTCATGGCTGACTGACCAAATCTAAGGTAAGTAGAACGCGAACGTCTCAAGGAGAAGCCAGAAAGGGTAGTGTGAGAAGTGGTAAATGGGGAATAGATTTACTGACTGTATAGGCTACGAGAAGGAATTATGAGGTTCCTGACAGGTATTATAGATGTATGTCATGTCGTGAAAGGGTGGAATTTCATGCAGGACGATCGGCCAAGCAAGTCCTTGAATGTATGAATACACTTAATTTGGTTCTTGTGACCTGCATCCGACTCCACAAAGCTTCTTAAGTGTAGGCGGTGATCGCTTATGAAAAAGCTTTCGTTATTTTGAGGGCTTTTAATGACGTCATAATGAGAAGGAAATGCACTCGGAAGATTGAATGGGGAACTTTGAAGTGAAAACTCAACGTATATTCGTTTAAAATGGTACGATCTTTTAATACTTCTATACAAGAAATTATTTCTATTATAAATATATTTTCAAGTTGCTGATAATACGAGATGTTTTTGTGTTGCCGAAGCCCCGAAGGGGAGCTCTGAATAGCGACATACTAGATACCTGTGTATTGCCGGAGCCGGGAGCACAGAATAACGACATTGTTGTTTGTTATACATGTTGTAAGAAACGATTAAGGGAAGCCTGTATATTAGGTCAACGGTAAGAGGTGGGCAGTGATTTTAAAAAGTTTGATTCTCAACAACAACTTGTCAACAACAACTTGTCAACAACAACTTGTCAACAACAACTTGTCAACAACAACAACAACAACTTGTCAACAACAACTTGTCAACAACAACAACAACTTGTCAACAACAACAACAACTTGTCAACAACAACTTGTCAACAACAACAACAACAACTTGTCAACAACAACCTGTCAACAACAACTTGTCAACAACAACAACTTGTCAACAACAACTTGTCAACAACAACTTGTCAACAACAACAACTTGTCAACAACAACAACTTGTCAACAACAACTTGTCAACAACAACTTGTCAACAACAACTTGTCAACAACAACAACAACTTGTCAACAACAACTTGTCAACAACAACT
Organism: Meghimatium bilineatum; assembly: GCA_034231615.1. Taxonomy (NCBI): domain Eukaryota; kingdom Metazoa; phylum Mollusca; class Gastropoda; order Stylommatophora; family Philomycidae; genus Meghimatium; species Meghimatium bilineatum. The sequence continues at coordinate 1,865,382 of CM067301.1, forward strand.
TGTCAACAACTACAACCTGTCAACTACAACTTGTCAATAATAACTTGTCAACAACAACATACTGTGAAAAACCACAACTTGTCAACAACAATTTGTCAACAATTTTTCAACAATAACCACTTGTCAACAACAGCTTGTCAACAACATCAACATGTCAGCAATGGCAACTTGTCAACAACAAAAACGTGTCAGCAACAACTTATCAACAACAAATTGTCAACAATAGCAACTTGTCAACAATAACTTGTCAACAACAACAACTTGGAAGAGAAGGTGTCAAAATTTGAGGTCAAAAAACTCTTTTCTTTATATTTCCTCTTCTTTATTGTTCATACTCAAACTATCGCTGTATCCCCTCTTGAAGCAGCATAGCGATCCTATAAGAGTTTCAACATTTCAGATAATGGAAAGACGTTGTTTCGCGTTTTTTATTTACGCCCATGGTCCGACACATCCATCTCTGCAGTGTATTTTATACACAAATTAAATTGTTTCAATTGTCCACATTTTTCTCCATTTATGAAAAACGTGTAGTTATAATTCCTACTTCTGTTAAAAATTGTTTAGGGCAGATTGGAGGGGGGTGGGAACGTCAACTCTACCGAACAACCACCTAGTCTTGTGTCACGTCTACTCTACCGAACAACCTACCATACCTCATACAGGTGAAGCTCATGTGGTTGGAAGCGTTTCTAGACGATACCAACTCATACCGTTGCTTGCAGCTATGAATCTCTCCAAGAATGGAACGAGTCATGCCACCCGCCTTCGTAAATGACATCTGAGAGAGCCATTATAGGTCGGCCGTAACGTTCTCAACCAAGTCCCTCTTACGTCATTCAGTTGGGCTGACCCGACTGTTCGTTCGTCACTGCGCACATTTCTATCAGAATCCAATGAAAATCACGGGCTAATTCACGACGTCACTAGTAAGGTGAACCGCGATCGGCGAATGAGCTCTCCTGTAGAGTGGGATTATTTAGGAGAATATAATCCGAGTTACGAGCGGAGGACGAGTGTTATAATTAAACACTGAGACTGTTTGATGGAGGAAGAAAAATATTATTATAAACCTTCTCATCTTTCACATCATGACAGGATCTGGAACATAAACGAAGATTATCTCGTTCCGTCTCCAATGTCTAAACAAAACATAGACTATAAAGGGCAAGCTTTGGTGTGAGGGGAGGAAGGAAAGGTTATCACAGAGAGCGAAAAAAGATAATAACAAAAATCTCTTCTAGGCTTTACTATTACTCTATTATTTTGCTATTGCTCGTCATAATGTGATTGAGATCAGGTTCAAGAAATGTGTGATGATGCTATGCTGAAAAGCGCTGAAAAGATGTACAACAGAGGTGGGCTTCGCTGGACAGCGCTGAAAAGATGTACAACAGAGGTGAGCTTCGGCTCGTGTGTTGATGGGATCTGAAAGGCGGGCAAAGATTAGGGATGTATTTGCCATGTAAGTCGTAAGAGGTAATTTGGGTTCTTTTTTGAAGGGTTTTGTTGGCTGTCCCATCCCATAGTTTGTCAAAGTGGGTACCAATGCCAGACATGGGCGCTGACAGCAGCCCAGCAGAGAAAACTTACAACATGTGAGATGAAATGCCTGAGAAAAGCCGTAAGAGTGACCAAACTAGACAAAATGAGAAATGACGAAATCAGGAGAAGTATCGCTATACGACCATTCATCGAGAATACATCAAGAATACATTGAGAAACAACAAATAAAATGGTTTGGACATCTTATGATAATGAAACATAACCAACTACCAACAAGAACCTATGACATGAGAAGATTCGAAAACAAGGTCAGAGAAAGACATAGAAGAAGATGGATAGATAACATCAAGATAACACTGAACAAATACGGATTCAACTCAGCCAATGCGACACATCTGACCTTGGATAGACAACTATTGTTCCCAGTCACCACCCCTACGTTTAACGGCAAATGTGGATATTCTGACCATCACCCACCTGGAGATAGACAATCGACAAATAAAGGATATGCTGGATCATTTGGAATCATCCTTCCTAAGTGACACATTTGACTTTTCCCCGTGATTTTCGTTTGCTGTCAACACATAGTGACCAATGGATATCGCAGAAAGCGTCAGATGATTATTAGATGGATGACTCCTGATAACTAACAGATACAACTTCTGTGTCAGGAAATAACCCGATAATAGAAATGCGAGGGTTGAGGTAACACAATGATAATGTAAAATTGAACGGAAATAGGTACAAGTGTTACTAATATTCATAAATAAAACATAATAGTAACGAAACAACGACGGACGACGTTTCGACTAAAAGTCTTCATGAAAATCAATGACAACATACAAAATAGACAATATACTAAACATAAGAAAACACATATGGTTTGATGATGGTAGGGGAAAGAGATTAAACCGTGGTGAGAGACATTTGATGGGGAAGAGAACGCTCACAGCTGGAAAAATGCAGCAAAGCAAGAGAAGACAAACGAGAAGAAATGATGGACACGAACATGATGATGATGTGACAATCAAAGAAAACAAATAAATAATACAACGGGTTACTTATCTCAGTGGCCATGTTACTGTCGGTAACAAGCCGGTCTATAAATATATAAATCCTTTTGGTTAATGGTATAAATAGCCTTCTTAACGAAACATTTGACTACTCCCGTCGTTTTTATTGATCACTATAATAATACTATGTGACAACCAATGAAAATGTAGGGAACAGTCAACTGTCATTTTAAAAGGCTAGATTTTCCATACGGTAATCAGCCTCATATTATCGAGGGTCACGATTCATCCGTCTCTTTCTCACGAATTTCACCATATTTTGTAAACTATAGGTGTTATTGTCCTGCACCTAGGTTTACATTCAGGTATCATTGCCAGGTGTGTACTATAAAGGTGTATGTTTCTGCATCCTCTTCTGTCGGCGATCGTTCTCAAACTCCTGCAGATTTACAGGATGTAGCCCGGAGAACGGAATGCGTTGTGTCATGGTTTACAACATTCCAGCGATATTTGCTGCTTTCGGTCGGAGACATCTAAATTCAGAATGGCTTTGGGTCACTGACTCTATATGGATGGTACAGCCAACTCTACCTTATAATCTCTTACTGGCCTCTTACGATATGCATGGAAGGTAAACAGTGTTTCTATTCTTTGCTCGCGTCTCGAGCCACGGCAAGACACCGACGAGTGCATTTTTAAAAGTGTGCTTAGCTATTGTTATCTGTCTTGTCATTGCCAGGTGTGCACTATATTTCCATTCACTCTAAGAAGGAAGTGGGTCAGCGCTTCTGATTGGCTTGTTGGACGCAGAACGCATTCATAGATTCTTAAGTACCTGATAATATTGTTTTAAAATTTCGTTCTTAAATGATTTTAAAAAAAATATTGTTTTTAATTGTTTTTAAATGTTTTCAATAAAAGTGTTTTTACGTGTCATTAACTTTTTAAAAATCACCTGTTCTCGCGGAGTAATATGTGGTATATGGTGACCCACTTCATTCTTAAAGTGAATAGAGTACATGATGGTGTATGTTCATTAGTGTGTTTACCTATGTTTATCTGTCTTTTCTGGCTGTTTTTTTTAATGACCAGGAATCCATTGTAGAAATATATTCACTTCATGGCAGCTCATTGAACAGTCACAGACTCTGCCCTCTGTTTTACCATCAATCTCTGCAAGGACTACTTTAATTATAAAGCCACTGATCTTGAAATCAACAAGGTGGCTTTGTCTAAACTGAGGATTACGCATATTTTCACGTTTAAAAAAAACACGTGTGAAGTTCGTGATTGTAAAGTCGATTCTGCCCTCATGGTATTCGGAGCACTCCTCGGATTTGACTCTTCCGGTGGTCGTGTTTCCGTACAATGAGGCTAATTTCTCATCCAATTCTCATCTGCAAAGGCCTAAAAATGCTAGTTATCACGTCTCTTTTATTTGTTTCGTTTCTCTGGCTCTTGTTACTTTTTAAATACATTTTTATTTTGCTACATTGCAGACTCAGCTAGAAAGAAAGATTTTTTTTCTTTTTAAGACCTAACACTGGAGTTTAGCCGCACTCCTCGTCAAAACACTCACATGGGCTCATTGGGATTCAACTTTCTAAGGTCCCAACCGAGGCCAGATTGTTGTCGTGGTGATGGGTCTTAGGTCAGTTAACAGAGACTGAAAATTAACTGTCCAGGCCCAACTAAAATCGAGCTAGACCACAGTCTGCTCTAGCAAGTACAGGTGCTGAAGACGGAGGTATCCAGCCCAGAGACGCACCACAACAATCAGGACGCCACACACTAACCCATACACTAACCCACACACTAACCCACACAATGGGAATATGTTTACATACTATAAGTATACATGATTGAGAGTACAGGAAACAGAGGTTGTGTAAATAGATGAGAGTACAGGAAACAGAGGTTGTGGTAATGGATGATAACAACGTCACAGGGCATGGACTATAAGAATAAAGACTCATCAGTGGAAATGATATACGATACGGTGGATAAAGTGTTGTCAAGATCAATGACCGCTTACCCTGCCCTGCATGGCACATGATGAGGGTGTGTGATCAATCACTAGATCGATAATCAGATATATTGATCAACTAATCACGGACTTATTCAAACAGTCTACATAATGCCATCCACACATTACGTTTTGCCCTCCACCCACACATTACGTTATGCCCTCCACCCAAACATTACGTTATGCCCTCCACCCGCGCATTACGTTATGCCCTCCGCCCACATATTACGTTATGCCCTCCACCCACACATTACGTTATGCCATCCAACCACACATTACGCTATGCCCTCCACCCACACATTACGTTATACCCTCACCCACACATTACGGTATACGCTCTATCCACACATACGTTATACCTTCTATCCACGCATTACGTTATTCCCTCCACCCACACATTACGTCATGCCCTCCGCCCACACATTACGTTATACCCCCACCAACACATTACGTTATACCCTCCACCAACACAGATTACATTATACCTTCCACCTACACAGATTACATTATACCTTCCACCAACACAGATTACATTATACCTTCCACCTACACAGATTACATTATACCTTCCACCAACACAGATTACATTATACCTTCCACCTACACAGATTACATTATACCTTCCACCTACACAGATTACATTATACCTTCCACCTACACAGATTACATTATACCTTCCACCTACACAGATTACATTATACCTTCCACCTACACAGATTACATTATACCTTCCACCTACACAGATTACATTATACCTTCCACCTACACAGATTACACTATCATTTCTCGTCCCCCAATTTCTGTTTATGTTCCTATCTTTCGCATTTTACTCCCAAAACAAAGGGTATGTTTTCTCACCGCATCCGAGTGGAATCTCGTGTCTCCGTTTAGGCAAATAATCTTTCCTCAGCATAGTTTATCATGCAGAGCAGCACCCGTAAACATTGACGAACACGGAGTGTCCCTGGATGGCCCAACATCAGATGGATAATCAGGAGAAGGTGGCCAGAAATACTTCTTATTCTCTATTGAATATAAATAAATAAAAATGCAAACAGAAGGAAAGGATGAACAAGATATTGTTTGGCAATCATGATTAATTTACAAGTTATGAATATATTTTACGTTAATCAAGCATTTACATATTTTACTCAGAGAAAGAGACAGACAGGAGGTCAGATACACACACACACAAATATAGACAAACAGACAGATGGCTAGATAGACAGACAGGTGGATGAACGGACATGTCGAGTAATTGGATGGATGTGCAGATGGATTTAATAGATGCATTGAAGGGAAAGTGGGATAAATGGAAATTTGGATACACATACATATATAATATAGATAGATAGATAGATTGATTGATTGATTGATTGATTGGTGCACTGACTGACTGACAGACTGATAGATAGATTAGATTATATTAGATTATATTTGATTGATTGATTGATAAAGATATATAGACAGACAGATAGACAGACAGACAGACAGACAGATAGACAGACAGACAGGCAGGCAGGCAGGCAGGCAGACAGGCAGACAGATAGATAGACAGATAGACAGATAGATATATAGATAGATAGATAGATAGATAGATAGATAGATAGATAGATAGATAGATAGATAGATAGATAGATAGCTAGATAGATAGATAGATAGATAGATAGATAGATAGATAGATAGATAGATAGATAGATAGATAGATAGATAGATAGATAGCTAGATAGATATATAGATAGATAGATATATAGATAGATAGATAGATAGATAGATAGATAGATAGATAGATAGATAGATAGATAGATAGATAGATAGATCGATAGATAGATAGATAGATAGATAGATAGATAGATAGATAGATAGATAGATAGATAGATAGATAGATAGATAGATAGATAGATAGATAGATAGATAGATAGATAGATAGATAGATAGATAGATAGATAGATAGATAGATAGATAGATAGATAGATAGATAGATAGATAGATAGATAGATAGATAGATAGATAGATAGATAGATAGATAGATAGATAGATAGATAGATACATAGATAGATACATAGATAGATACATAGATAGATAGACAATCACTAAGGACAGGTGTAGTAATAACACATTTGGAAGGAATTACCTGCAATGAAAAGTAGATAGTCACACGTGGATAGAAGAATAAAGGACAGGTGGGAAATGTTGTTGGACAACATAATGGTTAGTTTTCAAGGGAACCTGGGATCAAGACCTGGACAGTGCATGGGCTGCATTAATCAGAGATGATAATGTTGACGATAATGCTGAAGATTATGATGGTGGTAATCTTCTTCTTCTTCAGCGTTCATTCTCAAACTCCCACTGAATCTCTCTTGTAGCAGGACCTTGATATTTTTTAGATTTCCAGCAGGATGTAGTCCAGAGAATGGAAATGCGTTGTGTCGCCGTTTTATTTGCGCCAATGGCCGGACACACCCGTCTTCGGCGGGATGGTGGTAATGATAAAGATAATGTTGATGATGACGTTGATGATAATGTTGATGATGATAATATTGATGATAATGATTATGCTTATGATGATGATGATGGTGGTGACGACAACTGCAATGATAATGATTTTGCTATCTTGCATTAAAAAATTGCTAGCACGGCTTAACGGCAATTGCCATTTTTCTAAAAACATTTGCTGAACAAAAGATTGGGTGCCGGTGTGGGAATCGAGAGGGTGTATTCCGTTACCTTTTTTTCCACGACCTATACCTGACATTACCTCGGGCATCCTTTAGGAGCATTGGCAAGGGCATCATATAGCAGATGTCGAGTAAACACAACATTGGCGACACACGTTAGATTAAACACAATAACAGAAGATGGAACTCTGGGATATGAGTTTTCACAGGAGATAATAACCCGGGCTTGCAACTGACACCAATATCCGGCCGTGGATCAACAAGATCTTCTCATTGATTTCTCAGTTTCCAGAAAGAACTCCACCCTAACATTCCCCAACCCATTTACAATTGCTAACTGTATTAAAGTAAAACTTAGTAGTACCAAAGTAGATAAAGTAGGAGGGTGGATCCAACCCCCAACCCTTTCCATCCCTCCTTTCTCCCCCTTAGGAAATCTAAACATGACATTTAGCATTAGGAAACTAGTTCGAAAGTGGATAAATCTCCCCTCCCCCCTCCACCAATTTTAATCTATATGTTTCTTCAGCGCCGAACACGGTGCATAGGACAGAAACCAGAGATCTCCAGTTCAAGCGATGTGATGCTACTGTGTGTAGCCTCATATTGTTGAGATCCATACACTCTTTGGTTGTTCAGTTCATGTATTGCATTATGTTTATCTTCCACTTCCTTTTGTTTCTTTCACTTTGCTGTGTATGTGTTCTGAATTATTGTGTTTTGTTTCTCTGTATAAGGTAATACTGCAGTGAAACGGAACAACAATATTACTTACGTAGAACACAGGTTTTTGATGCGTCACTTGAACATAGCAGAGGATCACTAAGGGGTTATGAGGTGTAAACAAGAAAACATTCAAATTACAATACACTAGACATTTTCAACGTTTCGGACTGTTAGGTCTTTCCCAAGAATATATAAAACGAACAGTGAAAAACAATGAAAACAGAAGAAATTTTTTTTTAAACCACAGAGGCACTAGATACACTATTGACATGTAAACATCACCGAGGCACTAGATACACTATTGACATGTAAACATCAACGAGGCACTAGATACAATATTGACATGTAAACATCACAGAGGCACTAGATACACTATTGACATGTAAACATCACCGAGGCACTAGATACACTATTGACATGTAAACATCACAGAGGCACTAGATACACTATTGACATGTAAACATCACAGAGGCACTAGATACACTATTGACATGTAAACATCACAGAGGCACTAGATACACTATTGACATGTAAACATCACAGAGGCACTAGATACACTATTGACATGTAAACATCACCGAGGCACTAGATACACTATTGACATGTAAACATCACAGAGGCACTAGATACACTATTGACATGTAAACAATACAAAGTTCAGGATGACAATGATGTATGTGGAAACATGTAGTTATGAAAGCGGGTTTGTTTTTTTTTGAAAATTGGACGGGATATGATAACAGATATAACAAATTAGTATCCAAGACAACACGGATTTACATGGACGGGATATGATAACAGATATAACAAATTAGTATCCAAGACAACACGGATTTACATGGACGGGATATGATAACAGATATAACAAATTAGTATCCAAGACAACACGGATTTACATGGACGGGTCAGTCATCCGTCACCACGAATGCGCACGAGCTTTACTGCCAGATCAAAATTAAGAACAGTACACGAAGTCAGTGGTGTCTTTATCGCAACAACAAGCAGCCTAACAATGGAAGCATTCGCCGTAACGCAGGCACTCATCTGGCTGGAATCGCAAGCCTATCCCCATGAATGCATATTAAGTGACTCACTGAATATGATTGATGCTGAAAGTCAAAACAGGTGATGTACGTAGGAAATGGGTGGAGTCATTAGAGAGGACTAAAATACGGGCATCACTACGAATAAAATCACACTTATTTTTGTTCCCGGACACGAGGGCGTGGAGGAAATCGAACGGGCTGACCAATTAGCTAGCCTCGCCGCCACAAAAGATGATCAGCCTATGGACTGAGCAGACATACTCGTTGCTCTTCGTGAGTCCTCGCGATCTGAGGATTTTGAGTTGAATGAGTATGAGTCAATATCGAATATGTAGGAATTGGGAGTGACGATGGACATGGCCTGTAGAGAACCCCAGAGAAAAGAGCATTGTCAGAACCGACTGGAGTGGGCGAGCCGGCACAGTCAATGGATCGTCGGCAATGCCCGGAAACGGGTTTGGTTTAGTTAAAATCTGAAATTTTATTCATGCCAAGGTTGAAGCATTAATTCTGTAAAATAAATTTCGTTATACCTGTGAAATAATGTTGCGTTTCAATTTTTTAACACACACACACACACACACACACACACGCACACACACACACATATATATATATATATATACACGCTATACATTGAACTTATCTGTTTACCGAAGTGGCTTGAGAGTCTAAATACAACTCCCTGCACATAAAGAGTTAATTTGACTCCTTGATATGACACCTGACAATGATTGACAGACGACAGTTAACGATGGTCCGGAAGAAACAGACTTGATCAACTACTACCAAAAGGTGTTATTCTTTAAGATACCGTTTCCCTATTTCTTTGATAAACTATCACATCTTTCTGTAGTTGTGTACCGCAGGGTTCCAATTATGACAAGCGCTATTCCTGCTAATTATTTCCAATCCAGGTGTGCCTGATTTTAATATTCAGCAACTCGGCTGTAACCAGGTATCAGGTACAGCAGTTACTTAATTGTATCTACACTGTTTCATAGACTGGCAGACACCAAACGGTGAAAGAAGTATGGATATAATTGTTGGTGAAGATACACTTATTTGGTTAGAGCTTTTTAAATAAGGCTGAATGGAGAGATCTGTCCTCCCATACTTGCAGGTAGTTATTTAAAGTGTACCATATTTGAATGAAGTATTCATGGCTGAAAATGTCATTTTAACCCGGTTCTACGAACCAAAAAAAGAAACGTACTCTTGAATAGACAAGAGAAAATAAGCTTAAGTGGCAGGAATAAAGAAGACGACAGCCAAATTGTGTTCGCTACACTGTAGCTGATATGTCTGTGATCAAATCCTGGCGGTGTTCTATTCATGAGTGTGGTTTTAGAAATGTATTGCTAACGTAGCGAATCCAAGGTGGATACGCGACTCTTCAATTTCAGGTCTCTGCCAGATTTTTTTTTAAAGTTTAGTTATGTCTTTGACATTTTCTAAGACGTCTGTGCCAATTATATCGAATTCAGTTCAGACCTTTCTGAAAAGTGGCGTCTTCTAGGCCAACGTAACTGGGGTCGCATTCTATCTGATCTTCACAAGCGTATTATTTAGGTATTCGATTATCTTGGACATTTTTCTGCTTTTAAGTATCGACATTTCTATACATATTTTGTTACTTGCACAAATCCCTGTGTGGCACACTTCCTGTTGTAATTATTGTTATAATTCATCTTTTACATTTCTAGCAGTTCTTTTAGGAACCAGGATGAGTCGCGGGTTCTATCTCACTATACTCAGTCGATGTGTAGGTCCCAAGTGTAGATTCATGTCATTTTCTATGGAGAAAACATTCCCCAAGAGAGAACAGTGTATTTTTCTTAGTTTATCCACAAACGCTTGCCAGTTTTGCTGCTGTAGTTAATTTATCCACAAACGCTTGTCAGTTACCCTGCTGTAGTTAATTTATCCACAAACGCTTGTCAGTTACCCTGCTGTAGTTAATTTATCCACAAACGCTTGTCAGTTACCCTGCTGTAGTTAATTTATCCACAAACGCTTGTCAGTTACCCTGCTGTAGTTAATTTATCCACAAACGCTTATCAGTTACCCTGCTGTAGTTAATTTATCCACAAACGCTTGTCAGTTACCCTGCTGTAGTTAATTTATCCACAAACACTTGTCAGTTACCCTGCTGTAGTTAATTTATCCACAAACGCTTGTCAGTTACCCTGCTGTAGTTAATTTATCCACAAACGCTTGACAGTTACCCTGCTGTAATTAGTTTATCCACGCTATTCATGTATGGTATGGTATGTTGTGGTATGGTATGGTATGGTATGGTATGGTATGGTATGGTATGGTATGGTATGGTATGGTATGGTATGGTATGGTATGCTATGGTATGCTATGGGATGCTATGGTATATGATATGTTTTATCGTATGCGGAAAATTACTGAAATATTGAGAGGTAAGGTAAAAAAATTATCACATTATAGCAACACATTATAGCAACACATTATAGCAACACTGTTTTATGGCAGTACTGCAGCGAATGAATACTATCAACTCTGCAGCCGGCATGGCACACAATAATTGTTCTCGCCACTGCTGTTATTGTTATTGTTACCCAGCATCGGAGATAACTTCTTTCAGAATGCTGTTGTAACTTGAGAAACAGGAAACGGATTATTAATTATCTCCCCTGTATGCGTGTCGTACAAGATGGCTGCTGTTTCTGCTACAACTTTGGACTAAATAGTAAACTAGAAGACAGGTTGCCGTAGCTCTGCGCCGCGCCACCCAGAGGGGATGCAAGATGTTTCAGAAACTGGAGTCCATTTTAGCATTATGTCGAAGGAATGATTATTCTTGTATTATTCAGATTTGAATGTATTTGAAGATTTGTATCTGCCATCTGCTGAATCCGATCTCAGCTATTGTTTTGAAATTGTCAACAGACACCTGAACTGAAGTTAAACCGTAGCAGATTTTCTCATGTATTGAATCTGTGCTTAGACAAATACAAATCAACGGTGATTTAACATCACATAACGGCGTAGGCATATGCAGTATGACATCTCACAGTACATCATCGCAGCACTTGGACGTTAACCAGTTCGATTTGTGTGTTCGTTCTGATACTCCCGCTTGTAAGCAGGATGCAGTCCGGAGAACAAACTGTTTACGATATCTACGCTTTCGGACCGACGCATCCGTCTCCATCATGCTTTTTGGGTCACTACCTTATCGGATTTTATTTTATATTTTTTTGCTAATGTTACGAATTTAATTTTTCCGGTTGCAACATACGGCTGTGAAACATGGACCCTAAGTAAAACAGCGGCAAAAAAGATCAACGCCTTTGAGATGAAATGCTACAGAAAGATACTTAGAATACCATGGAAGGAAAAAATCAGAAACTCAAATATTATAAACACATTGAAGATGTGTTGGTTACTAAACACAATAACAAAAAGAAAACTACGCCTGTTTGGTCATATAAAGAGACACAACTGTTTAGAAAGACAAATAATGCAGGGAAGAGTACCTGGGAAGAGGAGAAGGGGCAGACCAAGAAGACGATGGACTGACGACATTAAAGATAACATGAATACATCGCTAGAAAATGCAAGCCACATCGCCCAAGACAGAGAGAGGTTCAGAAAGTTCATTGGGAAGACAACGTTCTGGAAGTAATACGCCACATGACACCATATCGGATGGAACAGCTAGCTCCACCAACAATCCTTTTTGCTTTCTATTACAACATTCATGGCAGGCAACGGTGCTAATATTGTTTTGACCTCTTTTGAGCCTTGACAACACTCGGGCGTGTTTGTAGACATTATTCTTCAGTAAATCTAAACATGAAGGATTCGGATTGAAACGGATGACACAATTGTTATCAATCAATAAAACATGCACAATACATGAGGCTAGACTGGGATTGTCAAACATCAATCTTCAATGGTTACATGCCCCCACCTACATCAATCTTCAGTGGTTACATGCCCCCACCTACATCAATCTTCAATGGTTACATGCCCCACCGACATCAATCTTCAATGGTTACATGCCATCACCGAAATCAATCTTCAATGGTTACATGCCCCACCTACATCAATCTTCAATGGCTACATGACCACACCGACATCAATCTTCAATGGTCACATGCCCCCCACCTACATCAATCTTCAATGGTTACATGACCACGCCGGCATCAATCTTCAATGGTTGCATGCCCCCCTCACCTTCCCCCCCCCCGTGGTATTACTTGAAGTGAGAGAAATGCTGCCCTGACAAAGGTGAGAGGTTAAATGGAACCAGACATCAACATTCTGTAGTACAGAGAGACCAAAATGCCAAGCGCACACGTTATACCCCAGTGCGGAAGAAAGGTATGGATATTGATTAGAAACTAGACACCGCACACCAACTAGAACTCGAACCCGCACACCAACTAGAAACTAGACCACGTAGCACCAATTAGAAACTGGACCCTAAAAACCAACTAGAAACTAGACCCCCAGACACAAACTTGAAACTAGACCAAGTAACACCAACTAGAAAATGAAGCCCAGACACCAACTGGAAACTAGACCTCCAGACACCAACTAGAAACTCGACCCTCATACACCCACTAGAAACTAGACCCCAGAAACCAACTAGAAACTAGACCCCAGACACCAACTAGAAACTAGACCCCAGACACCAACTAGAAACTAGACCAAGTAACACCAACTAGAAACTAGACCAAGTAACACCAAATATAAACTAGACCCCAGACACCAACTAGAAACTAGACCAAGTAACACCAAATATAAACTAGACCAAGTAACACCAACTAGAAACTAGACCACGTAACACCAACTAGAAACTGGAGCCCAGACACCAACTAGATAGGCAACAAGAGACCATCCAACTGTGCATTGCCCATGAAAGATAGGAGTGCAAAGAATAGCAACACTGTTTCCTTTTATGCATGTTGTAAGAGGCGACTAGGGAGGTTTTGAGGTACAGTTTATAGTACAAAGTGACACAGATGCCATGCTGAAGTCGGATGTCAGCGATCTCACATTTCAGTAGCTCTGCTATATGAAGACAGTAGCCATCTCCTCTCCCTCCCAATCTTTACTTCCTGGATTAATCCCGTATACAACTAAGGCTGAAAAAAACTTCCGCCTAAACTGGGGACTTAACACAGGACCACTCATATGTGAAGCCAGTGTATTACCATATGTGATGATCACGGTGGGACTGGACAGAAGCAATAACTTGGGGGCCAACGCTCTGGCCTGGAGAAGACTGAGAGCTTTGCCCTTGCGACTGAACTCTGATGATCTAGCAAAACTGAAAGAATCCTGAACATAGAGGAAGTGAAACCTGTGTGTATAGTCGCATACAAGAAAGTGTACACGAGTGAAAGTTGGAGACTCTCAGAGTGTAGGTTGGAGACTTTCAGAGTGTAGGTTGGAGACTCTCAGAGTGTAGGTTGGAGACTCTCAGAGTGTAGGTTGGAGACTGTCAGAGTGTAGGTTGGAGACTCTAAGAGTGTAGGTTGGAGACTCTCAGAGTGTAGGTTGGAGACTCTCAGAGTGAAGGTTGGAGACTCTCAGAGTGTAGGTTGGAGACTCTCAGAGTGTAGGTTGGAGACTCTCACATACAAGAGTGTATGTTGAAGACTCTCAGAGTGTATGTTGGAGACTCTCACATACAAGATTGTAGGCTGGAGACTCTCAGAGTGTAGGTTGGAGACTCTCAGAGTGTAGGTTGGAGACTATCAGAGTGTAGGTTGGAGACTCTCAGAGTGTAGGCTGGAGACTCTCAGAGTGTAGGTTGGAGACTCTCAGAGTGTAGGTTGGAGACAGAGTGTAGGTTGGAGACTCTCACATACAAGAGTGTATGTTGGAGACTCTCAGAGTGTAGGTTGGAGACTCTCAGAGTGTAGGGTGGAGACTCTCAGAGTGTAGGTTGGAGACTCTCAGAGTGTAGGGTGGAGACTATCAGAGTGTAGGTTGGAGACTCTCAGAGTGTAGGTTGGAGACTCTCAGAGTGTAGGTTGGAGACTCTCAGAGTGTAGGTTGGAGACTCTCAGAGTGTAGGTTGGAGACTCTCAGTGTCTAGGTTGGAGACTCTCAGAGTGTAGGGTGGAGACTCTCAGAGTGTAGGTTGGATACTCTCAGAGTGTAGGTTGGAAACTCTCACATACATGATTGTAGGCTGGAGACTCTCAGAGTGTAGGTTGGAAACTCTCACATACAAGATTGTAGGCAGGAGACTCTCAGAGTGTAGGTTGGAAACTCTCACATAAACGATTGTAGGCTGGAGACTCTCAGAGTGTAGGTTAGAGACTCTAACCACGTCATGATACTAGTTAGTAGAATCATTGTCATGCATCCAAATGGGAGTTTGAGAACGAGTTCTAACATTAGGACAACCAGTTTTAGAATACCTTTGACATGATAAGGATTCTCCACGATCCTCGTGTTCCTCCCATCCATCTTGATATAAAGCTACCAGCTGACACTCAACCGTTCCACCTAGTATGGTTTTCAGTTACCATTTTACTAGACAGGATTTAACAATAAATTTAACCCATGCTTACCCACTGAAGCGATGTAGGGGCGACTTAAGTTGAAACTAATTTGTCAACGCAATCTCAGATACCTCCTTTGTGCAATTTCCCAAGTCAAAACGTAGCCGACATCTTCTTTTTGTCCTGGATAAGGATTTTCATTAGGAAAAGAATAATGAATCCTCAACTTTCGTATATATCTACTTTATTACCAGCCACTACGGGTCCTCGCCGGCGCGTTAAATAAAAATGGTTTTTAAGAGTCTATAGAGGATTAATTCAGCGACTTTGGCAATTCTTGTAATGTTCGCTATTCTTGTCCCGGCGCCAGCAATTCTGCAGGGCCTCAATAGGGGTTCGGGAAAGGACACACGAGTTCTATAGGGCAGCCACTCGGCTGGGCGGACGCCCTAGGTGGAAGCCATTCTGCCTCTTTCCCGCCCCGCTCCAGTGAACAATCGAAGCTCTTTGCTTGGCCTCGCTCTTTGAACAGGAAAAACGAAGATGGTTATTGAGGTTTTTAAAATTCTCAGTTATTTTACGTTCTGCGTACATTCCTGGTGTACTTGTGTTGTGTTCCCGTTCTTGCGTGCGGTAAATGTATTTCTGGCAAATTATTATTACCTCTATTGCTAGTCCCTTGTCGCTTATGGGAACGGGTTTGGAGGGAGGAGCCAAGTCCATTCTTCCGATGTATCTCATCGGCACGCCCACTCAAATCTGCAGGGATGTACATTACACACACCCCGAACGTCATTGTTTGCGAGCTTATACGTGTTCGCGCGTGCATTGTGTGTCCTGTGTGGGGACATCGTCCTCTCCATAACTAATAACGGTTATTTTAGCTGCGTCCAGCTTGGAACATTTAGCTGATAACAGAACTTTAGATTTGTTGTAGCCAGGCAAAGAACGCCCAAAACAAGCAGAAAGTTCCCAAACAAATAGTTCTAAAGCCTGTCTAACAAGAGGGGTTGGCAGGACAGTGAAAGGAGACAGAAATCAAGTGAGAGAGAGAGAGAGAGAGTAGAGATGGTTAGATAGATAGAGATATAGATATTGAGAGAGAGGGAGAAGCGAGGAATGGAGAGAGATGATGGGAAGCGATGGAGAGAAATGGAGACAGAGAGATGGAGAGAACGCGAGATGGACAGAGGGGGAGAGAAAGAGAGAGATGGGCAGAGGGAGAGGGAGGGAGAGATGGAGAAATTTGGAAAGAGGGAGAGAGAGGGAGGGTGAGATGGACAGAGGTAGAGAGAGATGGAGAGAAAGAGATGGAGAGGGAGTGTGAGATGGAGGCGGAGGGAGAGAGATGAAAAATATTGGGAGAAAGAGAGATATGGAGAGAAAGAGAGATATGAACAGAGGGAGAGAGATAGAAAGAAGGGACAGGGGAAGAGAGATGAAGAGAAAGATGGGAAGAGATGGAGAGAGAGAGAGAGATGGAATACCTAAAAATGTATATAGAGGTGTAATGAACGCATACATATCCGTAATTTGGGGGGGGGGTGTGTTATAGTCTCCCACAAATTCTAGTATGTAATGGAAAGTACGTAATGGGTTCGTACCATAATTTGAATCCGTGCAGTCAAGTGGTGTGCGGCAGCCAAGTTGATAGTGATATCGCCGGGTTGCATCGTGCCAAAATCGAAACCATGTCCGCCCAGTAAAAGATTCGGGTTGCGATTTTTCGCACGAAACGACCGCTCCTCAAGTCAACCCAGCTGTAAATAGGTACCTGACGAATGAGTTAAGGAAACATCCTAATTACACTCTGGAAGGGAACCACATTCTACTAATATTTAATTTGGTGTTCACAAGCCAACCTTCCTGGACGCTAATTGTTCTTAACACCTCCTGGTTTGTTTTCCTTGCTGTCCATGTTATTCTCAGAACTCTTCAATAGCACTGTAATTCAAATGATGTTATTCTCTTGACCACTCTAGTATCCACAACGGATATTAGAAATCTACACAATAATATTTGGACAAGAAATATGTACACTGAATCTAGACAGAAATATGGACAACAAATATGTATAAGAAATGTGGGCAAGAAATATCTACATGGAATCTAGACAACAAACACATCCATTGATTATAAACAAGAAATCTGTACATGAAATCTATGCAGGAAACATATACGAGGAATCTAGACAAGAAATATATGCAAGGAATCTAGACAAGAAATATATGCAAGAAATCAACAAGCAATGTGTTCAAATAATCTAGACAAGAAATATATGCAAGGAATCTAGACAAGAAATATGGTCACGGAATTGACAGCAGATATCTGAACAAGAAATCTAGACAAGAAATATGACCAAGGAATTTAGACATCAAATGTGTACACGATATTTAAACGAAATTTACACGAAAAATGTGTACACGATAAAGAGGTATCCAATGAATTTACACAATATGCTAAGAAATGGAGGCACGAAAAATGCACATGGAATCTACAAAAAGAAATATAGCCAAGAAATTCAGACAATAAATATGTACAAGGAATATACGCATGAAATAAATACATGGAATCTACAGCAAGGATTGTCCAGGAAGTGTAGACAAGAAATATGTTACACGGAATCTACAGCAATGATTGTCCAGGAAGTGTAGACAAGAAATATGTTACACAGAATCTACAGCAATGATTGTCCAGGAAGTGTAGACAAGAAATATGTTACACGGAATCTACAGCATTAAACATACATAAACATCACGAATATGCACAATCATTGCTTTATATCTTCTTCTATATGTGACGTGTCCTTTACAGAACGTTGTTCTCACTGCCACTCTGTAAACCTTTTGATTCTGTGCAAAGTGCCCAGCTTCTTCCAAATTCATATTCCGAAGGCCTTGGATATCATATATCCATCGTAGTCTTGGTCTGCCTCTTGTTCTCTTACCCGTAACTGTTTCTTCCATGATTAATCTTTCTAAACCAAAAACAATGTGCCCTTTAATATGTCTAAAATATATTAGCTTTAGTTTTTTCATAGTTTTGAGGAGTCACTCATCGTCTATGTTCAGGTCTGTGCGGAAATCTAAGGTTGATTCATATTTCTATCCATCATATTCGTAGAACTCTTGAATATCGAACTTCTATAACCGCCGAAGACGGATGTGTCGGGCCATTAGCGCAAATAAAACTGCGACACAAGGCATTTATATTCTCTGGATTACATCCTGCTGGAAATATAATTGGACCATATTCCTGCTACAAGAGAGATCCAGCGGGAGTTTGAGAATGAACGAAGAAGAAGAACGTTTATACCATTCCATTTTAAATGCCTATATTTACTTTTCTATTGCGGATGCCATTGCTCACATCTTACAACCACATGTTGCCACTGGAAAAATATAGCTTCTAAATCGTTCTAATTTTGTTTTATTGTTTGTTCATATATTTTTAATCTGTGATATTTTTGAAAGGTCTTTGCTAATCTCTTATACTTCAATATACTTATACAGAATGTTAGATAATTAATGAAATCAGGGTTTTGTTTTGAAAGGTTTCATCGGGTAACATGAAACACGGATCTGAAACGATATATCACAAATGGATTATGTGTATATCCATACGAGTCTGAAGTTGCTTATGATATTCCGTTACAGTGAACAGTCTAAAACTTTTGTTATCACAACTTGTCTGTTTGTATTATTTTCTTTTTAATATGATAATTTCTTTTTATTACTTTCTTCTCTAATAGCGTTTTTTTAATAGTTTCATTTTTCACTTAACCCTCGTCATAATACTCGGCTATGGATGACCCTTGGCGAGTAGCTAGAGAAGAATAGAGGCCTGGGGTTTTCAAGATCTCTCTCCTGTCGCGTCTGCGGGACATTGGAATATGTCTCCAACTGAGCTCGCTGCTCAGAAATCTCTCCCATGAGGTATAAAAATCCTTCCCTCCTCGATCCTCTTACACTAATTCTTTAATTCCTCAATAACGTTTGTGAGTAAATAGGATTGTGATTGCATTCATTTCGACTTGCTCTCTATCTTTCTCTCATTCTTGTTCAAGTTTCAAAACAAAATTGACATCGGTCTATTTCTCTTTCTATCCCACTCTTTCGCTTTCTGTCCTTACTTTCTTCTATTTCTTCTTCTTCATTTGCCTTCTCAAATTACATCTGGTTATCAGGATGTAGTTAGGAGAACAGTGATCGTCCTGGCGTGGTTTATAGCTTTGCTGCGATATTTGTGCGTTTTGAGAACGCACTGGAAATCAGAATGAAGTTTGTGTCATTTTGACATTTCTGCGTAAGGAGTAACTAAGAAGACTGTGGGGATTGAGTTAGCTGTTGCATTCAACAGAATGTCAGGTATCCAGAACCCATGCCGAAAACGGAGGTGCAGTGCCGCAAGGTGCAAAATAACTCAACCCAAGTATGAAACCTGCAGCACAACTTACCTCCCTCTTTCCGGCGGAAATCACACGAACTTCCATGTTGGTTATCATAGAACAAGGAAATCACACGAACTTCCATGTTGGTTATCATAGAACAAGGAAATCACACGAACTTCCATGTTGGTTATCATAGAACAAGGAAATCACACGAACTTCCATGTTGGTTATCATAGAACAAGGAAATCACACGAACTTCCATGTTGGTTATCATAGAACAAGGAAATCACACGAACTTCCATGTGGGTTATCAGAGAGCAAGGAAATCACACGAACGTTCATGTTGGTTATCAGAGAGCAAGGAAATCACACGAACTTTCATGTTGGTTATCAGAGAGCAAGGAAATCACACGAACTTTCGTGTGGGTTATCAGAGAGCAAGGAAATCACACGAACTTTCATGTTGGTTATCAGAGAACAAGGAAATCACACGAACTTCCATGTGGGTTATCAGAGAGTGGGCGCAAGAAGAAGACAACTTCAGATAATGAATGAACTGAACAGACAAACATAGCTAAAGAGGCGTACGAGTTATGTGCAACAATGAGATTACCCGGAACAAACATATGAATATGGGAACAACAACATCCGGGGATCTCACTAGTGTAATGGTTAAGCAGCTCGTATTGTGTTCAAGAGGTTATGGTTCCTCTCGTGAAATATTTTTTTACAAAATGAGTTTTTGCAAAGATATCCGCAGAATATCTATTAAAGAAGTTGCGTGCAATGAATGGGTCAGTAGACATACTGTCACTTCGTTCAGAGAGACGGCGTACATATTTGGTAACCTGATTACAATGAAGTCAATCTTCTACATATTTTCAACCTTTTTCAACAGCGGTCTGAACTAATGCTCGTTGCCTTGGTACTATCCACAACCAAAACAAATATGTTTGTACAAGCCTGTCTTCTTCTTCTTTCCTTCCTCTTTTACCCTTTACGGGTGTCGAGGGAGATACAATGTTCTTGTTCTCGCTTTTATGGCAGCTTCAGATAATGTTATTTAGTGTTCGTGTAATGTCTCATTAATGTTGTCGATCCAGCGTACTCTAGGTCTACCCTTGGCTCTTCTTTCTACTTCTTCTCTCTTCATATATGCTTTATAAACTAATGAATCACACTGCATTCTTTCCAGATGACCAAACCATTGTATCTGTTGGTTTTGTATGTATTGTAGAATTGATATGACAACCACTCTTTCTCTTATGACATTGTTTCTCATTCTGTGTCTTCTGGTCACTCCTGTGGCTTTTCTCAGACATCTCATCTCTGTTGTAACCAGTTGTCTCTTATGTTTCGTTGTTAAGGACCATATTTGACATTGGTAGCACAGGGTTGGAATGAATATACTTTGGATAAGATGTTCTTATCCTGTCTTCTACATATGAATATTAGTTGTTCTGACCTGGCGATGTTGGATAATCTGTCGTTTTAAGTAAACTTAACGTTGACGATATGTTAGATAATATATCAATCTAACTTATGTGAACGTCGACGATAAAGAAGACGAAAACGTATATATATATATATTAAGTGCAACCATTTAGAAGAAGAAAATAAACAATCATAACATTTCAGTAAAGTTATTAAATATTTTGTGACGATCACAAGACGTGGACGTCCGACCTTCCATCCAGAAACATTTTCGTATCATAATTTATTTCGGTAGAAAAATTATATTACACCGGCAAACAGCAAAAAAGATAAACATTCATACAGTATTCTTTGTTACCGGTGTTCACAATACATAGTACCTTAGTTTATCTTGTCATCTTGTCTGGCTCCAGCGTTAGACAGTGGTTCCGTGATGGTGTGTCGTCGCCTCTGTACAGCGAACTACAGGAATCATATTACGCTATCTTAATACATATTTGGAAAACAGAATTAAGTATTTATTTGCCAGATTAACAAAATCTCGCGAAAGTGTGTCACATCTAATCTTAAATTTGGATAATAATTTGAAATATGAATATTATTATTTATATTGTTATTGTGATTGTTGTTATTAATATTGTTATTAATATTGTTATTAATATTGTTATTAATATTGTTATTAATATTGTTATTAATATTGTTATTACTGTTGCTATCGCTGCTACTGATGTTAATATTATTATTAATGATGTGATTGCTATTATTACTGTTATTGTTGTAGATACTGATATCATGCTATTGTTATTATTATATCACCATTATTATTATTATTATTATTATTATTATTACTATTATTATATACAGTCCAGAAAACAAATGTATAGACATTTCACGAAATGGAAAGTTTGAACCAATTTTCTGATATAAATTTTATTCAGCCTTCATGAAATCAGAATGAGTTAGTTACCAGTTGTCTTAATAATCACGGTCCGCGTTGGATGTGGTGTCTACAAACTTCGAGAAATGTACTAACTTGATCAACTGTTCCATGGCTAAACTTGCTTAATGGGGTTCAGTATAAGTGATGTATATTCACAACCCGGAAAATAAGGTGATGGTCTGTTCAAACCTCTCCCCCCCCTCTTCTAAGGAAATCAATCATTGCATGTATTACTATCAATCATTGCATGTATTACTATCAATCATTGCATGTATTACTATCAATCATTGCATGTATTACTATCAATCATTGCATGTACTACTATCAATCATTGCATGTATTACTATCAATCATTGCATGTATTACTATCAATCATTGCATGTATTACTATCAATCATTGCATGTATTACTATCAATCATTGCATGTATTACTATCAATCATTGCATGTATTACTATCAATCATTGCATGTATTACTATCAATCATTGCATGTATTACTATCAATCATTGCATGTATTACTATCAATCATTGCATGTATTACTATCAATCATTGCATGTATTAATATCAATCATTGCATGTATTACTATCAATCATTGCATGTATTACTATCAATCATTGCATGTATTACTATCAATCATTGCATGTATTACTATCAATCATTGCATGTATTACTATCAATCATTGCATGTATTACTATCAATCATTGCATGTATTACTAGGTAGCAAGCAGGAACCTTCACTATCTCCTCTAACGATTTAATGGTACTTCTCCCCCCCCCCCTTTCAACACAAAACATTTTAAGAAAACGAAAAAATTACCTGTTAGGTAACTCCCCCCCCCCCCATTCTTTCCCATACTAAAGATTTCTCTACAGTTCTACATATTCATGTTTACTATCTACCGTACAGTCCTACATGATTGGTTATATCGGCGACCAGCAGACAATTTCAATCTCATGATTCGAGATATCAGCGTCCAGCAGGCGCTCGAGTAACAATTTCAACACATTCCCATATCCACTGTTATCTCCCATCTATGTGTGCCTTGAATGAAAGCAGGACCGTCTATATATGATCTCCATTTCAGGAAGTTTACTTAAAAAAAAGGCATATTGTGCGTTTTCGTGCGTAAATTTGTGCGCTTTCGTGTGCCAGATATTTTTGATGTAAAATTAGATAACCATTTCGTGAAAAATCGCTAAGGAAGGGGGGGGGGAATTGGCCTTGGCCCGACTTATGGCCAAGTCTCTAGTACTAACATGCATGTTCCGATTTGCTAAAGGGGAGAAAGGTGTTTGAACACGCAACCCTTTCTCCTTTTCAACGGCCCTGGGGGCAGGCATATTCTGGACGTGTAATACCATGGAGTTTTTGTCTATGGTATATATGACAGAAAGCAGAGCTCTCCAGATCTCACGATTTGATGCTTCTGTTTGTAGTTCTTGCATGTAGTTGTCCCATAGTCATACCCTCTTTGATGGTTTTTCTGCGAAGATTATCTCTTTGTCCCCTCTCTTTTACTACCATCTGGTTCCTATTTTATTTCGTGTAGTGGCATTCTGTTTTCTTTCATTCTAAGTACATGTCTGAGATAAGTCCATCATTTTCTTCTTTTTGTTCTAGAAACATGTTGATGTTTGATGTCTTCTCTTATTTAATTGCCTGGGTTGAATTCTTTCCAACCAAAATTTAAGAATTTTCTAATGCATTCATTTTCAAATGAATTTAATTTTTTCGTCAATGCTTTTGCTATTTTCCAATTTTCACAAAGGGTATGTTAATACAATGGTATGTAATAAGATTGCAGCAGATGGAAGAAGTTCAACAGAAATAAGAAGCAGAATAGGACAGGCAAAAACAACATTCAGAAAAATGAAAAAAATATTGTGTAATAAGACCTTGTCATTAGAGGTGAGAAAGAGAGTTCTGCATTGCTATATAACCCCTATACTAAAATATGGATGCGAGTCTTGGACAGTAAACAAACAGGAAATTGGGAAATTAGAGGCAATAGAGATGTGGTTCACAGAAGAATGCTGAGAATACCATGGACTGCTAGAAAATCTAGTAGAGGTGTTGAAAGAGTCAAATGCGAAACGGACCTTAATCAACAATATAAGAAAAAGGCAATCTTCTTTTTTTTTTGGCCATGAGACAGGCAGGTTTAGAGAACATAGTCACAATATGTAAAATTGAAGGCAACAGAGACAAAGGTCGACAACGTGAGAAAATATTAAACAGTTTGATAGCCTGGCACGGCAAGGAAACAACAACGACCTTGATACATAATACTATGGACAGAGAGCTGCGGAGAGCCATGACCGCCTACGCCCGCCGGCATGGCACCTGATGATGATGCTAATGGTAATACGGATATCACATTGAAGTTGAACAATCGTAGTTTGATATATTTACATAGTTTTTTTATTTCTAGATGTTTGTTAGCCTGGTAGATTTCTCGTTTGTTGTATCTCCATCTTGTTTCATTTTGCAAAAGTTATCAACTTTCTGAATTGATTCTCCTTCGAGAGTGACATTAAAATTTAAGTTAGTAGTTTAGTATAATATCAGTTATATCTAAATATAAGAACATCAGAAAAACTAGTTTTTTAATTTTTACCTCAAAAATATCCAAACTACTATTTATCCGTGAAAAAAAAAAATCAAAACTTCAACAAGTAAAAATTGTGAATTATTAGAATCAATTTTTGTGGATTTTTCCCCTTCTGTGAATTCCTGTATCAAATCCGTAATTGGAAATTCGACCCGAAGTATCTGCGACGGGGAGACACAATTGTCCGCGAAACAACAAAACGGACATTAATGTTTCCCTGTATTCAAAACAGTCCATGCTGCTGACCATGATGAATGGGTTTCAGCATGACTTCATCAAATCAAACGCGCCATTAGAATTGGGAGTCAAAGAGAAAACGATGTGTCTTTTTTAAATCTGAGTACTTTCAGGTGTCCAATAGTTTATTTTGTAAATCTGAGTACTTTCAGGTGTCCAATAGTTTATTTTGTAAATCTGAGTACTTTCAGGTGTCCAATAGTTTATTTTGTAAATTTGAGTACTTCCACGTGTCCAATAGTTTATTTTGTAAATCTGAGTACTTTCAGGTGTCCTATAGTTTATTTTGTAAATCTGAGTACTTCCACGTGTCCAATAGTTTATTTTGTAAATCTGAGTACTTTCAGGTGTCCAATAGTTTATTTTGTAAATCTGAGTACTTTCAGGTGTCCAATAGTTTATTTTGTAAATCTGAGTACTTTCAGATGTCCAATAGTTTATTTTGTAAATCTGAGTACTTTCACGTGTCCAATACTTTATTTTGTAAATCTGAGTACTTTCACGTGTCCAATATTTTATTTTGTAAATCTGAGTACTTTCAAGTCCCCAATAGTTTATTTTGTAAATCTGAGTACATTCCCGTGTCCAATAATTTATTTTTCTATAAGCATAAGCAGTGTACGTATTTATCTACTTAACTAGACAAAACCCCTCGCAAACCCCGTCTCAAAACAGCCACCAAACTCCTCACAAAACCTCTCACAAAATCGCCTTAATCGCCTCATACCACAAACATGGCATATTCTAGTGTTGTTATTAATTTCTTCCCTCTCAGCCCCTTTAACACACGGAGGCATATAATTTTCTCATTCCGACATTCCAGCACGTTTATACTTATCTTTGCAATACTTGAGATGATTTATGACACAAACTTCACGACCGGCGGACTCAGTCTGACGCCGGACTCTTGACTCGGATGGGCAATAATTTTCCCCGAAAAATATCAACATTTTGTAAAAGACCAGATCTATCCTTTTCTCTTTTATCATCCAAATCACGAATGAACTCCCACCTCCACCCCCTCACCAAGCTAGAATTGACATCCACGTGGGAAGTCTAAGAGACGTCGATGGGTAGAGATATTTTAGGTTTTAATTTGAGTTGTACACATGTTTTAATTGAAGTATACAATGCTCATCTAAGGTGGAATAGTATGGATCTCAAACATATTTGGCCTACTTTATAATGATTATGATTATCTTGATGGCGATGACGGAGAAGGTGGATCAGGATGATGATGAGGCTAATGTAAAGGAGGAAAGAGACACTGACAATGAAGACGACAATCGTATTCTTTATTGTTCTTCAGTCAGGAACCTCGACTGGAAACTCGACAGTAGAGTTGGGCCATGGCTACTTTCTTTGCTGGGCGCCCATAATTGGGTCTCTGTCCGTAATGAGCACCGGTAACTATATTCTTGTCTCGAGCTAACATAGCTTGTAGTTCCGTTTTCCATGTAACGTTTTCACTTTTTATTTGCACTTAACGCTGCCCTCTGAAGTTGTACTGTCTCTCAATGTAATCTGTTATCTTTTTGTATCTCGCCATGCATCTACCTTTTCGTGTCGTTTACATTTGGTCGCCCCTACAATACTCGGACCGGACTGACTAGCGTCACTGTGTGTCGACAGTGCCACTGCATGTTTTGGGACAGTGGTGTTGGAGATATTTACTGTCTCTTTTGCAATAAATTCTCTTTCCATCTGTTGACTCCACAGTCATGGATATGATTCCGAAAATGTTCAGCCAGAATCCACACGAGCAGCTGTATTTCTGTTTCCAGGGTGCACCACGAGTAGGTACTTTTGGGATCTTGGTTATCTGCTAACCCTGGGTCCGCCTTTAGGTATGCTTTCTGTATGTGATTATTAGTTGCCTCTTTTAGTACTTGTATAGTAGTTTCTGCTTTTGAAATAATGTTTGTTATATTGTCCATAATTTGTGGGAAGTTGTTTCTGTCCCAGGTTGGATATGTGTTACAGGTGTTTAGAGGTTTTAGGTTTTGTAGGTCTGTATCTGTGATTTCTGGAGCTGTTTAGCGGAGTGTAGAAAGCTACCTCTTTTGAGTCGCTCTTTTGTAGATCTGCTTAGTCTTTGGTTCATTTGATGACAAGCATTTGAACTTTGCATACTGTGTGAGGATTTTTTCATTTCTTCTTTCTTCCATTGATGGCAAACCTGTGCATGTTTCCATTTCTGTGATTGGGGTAGTATTCATACCTCCTGTTATAATTCTGAGATTGCGGTTTTGTATCTTTGAGATCTTTTGAGTGTAACACTTGGCTGCTGTGCCCCATGTGACAGTCCATATTCCAAAGCTGGTCTTACGTATCCTTTGTATGCTCTACTTAGAATGTTCATATCTGCACCCCAATCATGTGTTTCATGCCAGCTTTTCCTTGTATTAGTAGTTGTGGTTTCTCTTAGTTTGGCTACAGCAGCTTTTAGTGATATGTTGTTTTCTGTGGATGGGCTTTTTCTGCTGTGTCTCTGGTCTTTGACACTTCTTTCTCCAACTCATCGAGTTCGCCAGATATTTAGATGCTGCATGACGACAGTGATGATGACGCTGATGATAATGATGAGGATAAACATGGTGATGATGATAAGGAGTAGCAAGATGATGTTAATAACAATGAGGATAGTAATCAGGAAGAGGAGTAGGAAAATTAGGATGACAATAATGATAGTGACACTGACGATGACGACGACACTGTGGTTGTGGCTAGTGGTGGTTGTGGCTAGTGGTGGTTGTGGCTAGTGGTGGTAGTGGCTAGTGGTGGTTGTGGCTGTTGGTGATAGTGGCTAGTGGTGGTTGTGGCTAGTGGTGGTTGTGGCTAGTGGTGGTAGTGGCTAGTGGTGGTAGTGGCTAGTGGTGGTTGTGGCTAGTGGTGGTAGTGGCTAATGGTGGTTGTGGCTAGTGGTGGTAGTGGCTAGTGGTGGTTGTGGCTAGTGGTGGTAGTGGCTAGTGGTGGTTGTGGCTAGTGGTGGTAGTGGCTGTGGTTTTGTTGGTTGTTCTGATAATGTTGAATTTTAAAAAAAATTCATAATTATGAATTAATCAATATTGTTTCTTCTTCTCGGCGCTATCTATCAACGGCAAGAATTCTTAACCTATCTCTCTGTTTTCTCTCGTTCTCCTTACATATACGTTTCCATTACTTTTTCTCTCGTTCTCCTTACATATACGTTTCCATTACTTTTTCTCTCGTTCTCCTTACATATACGTTTCCATTACTTTTTCATTGGTAGTCTTCTCATATTATTTCAATCACACAATTCTGTGTAGACATCTCCTTGTATAAGATAAAACAATTCTGTGTAGACATCTCCTTGTATAAGATAAAACAATTCTGTGTAGACATCTCCTTGTATAAGATATAACTCATTCATGAAACTGTAACAACAAACAATACAATCAAGACTATACCACACCTTGCAAGTTCACCACCTATTATCAAAAGATTACTAACCTCAGAAATCATCGCTGTCTCTACCTCCCCCCCCCCCCACCCCTCACTGACTCTCAAGTAGAAACGCCTCTGACAACGTCTTCTACTATACTTATCTAACGTCTTGAGCAATAGATATTATCTCCTCAAGTTGGGGGGGGGGGGGGAGGATTACTACTACTACTACTACTACTACTACTACTACTACTACTACTTGCTATTACGGCTGCCACCATTATTACTACTACTCGGATGTGTCGGGCCATTGGCGCAAATAAAACGGCGATACAACGCATTTCCATTCTCTGAACTACATCCTACTGGAATCTAGTAGGATCATTGTCCTGCTAAAAGAGAGATCCAGTGGGAGTTTGAGAATGAACGCTGAAGAAAAAGAATAAGACTACTACTACTATTATTACTACAAGTAATACTATAGTAGTATATTCTACTATTGCTACTACCACTATTACTACTAATAATACTATCACTATTACTTCTGCTAAAATTATTAGTTAGTTATTCCTCTAGGGCCAAAGGCGGCACACAGGGTGGATGTCATAGATTTCCATTTCTCTTGTGTCATTGCAATGTGCTTTAGATCTTCATTGTTTCTGATACCGACGGTGAAACGTTCCCTTGTAATAGTTCTACGTAAAGTTTCTTTGGTCTTCCTCGTTTACTCTTTTCCTTTGGTGACTACATCAAAGCTTGACAGTGGAGTCTTTCAGTATCCATTTGTAACTCGTGTCCGATGTAATTCCAGCGACGTTTTCTAATATAGGTGGATACATATTCTTGTTTTGATTCTTGTCTGACAACTGTGTTTGATTTGAAGTCTGACCAACATATGTTCAGTAGCCTTCTAAGAGATTTATTTTCAAAGGTGTTTAGTCTTTGTTCTAAGTTTGATGTTGCTTTCCAACTTTCTCATCCCTATGTTAATGTTGGAATTATTACTAAAACTATTACTACTACTAATATTACTACTATTCCAACTATAATATATTATATATGTAAACTGTTCTATATTTTCTTCAGTAGAAGTTTATCCTGCACATTATTCTATAATAGACCACCTTCTGCCCAGACAACACGCTTCCACTAAGTCTATTCCCTGAGCAGCGCATTCATCATCTACTGCGGCGCTTCCTTTGGTACCAGGAAGAAACGCATAAATAAATACACGTCTTATCTTGCTAGGCACTAAAGCTTGATCCTACAATCTCACAGAATGTGTTGAAGTATCGCATTCATGGCTAAATCTGTCGGGGACTTTACCAGTTGGCCAAGATTTGCAAGACCAGGTTATACGACTTTCATTTAAAAGCTTATGTAGATAAATTTCATTGCGAAATGATATTCTCCCGTCCCTCGTAAATACTTCTTCTATCTCGTCATGTTCTTTTTTTTCCTTGTGGTCTTCTATAAATGCGTCTTCTAATTCATTTTTGAAATCTTCGGCACCATTAAATTATTATTATTTTTAAAGTTCTTTTTCAAACCCCTGTTGGAACTCCCTTATAGCAAAATAGTTGGCATATTTCCAGTACGATTCAAAACAGAAAATAGATTTTATGGGTCGGAGTTTTATTTGCATCAATCTCCCTACACATCCGACTGTGGTAGTATTACCTTATTATAAATGTGCTACCAGTGCCAAACCTGGACAATGACAGCTCAAGACAAAATAAAAATAGTGATAACAGAATTGACATGTCTACGAAGAATACTCGGAGTGTCATTAAGAGATAGAATTAGAAATGATAACATCAGACAGATAACCAAAACAATACCAGTATTTGAATTGAATTATAATCTCCATCATCAGTTTACATCGACTCAGCTAAACCAGCTACATCGACTCAGCTAAACCAGCTACATCGACTCAGCTAAACCAGCTACATCGACTCAGCTACACCAGCTACATCGACTCAGCTAAACCAGCTACATCGACTCAGCTAAACCAGCTACATCGACTCAGCTAAACCAGCTACATCGACATTATATTTACTAAACGATCATCCTTCTACAACATCTCCACTAACTCATCACCGATTTACATTATCATCAATCTATATCACCTCCACTAAATCATCATCAACATTGTTGGGCAGGGCGTAGCATGAGAAATGCTATATATCACCTCTACTAAATCCTCATCAATGTTGGGCAGGGCGTAGCATGAGGGATGCCATATATGTGTTTCGGTGATTAATTACTGTGACTGTCTTCTTTGGCCTGACAGATTCATCTTTAACACAAATTTGAAACAATTTTCACTTCTTTATGATAGGAGACCAATCGTACACCCAACCCTTCTTTGTCGCTACTAATATCATACATGCCAGACATAACCTTATAATTCTTTAGTCCTATTTCTTACCTCGACAACATTCTAATTAGCCAACATCTGATATATTCTCTAAAGATGGCCCATGACTCGAACACCGATGAATACTCCTGCTGGGCGTCCATCTGCAAAGTTCAATTCACTTTACTCTTAATTCTCACTAGAATGTAACTCCAATGTTTCCTGTCATTTTTTTACAGTCGGTTTGTATATCTATTCGCTGTGGTTCTTGTCTGCCTTGCAGCGTCAGTCGGGTTGTAACCACAGGAAATTTGGAAAGTAGAGTCAGCAGAGATGTGATTCTACAGAAGAGTACTGAGAATACCATGGACTGTCAGAAAAAATAATGTGGATGTGTTGAAAGAATTAAATGCGAGACGGAGTTTAACTAGTAATTTTAAAAAGAAAGGTAATCTTCATTTTTTGATCAAGTTATGAGACAAGAAGGTTTGGAGAACATTGTTACAACCGGCAAGGTTTACGGCAAGAGAGACAAAGGCGACATTTTGAGAAATATTTGACAGTTTACCCTGGCACGGCAGGGAAACAGCAACGATCCTGATACATAATACTGGAGGCAGAGAGCTGTGAAGAACTATGATCGCCTACCCCAGCCTGTATGACACCTGATGATGATGATATGCTTAAAGCTCTTCCCCCTTTGTCTTCTTTAATAATTCATACCCTTTTTACACCCCTTCCCCCCCCCCCCAAAAAAAAAATTAACCCGGCTAGATGGTGAGCATTTTGATGAATGGATTCTTCAACTGGTATTAAACCGACTCGTCGTTTTTCTTCGTTTCCGCTAAAGTAGTTGTCTGCGACGATGCACATTTAAACAAAAAGACGCACAAAAATCCTCAGATAACTATGAAAGTCTGGAAGTACTTAGTTGGTCATTCTAACTCTACGCTGCGATCGCGCATTCTCACCGAAATTTATCAACAAGACGAGATGTCTTGTCTCCTAGAAGCTTCCATTATGATTTCTTAATCATTGGTCGTGGTTGGCAGTTTAAGATGGCGGCGATAAAGGGGCGATGTACGCTCTGTTTAAAGTGTTACGGTTATAAAAGATTTAAGAGTTATTCCCCTTCGAGTTGAGTGACGTTGGGAGTGCAAAAACCTGGATTATTTTCAGAAGTGATGGGCTCCTGGAGATGTTCACGGTGTGGGGGTATCTAGTTTATCTCCGGTAAGGTTTATCAAGTCTTTAATGAAGAAAATTTTAGAATTTTGTCTCTACTATATCGGAGGCAGACGAGACTGAGGCGAGGGTATATGAATCTCGAGGGATGTTACAAATATATGGACAGGAAGTAGAGACTCTGTTGTGAAGACACAGATGATGAATGAAGTAATCAGCCTGGGCGTATCTATATGCATTATCTAACAGAGTAACATTTACCACATTCTTAATCATGTTATTTCTTACTCGATAACTCTATACTCTAGATGTAAAGCATTGTATTTGTTCCTTTTATTTTATGTTTGTTCATATTTTGATAATGATCGTTAGGTCGAAACGTAGATCGATTTATAGTAGAAAAGAGACATCGGGAAATTTATATTATTAATATAAACTAGACAGAGGCAAATTTCCTCAACGTCACCAAATCTCATCAACGCCAGAAAATCTCCGCAACGTCAGCAATTCAGCAAATTTTCTTATACTCTGAAGTAGTGAAAACAAGACAAAGTCAAATGTTGGAGCCAGATCGGATAACTATGCAAGTTGTGGAGGCAATGGCATGCTGTGCTTCGTTAAGAATTCGTTCCAGGTGCTGAAAGGTAGTCATTAATTCTCCACATGTCCTAAGAAACATTGTAATGGCGCAATCCAATTATCTGTACGTATCTGTAACAGGACGATGTCTGTGCAAACCTTTAGTTACCTGTAATTGTCTCTAACAGAACGATGTCTGTGCAAACCTTCAACTTACCTGTTTGAAAGTTGAGGAACTAGCTTTTTCACACCGAAAGCAAAAATCAAAGTACACACGGTGTTGATTAACATTAATTTTTGAATACGAAACAAACTAGGTCACCTTCTTTTATTGGATCACACAAAGCGCGTGCGGCAAGTTACATACTGCCGATTTCATGCTTACATTCTGCACATATTCATCGCCCCTTGAAAATCAATACTATACGTATTATGGTTTTCAGGACCACAAAATAAATCCCCCGGGAACTCATTGAACAGCCCTCGTTAGCTTGATCTGTTCTCCATTATAGTATAGTCTTCATAGTATACTTATATTTAATTGACCACACCCCCTCCCGCCCCCACTAATTGTACCCGCGGCTTCGGAGAAGTTAAAAATAACAAAAATATCGGAGGATGTCCGACGACTTGGAAGGTGCCGCAGTAACCAGACAAATAAGAGGTACACACTAAATAAAGTAAACAGTTTTCTATGAATACCTAACTATCGATATAAAATAATAAGAAATAACAATAAAATATAAAACAAAGATAATTATCAACGTATCGGTTCAATCGGGACCTCAAATCTTTGGTGAGGAAACCCTTGTCTCAGTCATCTTGGTCATAAATTTTAATATATTTTTTATGGCTGTGTTTTTTTTAACTGTTATTATTTGTTTCTTGATAAAAGTCCCAATTGTACCGATAGGTTGATAATTATCTTTGTTTTATTCTGTCAATTATTATGGTACTTCAAACGATATCTCCCGTGTAGTTCAGTGACACAAATACACTTTTTATTGTCTTTCTCCGAGAAAAACTACGGTAAATTTAATTACTGTTATGAAAGTGATATAACAGTGTTTTATTATCATTATTATTATTATTATTATTATTATTATTATTATTATTATTATTATTATTATTATTATTATTATTATTATTATTACTATTACTATTACTACTATTATTACACTTGAAATTTATAGCTTGGAGGTCGTGGTGTCAGAAATCCGAACAGAAACCGCCTTTGTTTTTTATGGTCACACGATGTGTTATAACCAGATTGGACTCGCGTCAGAGGTTGAAAACAATGTGCAACATTACAAATACACTGCTGGGGCGCAATGTATTTCCCTCAGAATTCTATATTACGGGCATTCCTGAAGGACATGCTCTGCTGTCTGATGATCATGGCCACATGGCTGTGTTGCAAATCTTGAACTTTCTATACAGGTGGTCGCGGAATCGATAATGTCCTATTTTGAGGAGCAGAATAGCAACTTGTTCTCATATAGTCTGATAATAATGTGGTGGTAATCTTGTCTTGGTGTTGGTTTTCTTATCGCTTCGATCCTCTGTTTTGATGGTCGTTATTGCCACTTCTGGTTAATCATCAGTAGTTGTCCGTCTCTGTGGAGGAGTTGTACAGAGCCCGTCTGTGACGGTCAAGGTACCGAGTTCGATCCCCACCACAGACAATTGTGCATCCGGACCGTTCAGAAAGCATTGGCAAACTACTGAACGTATTTATATTGCCTAGAAAATTACTACAGCCAAAAAATACTGAGTGATAGCTACATCCTGAATAGTGAACAGGATACGCTACCAATTTTTTAGCTTCATCCTTAGCCAGACCAGCTGCTGCCTTGTTTCGAGGTATTCCACACGTCGATTGTATCCACGGCATAGATAATTTATGCTAATTTATGCTAATGACTTAGTTCGTACATACAATACATACAAAACCAACAGATACAATGGTTTGGTCATCTGGAAAGAATGCTGTGTGATTCATTAGTTTATAAAGCATATATGAAGAGAGGAGAAGCAGAAAGAAGAGCCAAGGGTAGACCTAGAGTACGCTGGATCGACAACATCAAAGAGACATTACACGAACACCAAATAACATTATCTGAAGCTGCCAGAAAAGCGAGAACAAGAACATTGTATCTCCCTCGACACCCGTAAATGGTAAAAGAGGAATGAAGGAAGAAGAAGAAGACTTATCTCGTTCAGTAGGCCTTATAGATTCCTAGATCTTGACTTGATCTAAGGCAAAATAATGTGGTCTGGTGGTATATTTGGAGGTGGATGTTTTGCATCGTGTCTGTCTTCCACTTTGATGTCTGTTTGATGTCTGTCTTCCACTTTGATGTCTGTTTGATGTCTGTCTTCCACTTTGATGTGTTGTGTATGTGTTATTATTTGTGTTCCTCTGTAAGACAGTTTATGCCTGTATTGTTCCATTTCACTAACTGTTCTTGTCAGAGTATCCACTTTCTCATTCCCCATGATTCCACAGTGTTATGGTATCCATTGAAGCGTAGTATGATGTTGTGAACGTGTTCTTGATAAAGGTCCTTTGATCTAAACGTCGATTTGTGTGTGTTATTATGTGTGTTACCAGTGATTAGCAAAACTTCATTAACACTGTTCCAAGTTTCTCCCTTCTAACATTAAGACTTTACTTACATGAAGCCATCTGCATGTAACAACAGCACATACAACGTTGTTGTTGTTGTTGATATCTAAATGCAGATGGGTAATGCCACTTTTTGTCAGAACAATGTCATTCTTAAAAAAAAGTGCAGGTCTTCTGAAGTTATCTTAGTGATACATACAGTAAGTTAGTGACTGTTAAGGGTGTCTGTAAAAGTGTTTTCCTTGCAGTTGATAGGTAAGGGCAGTCAATAAGGAAGTGTTTCACTGTTGGAATGAGAGCAGTGTCTACAAGTGGTAGTTACTGGGGTTTGATACGGTTTAACCGGCTATTGATCCTTGTATGTCCTGTTCGAAACTGAAAGATAAATGATTGATTTTTCCTGTAGAGTCTGTTTATGCTGTTGTTGCGCTTTGGCCGTGTCATTTCACTAAATATATACAAAACATCTGCAATTTTGGCACACCAACAATCACTCTCACCTCATATCTTGTCTAAGTTTCTTACTTTTGTCTTCTATCACGTGATCCCCACGGATGACGAAGAAGTGCAGGCCAGCAGACATTGCGACATTTTCCTTTCATGACATACTCCCTAGGTGGCAGGAAATTCTAGATGTGTCATCACTGCAGATGGCTCAATAATTCTAGATGTGTCATCACTGCAGATGGCTCAATAATTCTAGATGTGTCATCACTGCAGATGGCTCAATAATTCTAGATGTGTCATCACTGCAGATGGCTCAATAATTCTAGATGTGTCATCACTGCAGATGGATCAATAATTCTAGATGTGTCATCACTGCAGATGACTCAATAATTCTAGATGTGTCATCACTGCAGATTACTCAATAATTCTAGATGTGTCATCACTGCAGATGACTCAATAATTCTAGATGTGTCATCACTGCAGATGACTCAATAATTCTGACAGAATCATGATGTAATAGTTAACTCAGAATATACCCTTAGATGCCTCACGGAACGGCAGGCACAAAGCTTATGTGAATACCCCTGAGTGCAGACATGGTGGATATTATTCAAGAATCAAGGTGCATAATAGCCATCAGTCATTAAGAAAAGCCGTACATTCCTATGCCAATCATCGTGATTGCAGCTTTACAGTTGTTGGCGTCATAAATGTTTGTAGACTGTTGTAACATGACTCCTGGAAAGTTAAATATGTGATTACGCTTGCAATATTTGAAAGGTGTGCTCGTGTAACTTATCAGTAAAGCATTTCTGGCAATATTTAAGACATAAACCGAGCATGATGTCGATGGTTAAATAATGATGTGGTCATAAAAGTTATCTTCGTTTACAATGTGACCTCTGTATCAAGATATGATGGAAGGTTCATCGAGTTTGTAGATGTTTGAGGGAGAGTTTTGAGAATAAATTTGGTGAAAGGTATGATAGGGATGGCTATAGGGTTAGGGATAGGTTTATGGTTAGGGTTGGGGCAAGTGTTAGGGTTAGTGTTAGGAGAGTGAGGACTAAATGAAGCTGGGAGAAAAACTGCAGCAGACGGAGAGTCGGAGTTAGTGGTGTCCTATAATGTTTGATGTATTCGATCACAAAATTAAAACAATTGTATATCTAATGTTTTAAAAATTAAAAATTATACCAGTGAATGCTGCAACCATATTTCGTAAAACTGTCATCTTAGACTTACAAAACGTCTGGAAATTCCACATCACGAGGGGCAGAGAATCACAAATCTGTAGTTTAGCTTATAACTGTATCATTTAATATTGGCAATCTACGTGCATGTGACGTGTCCATTAAAGCAAGTTTTTCCCACTGCTAGTATATGTCACCGGATTCTGTGCAAGTTGTCAGACATCTTCCAATATCATATTCATAATATAATCTAAGATCTTCACCGAAGACGGATATATCTGGCCATTGGCGAAGATAAAACGGCGACACAACGCATGTCTATTCTCTGGATTACATCCTGCCGGAAATCTAATAGAACCATGGTCCTGCTACAAGAGAGATCCAGTGGGAGTTTGAGAATGAACACTGTAGAAGAAGAAGATTATTCAGAAGATCTATATCCTATGTCCATCTCCGTCTTAGACTGTCTCTTGTTCTATTTCCTATAACTTTTTCCTCCATGATTAATCTTTCTACACCATCTATCTATCTATACGCTGTAGCCCTTGTTTGCCTTGCGGCGTCAGGGGTGGAGATTTATTTGGAGATGGCTTTCTTGTGTGAAAATGTGTAAACTTGTCTCCTGTGGTTTCTTTGATTTCTGTGGTCCATCTTCTAAACCATTGTGTCTTTTTATATGTCTAAAATTGTTAGCTTGCGTTGATGTATTTTTGTTGATAGTTTTGAACAGTCGGTAATTCCATGTTCAGGTCTTTGCAGACGCACGCGTGTCGTCTTTCTTTCCATAATAGTCTTAGAAACTGTCTATAACATTTCATTTCAAATATTTCATTTCCTTTCCGGTTGCTATTGTCCAATTCTCGCAACCATATGTTGCCACTGGGAAAATATCGCTTCTTAATAGTTGTAAGTTTGCTTTTCTGCTGTCCCGGTTCCATATACTTTTCATATGTGATGTTATTTCGTAGGGTCATTGCTAATCTCTTTATGATCTCCGCTGGTCAATCTCCTGCGGTGCTAATGCTTTGACCTCAGATATTGGAAGTTGCTGATAGTGTAAAGTTGTTCCTTTAGCGAATATGGAATTTAGGAAGTAAGAATGACGAATCCCTACACCCTCGATGTCCTCATCATATTATCACCATATTATCACCATATTGTCACCATATTGTCACCATATTGTTTCCATATTGTTTTCATATTGTCACCAAATTGTCACCATATTATCTCCGTATTGTCACTATCTTATCTCCATATTATATCCCTATTGTCTCCATATTGACCATCTGTAGAAATATCTCTCAATAATAAAGAACTGGATAATTT
The DNA here is from genome assembly GCA_034231615.1 of Meghimatium bilineatum. Lineage (NCBI taxonomy): Eukaryota > Metazoa > Mollusca > Gastropoda > Stylommatophora > Philomycidae > Meghimatium > Meghimatium bilineatum. The sequence goes on from CM067301.1 coordinate 1,903,620, forward strand.
TCTGTACATATTGCGTCTGCATGTCCAGTCAAATTCTGGACTCGTGTCATGTATACGCCGCCATTTATTGCATTTCAGACTAGCCTTTAACACTTGTATAACTTCGAGTTAAACAACTTTAGTTGATTGATACATGTCTACCCTCAAGTTAAACAACTTTAGTTGATTGATGCTTGTCTACCCTCAGGTTAAACAACTTTAGTTGATTGATACTTGTCTACCCTCAAGTTAAACAACCGTAGTTGATTGACAATTGTCTAATTTCAAGTTAGGCAACTGTAATTGATTGATACTTGTCTAATTTCAAGTTCGACCAACCTAGTTGATTGGCCCCTGTCTAGTTTCAAGTTAGACAACCCTAGTTGTCCATCGCAACTAACGGTGAATCTGCACCGCTCAGAAAGCAATGACAAACTACTGAATATATTTATATTGCCTAGATACAGACAAAAGATGCTGGGTAGATAACACCGTCCTAAATAGGCCTACTTCTACCTAGCGTATTGTTTAGCAAACTCACAAGAATATAGACAGTAACATCGTATTATTGCATTCTTGGTATAGAGTATGTCTGAACTAGAATGAGGGGCATCCCGTATGATGTACCTGTAACTCGGCAACCGTACAATCAGACGCGAGATTCTCACGTCCAGAACGTTCTCACGACTGATGCGTGTGAGTGCCGGTTAATGAAACTCTCTCCAAATCAGTGTCTCCACTTGTCCCGCCCGGAGCTGCCATATGCCTTCAAGTGGGCAGGGCATTAGCCCAAATTCGTGTAGACCGTTAAGCCCTGGCTCAACGTTTGAACTCTTGTGAGCAGGTATGTACACATAATATATAGACAGGGCTATTTAATAATGTTTGTGGATGATTCAGGGAGCGTCTGAAAGAACAAGTGTGGGAAGATATAGGAACCACCGGCACTCGGCTTCTGAAGAAGAATAAAGCAAACAATAGAGTTTGTTTTAGCAAACACATGCAGCGAATTATGAAACTGCTTTGTTAGTCAATGTTCGAAAAATGTATCCTGAATGACGAGTCAATCGTATCATTATAGACAGTGGGTGAGCCGTGGTGTTAACATTGAGAGAATGAGTGTTAATTTATTGTAGGATAGCGGTAAACAAACCGAGGTTAACATTAAACAAATAGAGGCTAGCGGTAAACAAACCGAGGTTAACATTAAACAAATAGAGGCTAGTGGTAAACAAACGGAGATTAACATTACACAAATAGAGGCTAGCGGTAAACAAACCGAGGTTAACATTAAACAAATAGAGGCTAACGGTAAACAAACCGAGGTTAAAATTAAACAAATAGAGGCTAGTGGTAAACAAACGGAGATTAACATTACACAAATAGAGGCTAGCGGTAAACAAACCGAGGTTAACATTAAACAAATAGAGGCTAACGGTAAACAAACCGAGGTTAAAATTAAACAAATAGAGGCTAGCGGTAAACAAACCGAGGTTAACATTAAAGAAATAGTGGCTAGCGGCAAACGTAGGTTAACATTAAACAAATAGAAGCTAGCGGTAAACAAACGTAGGTTAACATTAAACAAATAGAGGCTATCGGTAAACACACGGAGGTTAACATTAAACAAATAGAGGCTAGTGGTAAAAAAACGGAGGTTAACATTAAACAAATAAAAGCTATCGGTAAATAAACGGACTTTCGAGTGCTTTTATCTCTCTTAAAAGAGAGGAATGGCGACATTTTTTGTGTGATGTTTCCAGAGTGACACTCCTACAACACTGAAGGGTGAGATTCCAGAGTGACACCCCTACAACACTGAAGGGTGAGATTCCAGAGTGACACCCCTACAGCACTGAAGGGTGAGATTCCAGAGTGACACCCCTACAACACTGAAGGGTGAGCTTCCAGACACCGCTACAACACTGAAGGGTTATGTTCCCAAAGAGACACCTGCTATAACACTGAAGGGTGATGGGTTTGACAATAATAATGATGTCTGCATATGAAACAGTGGCACACACCGTCCACATGCACATACGCAAACACACACGCACACGCACACGCATACGCACGCACACACACATTCTATGATTAAATGTATACCACTCTGAGGGCTATGGAAACACTTCCAAATTGCACATATGAAACTCGTGCTCCATTGCTCGTCCTTCCCGGGGAGTAAAGCAAGGAAACACCACCGAAGATGGATATGTCGGACCATTTGCACAAATAACACGGCGGCACAACGCATTTTCAATATGTGGACTACATCCTGCTGGAAATCTAGTAGGTGCATTGTCTCTGCTACAAGAGAGATCCAGCGGGAGTTTGAGAACATTGTCCAGCTACAAGGGAGATCCAGTGGGAGTTTGAGAACATTGTCCTGCTACAAGGGAGATCCAGCGGGAGTTTGAGAACATTGTCCTGCTACAAGGGAGATCCAGTGGGAGTTTGAGAATGTTGTCCTGCTACAAGAGAGATCCAGCGGGAGTTTGAGAATGTTGTCCTGCTACAAGGGAGATCCAGTGGGAGTTTGAGAATGTTGTCCTGCTACAAGGGAGATCCAGTGGGAGTTTGAGAACATTGTCCTGCTACAGGGGAGATCCAGCGGGAGTTTGAGAACATTTTCCTGCTACAAGGGAGATCCAGCGGGAGTTTGAGAATGTTGTCCTGCTACAAGAGAGATCCAGCGGGAGTTTGAGAATGTTGTCCTGCTACAAGGGAGATCCAGTGGGAGTTTGAGAATGTTGTCCTGCTACAAGGGAGATCCAGCGGGAGTTTGAGAACATTGTCCTGCTACAAGGGAGATCCAGCGGGAGTTTGAGAATGTTGTCCTGCTACAAGAGAGATCCAGCGGGAGTTTGAGAATGTTGTCCTGCTACAAGGGAGATCCAGTGGGAGTTTGAGAATGTTGTCCTGCTACAAGGGAGATCCAGTGGGAGTTTGAGAACATTGTCCTGCTACAAGGGAGATCCAGTGGGAGTTTGAGAACATTGTCCTGCTACAAGAGAGGTCCTGCCGGAGTTTGAGAACATTGTCCTGCTACAAGAGAGGTCCTGCGGGAGTTTGAGAACATTGTCCTGCTACAAGAGAGGTCCTGCGGGAGTTTGAGAACATTGTCCTGCTACAAGGGAGATCCAGTGGGAGTTTGAGAATGTTGTCCTGCTACAAGGGAGATCCAGTGGGAGTTTGAGAATGTTGTCCTGCTACAAGGGAGATCCAGCGGGAGTTTGAGAACATTGTCCTGCTACAAGAGAGGTCCTGCCGGAGTTTAAGAACATTTTCCTGCTACAAGAGAGGTCCTGCGGGAGTTTGAGAACATTGTCCTGCTACAAGATAGATCCTGCGAAGTTTGAGAACATTGTCCTGCTACAAAAGAGATCCTGCGGGAGTTTGAGAACATTGTCCTGCTACAAGAGAGATCCAGTGGGAGGTGGAGAACATTGTCCAGCTACAAGAGAGATCCAGCAGGAGTTTGAGAACATTGTCCTGCTACAAGAGAGATCCAGCGGGAGTTTGAGAACATTGTCCTGCTACAAGAGAGATCCAGCGGGAGTTTGAGAAAATTGTCCTGCTACAAGAGATATCCAGCGGGAGTTTGAGAACATTGTCCTGCTACAAGAGAGATCCAGCGGGAGTTTGAGAACATTGTCCTGCTACAAGAGAGATCCAGCGGGAGTTTGAGAACATTGTCCTGCTACAAGAGAGATCCAGCGGGAGTTTGAGAAGGAACGCTGAAGACGTTGAAGAAGAATAGGATATGCAACTAATAGATAAACAACTTGTAATATTCCAGAGTTACATTGCTGCGTCCATGAGAACTGGATGATACGTGGATCGTCTCTCGCTGCACTGAATTAGAAGTATTGGGTGACACAGGGGATTACTAGGGGGATTGTTGACTATTACCTCTGACAGTTGTTGATGGGAGAATAGACAGTGACACTGAACTGGGAAAAGAGAAGAGAGGGCTGATGTATGGAAACTCGACAGAAAATATATTTTTTCTTAAACGCGAGAGTTGTCTGGGTAATGCGCATTGAACTATATAGACAAGTAGACAAACATATAGACAGACAGACAGGCAGGCAGGCAGGTAGGTAGGTAGGTAAGTGGGTAGGTAGTTATAAGTTAGGTAAGTAGATATGCAAGTACGGGGTGCAAATAATCACAGTTTTACTGTAGAACTTGCAGCGCAACGTACTTCACGCTCCCTGGCGGATATCACACGATATATTCGTTGTGGTTATTTGAGAGCGAACGCTGAAGAAGAAGAAGAAGAAGAATAGCATTGCTGCGACATTCGCGCCTTTCAGCATGATGTCGGTAGTCAAAACATAAACAGCAACTACCATTTCCAGAAACATAAACTAAAATCTCTACGTTAACAAAGCCGTATCTATTTCCTGGTCTACAACAGACACACAACAAAAAAGATGACATTTTCGGAACAAATGAAAATAAACGAATTATAGAGTACACACAGAGGAAAGAGAAGAATTACTGCAGATATAATAGATTTGACAGTATTAAAAGACGGCAAGTGTTGCGCGTATGCTCTGACGTGTAGTCTTTGTTCGCTACACTGCTATAGAACCTAACGTCACAATTATATTCTATCCCGGAAGCTAAGGAAGAAATCTGTGGAATTCTGGGAGATTATATTTGGTTATTGGTTTGACAGGAACAGATTTACTAACCCTTTCTCTGCTCATTTTCCCAGCATCAGTCTCAGAATCCCGACATCATCATGTCATATTACCGGTTTTCCTTTCCTGTTTCTAATTAAATAAACATGGTCGAATATTTTCAATCTCAGATTTTTTATTCTTCTGCTTCTCTTTTCTCTTCAAAATTCGTTCTCGAACTCCTGCAGATTAGCAGGATGTAGTCAGGAAAACGTAATAAATTATATCGTGGTTTACAGCTAGTCTGTGAACATAAATATTGGCGGAAATAAAACTATGACAGCAACGTATTTCCATTCTTTGGACTAAATCTTGCTGGAAATTAGAATGACAATTGTCCTGCTTTAATAGAGAACCAGCGGGAATTTGAGAATCAACGAAACTAACAGCTAATATAGATAGGAAACATCCAGAAGTTCTTGAAAAAAATCGGAGGGTAGTAGATAGGATTTGAACCAGGTCCGTTCAGCTGGTAGCTATTCGTCTCGCAGCTTGATTCAATGCGTTGTGAAATCGGATATTTGTTACAGATTCGGTGTGGTCGAATGTGGAAAACTTGTTTATACTATTTCTGTTTACAAGTAGTACTAATGGGGGACTTGTAGTACAAGTTAAGGTAGGTTCCATGGCAGCAATATACTGTCGGGGATGAAGAGAACTTTTCCTGTACTTAACAGTACCAGCTATTAGGTGGGGTGACCAGTTCCCTTCCTTGCTGTCTTTACATCCGCTACCTCACTCGTCAGGTACTATTTGCAGCTGGGTCTAGTGAAGGACCGGTCGATACGAAATCACGACCACTTCCCTAAAGCATGTTTGCTACAGGTGATCTCATCTTGTGTGGTATTCCTTAAAAGCATGTTTGCTACAGGTGAGCTCACCTTGTGTGGTATTCCCTAAAAACATGTTTGCTACAGGTGAGTTCACCTTGTGTGGTATTCCCTAAAGCATGTTTGCTACAGGTGAGCTCACCTTGTGTGGTATTCCCTAAAAGCATGTTTGCTACAGGTGAGCTCACCTTTTGTGGTATTCCCTAAAAGCATTTTTGCTACAGGTGAACTCACCTTTTGTGGTATTCCCTAAAAGCATGTTTGCTACAGGTGAGCTCACCTTTTGTGGTATTCCCTAAAAGCATTTTTGCTACAGGTGAGCTCACCTTTTGTGGTATTCCCTAAAAGCATTTTTACTACAGGTGTGGCGTATGGGAGCAACCTATGTAGCGGTAGCTACTTCACTTTCGTATCTGCGTAGTAGCACATTCAACACATTATCTGTCTTCCCGGGTTCAATCCACGGTTGGGACAGGATTTTATCTTTCGGAGATACAATCAAAATCCCTCCTGTACTACGCCACGACATCCAAATTTTGCCAAGATCTTCCATAGTCCTCTGCGATTTACAGTATCAAATGCCTTAGTTAGGTCGACAAATGTGATGTAGAGACCAATGTTCTGTTCGCGACACTGTTCCTGTAATTGTCTGGCAGTGAATATCATGTCAAACGTACATCTGCCCTGTCGCACATTGGCTCTCTGGGAGGAGACCAGCTTGAAGATGGACTTGCAGTCTGTTTAACAGAACCTTAACCATGATCGTGCTTGCTATAGAGAGCAAGTATATGTCTCGTTGGTTGTCGCTATCTAGCCGATTTCCTTTTCTCTTGTATAGATGTATAATGGAAGCATAAACACGCCTAAACTCTAAACACTAAACACATGACAAGGCCAGTTAATCAACTTGTATATATGGATAAGATAAATGGATTAGATGCACTACACGCAATATATTTCGGAGCGCTTCATAAATCGACTTATTTCTGACAGTTCAGAACCATTAACACTTTTCTTTGATGCCCGAATTACAAATTCAATGTACTTCATGGGGCGTTGCATACCCTTCCATTACACATTCACAACAAAATTGCAATATGTTGCACGTCATTCAAGGATACTATTCAGTCTTTAGTTAACTAATTCATTATTTTACCGCAGCTGTTGATAGAAATTTTATCTTATTGGTATATTTTATCATGTTGAATGATGAAAGTGTATCAAGATTTGTTTGATGTCTTCTGTGTTGTGCAGAAACTAAAAAAAAAAAAAGACGAAAATAATGCACGGTGTCTACAAAGTGGTAGCAAACGTTTTTACATTATGGTCATACTACATCACAAAAATTGTGGATTTTTAGTGCAAGTCTGTGTGACGTCATTGACGCTAAAACATTTATGAAAACAAAACTACTGCTCATGACAATCACATATTTGGTAATGTGATTCGTAACATTATGTAGTGTGATTTCTTGGCCAGTGAATAAAAGTTAACTTTGTAGTTAAAAGCAATCTGCCAAGTCCACACTACACTGTTCCATGGAAATACACAACTTTCAATGACGTCATATTAAGCACATATATTTCCTTTCAATAGCAGTGCAAAGCTACTTTATAGACACCTTATATTAACACTACGACCTGCAATGCATGGCGTAATAGATGAGTAAGGAGACATGGGATTTATTGGCAGTCCTGGTGAAGTTTACTGTGATCTAAAAATGGTATGATCAAATTTCTGACAGTTAACTGGATGTTGGCCTTAGAACAAAATGCATTGTGTCATGACTTACAGCTTGCCTGCGATACCTGTGCCTTTCCACGTCACATATGTGAGCAGCATGGATTAAGAATCTATTTTTTAATCTATAATAGGTGGAACTGCAGTAAAATTGTATACCAATAGACAGAACCAGAGAAGATGAAGTCAGAAGTTTTAGATTTGTAAAAATTGAACTGAATCAGAGAAAGAAATATAATGTATAGTTTACGGAAAAAACTGAGCAGTCGTTTCGGCCAAAAATCTTTCATTCAGAAAAGAATATAAAACAAACGGCGAAATAAAATTTTAAAAAAATAACTAACAATAAAATTGACTAAGAAAATCTATAATATTAACTTTTTATCTATTGTCTATCCCCAGGTGAATGATGGTTGATCGTATTCACACTTGCCGTTATGCGTAGGGGTGGAGGTTAAGTTGTCGTGCCAATGCCAGATCTGTCGCCGGGATTGCATTTAGTTCATGTTTGTCGTTTACGTCGTTTTCTTGATCTACCTTTGGCTATGCGCCAGGATATTCTTGTGTTATATGTTCTTATTGGTAGTTGGTTTCAGTTCATTCTCATAAGGGGACCGAACCATTTTACTTGCTGTCTCTCAATATGTTCAATACATGATATTATACCAACTCGTTTCTTAATTTATTATTTTATCTAGTTTAGTAACCATTGCAGCTTTCTCAGACACTTCATTTCATATGCAAACATTTTTCTCTGCTGTGACGCTGTTAAAGTCCATGTTTGACATTGGTAGCAGAGTGTTGGTATAAAAATTATAAATATTATCTGTAACTTTTTCTACTTTCGGAGGTACAATCAAAATCCTTCCTGTACATCTTGCGGCGTCTGCTATGGCGAGCGGCTTTTATTTCCACAGCCCATAGAAAACCTCCCTTCACATGAAAACATGCAGTGCAATTTCTCAAAAAATTCACTGCTACTGTACAAAGAGCCTGGCTCTGTGACTGGCGGTTAAGAATCCTGTCTCTGACTGACAAGATACCATGTTCAAGTTGTGAATTTATGACAAGATTCTTTTAATGTCAATTTAATGGCATTTTATTATAAATTATAAAGATTGCAAGATTTTTGTCCTACCTTCGCTGACCACATGAAAAGACATCGCGACTCATAGGGGTCCGCAGACCGTAAGCTAAGAACTAATGTTGTTTGCCATAAAACAGTTCATATTATCTGGTCCTTGTATCGTAATAAATTAACGGTTATTAAACCGGATATCCAGTTCACACGATTGTGTGTTCCGGTTGAAAGGAATTCATCTGATGTGATGCACGCTCATTTTCCGGACTGTAAGCATCAGATCAGAATATTAAGATTGAAATTATTGTTTATGTTAACTTAATACACAGGCTTTGTTCAAAGGTTGATTATGTATGGGGGTGGCCGCAAGAGAACGCTGCCTCTTCTTCTGTCTCTCTGTCCATGCTCTCCTCCTAATATAGGTCCCAGTAACTAGTCAGACACAACATCACTGATCTTGGCTGATACGACTGATCGGGGCTGTTTATTGACCAATTTGTGTTAGTTCTGTGCCGCCAGACAAGTGTATTACATTATTTCGGGTACGGCACTGCGGGTCAGACGAGTTTCGGGTCCGGCACTGAGGCATACATTGCGAGTTTCGGGTCCAGCACTGCAGGTCAGACAAGTTTCGGGTCCGGCACTGTGGCATACATTGCGAGTTTCGGGTTCCGCCACTTTGACTGAGGCATACATTGCGAGTTTCGGGTCCGGCACTGCGGGTCAGACAAGTTTCGGATCCGGCACTGCGGCATACATTGCGAGTTTCGACACTTTGACTGAGGCATACATTGCGAGTTTCGGGTCCGGCACTGCGGGTCAGACAAGTTTCGGGTCCGGCACTGCGGGTCAGACAAGTTTCGTGTCCGGCACTGTGGCATACATTGCGAGTTTCGGGTTCCGGCACTTTGACTGAGGTATACATTGTGAGTTTCGGACTAACAATGAATGAGGAAGGTAAAGTTTTTCCCGCAGTTATTTCTGTATTCAAATCTATCAATCAGCAATGATAACCTACTTGACATAAATATTGCATTATGAAAAAACTTAAGTGAACACTATTTTGACCGATCCTTCCGTCCAGAACAGGAAACACTACCAATAACCTTACAAAGTAGAACACGGTTCTCATAATGAACTGCCTCCCAAATTTAACAATTGCCTCCTTCTTCCTCTTCGGTTCACTAACTCCTCCTAAACTCCCAACTCTTCAAGGACTCCTTCTGTTAATTCTCCTCAAAATGTACCACCTCCTTTTATTTCTTACTTTTGTCTCTTTTGATATCTTTTTTTTTGTGCGTTCACAGTGATCATCTAGCCCTGCTCATTGAACTTAAACTCATTCCTGGCTCTCTCCAAAATGTCCTAATCTGCTAATCCGGGAGCAGGCGTCAGCGATAATGGTGTTCACTGCTAGCTCTGTCAAACGGGGACAACAGATGACAGACTGGACAACAAAAGAGGATAGTGTCCCCGGTTTAAACCACTCAATAGTCGAGTTCCTTCACTCACTCCAACAAGACCTCTACCTTGGCTTCAACAATAGCTTTTGAATCTTGAACAGAGCGACTCACAAAGAACGGTGCAAGTCCTTCTGAGACCAGAACAATTGCGATGTCCACTCCCATATCCGACGCGTACGCAACGGACTTGTCCAGTCCTGGTACTTTCTTCGTCCATGTTAAGGTTGAAGTCCGAAGGTCAATGACAAACCAAGAGACATTTAAAAAATATGACATTTTTCTACCGTTCCACAGTATTTCATGTCATTGTACTGTGCTCTATACCATGTAGCCATCTATCAGATGTAATCAGGTGGGTATATATGTAGGCAGGTGGGTACATATGTAATCAGGTGGATACCTATGTAATCAGGTGGGTACATATGTAGTCAGGTGGGCAAATATGTGATATTATGGATACATATGTAATCAGGTGGGTACATATGTAATCAGTTGGGTACATATGTAATCAAGTGGGTACATATGTAATCAAATGGGTATATACGTAATCAGGTGGGTACATATGTAATCAGGTGGATATATATGTAATCAGGTGGGTACATATGTAATCTTCTTCTTCTTCTTCTGCGTTCGTTCTCAATCTCCTGCAGATTAGTAGGATGTAGTCTGGAGAATGGAATGCGTTGTGTCATAGTTTACAGCATTGCTGCGATATCTGCGCCTTTCGGCCTGACACATCCGACTTCAGCATGGCTTTGGGTCACTGACCCTATATGGGATGGGACAGCCAACTCCATCCCATAACCTCCTTAGTCGCTTTTTACGACATGCGTAGTAGGTCAACAGTGTTGCTATTCTTTGCTCCCCTTTCGGGCCCCTGCAAAACACGGGCGATGTATGTAATCAAATGGGTATATATGTAATCAGGTGGGTACATATGTAATTATGTGGGTACATATGTAATCAAATGGGTATATATGTAATCAAGTGCCTACTTTGTATATGGACAAAGGTGAGATATATTCAATTTTACAACCTAAATTTACATATATTTAATTTTACAGCCTACATTTACATCTGTTGCATTTTACAGCCTACATATATATATATATATATATATATATATATATATATATATATATATATATATATATATATATATATATATATATATATATATATATGCTGCATTTCACTATCTACATTTATATATGTTGTATTTTACTGCCTACATTTCTCTGTATCAAATTTTACTGTCTACATTTCTATGTATCAAATTTTACTGCCTACATTTCTATCCATTCCATTTTGCTATTTTATCGCATGCTTTTTAAAAATTGTATCGCATACATTTCCTTTTCAATGTGATGCCTCAGATATCTTGCCTATCACACACGAACTGCAATCTCCCTCTATCCCACAATACAACAGGTTTCATCAGACACTTAGATGTTGTTCACAGAATGTCAAGGGATCATTGACAGAGCAGCCAGAATCAAGAGGACATGGAAGTCCAATTTGTACTGGCCGACACACTGTGAGCCGTAGTTGACAACTACAAAAGCAATGAGAATCAATGTTGAAAGTTACCCAGGGAAAGAAAAACGGGATTCAAAAGAATTGTTATCGAAGAAAGGAGAAATTCGATTTGGAAAATTTGAACAAGATTGTAGAGTTATTGGTAGATTGTAGTTCCAGCGTGTGTATTTACCACTGTATCATCTCATAAGCACATCATTTACTTTGTTTTACTGGTTAACATGTGGTAAATAAATCACGACATGGATACGTTACTTGCTAAATCAATGTTAATGGTGAGAAGGATGATGTTGTTAATGATTGTGGCGATGATAGTGGCGGTGATTGTGGTGATGATTGTAGTGATGATTGTGGCGATGATTGTGGCGGTGATTGTGGTGATGATTGTAGTGATGATTGTGGCGATGATTGTGATAGTGATTATGGTGATGATTGTAGTGATGATTGTGGTGATTATTGTGGTGATGATTGTGATGATAATTGCTACTGTGGCGCTGACGGTGAAAATAGTAGTAATGGTGATGTTGATGGTGGAGGTGATGTTGATGGTAGTGGTGATGTTGATGGTAGTGGTGATGTTGATGGTAGTGGTGATGTTGATGGTGGAGGTGATGTTGATGGTGGAGGTGATGTTGATGGTAGTGATGATGTTGATGGTGGTGGTTATGTTGATGGTGGTGGTGATGTTGATAGTGGAGGTGATGTTGATGGTAGTGGTGATGTTGATGGTGGAGGTGATGTTGATGGTGGAGGTGATGTTGATGGTAGTGGTGATGTTGATGGTGGAGGTGATGTTGATGGTAGTGGTGATGTTGATGGTAGTGGTGATGTTGATGGTGGTGGTGATGGCGATATAGTCACAAATTAGAACGAATTGACCACTATTGCTGACTGTGCCAGGTGGTGGGGGTTCAATAGTTGTTGTACTCAATGTGTCTGTAGAGTCAAATGCCATGATATTGTCAGTCTTCTATCTCGGAAGGGAACGTGGGGGGAGGGTGCTTCCCCGTGGTTTTCTTTCAATCTCGAGTCATACTTAAAATAAAAGGTTCGATTCTCTACATCAATCGATACATGGTTCTCCAGGCAGGCAGGCAGGCAGGCAGGCAGGCAGGCTTCGTCATTCTGGAAGTCCTGAAATGTGATGTCATCCCCACGCTAGAATTCCTTATTTTACTCTTATGATATGCATGTTCTTCTTTCATAAACTTCTAACGCACGGACGGTAATCTGAACTTAACTATTCCTTTGTCTATTGTCTTTCCCCAGGTGAATGATTGTTGATCGCATTCACACTTGCCGTTAGGCGTAGGGGTAGGAGCCTCAGCTATTAGCTGTGTAAGAAATATTAAACTATTCCTTACATAATATATATGTACATACACACAAGTTATTATATGCTAAAAGGAAACCTTTTCTTCTATAGAGCAACCATCACCTTTAGAGGACTACCTTCACTTCTACGGGGCTACCTTCACCTCTATGGATTAACCTTCACCTCTCTAGGACTACCATAACCTCAATAAGACTACACGGTAATTTCTTCACCTCTATGTTGCTGCCTTCACATTGCGTGACTACTTTCACCTCTCATGTAACTACCTCCACCTCTATGTTGCTACCTCCACACCGCGGGACTACTTTCACCTCTCTGTGACTACCTCCACCTCTATGGATCTAGAAATGAGGGTAATCACCCAGGGTGCACTCACTAAATATTTCACCTACCTTTCCCCCCCCCCCTTCTCAACACAACACCTAACGATATCTCCTGAGCTTATCATTTCGCGTGTAGATTTATGTGAAATGTCGTAGTTAATATCACAACGACGTTGTGTAGATGATGTCGTTGACGTCGATGTGAATGTTAATGTTAAGAACGATAAGATTTCATGTCAATAATTATTTTAATAATTTTTTTAATATCAAGCGAATCATCTTTCTGAACGTCTTTATGTATTTCTTCTGTTTATCCCCGTATTCCTCTCTACGCTACATCTTTTTTTCCATAGATGTTTATCTTCGTTTCTGACTGATCGTTTGCTTTTCTATTCCGTGCACGTGCGTTGTGGCGCTGTGTCCTGCTGAGCCACCAGTAGGGGGGCGCGTTTTTATAACCGACCTCCATGAATGGGCGGGGCGTCATGTCAGTGTTAAGATTTGACCAAACGGTGGAGTTTTTGGTTTGGGGAAACAGAGAGGGAGAATTTATGATGGAGGTAGTTTTATGTGTATGAAATATTCCACAGGATTTGAAACGGTTTGAGATGACCTCCCAATCAGGAATTCTGAAGAGAAATGAGACAATACTGAGAGAAAATGAGAGAGAGAAATACAGTGAGAGAGAGTGAGCTATGGATAATGAGAGAGAGAGAAATACAGTGAGAGAGAGTGAGCTATGGATAATGAGAGAGAGAGAGAAATACAGTGAGAGAGAGTGAGCGAGGGATAATGAGAGTGGATGAAAATTAAAAAGGAGGGAGTGAAAGACAGAGTAAGACAGAGAGTAAGAGAGTAAGAGATAGAGAGCCAGAGAGAGTGTGTGAGAGTTAGAGAGTGAGAGAGTGAGAGAGAGTGTGTGAGAGTTAGAGAGTGAGAGAGAGTGTGTGAGAGTTAGAGAGTGAGAGAGAGTGTGAAAGAGTGGAGTTAGAGTGAGAGAATACGATATATATATGCAAGAGAAAGTGAGATAGTTAGGTTTTGTAGTTGCCTGTCCCATCCGATATAAGGTACAAATAAATGCTAGCAAGTCGGATGTGTCAGGCCAGCGGTAGTGCTCAGATATCATATCTAAGCTGTAAACCATGACACAGCTCATTCCGTATTGCAGTCTGATAAACAAAACACCCTGCTAATCTGCACGAGTTTGAGAACGTGGTCTCCATTGCGTTCGATGCAAGTCATCCAGCGCTTATCCGTGACGGGTTTCCTGTACCAAAAAATTATATTGGTCGTGTCTAGCAGTGCATCAAATAAACAATGCACCACTAAACAATGCACAAATAAACAGTGCACGAATAAACAATGCACCACTAAACAATACACCAATAAGCAATACACCGATAAACAATACACCAATAAACAATTCTACCCTGGTGGGCTATGGGATGATGATGATGAGGCACCGACTATCGGTAATGTGACATAAACAGTTTCTACAATATTACCCAATGAAGTTTCCTACTTAATATTTGTATCCACTGAAAAACCAAACAAATATCGCAGGATTTGATGATCAAAGTTCTCGAGGGAAACTAAACAAATATCCCAGGATTTGATGATCAATGTTCTCGAGGGAAACTAAACAAATATCCCAGGATTTGATGATCAATGTTCTCGAGGGAAACTAAACAAATATCCCAGGATTTGATGATCAAAGTTCTCGAGGGAAACTAAACAAATATCCCAGGATTTGATGATCAATGTTCTCGAGGGAAACTAAACAAATATCCCAGGATTTGATGATCAAAGTTCTCGATGGAAACTCCATGAAGTTGCAACAGGCAGTGATTTCAATAAGCGCACGTAATCAATCAGGATTTTGGATATTAAGATTGACTTCCGGGTTGCCAGTTTCAAGCTAAAGGATGGTCTGAAGATATCGCCAGTTTTCCAACCCGATCAGTTTCTCAACGAGCAACACTACACGACTAGACATTAACATGTCTGCATAGTAAGATTGTCCTGCAGTGGAAGCCTGATTGCACGTTATCTATACAATCACTTTGTAACATAGTAAAATTGTCCTGCAGTGGAAGCCTGATTGCACGTTATCTATACAATCACTTTGTAACATAGTAAAATTGTCCTGCAGTGGAAACCTGATTGCACGTTATCTATACAATCACTTTGTAACATAGTAAAATTGTCCTGCAGTGGAAGCCTGATTGCACGTTATCTATACAATCACTTTGTAACATAGTAAAATTGTCCTGCAGTGGAAGCCTGATTGCACGTTATCTATACAATCACTTTGTAACTTCAATTAATAGAAGGCTCTCAAAGTAAGTCACACTTCTGAAAATTTGAGAATTGTGGGTATTAAATAAAGCTTTGGAGATCCCCCCCCCCCCCCAATATGTGCAAAAGAATACTTTTCAGCGTTCATTCTCAAACTCCCGCAGATCTTCCTTGTATGAGGTCAATGGTCCTACTAGATTTCCAGCAGGATGTAGTCCAGAGAATGGAAATGCGTTGTATCGCTGTTTTATTTGCACCAATGCCCGACACAGCCGTCTTGTTTTTGTCAAAAATCCGGTTTTTTTTTTTGGAAATAGGAATATCCCTTAGATTTTTCTATAAGTGTATTTCACACAATAATAATTCTATAGCTTCAAAGTTATTCCGTCCAAGATTCAGATTTTTCCGTCCAAGATTCAGATTTTTCCGTCCAAGATTCAGATTTTTCCGTCCAAGATTCACATTTTTCCGTCCAAGATTCAGATTTTTTCGTCCAAGATTCAGATTTTTCCGTCCAGGATTTAGATTTTTCCGTCCAAGATTTAGATTTTTCCGTCCAAGATTTAGATTTTTCCGTCCAAGATTTAGATTTTTCCGTCCAAGATTTAGATTTTTCCGTCCAAGATTTAGATTTTTCCGTCCAAGATTTAGATTTTTCCGTCCAAGATTTAGATTTTTCCGTCCAAGATTTAGATTGTATCCTTATTTTCTCCAACTTACCAATTTTGTATACCTCTCCAAATCTTACAGTGTATCTGCATTGATGTGCAGATAAGTGACTGAAGCGAATACAGTAGAGGCCGGTCTTCAGCAGGTGCCCGAAAGTAAAACAGAATATTAACACTGTACATGTCGTAAGCTTGCCATACATGCCGTAAGAAGCAGCCAAAGAGGTTTTGGAGTGGAGATGGCTACCCCATTCATAGAAGGCCAAAATGACCCAGAAACCATGTTGAAGTCGGATGTGTCAGGTTTGTGTGTTTGCTATCTACAAGAATTTCTTCCTTACTTACTATGTGGTGGGGTGGTTTCTCTGAGCGTTCTCACATACCCAGGAGAATTCATCTTTCGGCGTAATGCAATGCCTATTGAAGAAGCCTCCTACCCGGAGGGGGATGTAATGTGTCAGGCAGATACGTGTAGATATCGCATCTAGCCTATAAACCATGGTACAACGTAATCCGTTCCCCGAACTGAATCCTGCTGGTCTGTAAGAGTTTGAGAAGGGACTCAGAATAGGAGACAAGACAGAGGGTAACTTGTGCTTGAATCCAATTTACTGCTGTTGTACCGAATCAGACGCTTCAGACTATTGGCGCACATAAAACGGCGACACACTTCGTTTGTGTTCTCTGAACTACATCCTGCTGGAAATCTAGTAGAGCCATGTTCCTGCTGCAAAAGTGATCCAGCGGGAGTTTGAGAATATACGCTGAAGAAGAAGTACCCAATAGAATACTCTGAACTAGAATACTCTCAGTAGCGACTACATCAAATCTTGTCATTAACTTCCGAACACAGACATAAATAATGACAGAAAAATCGTAAATAATAATAAATATATGACAAAATCAACCATGGTACCTTGTTTTTCTAACTTTTCACGACTCGTCCAAACGATAACAACCCAGCGTGCACCAGCACAGCCGACCTGCCATGATGAACTTTTGATTATGTTTATCCGCGCGCTATATTTCTATTGGATGTGAATTATGCGTACAAACTGATGACTTGCGTTGCTGATGTGTTTGGGTTCGATACGTAGGCACAGGCGAGTCATTCGGCAGTATTATTGGACACAGATTCCAGTCCCTCATCCACACAGGACTGGAACCTGTTCCTTCTGTTTGAGTTTGCCTTTCTTGTACTATAAAACACTGAGCCACGTGAACACGCTGAAAATAACTGCAGTGTTTACTAACTGATATTACGATGTCCCTCTGAGTAGAAGTATCCTTCACTGGCATTCCACTAAGCTGAAAACTGAATCCTCCTGTGTATGAAAGAAAGCTCTGAGAAACCTCCCGACTGCACATAGGACGTAAGAGCTAATCGCTCGCAATTCAAGGGGTTTGAGAAGAAGAAAAACTGATATTACTACTCCAAAAATTCACGTGACCTTATGCTCAGAAACGCCAGCCCCCATATCTCACAAAGTACAAAAACTAGCTTTGTACAAGACTTAAGAAGTTAGCATGCCCAAAAGTACGTGGCACGTGGATTTCTAGCCCGGGCTTGTTTTTACGGCACGTCTTTGGACAACCATTTAACAACATCAATTCAGAGTCACAAGTGCAAGAATGAATTCCAGCACGCTAGGGAGCAGTCTCAAAAATAGTCCGTGGAAAACGGTTCTATAATTGGGTTGATTTCAATAAACAAAGTAAAGGTCATTCGTCAATTATGTTCGTTTCTCTGAATGTGTCCTTAACATAATTTCTCGGAACTGTGGTGGGAAACTTCTCCAGCAATGTTAACGTTCTTATTTTTTTCAAAGTGTACCACTCTCCAGATAGCAGGAGCTTCTGAAAGGTGAGTGTAGTACATGAGCCATAATATTTGACTATAAGTTTATGTTTCTTCCCCTGATTACTCTGCTATACAAATTGTGTACTTCTTTGGGTTTTTTGTATCATTCAAATATATATTTTGCGGTATGTTTAACATATATTCGGACTTGTCCCATTGCTGATATTCAACCGCTGAAAGGTAGTTGAGACAATGTAACGCATACAGTAACACAGCTAGACCTGTAGATACGATATCTCTAACAGTATATGTGTTTTACTTACAAAAATTATCATCAGACTTTCGATGGCCATTCTTTTTATTTTGCAAATCCTTCTCCAAGGCTAGCTCCTAAACACTAGTTAATATATCATCATTGGTCTTGGCTGATCCTACTTTTGATTGTCTGTCGACACAAAGTATACGCAAAATAACCAATGAAATTAACAGATCAGTCGCATCAGCGAAGTTGAGGGACACGGTGTCTAACTGACTAGTTGGCAGTAGTTACATTAGGAAAAATATGTGGTTTATTACTTACCTCCGTCTAAGACTGATGTGTCGGGCCATTGATGCACGCACAGACAGAGCCACGGCGTATTTCCATTCCTTGTACCACATTCTGCTAGAAACCAAGGAGGAACATGGTTCTGCTACAAGAGAGATCCAGCGGGAGTTTGAAAATGTTGTCCTGCTACAAGAGAGATCCAGCGGGAGTTTGAGAATGTTGTCCTGCTACAAGAGAGATCCAGCGGGAGTTTGAGAATGTTGTCCTGCTACAAGAGAGATCCAGCGGGAGTTTGAGAATGTTGTCCTGCTACAAGAGAGATCCAGCGGGAGTTTGAGAATGAACTATGAAGATGATTAATTATCTATGAATATATAGTACATCAGTCGGAAATAACGGGAGAGAAACAGCGTGGAGAGGAATAGCGGGAGAGAAACAGCGTGGAGAGGAATAGCGGGAGAGAAACAGCGTGGAGAGGAATAGCGGGAGAGAAACAGCTCGGAGAGGAATAGCAAGAGAGAAGCAGCGCGGAGAGGAATAACGGGAGAGAAACAGCGCGGAGAGAAATAACGGGAGAGAAACAGCTCGGAGAGGAATAACAGAAGAGAAACAGCTCGGAGAGGAATAGCAAGAGAGAAGCAGCGCGGAGAGGAATAACGGGAGAGAAACAGCGCGGAGAGGAATAACGGGAGAGAAACAGCGCGGAGAGGAATAACGGAAGAGAAACAGCGCGGAGAGGAATAACAAGCATTGTCATTAGCCTTTTAATTTATTTCTATGTTCTATTTTTCAGTGAAAAATTAACTTCAGCTACCCCCGACCACTACCCCACCCCTAATATATAGTGCCCTGGGGAGCATGCCGTTCTTGATCAATTTAAAATCGAGTATTGGTTAAAATTAAATTAAGCGTACCTTCTGCGATGCCTGTTAAAAAATCCCCCCCCCCCCCCTGTAACTCTTTGACAGGAAAAATGTAGTATTTGATAGTTTGACCTTCTATGGTGAGAAATCACAATACAGCTAACGGAATTTGAACCCGTACCGCTCAGATGGCACCCACTCGCCTCGCAACTGCGGTGTGGTCGAATGCGGTGTGGTCGAAGATGGCAAACATGTTGCCTCAAGTTGCGATGCGAAGTGATGTGATCTGAGCAGATCTGGTTCAAATTCTGCTTGCTCCATCATGATTTTTATTTAATAATAAATTCTCGGTTCTTCTATACTAAATTATTCTCTTATGGTGAGATTATTTTCTTATAGTGAGATTATTCTCTTATAGCGAGATTATTCTCTTATGGTGAGATTATTCTCTTATAGCGTAATGCTCTTTTCAACCGCGGACATAGTCATATCAGAGCTTTACAACCATTGCAAACTAGTGGAGTGCATGGTTCAGGTAATCCAGTCACCAGATACTCAGAAAATATTTGAGTTTTGGTTTAAGTAAACTGTGCCACTTGTGGTTGTGTACGCTCTTTTCAACCGCGGTCGTTAGTCCAATTTAGTTATATCACAGCTTTACAAATATTAAATAATAGTTTCGCGGTTCTGGTAAATCCAGCCACGGTGACCACCTGTTTTTTATTTTTTTAAAGCGTTGGTCAATGGCTTCAGAGATTCATTCAAACCGTCTGAGGATGTAGATGAACTATGTACTACCCAGATGCATATTTAAAAATGTGATTTTTGTGCAGACATTTGTAAAATGCAGTGAACGCAAGAAGATGATAAATCCTACTCATCGTAGTCACTCCATCCCCACTCCAAACTCGTTTGATTCTTCACCCACCCTCTCGTCGAATCTTGATAAATATGACAAGGCAATTATCGCCCCTGAACGCGCTATTGAGTTTATCCACCTGGACAAACCCCAAAAGACAACCCGGTCTACGCCATCGCAACTTACAACCACACTTTTTGTACGGCTGGGAAAGGGTTCTTGAAAGCGACGAAAAAATTCAGAGAAAATTATAGGGAGAAATTTGAACGCAAGGGCCGTTTGTGAAGTGTTAATTGAAAGTTTCTCGAGGGAGACAATTAGAACACTTTACACTGGGTTACGATAAAGGGGTATCAGACGGTGATGGTTCGACCATGAAGATGAGGCAATTTGAACAATCCGAGATTTTGGGAGATGTGTAAGTTGTTGAATTTTTACCGTCTGTTCATTTTCGTTATGTGAATAAGCTGGGCTGGTTTAACAATTACAATAAGCAATGGTGACTTAACAGTTACAGTAAGCAAAGGTGGCTTAACAGTTACAATAAGAAAGGGTAGCTTAACAAACAGTTACAATAAACAACGGGGGCTTAACAGTTACAATAGACAAGGGTGGCTTAACAGTTACAATAATCAAGGGTGGCTTAGCAATTACAATAATGAAGGGTGACTTAGCAATTAAAATAAGCAAGTGTGGCTTAACAAGCAGGTATAAGTAAGCAAAATATGTATTAATTTTTATTTTAATGTTTAATTTTTTTAATGGAATATCTGGCTTGAATAACCTCATGGGGTGGAGAAAAAGTCACAAAGAGTTAAGAATATCACGTGGGATAAAAGATTTTGTAGCATATCCTGTTCAGGACGTGGCTATCAACTCAGATTTTCTAGGCCATATAAATAAGTTAAGTAGTATGTCAGTGCTTTCTAAATAGCCCGTATGCACAATTGCCTGTGGCAAAGATCGAACTCGGTATCTTGTCCGTCACAGACGGGCGTTGTACCACTCCGCCACGGAGTCGGCACGGTGTAAATCCAGTAATAAATTTCCCAACAATATGTTATCTCTGAGTGTAGTAAAGCTGATGGTGGAATACTATCCCCCAAAACAGTGCCAGTAGCGCTGATGCCCAAAAGAGGAGCATATTAGCGGTACTGCAATCTACCATGCATGATGTAAGAAACGACTAAAGATGTTTTGGAGTTGAGTTGGCTCCCAATTCCATAGAGGTCAAAAAGATCCAGAAGTCATGTTGAAGTCGGATGTGCCGTATGGCAAAAGCGCGGCTATCGCAGCTTAGCTGTAAACAATAGCACAGGAAGTTCCGTCTCTGATTAACATCCTGCAAATCTGTAGATGTTTGAAAATGAATGCAGAGGAAGGAATTAAATTTTTAATTTTTCTCATTTGTTCTTCATTGTCCTTTTTTTCTAATATAGGCATTTAGTTCGAAACGTTAGTTCATTCCGTCCCGGGAATTACTAACTATATTTTTCCCTGCTGTTTAATTTGTTTTGTGAGCCTGTCTTCGAGTTATCTGTCCCTGTTTGTTAGTATTTATTCTGAAATTCTGGCTGGATGCCTCTTCTCTCGCTGTGCCCACCTATTTGCAATTTTACAGCAGCTTCCCCCCATTAACAATTGTCACAGTCTGTTGAGTAGCATCAAATGTAATTCCCAGCTGCATTCTTCAATCAAAATCCGCTATAATTATTCCTTTCGTCTAGTCAATTTTTTTATGCATGTATATATCTTGGTGTCAGTCCAACCTGGCCGTCTCTCACGTTGGGTCATCCTCGGGGATGAGTAATGTCCTGCCTGGAGATGATCCATTGTTGTTTGGCCGAAATGCAAAAACAAACCCTCTCAGCGGGAAAACGTTAACAAGGGACGACCGTCCCGCCCAGCAGGTGTAGCCACAATTGTTCCGGAGAGTTGCCTGGGATCAGAGACATAATTCCTCACAGTTAAACGAAGCCCTGATGAGCTCCAAATCAAAGGTTTATTTCAGTAACAAATAACTCTTCTCCGCCCGTTTCCTCTTCATCTCAAGCTCGTCAACCCTGCCAGGATCTGCGTCAATCTGAAATCATTGTCCCGTGTGTTGGGACTCATCTTGACTGAGACAAATATTTGGTTAGAGAACATAAATGACATCTTCATGTCGAAAAGACCATCATTTTCTCCTAAACAGTCTGTTCGTTTTTGCTAATTTCCAGATGTTTCAAATTGTTATTTCACGCTGTTTCCTTGTGATCAAATTATTATTCCTCACTGTTTCCTTGTAATAAAATTGTGATTTCTCACTTTTTCCTAGTGATTAAATTATGATTTCACGGTGTTTCCTTATGATCATATTGTTATTTCACGCTGTTTCCTTGTGATTAAATTGTTATTTCACGCTGTTTCCTTGTGATCAAATTGTTATTTCACGTTGCATCCTTGGGATTAAATTATTATTTCACGTTGCATCCTTGTGTTTAAATTATTATTTCACGCTGTTTTCTTGTGATTAAATTGTTATTTCACGCTGTTTCCTTGTGATCAAGTTGGAATGATGTTTCAAGTTATGTTTGAAACATTTAGAAGAACAGATTAAACTGATGTTGGTTTCGGAATAAGTGTTTAAATCCTCTTAGTTGTGAGTTGCTTGTGAGGCACGCTCCTTAAA
The DNA here is from genome assembly GCA_034231615.1 of Meghimatium bilineatum. Lineage (NCBI taxonomy): Eukaryota > Metazoa > Mollusca > Gastropoda > Stylommatophora > Philomycidae > Meghimatium > Meghimatium bilineatum. The sequence continues at coordinate 1,926,312 of CM067301.1, forward strand.
TCCATAGAAACGGGTCATAATACTGCTGTGAAACTGAATAGTAATAATGCTTACGTAGAACACATGTTTTGAACTTCAATTGACAAGTGAAAGACTATCACTAATGGAATATGGGGTGTAAACACGAAAAAATAAAAATAACAATGCACAAAATATTTTCAACGTTTCGAACCGTTAGGCCTCTCTGATAGAAAACAAGATGAACTAGTTATCCCAGAAGTATATACAGTACTCAGGAGCGTAGATATGATTATCTCAAGGAGGGGTTTTACTTTTTAAAAGGAAAAGACTTTCGTCCGTTTCCCTCTGTAAATTTCACTGTCAGACGGGAAATGTGAAGGTCTTTTTTGTGAAAAATCGCTACGGGAGGGGCCTTTATCGATCTTCTGTTTAATCTCCTAATGTTTTGAACACCCACAACTCACCCCCTCCTCTTCCTTATCTACGGGCCTGAATATGCTCCTGGCAGCACATGATGATCCTGGTATAGTGTCACAATTTTAAATGCCTCCCTTTGGAAACTAAATATGCATCAACTGAGAAAGAACTAGACTTTGGAAACTAAACATGCATCAAGAGGATCTTGGCTTTGGAACTAAGCAAAGGGTTCTGACATTACCAGCATCTTGAAGATTTAATCACAAATGATGGCAGATGTGAAACAAAAGTTAAAATGAGAATATGAATGGCTAAAAGTACCTTCAATGACTTGAGGAAATTATTGACATCTAAACCAATTACACAAAAACATGATATTGTAAAATTCTATATCTATTCTACATTAATTTATGGCTCAAAAACATGGACAGTGAACAAGCAACTTCATGGAAAGATAAGAAAACGAAAAACGAGGTTCAAACAAGACTTTGAAAGACAAGAGGTTCTAATAAATCTTCATAAATAAAGAGGTTCAAACAAGACTTTATAAACCAAGAGGTTCAAACAAGACTTTATAAACCAAGAGGTTATAACAATATCTCATATGAGAAAATTGAAGGAAAGAAAAATACATTATTTTGGTCATATTAAAAGACATGACAGCTTGCTGAAGACCTTACTTGAGTTTAATATTTGGGACTTCTGTGAAAGTGTATAACAGTAGTACTGACGTAGAACACAAGTTTTATACGTTTTAAGATGAACGCACAGACTGTCGAGCTATATTGTATAGGTACGAAACAAAAATACAAATAACAGTATACAAGACAATGTCAACGCTTAAACTGTAATGTCTTTTTCAATAAAATACAAAATAAAAAGTTTACGAACAATAAAAACTGTAAAAAATAATTGGACTATCACAGAAGCATTAGAGGGCAGACATTGAACAGCAGAGATGTCTAATCTATCAATTACGTTGTGTAAACAAATTGCAAAACGAATCAAACATGTGTACTACGTAAGCACTTGCGGGTAGAGTTGATGGGAGACAAGCAAGAGGTACCCATAGTCACAAGTGAGAGGAAAATAATATGAGATGGAGAGGTTACATTCTATCAGAGTGCACCACCATGATAAGAGACAGAAGATGTTGAAGATCCGTTGTAGCCAACTTTCGTTGCGGAGACGGCACTTGATGAGGCTGTTGGCTTGTTCATGGCCTTACAACGTGACTGTGTGGCTTCCATACAATCACAACTTCAAGAAACCAAACGCTGACTCTCACCGAAGATGGATGTGTCGGGTCAATGGCGCAAATAAAACGGTGACATAAAACATTTCCATTCTCTGGATTAAATCCTGCTGGAAATCTAGTACGACCATTGTCCTGCTACAAGAGAGATCCAGAGTGAGTTTGAGAATGATGTAATAGTCCTTGTTTCGATTGGTCTGTTCTCAATGACACGAGTACACAGGTTGAAAGTCTTGACGAGATCACATCTTTTCTTGAGGATGTGGTTGGGGTAATACAAGGCATATGTAAAAATGCACTGAAATAGATACAAGTGCTTTCTTGTTTACTATATTGCTCGTTTCATTCTTGTATTTCGTCCTGAAGAAGGCTTTTAGTCGAAACGTCGTATATCGCTGTGTCTCGTTGCTAGTATGTTTATTTACAAATATCGGTAACACTTGTACATATTTCTGTACATTTTTACTAGTTTACCGTGTGCCTATCAAAAAAAGCCATTTTCGTACCTTCTATTTTTTGACTTCACAAAATTTCGATTTTAGACAGTATTAATATGCCTAGAAATGTGTAATTATGTGGTGACGTGTATGGGCGGGTACTTATTCTGCGTTCATTCTCAAATTCCTGCACATTAGCAAAGGCTGTAATTCAAAGAATGGAATGAGTTGCGTCGTGGTTTACAGACTATCTGCGATATTTGCAACATTCTGTCCGACACATTCGACTTCATGATGACGTCTGGGTTACTTCGACCCTCTAAGGCTTGGGACATTAAACTTTATCCACACAACCTCCTTAGTCGATACTTACACCATTTGAGGTACGATTCCCTTTCCAAAACTACCTTGAGGAAACAGTTGAAAGTGAACGAAGAAGAGAGGGTAAGAAGAAAGTATAGATTGATAATATGAAAGGCTGGACATGATGATGATTCTCCACACTTAAACAAAGAACTGAGAACACGGAGATATGACGGAATTTTTGTGTTGATGTTTCCAGAATGGCGCCCCTACCACCCTTAAGGCATTCGGGTTTGATAATTAGATTGCTGTAAAAGCCGTTTAGACTCACCTACCATGGTGGAAAAGTTGATAAACTTTAATTTTTATAGTAAATTTTATCTATAAGTTTATGGAGAAATGGGAAACACTTGGCGATGTTTTATGTATGAATGAGTTCTTGATGTTATCAATCCTGCACTTTGTGTCTTTTCCTCTTCCCATTCCGGCCTCAACTATTCTTTGTAAAATAGCGGTCAAAGGGAAATAACATTTAAAATATTGTAGATAAAAAAATCGAGTATCTTAAAGTACGAGGAAATATTCACCGAAAGCGGAAGAGCACGAGTTGCCTTCCTTGTCATGTGACTTGATCCCAACACAAGAGATTGCAAAATATTAAACTAAACTGTTCGCTATTATTGATATTTGTTAGTTTACTGTAAAAGTATCTATTGGAAGTGTTGTTTACTGATTCTTACAAAGTTTTCAGTGTTCAGGTTAGTGAGTGTTTTCAGGCTGTTGATAATGAATAGGACGAGTCATTGAAAAGGGGAGGGTGAAGATGATCGTTCTTCACTTGTCAAAACGAGCAATGTCGATGAGGACGAAAGTTTAGAAAGAAATAGCTTTACCAGGTTTGATAGTTTTCAGTCTGCATATGGCTGAGAAGTTGAATATATTATTGACATAACATGTTTGTATTGTGAACAGGAATAAAGGTCTTGAGACAGGAAGAGTTGTACGAGTTCATTCTTTGTGTTGGTCTCCCTTGTCTTCTGTGTCTGCGATTCTTCTCAAACTCCAACAGATTAGAAGATATGATAGTCTAAGGAGCTGAATGTGTTGTGTCATAGATTATAGCTTGGCTGCAGTGTCTATGCCTTTCTGCCAGACACATCCGATTTCAGCATGGCTCCTGGTTACTTTCACCTACTATAGGATGGGGCAGCCAACATCTCCCCGAAAATCTTCTTAGTTTCCTCTTATAGCATACATGGCAGGTAATAGTATTTCGGCGAATTTCTAGTATAGGTCTCCGTTGTGACCTTTGTTCTACTTTCGAGGTATTACCTAACCTTTGCAGTGTTAGATAAGTTGTATAAAATTATAGATTTTGGTAATGGGTGGGGGGGCGGTTAAAAGGAATTTGAATTAGTTTATAGATTTTTTTTGGGAGAGGGGAGAAGGATTAGAATTAGTATTTAGAAGTAATAATTAATTCTCTAAGAATTCTCGTCTAAGGCGTAAATCGATATGATTTGTTTTTCAAGGAAAATCTGTGACGTTAATGTAAACAATGTGCTATTTATAACCCAATGGAGACCTATACTAGAAATTCACCAGTATTGCTATTATTTGCTTTCTTTTCAGGGCCCAGCAACACTTGTTTGCCTTTGATTTCCCGCAGTGCCCCACTCTTTTCAAAGTATTTTTAACATGGTGCTGGTCTGACCTCACCAGGTCAGATTGCCAAAAGCTGTGTTCTCCCAAGAAAATTCCTTTACATACCATTGATGTTTATTGGTGAATACAGTGTTGTAATCTGGGTTGTGATTTCTCACTTGACACGACCACTCCTCCAGTCGACTCAGCTGTAAATGAGTACCTGACGCATGAGTTAGGGAAGGTAAAAACAACAAGGAAGGGAACTGGCCACCCCACCTAATAGTTGCTGCGGCTTAGTACATGAAGAGTTATCTTCATCCTCGATGGCAGATGCCATGGGACCTACCTTTACAGTGTTGTGGCCATATTATTTATCAGCCTATGGATACCATGGTCATTATAATACCTACCACCGTAACATTTTTTTTCCAGAAGATCTTGTACAAAGTTTTATAATTTGAATCAACCTAGAAGCTATTAGGATCTCAAAATGTTTCCATATGAACTGGAAATCAAAGCTGGACCTCTGGACTAGGAAAATAGTTCACTCGAACCTCAGAAGTGCCATGAACCCCAAAGTAAAACAATTCAGTCGAACCACTGAAGTGCCATGAACCCCAAAGTAAAACAATTCAGTTGAACCACTGAAGTGCCATGAATCACAGAAGAAAACTGTTCACTCAAACCACATAAGTGCCATGAATCCCACAAGAAGACACAGTATTTTGTTTTTAATTTCTTCAACTTTTGTTCTCAAAATCCCACTTGTAGGACAATGCTCCTACTAGATTTCCAGCAAGATGTAGTCCAGGAAAAGGGTGCCATTTTATTTCTACCACTGCCCAACACATCTGAACTTTAATGGTAGCTAGTGATATAAAATTTCACATTATCAATTATTCAATAAAACTGCGAAACAATGATTTGATATTGAATTATTACTTCCTGTTATGTGAATTAATTTATTATTTATATTCTTGTAGATCTGTGTCTTCACTGGCAATGGCAGCCCATGGGATTGACAGAATTCCAGATTCACTTGGATATTTAGTATTGACTGAAGATGGTGCAGTCATAAGTGTAAGTCTTTCTTTGCATCTATCATCCCATGCGATAGTATGTAGAGTAAAAGTGTTATTTTGTTTTGGAGTAAAAGTGTTATTTCTATAGGAATAATAGTTCTATTGTGTTTTTGAAATAAAAAGTATTCTTCCTGAAGGAATAATAGATCCCCCTATTATTGGTGTGTTTTTGGGTCTTGACTATCTTATATCCCTAGGAGTCGCATCCTTTGCATTCCATTGAGTACTGGTGACAGACCAGCGAAGTTGATTACCACCGAAATCTGATATGCTGGACCATTGGCACAAATAAAATGCGATACAATGCTTATCTGTTCTCTGGACTACATGCTGTTGGTAATCTAGTCAGGACATTGTCCTGCTATATGAGAGATCCAGCGGAAGTTTGAGAATGAATGTTGAAAAGTGACCCAGAAACCATGCCAAAGTTGGATGTGTCAGAGCAAATAGTGCTGATATCACAGCTAATATGCAAGACATGACACAATGCATTCTAATCTCTCGACTATATCCTTCTAATCTGCAAACAACTATATGCTGCTGGTCTGCAGGCGTCTATGTCCTGCTGGTCTGCAGACGACTATAATCTGCTAATCTGCAGGTGACTATAACCTGCTGGTCTGCAGGCGACTATATCCTGCTGGTCTGCAGGTGACTATATCCTGCTGGTCTGCAGGCGACTATATCCTGCTGGTCTGCAGGTGACTATAACCTGCTGGTCTGCAGGTGACTATATCCTGCTGGTCTGCAGGTGACTATAACCTGCTGGTCTGCAGGTGACTATAACCTGCTGGTCTGCAGGTGACTATATCCTGCTGGTCTGCAGGCGACTATATCCTGCTGGTCTGCAGGTGACTATATCCTGCTGGTCTGCAAATGAACTAGGAAGAAGTCTGATAATATGTATAAACTGCAGCAAAAGTTACATTTTCATTTCTGAGAATTAAATATCATAAATTATTTCTAATCACATGATTGGTCTGAAGCCAGCGCATGAAAGAACAACTCAGTTGATATTAAAAAATCAAAGGTCAGACGCTCAGCAGCCAATGAAAATTGCTGCTGTGAACGAAATTGTATGCTAAATGTTTTAGCATCAATGACAGATAACTTTCAAAGCAAGAATGAACCTACGATTATCTTACTGCAATGTTTATAGTTCCCATTGTGTTTTGTGCATGGCATCCTGATTAATTATTCTTCTTTGGCTATCATCACTCAGTCAGGTTGATCCTGATTAATTATGCGCCTTTTGGCTGGTTGCCTCCGTCTTTAGCACCCTGCTTACTTGGGCAGGACTATGGGAATGCCTGACGAATCTTAGTTTCCAACCCCTGATGGCTGAACGAAGACACATCACCATTTCAAGGTACTGGCCTCAATGGGGATGTCTATAGTAAATAACTAAATGTATGTGCAATATGTCAGTTGTTTTCATGGGAGGGACACTGAGTATTTTGGCGTCTTTTGACATCACAGGACTGGTAAGAATGGCACTATTGATGTTCACATTCATATGGTAATGCCAAAAATAGATTCAACCTTCAACCTGGAAAGAAAAAAATTGGAAGAAGATCTCCGATTAAGTAACAGTTGTAAAGAAAATGTATTGATTCTACTTTCATTCCACAGTCTGGTGGGCAGTTAGAAAATGATGAAGCTACAGCATCAAAGATTACAAAACTGGTACACACTGCCTACAATATTCCAGTCACTGCTGACAAGAAAGATATTATGAAAAGGTTACTTGGTGAGTGCTTTTGGTTTTCGTCTTCTGCGTTCTCAAACTCCTACACATTAACAGGATATAGTCCAGAGAGTGAAATGTGTTGTGTCATGATTTACATCTTGGCTGTGATATATGCGCTTTTCTGGCCTGACATCTCCGACTTCATCATGACTTCTGGATCACTGACTCTTTATGTGACAGTCAACTTCACCCAAAAACCACCTTATGACATACATGACAGATAACAGTGTTTGTCTTACTTTATTCCCCTTTCATTCTCCGACAACACACTGGTGTTTTTTTAAATTATAAACACTCTATTATAAACTCTCTATTATGAACTATCTATTATAAACTCTCTATTATAAACATTCTATTCAGGTAACAAATTATTTCCAGAAAGTAGTCTCGACACGTTTTTTTACACCTTTCTGTCTTACACAACTTATGGATACTTATAATAACTAATTTCTGAGGAAGTTTTTTTGCGGCAGGTCAATGGCATGTTTAAAGACTGAAATATTGTTTTGTCTATAGTCTCGTATGGACCGCGGTAGCCTCGTTGATATTGAGTGGGCTTACTACAGCCGGGTTACAGCTGGTCAGGTTAGATTACATGTCCAGACAATAAGACGTGCTAGGGGCAAGTTAAGTAATTTGTATTGAGCGTAGTAAATCTTAGATATGTTGTTTAATTCTGAAGAAAAAGACCCAGGAATTTCACAAAATTCTTTGCTCCCCCCCTATATGCTTGGGGGGGGGGGGATTTCTTTAGAGCTTTCTTTCATATCCGTGAAACATCACCTTGTAGCGTAATGCAATGACTGCGTGTAGAGGAGCAAGGTAGCACAGTTGATAATGAGCTTGCTTACTGTCACCGGATTACAGCATGTCAGGTTCGAAACTACTTCCAGACAACAACACAAAAATTATCCATTTCATGATTTCTTGCCTGACATGACCACTCCTGCAGTCAACCCAGCTGTAAATGGGTACCTGACGCATGAGTTGGGGAACATAAACAGAGCAAGGAAGGGAACTGACCACCCCACCTAATAGTTTCTGCAGCTTAATACATGAAGAGTTATCTTCATCCGCAATGGCATATTTCTGTCATGGGACCTACCCTTAACCTTTATTGACAAGTGAAGGAACCTTCTACTCAGAATGGGGGGGGGGGAGTGGGTCTTTATATCTGAAAAAATAGCGGTAATATCCAGTACTTCCAGACACAGTGCAGAGCAAACTATGATTCTTTTGTCAAAGATTTGCCGCTGACTGATTCAGAGATTGAAAATTCAGATAGCGATTACATGGTTAGTAGTGACTTGCCAAAAAATAAATAATCGAAGCAGTCTGGCTTCTTATTTTATGTAACATGTCGTATACAGAACAACCTCACTGCAACTTTATGTAACATATCGTATACAGAACAACCTCACTGCAACTTTATGTAACATGTCGTATACAGAACAACCTCACTGCAACTTTATGTAACATGTATACAGAACAACCTCACTGCAACTTTATAAACCTCTCGGTTCTGTTCAAAACTGTCCAGTCATTTCCAGATGCTGAATGCTCCTGATATTTTAGTGTATTTCATTTGTTTGTTTTTCTTCTATTTTCAGTGGTGCTGGGTGATGTGGTCTTTGTAATAACAGTGTCTCAACATAAAATTTTTGTTTCCAAACGGATCTACAACCCTCAGGAACCAGTTCCTGCATGATTCTATTTCTAACATATTTTTATGTGTGTGTGTGTGTGCACATGGTTTTCTGTGTCAGCTTGCTTTCTGATTGTGTCTCATATGCAATATCTACTGTTTAATCTAACTGGTACTTGTGATCAATGTGTGCTCAAAAAAAAATAGATTCAAATGGGTTTCCATAGAAAAAGTAGATCACTTGATTGATGAAATAAGTGTTGTTTATGACTAAATCTTGTATGGTGTTTTGTGTGGCAATAAATCGTAATTATTTAGCCCGGAAAAGAGGGCTCTTTATAAAGATTTATAGTTGTGGACCGCCGAAAATGCAGGAGTTGGGCTATTGTCGCAAATAAAATAGCAACATAACGCATTCCATTATCAGTACTACATCCTGCTGGAAATCTAGGACCATTCTCCTGCTGCAAGAGAGATCCAGTGGGAGTTTGAGAATGAATGCTGAAGAAGATAATTTGGTAAAGTAAGTTTCAGTCAGTCATTTTCTCCTTCTTCTTCTTTTGCATTCATTCTCAAACTCCTGCTGGATCTCTCTTGTATCTGTTTTTATCTGTTGTCTCTTAATATATTCTAAGATTGGAGTGGTACTGGTTCTTTGATGGTCTGCAAAGAACCACATATTCCAAAAGTTAATGAAATAAATGGTCATCATCATCATGTGATGGATAAACATCACATTCAGAGAATGATAGAAATGGAAGTGACCAGGGTACAGGAGGTACACCTTCACTGGAAAGACCAGAAGAACTCACATCCAATAGCTGACTGGGACACTGAGCATATATACTTTTAAATGACTGACTTTCGCAGAAGACGGATGTGTCTGTCATTAGCGCAAATAAAATGGCGACTCAACACATTTCCATTCCCTGAATGACATCTTGCTGGAAATCTAGTAGAACCATTGTTCTGCTGCAAGAGATATCCAGCGGGAGTTTGAGAAAGAACGCTAAAAGAGAAGAATAACTCACATTAAAGAGCACCACACACAGGGGACATCATCTAAGAGAAGGGATAATCCCTCCTAACATCATCTCAGTAAACACAGTTGAAACATATTTTCTGTTTTAAGGATTTGTTGCTCTCAAGTATCAGGAGCGAAGTAGCCTTGTTGATACTGAGCTTGCTTTATTATCACAGTGTTGCAACATGTCAACAACAAAATGTAGATCGTGATTTCTCACCTCATACGGCTCGCAGTTGGCCTGGTTGTAAATAAATATCTGACGCTCGAGGTGACAGCATGTTGCTGCCATAGGACTCTACCTTTACCTTCACAAGTATTCAGTGAAATTTTTGTACGATTTGTATTTGAAACTGTATTCAGTGGAGATTTGTGGCTTGTCTGGATTATTTAGTGGAGATTTGTGGCTTGTCTGGATTATTCAGTGGAGATTTGTGGCTTGTCTGGATTATTCAGTGGAGATTTGTGGCTTGTCTGGATTATTCAGTGGAGATTTGTGGCTTGTCTGGATTATTCAGTGGAGATTTGTGGCTTGTCTGGATTATTCAGTGGAGATTTGTGGCGTGTCTGGATTATTTAGTGGAGATTTGTGGCTTGTCTGGATTATTTAGTGGAGATTTGTGGCTTGTCTGGATTATTCAGTGGAGATTTGTGGCTTGTCTGGATTATTCAGTGGAGATTTGTGGCTTGTCTGGATTATTCAGTGGAGATTTGTGGCTTGTCTGGATTATTTAGTGGAGATTTGTGGCTTGTCTGGATTATTTAGTGGAGATTTGTGGCTTGTCTGGATTATTCAGTGGAGATTTGTGGCTTGTCTGGATTATTCAGTGGAGATTTGTGGCTTGTCTGGATTATTCAGTGGAGATTTGTGGCTTGTCTGGATTAATTAGTGGAGATATGTGGGTTGTCTGTGGATTATTTAGTGGAGATATATGGGTTGTCTGTGGATTATTTAGTGGAGATATATGGGTTGTCTGTGGATTATTTAGTGGAGATATATGGTTGTCTGTGGATTATTTATTCTTCTATTATTTTATTAAACAAACCAATTGGGATGATATTATCTTAGTCAATTTTGTGTTCAGTTTTAAGAAATGTTTCCCTGTAAAGATAGAGGTTATTTTATAGATCCCTGAATCTTTCAGTATGAAACATGAATTGTAAAACCATTCTGCATGTATTTAAATTGTAAAAACTGTTTTTAATTTTAAAAATTGTAAAGTAAAGAAAAATGTTTCTTATTACAAGTTATGTTTTTCATAGTTATTTTCACTTCAGTTAGTTTCCTTCATGCCGAAATTGGATGTGCTAGGCCTACAAGGCGCATAACGGTGGCACAACGTAACCACGCTCCCGGCGGAAATCGCACGGATATCCGTGATGATCCGTGAATGGAGCGAACGCAGAACAAACAAACAGTTTCCTACAGTTAGTTTCCTACAGTTAGTTTCCTACAGTTAGTTTCCTACAGTTAGTTTCCTACAATGAAATATTCAGTATTGATAGCACTTTAGTTTATTTGTGCATTCAGTTTTTATCGGATATGTTCCTCCTGAAAGCAACGGCAAACTACAGGAGTATAGTGCCAAGACATTTTCTATGGAAGTGTTACTGGAGGGGATGTTAGAAGGCAACAGGGGCAAAGGCCAACCAAGACGCCGTTGGACAAAAGACATTCAAGAATGCCTGCGCATGTCACTGGAAGAGGCAGGACAACTTGCTCAAGATATCCATAGGAAAGACTATGTTCTGGAAAGAATATGTCACTTAATGAAAGAATTCAGTTTTTTTCCAAGTAAACCCATTCCAAACCATATATTTTAGAGAAATGGGTACCACACTCGTAGAAACATTCATAAGGAACTTTTTCTGATTTTATTTTTATATTTTATGCATACTTAAACATAATACACTTGAAGTATTCAGTCAATATTTTTACCTTGGGAAAGCTTAATTTCTGTAAGAGCAAGTTATTTCTTCTGGACAATGTGAAGGGTTATATATAAATCATCTATAAACATATAAATAGAGGGTTATTTCTCCTGAAGAATGTGAAATATAGCAGGGTTATCATTACAGAAGACATAGATAATGGTACTGAATGATCCGCCAAAGATGGATGTGTTGGGCAATTTATTCAAATAACATAGCGACACATAGCATTTCCATTGTTTTGACTACATTCTGATGAAAACCTAGTATTACCGTTGTCCTACTACAAGAGAGATGCAGCGGGAGTATGAGAATGAACAATGAAGAAGAAGATATTAAATGTAGAAAACATTCATATCCATTAAGACAGAGCCAGGATCTAGCGGGAACCAAGAAATTTGTTTACTTCATCTCAAGAATATCGCTGTGTGTTATCGACCAGACAAGGGAGGTAAGAATAGGGACACTGCCTTGATTCTTGATTAGGAACAAGCGTCACAGCACTGGGGACATTCCCATATATGTTCTGCTTGCCATATATGTCAGCCATCTTCTTCTTCTTCTTTCGTTCACTTGAAACATGTCTATATCTGTAATTCTGTCTCCTTAATAAAACTCACTGTCTTTTGTAGTTCATACAGTGTCCCATAGAGCTTTGATTCCAGTGTCAGCCATCTAAAAGTGTATAAGCTGTGTCCAAGTCAGTTGCTGATTACGCGTTCTTTTGATCTCTCCGGAGAGGGAGCACTTTCTCCCATCGCGTCTAGTCACTCTAATTCTTACTATTCTCTGAATGCGGTATGTACGTTGTCTCGTTCGACTGTCTTCTCGTAGACTATCAATGACCCCAGCTGTTGGCTTGAGCTTATAGTGGCTCATACTCGCTTGATACTACCCGTCACGAGACATATGGGGTATTTCCGTGGAGATATCAGTGCCACCTGATATCCCATCCTGGTAGGAAACATCGCCAGTTTGCCAGCCACTAATTATTCATCCAGACATCTGACTTATATCGCAGCCAACCACCAGATACCCTCCATATCTGGAGCCCTTTCCACTATCCACAACCTGTGGACGTTCCTGATAGGGGATGGTCCCCCTCTCCCCCATGGTGTTGCAGTATGAGTTCTTGGATCATTCCCTCTGTTCTATTGGCTGCCAGGGAGCAGCACTCTCTTCCCATCACAGCTGTACTCAATAACTTTCTATCTTTGCCAAATGTCACCTGTTCACAGCCTCTCCCCACTTCCTCCAGCTCACAAACTCTAGTAGTGTATCTTCTGCTTCTCCCATAAAAGACCGTCCTCTCTTGATACACCTTCCTTTTGTGTTGTGTAGAGATTGGTTTAAGAGGTTATTATTGGCGACTTTGAAGTATTACCTGCCTTACATGTTGTAAGAGCGATTAGAAGACCCAACCTTTGATGTCAGCTGTGATGAAGACAGCTGAACTCTCATGTCTGAATTTCTGGGAGGGAATGAAGAATTTTAAATATAGTATGCCTCAAGATTGTGAGAAAGTCATTTCAAAGTGCTCATCAGAGTAGAGGACTGTTCAGCTCCTGGCATAGCATCCTACGGCCATATTGACTCTATCATCTATGACTTACAGCCATATTGAGTCAATTATCTGCGACTTACAAAAGCTATGGGAAATCTCTGAATAAAGTCACAGAAATATAAATCTGTATCTGACAAGGAAAACTTTTCACCACATGACAAGGGAAACGGGAACAAGAGTAAAAAAACATGTAATCTCCTTACAAAGTAATGAGAGTTAAAAAAACATGTAATCTCCTGACAAGGGAACGAGAGTAAAAAAACATGTAATATCCTTACAAAAGGAATGAGTAAAAAAAACATGTAATCTCCTGTCACAAGAGAAGGAGAGTAAAAAACATGTACTCTCCTGACAAAGGTAAGGAGAGTAACAACATGTAATCTCTTTACAAAGGTAAGGAGAGTAAAAACATGTAATCTGGCACAAGGGAACTTCTTCTTTCCTTCCTCTTTTACCCTTTACGGGTGTCGAGGGAGATACAATGTTCTTGTTCTTGCTTTTCTGGCAGCTTCAGATAATGTCTCTGATGTTGTCAATGGAGCGTACTCTAGGTCTACCCCAGGCTCTTCAAGAACAAGTAAATTCTGCCTCAAGAAATCATAGCTCTGTCAGATTTTTGTTGCCAGGATAAGCTTGATTCTGCCTTATCTGTAGTCATATGGCCTCATTTAACCAAGATAACTTATTTCATTGATCGAAAAATGTTTGCCTTATCACAAAGTTGCTTTTCTATTTATCCATCAATTGATGTCTATCACATAACGAACATACATCCAGTTGTATTGCCAGTACACTGTACATGGTCAGTATTCTAACCAGATATTCTGACCTGTGTGGTTTGCGAGACGAACCGACTACATGCGTCAACCCTGCAGATTGTACCAACATTAGAGCAGTGAAATTAAAATGGGAAGCAACCTAGTATGTATTTTGCATATTCAATAATTACATGGGTTATTTCTCTTTCCACAATTTGTTCACACACACCACACGGAAGGCTAAGATTGACTGTATTATACATGTACTTGGATTTCTGCCCACTACTCCGGGACTCACAGCGAAGCGGCACGCAGCCCGCCAAAAGTACCATTTATAGCATGCAACTCCGTAGCTTCAAGTTACAATCTTCAGAATCTTTTAAATATTGCATTTGTAATCACAACGTTATGACCGGACATCGAACCGTTGACCTCTTGTGTACATAGCTTAACAAGCCAGGGTTTGGAAGGTCCATCCCACTCCTAACCTTTATATAAAGTTAGAACATTTAATAATATAATTCAAACTCAAAAGAATAAACACATCGTCTGCTCTTCTCCCCCCCCCCCCCCCCCCCCCCACAAAAAAAATAAATATATTCTGCACTTGATTTTAAAGAAAAGGTCACCAAAACGAAAAATTGTCAATTTTAAACTTCTTTTACCCCCACCCCTCTTATCAAAGTCGTATATATGGTTTCACCCGGGAGATATCGCATTCCCTTCTATTCACGTTCACCTATTTAGATTTCGTAAAATGTTGACTGGACCCTCGTATGGAAAGAAGGAAATTGGGAAACCAAAGAACATCTGGAGAAGAACAGTGGATTAAGATACTAAATCGAAGCAGACGTCGTTTGGGAGCAACAGTTGCAGCCAATGATTCACAGGGAAATAAAAGAAGATTAGTAAAACATCAGTGGCTTGATAAAACTACGTGTGCAGATAAATTCTGCAGATAGATCTGAATTATTTGCTGTAGAGTTCTGCAGCTAGATCTGAATTCTTTGCTGTAGCGTTCTGCAGCTAGATCTGAATTATTTGCTGTAGAGTTCTGCAGCTAGATCTGAATTCTTTGCTGTAGAGTTCTGCAGCTAGATCTGAATGTTGTAGAGCAGCTTGTCGCGAGCTATGTCCTGTTCTTTCTTACCAATTAAGCCTACGTCAGTTATCGTTTGTGCTCAAACTCACGCTGGATCTCACTTGTAGCAGGACAATGGTCCTTCTAGATTTTTAGCAGTATTCCTAGGTAGTCCAAGTAACCAGAAATGCCTTGGTTGGTTGCTGATCCAGCGGTCCATGGGCTCATGCCCTTTGACCTAATGCCATTAGATAGCATTATATTGCTGGGAAGTCTGTGGATTTTCGGGACAGAGCCAGATAAAAACTATCACACCTCCAGGAAGGTAGGTTTCAACCTTTGCACTGCTCCTAGCGACTGTAGCCAAGATAGGGTTCACTGTGCTCATTCCCCGCCACCAATTGACTACTGGTTTATGCCGAACTTCTCTATTGCTCCAGGCATGCAACCAAATGTTTAAGTCAAAAGGATTGTCACGTCCTGAGTCACTGTGCCTCTATGATGGGCCTCAGCCATAGGAAAAACAGTGATGTCAGTTTCCTCCTTCTCAGTGCTGCGCAGTACATCTCTGGCTCCCTCCCAACCACAGAGGGTGCATACATATATTCAGGCAAACATGAAAAAACATTTAAACAACAAAACAAAATCATAACTGTATAGATGACGTGCCATGAAGCTTCTATAAGAAGATAACCTCAATATAACAGCATGTCATCCACTAAGGTTTTCTGTTGCATGGATGGGATGTCTAGTGGGCCATTGGTGAGACCCACAGACGCAACCACATGCGTGCAGAAATGCCTTAAGTCGACGTTTTATTTACACCATTTGTCCGCCATTTCCGACTTCAGTGGTATTATCAAACTCTTGCTGCTTAGCAGAGCCTGAAGACGGTAAGTCATCGTGTCATGGTCTGCAACGTGGATGCGACATCTACGTCAGTCAGAGTGACACATCCTACTCCATTGCGACTTCTTGCCCCACTTTACCTCTGGGAAAAGAAACTATCCATACAACCTCCTTAGTTACCTCGTATCTCAGAAACTGCGCTTCCTCGTGTGCTGCGAGGGACCGAGAACTTCTGGGTTTGCCTAGAGTGCACTGATGAAGATTAAAAAAATTAAGTAAACTAAACAAGTTTACCAACAGACTTGATCCAACTTTGATCTTACAGTGATTCGAGGACACAAGCTACTAAATGATGGTCACCGAACACGATTAGTGTCCAGACTACACAAGTTATTCAATGGTGTAACCCAGTTGTGTAACGTATTTGCAACATACACAATGAAAAGTGTCTTCAATATATCACAGATGTGTAACGTACAAAATAAAAAATTATCTAAGTAAAAAGATTGGCTAAAAGGAAAGTAGAAGATTGGCTTCATTTAAGTAAGTCCCCCCCCCTTTTCCGTGTTCCCGGAGATGTTTCTACGACCCTGATTCGCATTCTTGTTTCCGTCTACTAGCTAGCATAATTCTGACAACAAACAGGGCCAGAACATTCAGTAAGCGTGCCTGCTGCAGCCTATTTGTTTGTTTGATCTTTTCTTCCGCCAGACTCTTTTCATCCCGCGAAATCAACAACATATCAAACGCTTCAAGGATCTTTTCATCTTTTGTTAGACCGAAACCGCGTCGTGCCACGGACCAGAAACGCGTGGTTATTAATCTTTTCACCGGTCAAATTTCCAGCATAACTATCAGCTCGTACCCGTGTGGGAAGTTTTGTTACCTTTTGTTCGATGTACAGGGTGTCTATAAATTATATGTGTACTGAATTTTGAAGAAATATATGCGCTCAATATGACGTCCATACAGCATAAAAAATCTGCAAGACCACCTAAACATAATAGACACAACAGGTAAGCAATTTGGAATGAAAATCAACATAGACAAAACAGAAGTAATGAATATTTCAAGAGAAAAGAAGAACATCAACATACAGATAAACAACTAAAACAAGTAGATGAATTCAAATATCTTGGCAGCACATTCAGATATGACAACAAACAAGAAGCAGAAATATATGCAAGACGTAACAAAGGCCTGTTATGTCATCTGTCAATTAACACCTTTACTACAAAACAAAGATATTACATTAGAAAACCCGCCGAAGACGGATATGTCGGGCCTTTGGCGCAAATAAAACGGCGACACAAGGCATTTTCACTCTCTGGACTACATCCTGCTGGAAATCTAGTAGGACAATTGTCCTTCTACAAGAGAGATCTAGCAGGTGTTTGGGAATGAAGGCTGAAGAAGACGAAAACACTAGAAACACAGAAAATGTTATTCAACACCATTTTTCTACCAACGGTGTGTTATCAGTGTCAAACTTGGACATTGGATTCTAGAACAATTCATAAGATTAACACCACTGAAATGAAATGTCTAAGACGTAGAGACACTCGGAAATATAACAGCAGAAGAGGCAAATAGAAGGGTAAAAGACGGTACACTCTCCTCTCAACACCGAAAGGTACATGAGGACAGAAAGAAGAAGAATATGACGTCATTAAAAGTTGTGTATTTCCATGGTTTCGTGTGCTACAGATCACTATTAGCAACAGAATTAGCTTTTAGTCGAAGACAAATAATGGTGCAAGAGTTAACCGCTGAACAAAGATTATTTGTGGTAGCAGGCCCGTAGATAAGTGGGGGGGGGGGGGTGTTCAAACCCCCAACCCCTCTTAGCAAATCGGAACGTGACTATTAATACTAGAAACTTGCTTGGCCAAACGGCACACACACAAATAAATCTCCCTTTGAAATTGTTCACAGAAAGCGGTCATGAAAATGTTCATCACAATGATGATCTGATACACACATGCTCACGTGATCTTGTTTTAGGTAAACTACTTCCCCTCACCCTTGAGGAGAGCATATTTACCTCCGTATATGGCAAAACAAGTGTTTAATTCATTCATTTTCCTTGATCGCTAAAGTTAGCGCATATGGCAGAGGTCAGATCTTTCCAATTCTGTCTGTTCAAAGCTGTTCTGCGCAGTTCTTGAATAGTATGAATATTGTTTGGTTTAAATTGTTTTTCTGAGCGTTTCCTTTGGTCTACCCATGGATCTTCAGTCTGTTGGTATCCATGCAAGAGATTGATGGTGTTTGTTGTTGCTGTCTGAGCTTAGAGCATGTCCGATGCAAGACCAACGGCGTTGAATGAAAAGAAGTAAAGTGAACTAACTTCTGTTACACAAATCGGTCAAGACTTGACGATGTTAGCTGATTAATCCAACGATCAACGAAATGCCCCAGAACTGAATAGAGAAACATCCTCCATCGACGAAAGTCATTTTACCGGAAGTCATTAATGGAGGCAAATATAAAGAAGACGTTAATTATAAAATTTATGCGGAGATTTCTTATGAACAAGTTTGAACATGTGTTGCAGTAATAACAAGTTTCATCATCTGATGTAAAAATAACAAGTTTTAACTGTGTTGTAGAAATAACAAGTTTCATCATCTGATGTAGAAATAACAAGTTCCAATATGCTGCAGAAATAACAGCAAATTCCAACATCTGTAGAAATAACAGCAAGTTCCAACAGCAGAAATAACAAGTTTCAACATCTGCTGCGGAAATAACAGCAAGTTCCAACATCTTCTATAGAAATAACAAGTTTCAACATCTGTTGTAGAAATAACAAGTTTCAACATCTGCTGTAGAAATAACAAGTTCCAATCTGTTGTTGGACCAAAGCTATTGTTCTGTGCATCACTTTACCCAATATGCAATTGACATCAGCAGTAGTGTGTGTTTTTTCTTTCATAAATGTTGTTTCGTTAAAGAAGTCACACTGGTTCCCCCACAATTCATGTGATGTTTTACAGTCGTTCACCACTCGCGCAGTGTACTAGCAATGTAAATTAATGAACAGTAACTTTATGGAAACCTTGTACACGTTACAATGTTTCCATTCAAGTTGTTAAATATGTGAACACCTGTTTGTTGCTAATATATATATACAAAGACAGTATACATGTAATTCTTCTTGTACTCGAGTAAACCCGAGGAGAGTGAGTTTGGTATGTTCAAATTCCACCCCCCCCTCCCCAGTTAAGAAAATCAGAACATGACTTTTAGTACTAGGAACAGTCAGAATGTGGGTAAAACACATACCCCCCCCCCCCATTTTTCCTACTTAGTGATTTAACACGAAAAAACCACACCCACCCCCTTTCCCTGTAATGATTCTCCTATTAAAAAAAACCCAAGAAAAGGAAGGTATTACCTTTTAGCTAACCACATCCTTCCCTTTTCACTGATGGCGTATCAACGGCTCGAAATAAGTGTTCAATAAAGTTGACGAGCTTTTTTTTAGGTTTCAGTTGGCCACGCTGAATGTGTCCCGAAAAAGCAATCATGACCGAGTTTAAAAAGAAGCATTAGATTAAAGCGAGTATTTCTTCAGAAGTCCGGCTCAGAAAGTAATAGCAAACTACTGAGGGTAAATATTTCTTAGAAAATCACAATAACTAAAAATGTCGGATTAATTTCTGCCGTATACATCAAAAGAATATTCACACACTTCTGCACAATAAGATTGTGATCAAGGGTTGCCAGACGGTGGGAATTATTTATGGCCAAATTGTTCCTTTACAGACCTTGCAAGCCGGAACTAGTAAAATATTTCAATTAAATTCCATACTTGGAACTAAGTTGCAAGAAACAGTGGAAGACCCAGACGAAGATGGATAGATGACGTAAGAGAATACCAAGGCTATACAATGTCAGCGGCATCACAGTTAACTAAATAAAGAAGACTTCGGCTGCGCAAGACGCCCAGCGGCAAACATTGATAAGACAAGACAAAAGTGGTATACAAGTGTCCAATTTCAAAATTTCGGATTCGTAGCGTATCCTATTCAGGACCTAGCCATCAACCTAGCAGTTAGTGATTTTCTAAGCAATATAAACACGTTCAGTAGATTGCCATTGCTTTCTGAACGGTCCGGATGCACAGTTGACCATAGCGGAGATCGAACTAGATACTTTGACCGTCAAAGACGCTGTACCGCTCCTCCACAGAACCGGTCAAAATTGTGTATAAACTACTAAAGACATGCTGACCTTTCACGGGTGTTACCTTTCTATATCTTTATTAATTCTTTTCGATTACCAACACCCATTCACTTCAACCATGACACGCCATATGTTATTGCTAACTTAATATTAGTTGTTTTAATGTCATTTTGAGAGTCTGTTATTTCTTTAGACTTGAAAGCAAAAGGAGTACTAAAAGGTTTTGTCTATCTATCTATCTATCTATCTATCTATCTATCTATCTATCTATCTATCTATCTATCTATCTATCTATCTATCTATCTATCTATCTATCTATCTATCTATATGTCTGTCTGTCTGCTTGCCCGTCTGCGTGCATGCCTGCCTGTATGTCTGTCCATCAATCTATCTATCTATTGTCAGTTCAACTTGTGAATTTAAGTATCGAGCGGGGGGGGGGGGGGGGGGGGGTTGTATGTCTTTGTCCATTTGGGTAATCAGCCCGCAACAACAAGGTTTCTTTGATTGTCCTCTAACCAATCTAATTCTTGTTCTTCTTCCTGCCTTGTAATCCGTTCCTCTGTTGTTGTTTGCATGGATGGTTAGTTGTGGTGGTTCCATTGGCATGAGGTGGCAAAGCCACCTGGTTTTTGTCTCTCGATGTAGGCTTGACCGGGGATGGTCTTTATTTATTTCCCGATATCTTTATTTCTCCGTCGGTCTCTTCTTGTGACATTTATAGTTTACTTCATTTCACACGTTGTGATCTTTTCACTATACTCTGTTCCCTCTAAGAATGAAGTGGGCCAGTACGTCTGATTGGTTGTTGGACGCAGAACGCATTAATCGATTGTTAAGTGCGCAATAATATTGTTTTGAAATTTCGTTTTTTTAAAATGTTTAAATATTGTTTTTAATTAATTTTAAATATTTTAAATAAAATTGTTTGTACATGTCATCAGCTGTTTAAAAATCACCTGTTGTCGCGGAGTAATGTGTTTTGACACACTTCATTCTTAAAGTAAACAGAGTTTATAGTGTGTTTGTCAGGGTGCCATGTTTGACATTGGTAACACAGTTGGTATGGTACTATTTATTAATTGTCGGTTTACCCCCATAAATTTAGTTAAATTCGACAAAATCTACGGCACACATTTAAAGAAGAAAATATGTGAAAGTAGATATGTTTTCAAATAAGGTAAAAAAAAATCATAAAAACATGAAATGTCCAAAATAAATCTCATGTCCGGTAACTTACATTTTGAGAAATTTTGTTAAATGGCAGCTCTGTTGAAAGCCTCATTCATTATGCCGAGACACGCCCCTTTCTGTCAGGTCATTCAATAACCAATCAGACACACCTGCATTTATACGTATATTACTGCGCCGAAACCAGGTCAGCAATGTTTAGTTTTTCTCATGGTAATCTAGTTCGGAAACGTGTACTTCTTTAGAGGTCTTCGTCTGCGGGATTGGCAGGTCATATGGGAAATGGTAAACATTATAAACAGGGATGGGTACTTACACTAAGTACGTGTTCTCATTATCGTTTGGTTCATCTATCACAAACTGGTTAGAGTCGGCATTTATGCACGCATGTAGGCGCTCGATCCTTTTCGTCTAGCTTGAAAGTGTCAGCTTCAGGCATGTTAAACAGTAACTTTTTTGTCAATTCTGAAATGTACAGAAATAAGTCATTTTTGTAACCATAATCTACCCCTAATAAGGCTAACAATTTATTTGTCAAGCGTTGAACCCCCCCCCCCCCCCAATCCTGTGTCACTAACTGTCAAGAATTCAGGGACTACCTGCTTAAATATATCTTAAACATTTATCAACCCCCCCCCCTTTATTTACCCCCCTTTTCCATTAAAAAAAAAGGAAAAACTACGAATCAGCTACATGATTTTGTTCTGATGTTTAGGAAATGTTTGAAATTCAAATGATATAGTTGGTGTAATGTTAAAAAAAAAAAAGGAAGATTATTTGCGTTAATTTTTCTCCTTCTCCCATAGACAGTAACTTTCAAACAACCCAGATTCTTCTCAAATTCCCACCTGATCGTTGTTATATCATGGCATCGGTACTGCTGGACTATATGATGACATCGGTACTCCTGGACTATATGATGACATCGGTACTGCTTGATTCCCAGCAAGATGTACTCCAGAGAACGGAGCTGCGTTGTGTCGCCGTTTTATTTGCGGGATGGCCCAATACTAAATAACCAAAATAACACTATTCAAAACGATTATTATGCCAACGCTGTGCTACCAATGCCAAACATGGACAACGACAGCACAAGATAAACGTAAACTAGTGACAGCTGAAATGGCATGCTTACGCAGAATCCTAGGAATATCGCTATGGGACAGAGTGAGAAATGAGGACATTAGACAAAGTACCGGCGCCGTCCCAATCTTGGAATATATTAAGAGCCAACTGATCAAATGGTTTGCACACATCAGCAGACTACCACCAGACATCATACCACAGCAGGCTATGCTACACAGATACGGTGAAAGCAGACATAGAGGCCTACTTCGAAATCAATGGACCACCGAAATAAAAGAGGCGACAAATTCCACAATATACTCAGCACACACGAGGGCGATCTACAGAGAACTATTCTACCACTGACGCTGAAAGCCAATAAAGGGTTTAGCGAATAGATAGATAGATTACTTCTAACGTTGACCGTATGAAGGCTAATGAAGAAGTACCAACAACTCGGAGCAATTGGAACAGCTAGGAGAATATTACAGCATCACAATACACACCGCCCTCAAATAGTCATCAATATTACACCCATACCCCTTCAGGGTCGTAGGGGTGTCACTCTGGAAGCATCAACACACAAATTTCTCCGCCTCTCTGTTATCAGTTCTTTGTTTAAGTGTGGATAATCTTAAGTTTGTCCAGTCTTTAATGTATCAATTCATACTTTCCTCTGTTCCCCTCTTTTTCTTTACATCGCAACTGTCACATTGAAATCAGTAGAGTTCCTCGTATACTATCATAATATATGAAAAGTACTATAGGTAGATATAAAAATGTTCGTATTTCCTTGCTGTTGCTGAACTGATCTTTTAAATATGTATTTACTTTGTTTTCTAGACACCGTTGCTTATTGCCCAAGGTTAGTGACTTCTCATTCATAAACACGCACATTTGTTGAATGAAAAGGCTCTGCAATAACATAAATAAACCCCCAAAAAATCCATATCGTTGACGTGCACTGGCTCAAAACAAAGCTGCATACTTTTTACAAAATACGTCTAGTGTAGGGAATTTAAGAGAACATCCGCTTTCTAAAATGTTATTGCGCAGTTATGGTAGGCACCCCAATTTTATCAATGAAAAATAACAGAGCCGGTTGTTCGCGGGAATGTGACGGATGTCGTAAATTTATAGGAGGGAAATTCTTTTGCAAGTGATGACCTTGACCCCTGCATATTTCCGCTGTGCCAAAAAAAGGGAAAAATATGGTGTCTGCTGTGTAGGATGTGACTTCGTTACGTTAAAACTTGAATCATGCCATGACTGGCTTTGTTCAGGTAAGGATTATTGTAATTGATTGTGTGCTAAACATTGCTTTTGGCGGTGAGGATAAGTACTTTAATTGTAACTGGTCTGAGTAAATTAAATTCTGACCCAATTTTTTCTCCAACACATACACGGGATTTATATCGCTTATCTAAAATGGCTGACTTCCTGTCACTGTTGAATCAAGTAAAGTCTTATGTTATTTACTGATTACTCTGGGGTGTGCTGCAGGTAAAGTTGATTTTTTACATTTCCAGTGCTTCTGCTGCATTCATGTGTTGTGTCATATTGTATTGCTGCAGCACGGTGTGCTACATTTTCCATCATCTTCTATGCTATGGTCATAGGTCCTACTAGACATTAGACTCTCTATCCAATCAATGATTCAGATTTGGGCTGAGATCCTTAATATTGGGAGTAGACTTATGAGAACAGAGGTGTTATGTACTATTTGTTATTAAATTTATTTTCGATACGATAAAGTAGGTAACAATTTGTAATGTAATAGGGGGTACATGTCATTTCTGGTGCTTCTTTGGAATTCAAACACAAGACAGGCAACCAGAACAATTCTTTATAAATTTAATTAACCAGAGTTAAGGAATATCAGCTCCCCGTATCATATTATTCATATATATTATAAACCGGTGAAGTTTAAATAATAACAGCAAGTTTATGTCAAATGTAGATTATATGTATTAATAATTAATGTATGGTGTTTCTCGATGATGATTAATTTTGCCTATAATTTTAATTTTAGGCCTAACTATAATTTATTCTGTTGTTTAAAATTTATTTTAAGACTACAGAACTCATATTTTGAAAAAATTGAAACCTGCCTGTTCTTCAGCTAGTATTTGTTTTTGATCCACGTTTCAATCAGTAGGCATAGTATTTAGTAGGTCTTACCTTTGCCATATGATACAAATATGCTAGTAGTAGGCTGTACTATATACATAGTATAGTTATAGTACTATATAATATATTATATAGTGCCCTGAATATAAATAAATAATCATAGCAGCTTGTGTCTGAAGTTTCTTGGCAATTTTGCGGACCATAGGCCTACTTGTAAAGGCCTAGGCCTATTTACCAAATTAAAATGTGTTTAGGCCTAATTCAACCAGAAGACTTAATAGTATTTACACTCTGTCTCAAGATATATATTCTCTCTTTCAAGTATCAACTGCAACACCACATTGATGTTTTTGTCTAGTCTATAGATTGTTCTTATGCTCATAATGCTTATAAATTTATTATCAATCCCAAAATAATACATATATATACCAATTCATAATCATTGTATTCAGTAGACAATTAAATAGACTATCTGAAATAGAATACTGGATCTGAAATAGAATACTGGATGCATCCAACTCTTGTTAATACACATCCAACTCTTGTTAATACACATCCAACTCTTGTTAATACAAATCCAACTCTTGTTATCTAACAATTATCAAATTCTGCTCAGAGTTCTGCTGTTCATGTCTACCGTCTAGCCCTTTTTGACAGTGCCATTATTTTACTGTTTTTTTTTTTTGCTGTTTGTTTTGTATGTTCTTGAAAAAGACCTTAAGGTTGAAAATACTGTTGTTTGTATTTTTTCATACCAATACCATATATCTGGTATTAGCTGACCAGATTTTACCAATTCCTATAGGTCCTAACAATGAAAAGCCAAATAAAAGTCACAATCCAAATGCAACTGTGAAAGAACACCACCACTTTAACTTACAAACACGAAAGACATTTTCTCTTTTTCATAATTTTTATTCTTAAATGTTTTTTCTTTATCTTTCAAGTTGTTTATGCTTGTTTAAAATAATTTAACATCATACCAATTGATGAATTTATGATATAACATTTCAGCATTTGCCTTTTCATGTGTGCATTAATTTTTACAGTTGTTCTCAAATTTCTACCGGATCTCTCTTATAGCTGGATGATGATCCTACTAGATTTTCATCAGGATGTAGTTCAGAGAACAGAAATATGTTGTGCCGTTATTTTATTTGCACCAATAGTCCAACACATCTGACTTGACAATAGTAACTAATGTGTTCAGTGTTTGACTGAATGGTGGACATATCTAACCATATTGCTAGTAGGCCAGCCATACGAGAGAATTGGTTCCTGTATTTACACACTAGCTCAAAATCTGTTCCTAAATATGAGGAAAACTAAAATTATGACAACTGATAAAGTACAATCTCAACAAAATATAATAATTTATACCTATAAACTGGAAGACGTATCAAATTTCATTATGTGGGTACAAACAAAAATAGTTCGGGAAACTGCACAGCAGAAATGAAGAAACGGATGGCAATGGTGTTTTTGAAACTTGTTCAAATGAAAAATCTCTGGCAAGGTATCAGCAACAAAGTAAAACTATGTATGATAAGAAAATGCATATTTCCTGTGGCAATATATGTTTATGAGGCTTGGACTCCAAATAAAACTGGCAAAATAAATTGCCACCTTCGAATTGAGATGCTACAGTTAAATGTTGCGTATACCATGGACAGCAAAAAAAGACAAACAAAAAAGTATTAAAATCATTAAACGTTGAAGAGGGCTGGCTCCTAAATAACATCATAACAAGAAAGCTGAACTTTTTTGGTCATCTAAAAAGACATAACAGCATGGAAAGACTAATAGCAGAAGGCAGAGGAAGAGGCCACCTAAGATGACAATGGACAAATGATATAATGACTGTTGAAACATGTTGATGGAGGAGGCAGGTAAACTGGCACAGGATCGCAAGTTGTTCAGAAGGTGCATAAGAAGACTACGCTCCAGACAGAATATGCCACGATGATGATTGACACACTGGTCACAAACCTCAAAGCTAACAACGGTCAAACATACTTGACCAATCTTTAGTGCAAACGATTAGAATTTCATTTTGGAACTGTCAGATGTCCTTGTCACTGACTGCCTCGTATCAGAAGATTTCAATGATTGATTAAAAAAAGTGAAAACATTCCACAAAAGACAGACAAGGTGTCGCATTGAGTCAAGCGTTGAGAAGCCCTGACGTATCTGTTTAAAGTGATGGCAGCCCAACAATATTAGTATCTAGAACCGAGGACACAGATGTGGCATCTACATGACACTCATTTCTTGTTCAGAAGCTGCTTACTCTCAGTGGAGCATCTTCAGGGCTCTAGGAAGTAATTAACTACCCTGTGTTGTCTTATTGGCCAAGAAAAGAAGTGTCTCAATTGAAACCCAAACCCTTGTGTCATTCATTTTACAACATGTTCCACTCGTCATGAAATCCCCTGCACATACTATATACAATGCGAGATGGAAGACTCTTACAATAACACTTTTGCATCCACTCTGGTGGAATCAAAGGGTAGAAAAATCATGGCAGGCATAAGATGTGCTACAAAATCGTGACAAGGTATCAGGAAAAAAATATATATGGTTGAGGTAGCTGCATAGATTTATCAGGTGAATCTTGGAACAGGGTACAGGTGAATCTTGGAACAGGGTACAGATGAATCTTGGAATAGGGTACAGGTGAATCTTGGAACAGGGTACAGGTGAATATTGGAACAGGGTACAGGTGAATCTTGGAACAGGGTACAGATGAATCTTGGAATAGGGTACAGGTGAATATTGGAATAGGGTACAGGTGAATATTGGAACAGGGTACAGATGAATCTTGGAATAGGGTACAGGTGAATATTGGAACAGGGTACAGATGAATCTTGGAATAGGGTACAGGTGAATATTGGAACAGGGTACAGATGAATCTTGGAATAGGGTACAGGTGAATCTTGGAACAGGGTACAGGTGAATCTTGGAACAGGGTAATGAAGTTTTGCTAACTACAGGAAACACATAATACACACAGATTGACATTTCGACCAAAAAGCCTTTATCAAGACTACATACACAACAAAAAATGACGAGTAAGAACGAATGGCACTGACGTTCACATGGCAGAGCAAATATTATGTGTGTTTTCAGTGGTTACCAAAACTTCATTATCCTTTTCTAAGCTTCACCTTTTGGATTTCAGTTTTGTTGCAGTGAGTACACATCAATTTTCTACAAATATTAATCTTTAAAAAATTGCTACCAATGAATTCAAGGAGGCAGCCAGTATGATCAATCCAAGGCTGAAGTAGCAGAGAATCTCATCACTCAGATAAGTGTTGACCCATCTCTGTAGAAATTCTGGCAGTTGTATAGAAGAATGAATAGGAGGGGTTCAAACCAGTTCATCCAAAATCTATGCAACCCATCAAATAGCGTTTTAACAACAAAGGCAGAAAGTGACCAAGGATTCCTTAATTTGTACCTAACTTGGACGGATAAGGAGGATATGGATGCCTGCCATGAGATTTGCAGAACTCTGTGATATTGCTAACGGTGAAGGAGAATATACTAAATAACAAAAGATGATATTGCACATGCTTTGAAAACCAACCACATCATTGCACCTGGACCATATGGTATCCAATACCACTGCAGTCAACAAGATGGACATTGACGAGGTTCTGGATGCATTTAATAATTGTATACAGAATTCTGCAGTGCCAGAGGATGGCTCCATAACTGCTTGTGAATTCTCCATAAATATGGAAAGGTTCCATGTTGCTTAGCAGCTATTGTATCATGAATTTACAAAACGTGTATGGAAAATAGCCAGAAAAAAATGATTGACAGATGGGTGAACTGTGTTCTCTCCCTAACACCCTAGATAGCTGTCGATCAGAAGAAGAAACGTGATAATACAACCACGTTTAGACATGATGTTTATGAGGGATTACAATCGTAGAAGAAGGTGGTGGTGGTGGCAGTGTACCCAGAGGACGCCTGTAATAAGATAGACTTCTGGAAACATGATCTCTTACCTGAGTTGTGGGGTCTTCATCTTTCGTGTGCATGGAACATGCTTAGATATAAGGTTAACATACATCAGATATAAACATATTACTATTGCGTGGGTTATGCAGGGCATCCGGATTGCTGTGGTGCGCCTCTTGGCTGGTTGCCTCCATCTTCACCTCATGCACTTTCTAGGGCAGACTGGTCATGCTCGATTTTCAGCCTCTATTTGCCGAACTAAGCCGCTTCCCCCTCCCCGTGGCAAGGATCTGGCCTTGATTGGGGGAGGGGGGGGGCTTTGGAGTAAATCCTTTGCTTGTGAACCCATCACAGATAACATTCTAATTTACCACAGAAGATGGATATGTCAGGCAATTGGCTGAAATAAAATGGCTACAGCACATTTTCGTTCTCTGGACTACATCTTGCTGGAAATCTAGTAGAATCATTGTTTTGCTACAAAAAAGATTCAGCGGGAGTTTGAGAATGAACCCCGAAGAAGAAGAACATCGTAACTTAAAGAACTAGCTCAGCCAGATTGTGACACAGATTAGCTATATACTTTTATATAGCCAATGGAAAGGCGAGTATAGCACTTATGGGAATGCCCCCATTCCTGAGATGCCTGTCCTAATTAAGAAATCATCCATATCAGTTAGCAATCCAAAGAAATGTGGATCAAACGCTATTCCCTGCACTCTTGAATGTGTGAATAGAAACCTCAAAATATTGGATCAGCATTCATTAACCTTGACCTAATAACTTGAAGTTGTAGGTTAGAAAGAAGACAAATAATTAGAACAACAGCATAAATAGAACAACTTTTAACATCACTAAAAATATACATATAATGTGTGTCAATTTCAACATGAACATTTACTGATGTGACAATTTTTTGGCTCTTTGTACAGATTCTTGTTTGTAGAGGTTGGCTATTTGTACAGATTGTTTGTAGAGGTTGGCTATTTGTACAGATTGTTTGTAGAGGTTGGCTATGTTTACAAATTGTTTGTTTGTAGAGGCTGGCTATTTGTACAGATTCTTGTTTGTAGAGGTTGGCTATTTGTACAGATTCTTGTTTGTAGAGGTTGGCTATTTGTACTGATTGTTTGTCGAGGTTGGCTATTTGTACAGATTGTTTGTAGAGGTTGGCTATGTTTACAAATTGTTTGTTTGTAGAGGCTGGCTATTTGTTGAGGTTGGCTATTTGTACAGATTCTTGTTTGTAGAGGTTGGCTATTTGTACAGATTCTTGTTTGTAGAGGTTGGCTATTTGTACAGATTGTTTGTAGAGGTTGGCTATTTGTACAGATTGTTTGTAGAGGTTGGTTATTTGTAAACAGGGTTGACTTAAAAAAAAGGTCAAATCTTGTACTGCAATATGCATACTTGTCAGCTTCCAAAAGGATCATCTTATATTCCAATCCATATTAATCCATAAATTCTGTATTTTGATCCTAAATTCTGTATTTTTGATTTCAAATTTTGTAGTTTGATCCGACATTCAGTGCAAATAAAATAGTTACATACATTTTCGGGCACACTATTTGTGTGACATACAGTTTTCATTTTCTGGACTACATCCTTCTGGAAATCTAATAGGATTATTGTCCTGCTACAAGAGAGATCCAATGGGAGTTTGAGAATGAACGCTGAAGAAGATCCCACATTTTGTATGTTGATCCCAAATTCTGCTTAATTTTTGTGTGAAGAAGATTTACTTGCGGTTCATTTTATCATCTTGTGTTCTACGCAGAGCATAGGTCCTTAACAAACATCTTCCATCTTGTGTTCTACGCAGAGCATAGGTCCTTAACAAACATCTTCCATCTTGTGTTCTACGCAGAGCATAGGTCCTTAACAAACATCTTCCATCTTGTCCTATAGGAGGCTACGGAGTGCCATGAAGAAAAGGCCAAGAATATGTTTGAGGTTTCTGCAAAGATTTCTCCCAGACAGAGCTACCAATGACTTCAAAGAGGAACATATTCCTTAACAATTGTTTCCAGCATTTTCCCTGTTCTATTCACCCTTTTTTTGTATCTTGTATCTATTTTTTTTTCTCTCACGATATTTCTTGGTTTTCCTATGGTTTCCAGAACAATAGCAAGTTTTCCAATGTTTTCCAATTGTTTCCTTAATGCATGCCATATCCATCTCCATTGCTGTTTTAGGAGTTATCTCTCCTGGCACCTGTACAAGAACAACACAAAATGTGGTCCTATTAAATGAAACTGGGAATATGCCTATTCTGTAACACACGTGCTGCCTGCGGAGACTCGAAAGAACAGAAAAGAATAGTGATACGTTTGCCTGCCAGGAATGTCATAATAGGCGACTAAGGAAATATTGAGATGAAGCTGGCTGTCCCACCATATTTAAGGTCACAGTGACCTAGAAGCCATGCTGAAGTAACATGTGTCAAGAGAGAAAGACGCAGATATCACAGCTAAGCTGTAAACAATAACATAACACTTTTCAATCTCTGGACTACACCCTGGTAGTCTGCAGGAGTTTTAAGAACAGAAGACGAATCAGAAAGTATGGGTCCATATCAGTTTCTTGTGTCTTCTTCTTCAGCGTTCATTCTCAAACTCCCGCTGGATCTCATTTATAGCAAGACAATGGTCCTACTAGATTTCCAGCAGGATGTAGTCCAGAGAATGGAAATGCGTTGTGTCGCCGTTTTATTTGCGCCGACGCATCCGTCTTCAGAGGATCTTGTCTAATTTCGTAATTATTGCTGACATATTTGGGCAGTAGTTGTAATTTGGTATGTTGTTCCATCATTAGCCGAAAGTGGAAGGTTCATCAGTGACCCACTAGCGTGACCATTCACCAAGTAGGACCTAATAGCAAAGTCAAAAGAAAGCACTCACACGTTTTAACACAAACATGTAATAATAACAGTGTCGTCAGGGGAGACTTAGGTGCACACGTTAGGGTTTGACACTCCCGCCCTGTACAAGCTCAAATTGACCTAAGAACTGCGAGGAGGGAGATTTGGGAGGTGGTGCCAGTTGGACATAAAGCCCATCTATCGCAGCTTTAACAATCTACTTCTTACTCACAAATGGCTGGTTATCATTTTAGCCAAATATAATACATACTGGCTTATTGGGAATCATCCTTCGAATTTGAAGTTATTTGATATTTCCTGTGAGTTTCATTGTCTGTCAATTTTACAGGAACTGAGCAATGAAAATAACGTGGAAGTTCAACGCATCATTTTATGATTCCCAATGAATCAGCAGGTCTTATATTCGTCGATGGTCATGTAATTGCCGTACCTTGTGCGGGAAGAGAGTCAATAGACTTTTTTCTTTTCCTTTTTTCTATATCTGCTGCACTGCTAGGAGGAGATTTGGGTTGACTGTTACCTCCGTCGGCGTTTTATCAACCTGCAAGTCTGAAATCGAATACAGAATATTTTACTCATTTGTAATTCTCAAATACAAGTTGTATTTTCTTTTCGAGGGGCAGTGCTTGTTTTACTGAAATCAATCTGGTGGGTCAGTAAAAATGGCATGATGGGCCAGTAAAAGTGGCATGGGTGTGTTTTGGCCACTTTGAATTAGTACAAACAGAAAACACATAGAAGATCCACAAGAAGTGATCCTTAGTTGTAACACCGCCCTCTCTCTCTCTCTCTCTCTCTCTCTCTCACACACACACACACACACAGACGAGACACTTGTCTGTGTAAAGTTTTATATTCTAACTCGGGGCACTCCTAGTTCTGCCGTGACAATGCCCACACACGTGAGTTTTATAGCCTTCTTTCCTTATCCAACCGCTAAAAACAAAACAGAATAAATGAACAGATGCAATAACAAAAGTGGAAAAATTCGGCCAGGAAATGTCCTTTTTTTTTTACACCCAAATGAATAAAAGTCTTAGTTGTCACGCTAACAAAATTTTGATTGAATTGCCCGTGCATTATGAGCCATGGGCTGTCTCATGGCCACTTTATAAAATATAGCAAATTGCTACTTGAGAGTGGGTTCCCCCGCTGCTCACTGTATTACACGCACGTATTAAATTAAGGCCATGGAGGCCAATCTATTTATTACGCTCAAGTGATGGGTAAGGTGCCTGAAGCCGACAATTTGGAATGTTGCCTTTAACCCCTTTGTATTGTTATCTCCCCCCTTTTAGCGCTGTACTGCTCCCTAAATTTTTGATTTGTGTTTATAAAACAATATTTTATGGTAGGAAATTATTGTCTGTAAAGTTTCATCTACATAAGGTTTCCACCTCATATTGCACCCTTCAAAGAAGAGCATCTATCTATATGCTGTGGCCCATGTTTGCCTTGCGGCGTCAGGGGTGGAAGAGTTCTCTGAAGATGGCCTTATTGTGTGGCTGTTTGTAAGCTTGTTCCTGTGGCTTCTTTGATTTCTGTGATCCATATTTTGCATGGTCTGCCTCTGGCTTTATATCCGTTATGTCTCTGTGTCATAACCATTTGTAGCATGCTTTCTGTTGGAGTCTGGAAGCGTGTGAAAACCATTTGATCTGTTGTCTTTTGATGTGCTCCAATACTGGTATTGTTTTGGTTATCTATCTGATGTTATCGTTTCTAATTCGATCTCTTAATGACACTCAGAGTATTCTTCCGAGTATCTACATGTTATTTCTGCTGTCACTATTTTTCTTTTGTCTTGAGTTGTCATTGTCCAGATTTGGCACTGGTAGCACAGTGATGGAATAATAATATTGTATAAAGCAACTTTAGTGTCTATGTTTATATTTTTGTTCTAGAAAATATGTGTCATCTGTCTTATGATCTGGTATGTTTTGTTGCATTTATTTTGGGTCTCATTGCTGTTTTTCCCTTCACTCGAGATCATGTTTCCTAAGTAAGAAGAGCTTCATTGCTTGTAAATCCTTGTGGTCGAAACGCTTAAAAAGATCATGTTTATTTCTGTATAATCAGAAATGCTATTGAGTATATTCATGTATTGTTTGGTCATTTCTGAACCAACACTATTTACCTTCAATGCATGTCGTAAGAGGTGACTATGGAGGTTATGGTTTGGAGTTAGCTGTCACATCTCATATAAGGTAAAAATGACAGAAGCCACGCTGAAGTTGAATATGTGTGGCCGAAATGATCAGATATCGCAGCGAAGCTGTAAAACATGACGTAACGCATTCCGTTCTCCGGCCTACATCCTGCTTAGAAGGAAAAGATAATTTCCGCAAATCCTGGTTATGAAGCTATATTCCTGCTAAAAGTGTGTAGCTAGTTCTGACGAAGAGCACAGCCAACAGAATCTCTAAGTTCTGTAAACATGCAGGAAGTACGCAGTGTGGGATGTGGTGCCAAAAATGCTGTAGTCTGATTTTGAAAGGGTTGATGCGGGTGGTGTGTTTACGAAACGGAAGTTGTTGATAGCTGGTGGGAAGCAAGATGTAGCATTTCCTTGAAACGCCAATTTTGTTGTGGTAATGATTTCCGGTTGTTCATTTTTAAGCCGCGATTTTGTGTCTTTCTTCCTGTCCAGGTGTAAGCGTTTGAGCATGCAGCACCTGATGTGAGTACTTATTGTTTGACCCTGGACGTTGAGGTGATGCAGTGGGCGGTATTTGCTCTTACACTGGTCAGATTTTTTTGGTAATAGCAATAAAATGTAAAGGTTGATTTTTTTTTTTACACGCCACAACGACTTGTTGGAGAATAGCGTATTACAACTGTATTTTTCATTTAGATTTATAGAGAAATTGAGATTAGGTGCCAAAAAAAAAACAAGCGCTGTAACATACCGTCATCTCTGCTTAAAAACCCAGCCATCAACATGGCAACCAAACGACATATAATAAACGCCAGCGTTATGCTACCAGTGACTGTGACCCCTGACAAAAACACTCACGAGAAAGATTACAACATGTGATATGAAATACACGAGCAAGGCAATCAACGTCACCAGATGAGACCGAATGAGAAATGAAAACATCAGAAAGATAGTTCAGACCAAACAGTACATATGATGCATATAGAGATAACATGGTTCGACCACTTTATGCCAATGGAACCATCACAAAAAAACCATCCAGTCATACAACTGGAGAAATAACGGCAACACTGCAAGAGGAAGAACAAGACGGGAAGAGTCAATCAGAGGGATTGTTTAATACAAAGTCTAACCATGACAAGCGTAATTTAGTTGGCTAAAAACAGAAAACATCAACGCCCCACGACGCATCTCTGACGACATTTGTGGAAAAGGCGATATATTTTTCATTTACCAACATGCCTAGTGATAATGTGGTTGGCATACTCCATCAGTTGTTTTTATTTTCTATAGAATTTGGTACCCATTTCTTTATTCTGGGCTAACATCAGATCAGTTGGTAATTTTGTAAAACATTTCCAGTTGACTTAGAAATTTCCACCGAAGACGGAGGAGTCGAGCCATTTGCGCAAATAAAACGGCAACACAATGCATTTACATTCTCTGGACTACAATCAAAATGAACAGAAATAGTGGAACACAAAACTTGTACCAAAATAAGTCACTAAAACAACCTAGCAACGAGACACAGTTACAGACGACGTTTCGACTAAATAGCGTCGTCATGACAAACAAAAGAACACAGCAAATGTTACATATAGAAACATATATAATGGACTACATCGTGCTGGAAATCTAGTAGGACCATTGCCCTGCTACAAGAGCGCCTGATACCAGAGGTAGATCGTATAATGAGACGTACGTGCCATGAAGGTAAATTATTGTAGATAGTGAGAGGAAAGTGCAATAATCAGGAGCCGTGAATACTATGGAAATTGGATGACATTAGCAATTTGCTTGAGGAAAAAGGGAACGAAATTGATTCTAGATCCACCGTAAGCATCAAGAGATATGAATCGACAAGGTGTTCAAAAGGAACTGAACAGGAAAATAACCTCAAGTTTTTTTGTGACGAAGAGCGCGCTTGATCGGTCAGGTTACCAGGTTCCATTTTCTCCGCAGGAAGCTGTGGTTCCAGACATTTCAGAAACGATGGCAACCGACTAAACGTAAAATATTGCCTTGAAAATCACTGCAAAGACAAATGTTTCTTCTTCTTTTTCCGCGATCTTGTTATTTTTATGTCTTTTTCTTCGTTTTATCCTTCTCATGTTTGTTTAAATTTGTTTTTCATCTTCGTCTCTTATTTATAAAACTTGCTTTTCTTTTTGTTCTCTTTTTTGTATTTTCTTATCCTCTTTTTGTATTTGTTTTTCTTCTTTCTTCAATATTTTATTTTACATCTTTTTCATATTTTTTATTTTTTCTTGTTCCATATTTTTATTTTTCCATCTTTTTTTTTTCGTGTTCCATATTCTTTTTCACTTCCATCTTCAGTTTCTAATTTTGTTTTAATGTTTTCAGTTTTTCATCTTCGTTTTCTAATTCTTTGTCGTCTTTTCGTGTTTTTCATCTTCGTTTTCTAATTCTTTGTCTTCTTTTCGTGTTTTTCATCTTCGTTTTCTAATTCTTTGTCGTCTTTTCGTGTTTTTCATCTTCGTTTTCTAATTCTTTGTCGTCTTTTCGTGTTTTTCATCTTCGTTTTCTAATTCTTTGTCGTCTTTTCGTGTTTTTCATCTTCGTTTTCTAATTCTTTGTCGTCTTTTCGTGTTTTTCATCTTCGTTTTCTAATTCTTTGTCGTCTTTTCGTGTTTTTCATCTTCGTTTTCTAATTCTTTGTCGTCTTTTCGTGTTTTTCATCTTCGTTTTCTAATTCTTTGTCGTCTTTTCGTGTTTTTCATCTTCGTTTTCTAATTCTTTGTCGTCTTTTCGTATTTTTCATCTTCGTTTTCTAATTCTTTGTCGTCTTTTCGTATTTTTCATCTTCGTTTTCTAATTCTTTGTCGTCTTTTCGTGTTTTTCATCTTCGTTTTCTAATTCTTTGTCGTCTTTTCGTGTTTTTCATCTTCATCTTCTTTTACATCCTATTTTTCTTGTTAATCTTTTTTCTTTTGCCACTTTTTCATCCTTCTCATCTTCCTTATGTTCTTTATTTTCATCTTCATCCTCTTACTGCTCTTATTCTTATTGTTCTTCCTGTTATTGTTCTCCTGATTTTTACTACTTTCTTTTTCATCTTCGTTTTTTTGGTACGTTTTCTCCGTCTCCTCTTTTTTGTGTGTCAGCTCTAGAATAATCGTTTTTCAGATGTTTTTGTGTAAGTTAAGCGGCCGGGCTTATATATGTTTCATTTTTATACCAACATTGTATCACCTAACATCTAATACTAACACCTTTCTGACCGCAGAAGGGGTTCCCATGTCGTTGTGATTCACACATTTGCTATGTGTTTGTTAGCTCGTAGAATCCTGACTGGAATTGTGACTTGTTTGTAAAGTGCATATTGAGAAGATCAATGGAAGTATCGCTTGAAACTACAGGACTATGTGCCACGAGTGTTGTCGGCAAGCGACCTGACTACAGACACATGTGGGGGAACTCGAGTACAATTGAAGTCAGTCCTTTTAATTAATTTTTTGTTTTGTTTGTGTAGAAACCAAAAAATCATTAGTAACCCCAGTTCCGTGGGAAGGAACCAATAAGATCATTAGCAGTGGCCCCACTTCCGCGTAAGGAATCCCGAAGATAATCATGAATGCCCCCACATCAGTTCAGAGCCGAAAAGACCATACTGGCAGAATAATCTTTACTTCCGAAACGTTTTAAATCGCTTGTGGAATGGCGAAAAAACAAGCACACAGGTGTCCACACCTGAACAGTTGTTGATACTTTCTATTGAGATAGGGGTAGGGATTACCATGG
Source organism: Meghimatium bilineatum (assembly GCA_034231615.1). Taxonomy (NCBI): domain Eukaryota; kingdom Metazoa; phylum Mollusca; class Gastropoda; order Stylommatophora; family Philomycidae; genus Meghimatium; species Meghimatium bilineatum. Next base: position 1,963,367 of record CM067301.1, read on the forward strand.
AAGAACTTATTCCCCGTCTGTAGAAATCTGTAAGCATGTGTGAAACGTAGGCGTGTACACCTGTATGTTCTGGAATCCATTTACCCGCGTTTTGTGATCAGATGTATGCTCACTCTGGTTAATCTATCCCCGCGCTCTTTTCTCTATGAGGTGTTGCTGTAGTTTGTTTTCAAACTCATGCCGTTAAGTTTCCTCAAATATTTCAAGAATTCATGCACATATTGACAATGAATATTTGTATGCAATCATACATTTCAAGAATTCATGCACATATTGACCATGAATATTTGTATGCAATCATACATTTCAAGAATTCATGCACATATTGACCATGAATATTTGTATGCAATCATACATTTCACACGATTTCTCAATATATTATATTCGTGATGTCCCTAGTAAACTAATTTTTGGGTTGTAGTGATTTTATAGGCAATATTTGTACGCTTAGTAGGTTGCCAATGCTTTCTGAATGGACTGGATGCGCAATTGTCTGTGGTAGAAATCGAAACAGGCACATTGGTTGTCTGAGACTCGCCTGTACCTCTCCGTCACATAATTCAGAAGTTTGCAGATTCTGCGGTTTTTTTTTAGTCAGAAAGCTTTGTTAACCCTCTACGACACCGTTCAAGGTTTGCCATGATAAAAATATTTTTACTGAATATTTCAAGTGTATTAGGTTCAGGTATGCATAATGTGTTGTAAAAAAGGGATTGTATATTGATGGGTTTTTAAAAAAATGGGAATGGTATCCTTTTCTCTATAATGCGATTTTTTTTAGGGAAAGAAGTTAATTAAAAAAAAAATTAAAACCGAATGTAGAAATAAACTAAAGTGGTATCAATAATGGATATGTCATTTGAGAAAACTAAGTGAAACTAAATATTAGAAATACACCTTGCACACACATTTTTTATGTACATATTTTTTGGGGAAAAGTGCTTTTACACATTTACATATGTGTATATGCCGAATAACATACAAATCATGTACCAGCTTGACAGTGTCTAGGATCCGGTGAACACACAAATGGCGAAGATATTTGAGTCGAAATCGTTTGTTGTAATAGATTTCTGTGAAATGTATGTTCTAGAATATTCAAGAGCGAACTTCTAAACATAATATGGTAGTTTGTACCATATCAAATCTTTCCCTCTCGGGTCTTTAGAAGAAAATGAAATCTGTGTCTAGACACGAAGGGTTCCGAATATACTCAGTTACTTTACGATATTGTTAGAGGGAGGGCCCTTACATATTGAGAAGGCTATCGTCATAACAGCTTCATCTTCACTCATTCTCAAACTCCCGCTGGATCTCTATTGACAGGAGAATGTTCCTACTAGATTTCCAGCAGGATGTAGTCCGAAGATTGGAAATGCATTGTATCGCCTTTAGACGCATATGGAAAACATTGGGAACGAGAACGAAATAAAACAATTAAGACTGAAAACAAAGGAAATCACACAACAGGCATACTCTACGATACTAATATAAAACATGCATTTATTTAGAGCGTAATGAAAAGGGGATGGGGACTATAAGCTTCATCCATATGTTGATGGCTTCTGACAGGGGAGCAACAAAATTGGCAACACTTTTATCCATCATGATTTTCATGGCAACACTGTTATCCATCATGATTTTCGTAAAAGGCAACTAAAGAGGTTTCGAGGTGTTGTTCCATTCTTTAGATAAGGGACCGAAAAGTCATCTATCTATCTATCTATCTATAAACCCATAACCCTTCAGGGTCGTAGGGGTACCACATTGGATGCTTCAGCACACAGAGTCCTCCAGCGAATTCTATCCTCAGCGATACGGATGAGTGTGGAAATATCTTGCCATGTCCATTCCGAAAAGTCATACGGAAGTCAGACTGAAAAGTGCAGATATGGCAGCCAAGCTGTAAACTATAAGGCAATAGATCGGCGCTCTGGTCTATATCATGATAACACGAAGGAGTTTGAGAATACACATTAAGAATGGGTTAACTTGACCTACGGAATTGTTTAGCCAACCCTGTCCCGAACACTCCTTAGCAACATTTTATAACATGCATGGTAGGTTGCAGATTTACTATTCTTTAATCTCCTTCCGGGCCATTCAGCACAAAGGGCGTTTATTGTGTCCTAGGTCTGAACGTCAGGAAAAACTTATTTTGGCATTCGCCAACCAGATTTTTGTATAATCTTAAACATATCTCGAAATTTCTTATCTTTGGCTTAGCAAAGTTCACACATAATCTAGAATAATCTGATGACATTTTGCGGTATTTACAGGACGCATGCCAAGAATTGATTCATCAGACATACACAATCACTACGTGTCACACACGACAAGCATGTTTTATGGAGAAGGTTCCATGCCCATTTGCAACCCCCCCCTTTCTCCCCCCACCCCCACAGCGTTGTTGATTAGTTCAATGGGAATGGAAGTGCCAGTACGCTCGGAAAGAAGCAGAACTGCATGAGACGCCACACGATAATTTAATCCACCATTGACTGCTTTTAGTACCAAAAAAAAAAGCATTACTATAAAGGCACGATATGTACAAAGCCAGGGGCAGACCTTGTAAACGACGGATTACAGAAATAAAAAGTCATCTAAAATAAACTATGAGGCACACGCAAAAGCCATCTCCAGAGAACTCTTCTCCCCCTGGCGCAAGGTATAAAGGGATATAAAGCGAAAAGAAGAGAAAAAAAAAGACTGCACTAGGTCTCTCCGGATTTATTTAGCGGTTTACTCCTTTAGAGCAAGACAAACACCCTTCCCCACGAACCCGTTAGGCAGTACGTCAATAAGACAGAAGACAAATATTTAAAAAAAAAATAACCCAGTGCATGCAGTGACAATAATGTTTTCACAGGTGACAGGTTGTCATCCTTCCCTCCAAACATTTCTTAGTAGCTTCTTACCACATGCTTAAAATAAGAATGCATCATATAACATCAAAGATTCGCAGTCAAGCCTTTTAGAAACAAAATAAATCCAGAGTTAAATTGTATACCACGTTAATGCTGGTAAGTTGATATGGTTTTTTCATGTGACTGATCAGTAGGGATACGATTGCAATGAATGCACATACTTGATCAAAGTTGTGATACTTCACCCTTTGCTTAGGATTTCAAATGTTTCTATTTTCTTTCGTTACTGTCACCTTTGCCATCAAATCTGTAGCGGAGAGAGAAAATGGTCGAAAAGATGAATAGGCATGACTTGGCAAGGGGTGGTAGCTAATATCATTCCTCTTCCCCATGACGTTTTCTTAGGATGTTTACCTTGCGTGTCGACAGGATGGCGCTTTGTTGTTGTAAGTAGACACAATGTCAGATAATTGTCCCCGCTTCAGTTTCGCAACCATACGAATATTGATAAGGATTCAAAGCAGCATAGAGGAAACTTCTTTACTCCCCTGTAAGTAAGTGATCGACTAACGTGGTCAAGCTGCAGAGGATGACCTGACCTGTAAAAGACATATAAAACCTCCTTTTTAGCACTCGCACAGGAGACATTTTAAAATTGGTAACATCATATTCAGGACGTATCCATCAACCTAGCACCTTTTGGCTGTAGTGATTTTCTAGGCAACATAAATACGATCAGTAGTTTGCCAGTGCTTTCTCAATGGTCCGGACGAACAATTGCCTGTGGTGGGATCCGAACCCGGTACCTTGGGCGCCACTGACCCGGACAGGGCTATTGTAAAATCATCCAAAATACAATCAGGGTAAGCCATAATCCCCAAAATAAACTACAGCCAAAAATCTACATTTATTCTAATACAGTCATGTCATCTTGTGAAACATCACCATAACCGATAATCTACATTTATTCTAATACAGTCATGTCATCTTGTGAAACATCACCATAACCGATAATCTACATTTATTCTAATACAGTCATGCCATCTTGTGAAACATCACCATAACCGATAATCTACATTTATTCTAATACAGTCATGTCATCTTGTGAAACATCGTCATACCTATCCATACCATGTGTTTTGTTATGCATTTCTTGTGATTTCATTTCCCGTTGAATCATTGTCCCCAATCCTTCATATCCAGCAATAACGCTCCCTTAAATGAACACTTATAGTTATTGCTCATGTAGCGTGCACGTAACATAGTTGCCATTGATTTTATTTCATGAATTCATCACCCTTGTCACAGTCGTGGCTTCAAAATGTTTTCACTCGAATTTCTCCCCATTCTATTTTCTATATAGTCAATGTATTATGCGAAAATGATCTTTGAATGGTTTGTTAACCCTTTAGTTGCAACGCGCGACTTTACTAGTTCCTCTATCTTACTGCTATTGACTCGTAGAACTTGTTTTTGTGTGTTTTGTTTAATATTTTCATAAAATGATATAAAAAGTGATTTTTTAATACTCTGGATCACCATTCGTAAGTACACGTGAACCATTCTGTATATTTTCTGGGGACAATAAAAAGCATGTACTGCGGAACCTCTCGGAATGTGATTAGGAAAAAAATGGTCATTTCCCAAAAATAAGGGTCTCCTGTTTTTGCGGAAATATGTGCAATTTTTTTAACCGCAAATTATTTCTCTTGAGGACTTGAGTTGCATGTGCGTCGAAACGTCAGTATCATCAACAAAGGACTTGGTGTTGCACGTGAGTCGAAACGTCAGTATCATCAACAAAGGACTTGTGTTGAACGTGAGTCGAAACGTCAGTATCATCAACAAAGGACGTGTTGCACGTGCATGCGTGAGATGCATGAGTGTCTTTCTGCATCAGATTTCTCAATGTGACACACCTACGACCCTGATAGGGTTATCGGTTTTAGAATATAATCACCAATCTCCTGCTACCATCTTGGTATCAAACTTGTCAACTTTTGATCACACCATCGATATGTGGATTACATGACTTCACTGCGGCAAAATGTTGTGTACTTTTGTGTACAAATCAGAAGGCAGCAGATAGGATTTGAAACTGCTCCATTCAGCAGTCACCTATTCGCCTCACAACTTGAGTCAACACTTTTCCTCAAAAGTCGGATTTATTGTAGTTTAGTGTGTGTCATCCCACGTGCATCGGAACAATCGTTCACAATGTGTGTATAATGGTGATCGTGTGGCACCTAGCCAGTGTTGCGATAATTCATGTCCGTTGCTATAGTAACTGCGAGGCCATTTTGGCCTCTAGTATGAACTGCTGCACAAAATTGATTTGGCATCACGTGATTTTATCAGTGTTGATCTTGGTAATTAAATCCATACTGCACGCCAACATACCTCTCCTCTCTCTTCTCTCTCTCCCTCTCTCTCTCTTCTCTCTCTCCCTCTCTCTCTCTCCCTCTCTACTCGCTGCTCACTTCAACGTTATCCCGAAGAAGTTATTACAAGCATGTCATACTTATTCTCCTTACTTCATTCTATTAACATTTGCATGGCATCTTGCACGCTGAACTCTGTAGCAATGTCTATCTCATATGACTTTCTTTCCAGAACATGGTCTTCCTTATGGATTCTCTGAACACTCAGCGATTCTGGGCGAGTTGACCTGTCACAGCTAGATACATGTTTAAGTAATATCATTGCACAATCGTCGTCTTGGGCGCCCTGTTGCCGTTAGCTCCACTATTAATCTTTCCATGCTGTTATGTCTCTTTACAAAACAAAAAAGTAGCAAAGTCTACTTGTTACGTACCTGTAGTTAGGAAGATTTAGCCGGGTGCACATAGGTGGGTGTGGTTACATACCCGTAGTTGGGAAGATTTAGCCAGGTGCACACAGATGGGTCTGGTTACATACCCGTAGTTGGGAAGATTTAGCCGGGTGCACACAGGTGGGTGTGGTTACATACCCGTAGTTGGGAAGATTTAGCCGGGTGCACACAGGTGGATCTGGTTACATACCCGTAGTTGGGAAGATTTAGCCAGGTGCACACAGATGGGTCTGGTTACATACCCGTAGTTGGGAAGATTTAGCCGGGTGCACACAGGTGGGTGTGGTTACATACCCGTAGTTGGGAAGATTTAGCCGGGTGCACATAGGTGGGTGTGGTTACATACTTGTAGTTGGGAAGATTTAGCCGGGTGCACACAGGTGGATCTGGTTACATACCCGTAGTTGGGAAGATTTAGCCGGGTGCACACAGGTGGGTGTGCTGCTGCTGATGATACAACTCAGAGGGAGTACACGTTTGTCGCTCTTGTTCCTGTTTTCTTACCAAAGACGGATGTACCAGCGGGAGTTTGAGAATATGTTCTGCTGTAAGAGAGAACCAGCGGGAGTTTGAGAATGTGTCCTGCTACAAGAGAGAACCAGTGGGAGTTTGAGAATGAAAGATAAGGAAGAAGATGGTGTTTTATTGTTAGTTCCAGTGTTGATTTTCTAGCATTTTTGGGTGTGATATCTTTTGACATGGATTTTGTCATTGACCTGCAATCTCCAGGAATGCTGTAGAAAGAAGGGCCGATTTCTCCTCAGCATTCCTGGCATTGGTGTTTACCATAGCGGGGATCGTCCGGTCAGAAAATCAATCATTCGACAAGCTTCCTTTGTGGCTGTCCAGCCAACAAATATGTGGGGGAGGGGGTTCTGAAAATAGTGTGGCAGTTTTGTTGGAAAGGTGGGGTGTTTAAGAAAAGTTGGACGTCCATTTCGTTGTTTATACATAAAATTGTTTGAATATTAACTATTTTTCGAATAAACAACTTTAAACGTTTTTTTTTCGTACTTATTGTAGTAAAAAATATTTTTGTTTTGTGGGGTGGTTAAAATGGTATAACATTATTAGAGAGGGAACTAATTTTTTGACAGTTGTTGACAAGGAGGGGGGGGGGAGAGGTCAACATTGGTAAATTCATTGTTGACATAAGTTATGGGCACCCCCTTAGTCGAATCTGACTACATATGTGGCAGGTGACAGTGTTGTATTCTTTGCTCTACTCTGGAACCCTGGTATTACATGAATGGGAAGAGAAGAAAATAGGAAGAAGAGTTAGACATTCACGCGTTGAAACCCACACCCCTTCAATCAGGTGATGCAGCTCCGCCACTGCTACTGACACCGCCGGAAGTTATCAAACAGTTTGAAAAGTTAGATTGTTCATTTGAGAGGTCAAGCTTAATGTCGACCGGAAAACGAAATGGGTTCTTTAACGGTCACAAATGTTAAACCTGTCGTTGAAAGGGCTGTCTGTCTCACGGAATTAACCGTTTGATCTAGTGATGGTGGAAAGTCATTTGTTTTCATGGTTGCTGTATGAATGCCACAGTTGTACAAATGTATTTGTCGAGACACACAGGGCCGTTGTGAGCTCGGTTGAGGGGGGGGGGATTTCTGTCCGTGAGTATCGTGCCTCAGATCTTATTTTTGATATAAATTTGACCTTTTTGTGAAACAATCACTAAGGGATGTGTTTTTTTGATAATGTTCCTAGTACTAAAAGTCATGTTCCGATTTCCTTTGGAGGGGGGGGGGGAGCGGGAGAGGGTGATGCTTGAATACCCTATCTCCGGGCCTCTCAAAACATTAAATTTTGGTTTTGAATTCTGTTTCTCAGAGATTAAAGAATATTACATACACACAGCAGAACATAAATAATATTACATACGCACAGCAGAACATAAATAATATTACATACGCACAGCAGAACATAAATAATATTACATACGCACAGTAGAACATAGATAATATTATATACACACAGTAGAACATAAATAATATTACATACGCACAGCAGAACATAAATAATATTACATACGCACAGCAGAACATAAATAATATTACATACGCACAGCAGAACATAAATAATATTACATACGCACAGCAGAACATAAATAATATTACATACGCACAGTAGAACATAGATAATATTACATACACACAGCAGAACATAAATAATATTACATACGCACAGCAGAACATAAATAATATTATATACACACAGTAGAACATAGATAATATTACATACGCACAGTAGAATATAAATAATATTACATACACACAGCAGAACATAAATAATATTACATACACACAGTAGAATATAGATAATATTACATACACACAGTAGAACATAGATAATATTATATACGCACAGCAAAAAATATAAAAGTTAAAGTAAAGTTAACGCATATCATTTAGTAATGCCGTAGGGGGTAGAGGTGTGAGATGTTAGAGATCCCACAATTCATTGGCTCAGCTATATGAGGGTGGTAGTCATCTCCTCTCCCTCGCAGTCTATACCTCCAGAATTAATCCGGTACCCATTTTTAGGCTGAGTCGACCCGTGGGCCGTTGCGATCTGAAAAAAAACCAAAACATTTCCGACTCAACTGGGGAATGAGCTAGGCAACATATAAAAAGGGTTGAAAAAGCCGTAGTGGGTTAACTCATTTCTAATAGGGTTTTCCCATATATGCACACTGCCCGTCCCGAGAAAACTGCCGAGAGTAGCACACATTGCAAGCAACTCCGTAACTTCAATCGATAATCCTCAGCGATTCCCCGACACAATCCACTGTGTAAACAAGACAAAGCCGGGATCGAACTGGGGTCTTTTAGAGGGTAAGGCGAACTGCTAACCACACCACGGAGATGACATGCTTCAAATGACAACCGTAAAAGTAATACAAATTGAAACAATGACAATCTTGTGACTGCCCATTTTATTGTGAATGTTAAGTGTTCTGCACATGCCATCTTGATGCAGACGAACAATGTTGCTATACACCGAAGAGGAGCAGCTTTCTCTTATCCGTGTTCTAGTGAATGGTGAAACATGTAGACATTCGTGGGCGAATGAAGGCCCAGTGCGATGATGGATGCCAATTCAGCAAGTGTATGCGTGGAGTTGGAAGTTTCTAAATTCCGTCTGGCACACTGGCTATGAACAGTCTGTCACAAAACTCACGCCGTTTTGAAACTTCCTGCTGAAACCGGATGTGTCTGGTTGAAAGGCGCAGGCATCGCATCCATATTGTTAATTATGACCTCATAATTGTCATCAATTTCATAAAGATACCAAGAGTGGATATATGTGCCAGTGAACAATCTCCAGAAAATATTACATATTTTTTTCAGAATTTCGCTCTGACGAACAATCTCTGTGTTAAGATAATAAACGACAAAGAGAGATGGCTATTTAACATCATAACAAGAAAGCTTTTTTTGGTCATATAAAGAGACATAACAGCATGGAAAGATTAATAGCTGAAAGTAGAGTTAACGGCAACAAGGAAAGAGGGCGCCCAAGATGACGATATTGCACCGATATATCAGATTGTTTAAACATGTCTCTAGCTGCTGCAAGTGCTGTTGTTGTCGATATTCAAATGCTGATGATTCAAATTCTTTTGTCAGCCCTGGTGGGACGGGACCATCCCCTACCAGGCACGTCCACAGGTTGCGGATAGTGGAACGGTCTCCTAATGCGGAGTATATATATATATATATATATATATATATATATATATATCCTGGTGGTACACCTCAGGCAGAGCAGCATATCCAGAATCCATATATATATATATATATATATATATATATATATATATAGTGTGTGGATTCTGGATATGCTGCTCTGCCTGTGGTGTACCACCAGGATCATCAATGAAAATATGGAAGAGTGTGCAGCTTAACAGGAAGCCTTAATGCAGTCTCTCCTTCAGTATTTTTTCCGGGTTTTTCTACCGGCATAGCTGGTGGCTATGGTTCTGTTTGTCAGGAAGACCTACATCCATTTAAACATCTTCCCATCTGCTCATCTTCATCAAGAGTCCCTTTCTCCAGAATTTGTCATAGACTCGCTCAAGGTCGATGAACACTGCTAATGTACTTTTTCCTTCTTGGAAACCATCACATTTTGGGTGAGTGTGAAGAGAATCTGTTCGACAATTGCGCCTGGAGCCTGCCTGGTTATTATCTGGACAGTCATGATTTTGCAGCCACCAGTATAGTCAGTTGTTAACCATTGTCTCAACCAACTTTCATATGCATGAGATGAGGGTTATGGGCCTATACCTTCTTGGTGTTCCTGTCGGTTTTCCTTCATTAAGAGTGGGGTTGACGGTTGATGTTAGCCTCGGTGATGGCAACTATTCCTCCTTCCATGTTCTATTAATAAACCATAGGAGTATTACTTTTGTCTTTGGCCCCAGCTTACACATGATTTCATTTTTAATTTTATCTGGTACTGGAGCTTTGTGTCTAGCACGTTTCCGTATTGCTAGTTCTTGCTATTCATTTCTTGTATACTGAGTAGGTCATTGAATGCGGCAATATTGTTCTGGTCTTTGTTATGTGTTGTACTTTTTTGTAAGTATTTTGTCTAATTTCTTCCTTCGCTGTGATTTGTTAACATTTGCATAGAAATTGTTGAATGTATCTGCTATCTTCATGGGTGCTGTTATTTCACTTCCATAACAATCTACTATGCTTGTTGGATTGGTCTTTGTGTATTTCCCCCGAGACTATGCAAATCTCCAGGCTTTATTTCCTTCTCATTTTAGATTTAGTTTGATACATTTTTCTCTCCAGGTCCTTCGTTCGTTTTCCTTTGTGATGTATCTTACTTTTGCTTTCCTTCTGTTGTATTATGTTTGTTTTATATGGTAGAGTTTTTCTCAGTCTTCCGGGCCTTTCTCCTCTTGTTGACAGACAATATACGGCAATACTGCAGTGAAACGGAACAACAATAGTACTTACGTAGAACACAGGTTTTTGATGTTTCACTTGAACACAACAGACGAACTATCACTAAGACTAAGGGGTTAGGAGGTGTAAACACGAAAACATACAAATTAAAATACACAAGACAGTTTCAACGTTTATTGTTGAAACAGATGTCATATTGGATTGGCCAATTGAATTGTGTGTCAGAGTGACCAGCAGCGGCAGGTCAACTCGACCAAAATCGTGGAGAAAAGGCCACGTTCTGGAAAGAATATGTCACATGAGGATGACGATGGACAATTTTTACGGCCGCCCTTTCTCGGGGCTGGTGACACTGTGGTTCATTAATAAAATCCATATCAGCATATGATTTTGTATGACAGCGTATGCAACCCCGGGACATAGCCGAGACTGGTAAAAGTCTGGCAGACCGATTCTGTATACATCTGTACAGCATTAAAAAAAACAATCAGATGGTATTCCTGTTGCTGACCACTTCAGTGGCACGGATCATCGGGGTATTTATGTGACGGCCAGTAAGTCGTGCTTCTCAGATTACCGGACCCCGCGCGAGAAGCGTTACAGTTATCAATTTGAATCGATAGTCCGCCGAAGGCGGATGTGTCGGCCATTGGCGCAAATAAAACGACGACACACCGCATTTCCATTCTCTGGACGACATCCATCTGGAAATCTAATAGGACCATAGTCCTGCTACAAGAGATATCCAATGGGAGTTTGAAAATGAACGCTTAAAAAAGAAGAATCGATAGAGCCCTTTTGGGATCAATGCCCGCCAGTCCTACGGGTAGATATTATGTTCCGTCATTTCTTCTGTTTATTATCGTTTATCGATATTTGGGTGTATTTTGTCTATTTTTGTTCGTGTTGCTTCAGCTCTTACCTTTTAGTTAATACTCTTCCGAGCTCAGTCATGTGAGTCTGAGCGTCTCAATAGTGCCATTCTTACTCGTCGTGTTATGTTGGGAAGGTGTTCACGGTAAAGGCCTTGTGATAGAAACGTTGATTTGTGTGTGTTACTATGCCAGTTACCAGCTATTAGTAAAACTTCATACCATATTCCAAGTTTCTCCTGTTTGCTAGAAATATAAGATTGAGTTATAAACTAGAACAGTAATTGTTCCACTAACCAAAAATGTGGGAGGGGAGGGGGTCTAGTAGATAAGGTTGTGGGTGATGTGAAATGACAGAGACATTTCTTTTGTTGGGGATGCAACACAGTAACTCCTTACCCCCTATTGGTATTTTCTGTGCAATCATATTTCCGAGGCTGTCGACCAACTGTATTGTGACCTCGTTCAAAATATAGGCCACGAGGTCAGCGGTGTATTACTAAAGTTAGGTAGCGTATAATTGAGTCTTTAAAAAAAAAAACTATGTGGGGATATTATCGGGGTTCGTGTCCAGTAACGGTCCCACTCGCTCTCCCTCCCTCTTTCTCCCCCCTCCCCCACCCGCAGATCTGGTTGTTTTTTTTTTTGGATCAGATATGAAGGATCTTTGGTTATTTTTCAAGAATCTAGGCAATTTTTTTTTTTTTGGGGGGGGGGGTCTATTTACAGTATTTGTTAAATAATGTTTGCATGACAATGTTAACATTAATTGTTGATAAATATACTAGCGGAACATACCAGTCAACTGTATGGGATATGAGCGGAACATACATGTCAACTGCATGGGATATGAGCGGAACATACATGTCAACAGCATGGGATATGAGATCGTTACAGCCGTCCTAAAATGGCACATTCTATGACTTTATTTACTCGGTTACTGTTTCCAGCTCTCGGTCCATGCTTCGAAATACCCAAAATGAATGTTTTTGATATGAGTTATATTGTTTATAGCTAATTTTAACCTCATGAGTAACACATTTATTTACATGAACTACCACGCACTCACGAGAAACGTACCACTTTGCATCTATAGATTGCACCCATTAATTATTGACTTCCATATTTCGGTTGGACATGTTTGTGTGTTGTGATCATTTCTATTCGTCGTCTTTTGATGTTTTGTGGGTATCTTGATAAAGTCTTTTGATCGAAACGTCGAAAATGAGATGTCTAAGAAAAACAGCAAACAGAACAAGGCAAGATCATGTGGAAAATACATGTGAAATACATGAAATACATAGCATGACGCGAACACATGGCATTGCGAGAGCACATTGTTGAGGGGTTCTGTGGGTCGCAGAAGAAGAAGAAGACCGCCGGCCAACTTGCTACATGCTAGAATCGAACCACACCAGTTTGTTAGTTGAGAAGGCATTCTGTGGTACACAGAAGAAGACCGCCGGCCAACTTGCTACATGCTAGAATCGAACCACACCAGTTTGTTAGTTGAGAAGGCATTCTGTGGTACACAGAAGAAGACCGCCGGCCAACTTGCTACATGCTAGAATCGAACCACACCAGTTTGTTAGTTGAGAAGGCATTCTGTGGTACACAGAAGAAGACCGCCGGCCAACTTGCTACATGCTAGAATCGAACCACACCAGTTTGTTAGTTGAGAATGCATTCTGTGGTACACACAGAAGAAGACCGCCGGCCAACTTGCTACATGCTAGAATCGAACCACACCAGTTTGTTAGTTGAGAAGGCATTCTGTGGTACACACAGAAGAAGACCGCCGGCCAACTTGCTACATGCTAGAATCGAACCACACCAGTTTGTTAGTTGAGAAGGCATTCTGTGGTACACAGAAGAAGACCGCCGGCCAACTTGCTACATGCTAGAATCGAACCACACCAGTTTGTTAGTTGAGAAGGCATTCTGTGGTACACAGAAGAAGACCGCCGGCCAACTTGCTACATGCTAGAATCGAACCACACCAGTTTGTTAGTTGAGAAGGCATTCTGTGGTACACAGAAGAAGACCGCCGGCCAACTTGCTACATGCTAGAATCGAACCACACCAGTTTGTTAGTTGAGAAGGCATTCTGTGGTACACAGAAGAAGACCGCCGGCCAACTTGCTACATGCTAGAATCGAACCACACCAGTTTGTTAGTTGAGAAGGCATTCTGTGGTACACAGAAGAAGACCGCCGGCCAACTTGCTACATGCTAGAATCGAACCACACCAGTTTGTTAGTTGAGAAGGCATTCTGTGGTACACACAGAAGAAGACCGCCGGCCAACTTGCTACATGCTAGAATCGAACCACACCAGTTTGTTAGTTGAGAAGGCATTCTGTGGTACACAGAAGAAGACCGCCGGCCAACTTGCTACATGCTAGAATCGAACCACACCAGTTTGTTAGTTGAGAAGGCATTCTGTGGTACACAGAAGAAGACCGCCGGCCAACTTGCTACATGCTAGAATCGAATCACACCAGTTTGTTAGTTGAGAAGGCATTCTGTGGTACACAGAAGAAGACCGCCGGCCAACCTGCTACATGCTAGAATCGAATCACACCAGTTTGTTAGTTGAGAAGGCATTCTGTGGTACACAGAAGAAGACCACCGGCCAACTTGCTACATGCTAGAATCGAATCACACCAGTTTGTTAGTTGAGAAGGCATTCTGTGGTACACAGAAGAAGACCGCCGGCCAACTTGCTACATGCTAGAATCGAACCACACCAGTTTGTTAGTTGAGAAGGCATTCTGTGGTACACAGAAGAAGACCGCCGGCCAACTTGCTACATGCTAGAATCGAATCACACCAGTTTGTTAGTTGAGAAGGCATTCTGTGGTACACAGAAGAAGACCACCGGCCAACTTGCTACATGCTAGAATCGAATCACACCAGTTTGTTAGTTGAGAAGGCATTCTGTGGTACACAGAAGAAGACCGCCGGCCAACCTGCTACATGCTAGAATCGAATCACACCAGTTTGTTAGTTGAGAAGGCATTCTGTGGTACACAGAAGAAGACCGCCGGCCAACTTGCTACATGCTAGAATCGAATCACACCAGTTTGTTAGTTGAGAAGGCATTCTGTGGTACACAGAAGAAGACCCCCGGCCAACTTGCTACATGCTAGAATCGAACCACACCAGTTTGTTAGTTGAGAAGGCATTCTGTGGTACACAGAAGAAGACCGCCGGCCAACTTGCTACATGCTAGAATCGAACCACACCAGTTTGTTAGTTGAGAAGGCATTCTGTGGTACACAGAAGAAGACCGCCGGCCAACTTGCTACATGCTAGAATCGAATCACACCAGTTTGTTAGTTGAGAAGGCATTCTGTGGTACACAGAAGAAGACCGCCGGCCAACTTGCTACATGCTAGAATCGAATCATACCAGTTTGTTAGTTGAGAAGGCATTCTGTGGTACACAGAAGAAGACCGCCGGCCAACTTGCTACATGCTAGAATCGAATCACACCAGTTTGTTAGTTGAGAAGGCATTCTGTGTTACACAGAAGAAGACCGCCGGCCAACCTGCTACATGCTAGAATCGAATCACACCAGTTTGTTAGTTGAGAAGGCATTCTGTGGTACACAGAAGAAGACCGCCGGCCAACTTGCTACATGCTAGAATCGAATCACACCAGTTTGTTAGTGATCTTATTTATGACACTGTTCCAGCTACCATTTGTGTGATCAAATCGAACACTGGACTCACTGATCAAAACACCATTGCTCTATTTAAACTCACGCTGAATCGATTATCTATTGACATACTTTGTTCCACTGACAGGATGTAGCCTCGGGCCGTTAATTGAATATCACTTCCGCAGTGGGGAAGGTATGAGGAGGAGGGGGGGGGGGGTTTATGGAAAAACTGAGATGCCGTTTTAGCGATAGCAGAGAATACGTTTTGGTAGTCGCGCGGATTTTACTTTTGGCGTTCATATGGATATACTAGAAGCGGTCGCAATAACTTGTTTCAGTCGTATTGATTAACTCTTTTGTATGTCGCAGTTATGAAGGATGATGTGTCGACCGTATTAACTGTTGCAGTGGTCGCCTATGTAAGATGTCTCGATCGTATTGATTAACTGTTATTACATATTTAAGACGTGTCGACCGTATTGATTAACTGTTGTTATCACATATTTAAGACGTGTCGACCGTATTGATTAACTGTTATCACATATTTAAGACGTGTCGACCGTATTGATTAACTGTTATCACATATTTAAGACGTGTCGACCGTATTGATTAACTGTTGTTATCACATATTTAAGACGTGTCGACCGTATTGATTAACTGTTATCACATATTTAAGACGTGTCGACCGTATTGATTAACTGTTGTTATCACATATTTAAGACGTGTCGACCGTATTGATTAACTGTTATCACATATTTAAGACGTGTCGACCGTATTGATTAACTGTTATCACATATTTAAGACGTTAAGACCGTATTGATTAACTGTTATCACATATTTAAGACGTGTCGACCGTATTGATTAACTGTTATCACATATTTAAGACGTGTCGACCGTATAGATTAACTGTTATCACATATTTAAGACGTGTCGACCGTATTGATTAACTGTTATCACATATTTAAGACGTGTCGACCGTATTGATTAACTGTTATCACATATTTAAGACGTGGCGACCGTATTGATTAACTGTTATCACATATTTAAGACGTGTCGACCGTATATATTAACTGTTATCACATATTTAAGACGTGTCGACCGTATTGATTAACTGTTATCACATATTTAAGACGTGTCGACCGTATTGATTAACTGTTATCACATATTTAAGACGTGTCGACCGTATTAACTGTTATGATGATCGAGTATGTGTAAGTTGTATCGACCTTATCGATTATAACTGTTGTCTTCGCATACGTATGGTGTTGTAGCTACCATAAAAATTGACTGTAAATTTCTTTTGAATGGTCTCTGGAGGTACTTGGGTAAGTTCTTCATTAGCTTTCCCTTTCTTCAGTCGGAGTCAGACCTTGATATGGATTTCTTGAAAAAGGTGTACCGTGGTCGCCAGCCCCGTGACAGGGCCGTATAATGGATAGTGTTTAGTCAGATGTCCATACTTTTCTTTCTTGTGATCTGGTGGAGTGAGCAGTTATGTAAAATATATTGTTTCATGCAGATTGTCCAGATTCTGCAGGCCCGTAGATAGAGGGGCGGTGTGGGTTTGTTTTGTTCAACTCTCTCCCTACCCCTAGAAAGTCGGAACATGACTTTTAGCACAAGGAATTTAGACAAAAGACGGGCAAAAATCACAAAAAAATATATTTTAACGATTTTAACATAGAGGACATCAAATTCAACTAAAACAAAAATAAAGAGACAATCTGATACACGAAACCGCACGAATAACCTTGTGTAAGGTAACACACACCCCTTCCCCCTGTTTAGATGGTATCTAGAGTCCTGTACACATGGACACGTATTTGTGTCACCAATTCTAAATGTCCTCGACATGTGTTGTTTGAGTCGGTTGTAGCATGTTCTCTAACACTGATTAATAAGTATTCTATCTTTGTTAGTATTCTCGATAAGTATTCTATCTTTGTTAGTATTCCTGATAAGTATTCTATCTTTGGTAGTATTCCTGATAAGTATTCTATCTTTGTTAGTATTCCTGATAAGTATTCTATCTTTGTTAGTATTCCTGATAAGTATTCTATCTTTGTTAGTACTCTTAATAAGTATTCTATCTTTGAGAGTACTCTTGACAAGTATTCCATCTTTGAGAGTACAATTGATAAGTATTCGATCGTTGAGAGTACTCTTGCCACTTTCAGTTTTATGAAACCATGTTCAGTACTTAAAAAAAGCCGCATTAGCTCAGTTGTTAGTGACTTGGCTACCTAATCAGGTAGACAGAAACCTAAAATTTCAATTTGCTATAACTATAACTATTTTAAAATCACATACGTATCCTGGGTCGACTCAGCATAAGGTAATGTATACCAGAACTATGGAAGTAAAATCGCGGTCGTGATGATGACCACAACATACCTAGGCATGCCGTTCAAAGGAAAATATGGACGTAACACCATATTTCCCCAATGCGCTCCCGTGACGTGTAAAAGGTAGAGTTTACACTTATCAAGTGTGTGGGAAAGGTAGAGTTTACACTTATCAAGTGTGTGGAAAAGATAGAGTTTACACTTATCAAGTGTGTGTAAAAGGTAGAGTTTACACTTATCAAGTGTGTGTAAAAGGTAGAGTTTACACTTATCAAGTGTGTGTAAAAGGTAGACTTTACACTTATCAAGTGTGTGTAAAAGGTAGAGTTTACACTTATCAAGTGTGTGGAAAAGGTAGAGTTTACACTTATCAAGTGTGTGTAAAAGGTAGAGTTTACACTTATCAAGTGTGTGGAAAAGGTAGACTTTACACTTATCAAGTGTGTGTAAAAGGTAGAGTTTACACTTATCAAGTGTGTGGAAAAGGTAGAGTTTACACTTATCAAGTGTGTGGAAAAGGTAGACTTTACACTTATCAAGTGTGTGTAAAAGGTAGAGTTTACACTTATCAAGTGTGTGGAAAAGGTAGAGTTTACACTTATCAAGTGTGTGTGAAAGGTAGAGTTTACACTTATCAAGTGTCTGGAAAAGGTAGAGTTTACACTTATCAAGTGTGTGGAAAAGGTAGAGTTTACACTTATCAAGTGTGTGGAAAAGGTAGAGTTTACACTTATCAAGTGTGTGTAAAAGGTAGAGTTTACACTTATCAAGTGTGTGTAAAAGGTAGAGTTTACACTTATCAAGTGTGTGGAAAAGGTAGAGTTTACACTTATCAAGTGTGTGTAAAAGGTAGAGTTTACACTTATCAAGTGTGTGTAAAAGCTAGAGTTTACACTTATCAAGTGTGTGGAAAAGGACTTTGATCGTAAAACATCTTGTTTATAGAAATTTCACAGCTACAGTTGTTAAAGCAGAGTGTGTGAAAAAATCTGTCTATTTCTGGGATTCATTTTCGAACTCCCATCGAGTTTCTCTTTTAGCAGATAACTGTAGCAGGACAATGGGTCCTACTAGGTCTCTCTTGTAGCAAGACAATGGTCCTACTAGGTCTCTTGTAGCAGGACAATGGTCCTACTAGGTCTCTCTTGTAGCAGGACAATGGTCCTACTAGGTCTCTTGTAGCAGGACAATGGTCCTACACGATTTACAGCATGATGTAGCCCAGAGCACGGAAATGCGCTGTTGCCGTTTATGTGAGCCAATGGTGCGAGACATTCGACCTCGGCAGTGATAACTAATTCGTAGGCCTATAGTGTTTTTATTACGTGCACTGAACGGTGGACGTCTGTATGTACCGTAACTATATTGGAGGAAGAAGAAGAAGAAGAAGAGGAGGTCAGTAGAAAGTATGGATTGATAATATTAACGACATCACAGGTTTAGATTATCCACACTTGAACAAGAAACTCAGAACAGGAAGACAATTTTCCTTACGACCCTGAAGGTTTGTTGATGAACAACTATATCCCGCCGAAGACGGATGTGTCGGGCCATTGGCGCAAATAAAACGGCGACACAGCGCATTTCCATTTTCTGGACTACATCCTGCTGGAAATATAGCAGGACCATGATCCAGCTAGATCCAGTTGGAGTTTGAGAATGAACGCAGAAGAAGAAGAAGAAGAACAACTATATCGCTAGTAGGCCAACCGTACGAGACATGTTTTTTCCGTACTTTTACTTTTACACTCTGGTCACAACCTCAAAGCTTCGATCAAACTAGCTTATTCCTTTGCCCGCTGTCTGCTTTTCTACCAACATAGCCACAGGCGCCGACAAAAGCTTTACTATCACAGAACATCTGCGATGTAGCAATGTCTTGCTAAAGATAATCTTCCAGAAGAACACGGTTAATCTCTTGTTTAGATGTGACGATTCACTCTTAAGAACCGCGTCAAGTATCGTTTCCCAGGCTCAATTATATCTCTTGGACCACCAATGTATTCAGATTGCATGCGGGAATGCAAGGATAAAACGATTTATATCGTTCTCCTGGAGTGGATTCAGAATAAATTAGTTTTGCTTCACAAGTTGCTAGTCATACTGGAAACAACTATCCTTAGTTGTTACGAGTTAGGAAGAAAAGTAGCGTGGAAAGCAAGCAGTTGTTTAGCGACATTTTGTTGACTATATCCGTATACTGAATTGGATTGACAGAAGTTATGCGTTAGGAAGAAATGCGTTAGGAAGAAATACGACTTGGATTGACAGAAGTTATGAAGTTCAACTATTGCCAAATGCGTTTCTACGATCTGAGTGCAGCTGGGAACACTAGGGATAGTACTTACATAGCGCCCGTGTGTTGCCGAGGCCCGAAAGAGGAGCAAAGAATAGCAACACTGTTTACCTTCTACGCATGTCGTAAAAAGCGGCTAAGGAGGTTATGGGATGGAGTTGGCTGTCCCATCCCATATAGGGTCAGTGACCCAAAGCCATACTGAAGTCGGATGTGTTCAGGCCGAAAGGCGCAGATATCGCAGCAATTCTGTAAACCATAACACAGCGCATTCCGTTCTCCTGACTATATCCTGCTAGTCTGCAGGAGTTTGAGAACGAACGCAGAAGTACTTACATAGAACACAGGTAATTTAGTCTTACTGGACGACGGCTTAATTTTACAGACTATCATTTTCAGGTACTGGCGTGAAAAAATACAAATAACAGTGCACAAGACATACTCATACAAATAACAGTACACAATCGACGTTTCCACCAAAAGGCATTTGTCAAGATGACATTTACATTTTTTTTTTAAAAATAACGTGTAGGAACGACACAACTAATGTGTCCCAGTGAAATGTTCACATTTCGCTGGGACACTTAGTTGTGTTCCACAATTGTGGAAAAACAATGTTTTTTTTTCATGTTAATGTCCATGTGATCTTGATAAAGGTCTTTTGGTAGAAACGTAAATTGTTTACTGTTATTTGTATGATTATGTCCTGTGCACTGTCATTTGTATTGTTTCATGTCAGCACCCGAAAGTGATAGTCTGTAAGTTAGCAGGTCGTCCAGCAAGACTACTTCACCTCCTGGTGTTCCACGTAAGCATTATTTGCATATAGTGTTACAGTTTTACAGCAGTATTACCTTTTGTTTATTGTAACATTAGGAGTAGAATAGTGTGTTTTATTGTACAACAGGCAAGAAATAATATTAGTAGTAATTGTATGAAGTATTTCGTCTTTGTGACGGTTATTGAGCAGGTTCATGTGTTTAGTTGGTATGTTGTTAGAATGAATTAGTTACTGTGAAAATGTAACAGCGTCAGCAATAACTATAACATCAACAGCAACAAAAATAACAGCGGCAACAACAGTTGTAACAACAATAACAGCAGCAGAAATAAGATAGCATAAGCAGCAACAACAACGGTAGCAACAGTTGTAACAACAACATCAGCAGCAGCAACAATAATAACAATAGCAGCAGCAACAGTTAAATAACAATAACAATAGCAACAGTTAAATAACAATAGCAGCAGCAGTACCAATAGCAATAACAACAGCACAAATAACAACAGCAACAGCACTGATAGCAACATTAACGATAATAATAATAACAACAGCAACAGTAGCAGAAGCAGCAGTAGCAACAATAACAACAGTTGCCGTACAGTGTGTAACGACGTGTACATACACTATACACTTCATTGTTTATTATCATCAGCAGTACTTGTCTACAACAGGTGGTGGACTGTCATAGATATGGTAGCACAAGTACACCGATCTGTTGTGCCAATCTTGTATGGAGGAAGGGGGGGGGGAGAAGGGAGAGATGGTGTCTCTGACATGTGCCTAGCTTGAGAAGAGCGTAGCCTCGTGTAGCGAAGTGATGATAGGAAAAACAGCACTGACAAGGAAAGACATGACATATTTAGTGAGGGGGGAGAAAGTTTTCTCGACTGATTTCTAGACTACCACGGCGTTGGATAAACTATATCAGAAATTGTGACGCTTGAACGTAAACTAGATTTCACAGCATTCGTGTAGTAGTATTGAAGGGAGACTTTTATAGAATTCAGACAAGATTGGTGTCATTTTCTTATTGAAGGTTGGATATAAATATCTGTGCAATTTTCGCATTATCGATGCTATATACTGCTTGACATTATTTTATATGTTCTTTACTTGTTTATATATCAGAAAGTTAAAACAAAAACAAGAATTTAATGTAACAGAAAATTAAAAGAAGAAACTTAATTTAGCAGAAAGTTAAAACAAGAACTTAATTTAGCGGAAAGTTAAAACATAATTTAACAGAAAGTTAAAACAAGAACTTAATATAAAACATACCTTTGTTTGTTTGTTTTTTTTCCACCTACGAACCATTCAATATTTATTGGTTTGAATGACTCATTATGTCTACTTATATAAGCATATCTTAATACTTCATTCTTTTATCATTTTCAACGCCCGTGTAGAACAAATGACCTGAAATTTTTAGTTCACAGGGCAAAAGAATAGAGACCCTTGTCTTCTTTGCATTCGAAACGTCGATTCACTGTATTGTTTCATGTAAAGCTGCTATTGGTGCCGTTGTAGTACAGTCTCGCGTTAACTTAACTTCTTTCCAGACATGGTTTAGGAGGCGACTAAGGAAAGGAAAGGTATGGGATAGGTTGACAAACTGTCACGTATGGAAAAATCAGCAACTGCATATCTTGTCTCGATTTCTTAATTTTGTCTTGTGTCGAATATTTCACATGGACGATGAAGAGTTTCAGGCAGGCATTGCACCTTCATCCATTGTGACAGACTTCTAGGTAGCAGGGAATGAGATATGTCATCACTGCAGATGGTTCAATACATCTGACAGACGAGCAATTAACTAATTGGCCTAGAAGTGTTTGCTGTGGCGTAACGTGATGATGGTAGAAGGAATGCCAGGACTCAAGATCAGTGGGAAAATAATAAACTTGCGATATGCAGATGACACTGTCATTTTTGCTGAAAGTGAACAATAAAGACTGATAGATCAAATCGATAAATCAAGTAAAGAATATGGACTAGATATAAACATTAAAAAAAACAACAACAAAAACAATGATAATCGGCAAATTCATAGAAGAACAGGCGCTAAACATAAAAATACATTGGTAAATACTACAACAGGTAGAACATTATCAATATCTCGGACTCAAAATCACAAATGACGGCAGATGTGACACAGAAGTTAAAAGAAGAATAGGAATGGTTAAAAGTACTTTCAATGACTTGGGGAAAAATAGTGACATTTAAACAAATTACAAACACGCTAAAAATGAGAATTGTAAAATGCTACTTCTATTCTATATAATGTATGGTTCAGAAGCATGGACAATAAACAAACAACTAGAATACAGAATTGATGCCTAGGCATCCCACCCACTCATGCCTCAGCCACATCTTCTGTGGAAATCTTTCTAAGCCATGATCTGACAGTGTGTAACTACTACAGTACATTCTGTGCTATCGATCTATTTCAGTGCCTGCTTCGATTGTCATTCTCACGTTGGAGGGTTGTAGGTTGTTAACATTTAAGCGTACATTCTGTTCAACTGTAAATGAGAGAATGTCTGCAAATTACGTTAACTATTTAGGGGGGGGGGGTCTGAAAAAGTTTGACAGTTGTTGACGGAAGGGGGGGGGGGTGGAGAGTAGAATGTTGGCGTCAATACTATTATTTAATACCCCAATTACATTGAACGTGAAACATGTTTCTAAAAATGCAAAGAACATCATATAGTTGTTAGTTCTTTTCATTATAAATTTGTTTGGACGGGATTGTACAAGTTTTCTTTGACATTTAAGCAGGTAGGGAGGCTGAATAGATGGATAGAAAACGTCAGGGACATCATGAACAAATTCGGTCATAACAGCCGAGGCCACACATCTGGCTCTAGAACGCAAGCTCGAGTTGCAATTCACCCCTACACTTAACGGCAAGAGTGGATAACAAACCACCTGGGGAAAGACAATAGATAATACGGAGGCTGACTTCGTGGGTTGAGAAAGGAGGAGTAAATTGTTGGCAAATAATTGTTGCCGTAATTTGTGGACATCCCATGAGTACATGCGGAGGACCTTTTTAATGAATCAAATTTTCTTGGGGGTTGCGGTTATTTGACTCCTTATATGAGCATATATTTTATGTTCCCCTTTTCATCAATAATTTGAAGTATGACCAGTGGGCGGTGAGGAGACGATGTTTCTCCACAACTCTCTATCTCTCGTGTTGTTAATAAGTTCAGTTGGTGAGATGTTCTCCCTTGCCGTAATGATAACACATCCAGATACTTGTTTCTATTGTCTTCTTCTATCTATTACTCCCTTCATCTTTAATCTTACACGTGGATACTAGTTCAAGTCTCGTTCTTCTCGTCACAAGCTATATACAACATCTTCAGTGTTTGCTTCTAATTTTTTTTAAAAAGTTTAAAAACATTTGTTAAAAAAATAAAAACTCCAGACGTTCTGAGAACCTCTACGCCAGTCAGCAGTTCTGAGAACCTCTACGCCAGTAAGCAGTTCTGAGAACCTCTACGCCAGTAAGCAGTTCTGAGAACCTCTACGCCAGTAAGCAGTTCTGAGAACCTCTACGCCAGTCAGCAGTTCTGACGACCTCTACGCCAGTCAGCAGTTCCGAGAACCAATACGCCAGTCAGCAGTTCTGAACACCTCTACACCAGTCAGCAGTTCTGAGAACCTCTACGCCAGTAAGCAGTTCTGAGAACCTCTACACCAGTCAGCAGTTCTGAGAACCTCTACGCCAGTAAGCAGTTCTGAGAACCTCTACGCCAGTCAGCAGTTCTGAGAACCTCTACGCCAGTAAGCAGTTCTGAGAACCTCTACGTCAGTAAGCAGTTCTGAGAACCTCTACGCCAGTCAGCAGTTCTGACGACCTCTACGCCAGTCAGCAGTTCCGAGAACCAATACGCCAGTCAGCAGTTCTGAACACCTCTACACCAGTCAGCAGTTCTGAGAACCTCTACACCAGTCAGAAGTTCTGAGAACCTCTACACCAGTCAGAAGTTCTGAGAACCTCTACACCAGTGAGGTTCATATCTTCTACGTTTTCTGTATTCGTTCTCAAACTCCTACAAATGTACAGGATGTAATCTGGAGGAAAACAATGTTACAACAACAGTATTAAGAAGCTAGCTAGCTATATTTCTCAACTGCCAACATATGGCTGTGAGACGTGGGTAATGCCATCCGAAATGTAAAAGAAAATACCCACATTAGAAATGACGTTTTATAGACAGGGCCTAAGAATATCAGCATGGACAGAAGGACGAACCACCGCATACGTCCGCATAGACCTGAACATAGAAGAAGACGGGATACTCAAAACTATCAAAAAACA
Source organism: Meghimatium bilineatum (assembly GCA_034231615.1). Taxonomy (NCBI): domain Eukaryota; kingdom Metazoa; phylum Mollusca; class Gastropoda; order Stylommatophora; family Philomycidae; genus Meghimatium; species Meghimatium bilineatum. The sequence continues at coordinate 1,988,292 of CM067301.1, forward strand.
TATTTCGAAAAAACTTACAAACTCACATATTTCGGACATGTAAAGAGACACAATGTTTTATAAAGATTAATCATTGAGGGGGAAAGTTGCATGGAAGAGAACAACAGACAAACCAAGACTACGATAGACACAGGGTATCGAATACCTTCAGACCAAGACTACGATAGACACATGGTATCGAATACCTTCAGACCAAGACTACGATAGACACATGGTGTCGAATACCTTCAGACCAAGACTACGATAGACACATGGTATCGAATACCTTCAGACCAAGACTACGATAGACACATGGTATCGAATACCTTCAGACCAAGACTACGTGGACACATGGTATCGAATACCTTCAGACCAAGACTACGATAGACACATGGTATCGAATACCTTTAGAACATGACACTAGAAGAAGCCGGCGGCTTATACAGAAACGAGAGGCTTACAGAGTGGCAGTGCGAACAACGTTCAGTAAAGAACATTCATATAGATAGTCTGAAGAACAGTGCGTTGTGTTTATGGTTTACATATTTGCAGCGATATCTGCGCTTTAGGGCATGGCACATCCGACTTCAGCATGGGTTTTCATAGTTGCCCATGATATGTCTGCCAAGTCTCTTAACTCATTAACACACCCGCACACATGAACCTGTCACACAAGCCAGGTAAATCTTGTGTTGTGTTACCTGTCAACATCATCATAGACTTGTACACCTGTCTGTATGTACGCTTGTATTGTGTATACGTAAGGCGTAATCATCCTACCTAATAGTTACTGCCGGCTTAGTGCATGAAGTGTTTCCTTCATCCTCGATCACCTGCATGTTGCTGGTACCTACCTTTACCTTGAAGAAGTCAGAGTAAAATTATAACATTCACATAGAGATATTTCATTTACCTTGTCTTTGTCAAATGACATGCGTGTAGTAAAAGGCGACTAAGGTGTTTTGGACATGGGGTTTGTTACTTCAACATACAAAACTAAAGTGCCCTTGCGGTAATGAGAGAATAAACATATTTACACTCCAGGCGCCAGTGAACGTTCAGTGAGTACATATTTGACTCCCTGTACATGTTTGAGAGTACATATTTGACTCCCTGTACATGTTTGAGAGTACATATTTGACTCCCTGTACATGTTTGAGAGTACATATTTGACTCCCTGTACATGTTTGAGAGTACATATTTGACTCGCTTTACATCTTTCTGAGTACATATGTGACTCCCTTTACAGTTTCTGAGTAGATATTTGACTCCCGTTACAGTTTCTGAGTACATATTTGACCACTCAACACTTTTTAGTACATATTTTTAAACACTTTTTAAACACATATTTTTGATTCCCTTTATACTGTGTAGTACATATTTACTTCTTTACTGTTTGTGAGTACAAATTTAACTCGCTTTACATGTTTATGAGTACATATTCAACTCCTTTTACACGATTTTGAGTACACATGTGACTCCCTTTACACATTTTGAGTACACATGTGACTCCCTTTACACATTTTGAATATATATTAGATTCCATTTCCTTTTTGTTAGTACACATTTAATTACTTGTACACTTTGAGAGTACACATTTGATTACTTGTACACTTTGTGAGTACATATTTGATTACTTGTGCACTTTGTGAGTACATATTTGATTACTTGTGCACTTTGTGAGTACATATTTGATTACTTGTACACTTTGTGAGTACATATTTGATTACTTGTACACTTTGTGAGTACATATTTGATTACTTGTACACTCTGTGAGTACATATTTGATTACTTGTACACTTTGTGAGTACATATTTGATTACTTGTACACTTTGTGAGTACATATTTGATTACTTGTACACTTTGTGAGTACATATTTAACCACCTTTACACTTTCTGGATATCTAAGCAGAATTTCAGGAGGGTCGTTGCCTAAGGCCAAACACGGTTCACGTTATCTGTCCACGCGCTAGTTTATCTTGACAGGGAAAGATAAATGGTTTGATTGCGTGGTACGGCATTAGTTAGCAGCATAGTTTATGTCCCTTGTTTGTATACACTGTAAGGGGGTGGGAGAAGAGATGCGCATGATTTAAATGGGTGTAGGATAGCAGCCTTATACATGGTCTCGTGTTTCAAGACACATTCGTGAGAGGGGTAAGTGTTGAGACAGTTTGAGAGTAGGTTGAGAGCTGAGACAGTTTGAGAGTCGGTTGAGAGCTGAGACAGTTTGAGAGTAGGTTGAGAGCTGAGACAGTTTGAGAGTAGGTTGAGAGCTGAGACAGTTTGAGAGTAGGTTGAGAGCTGAAACAGTTTGAGAGTAGGTTGAGAGCTGAGACAGTTTGAGAGTAGGTTGAGAGCTGAGACAGTTTGAGAGTAGGTTGAGAGCTGAGACAGTTTGAGAGTAGGTTGAGAGCTGAAACAGTTAAGACAGGTTGAGAGCTGAGACAGTTTGAGAGTAGGTTGAGAGCTGAAACAGTTAAGACAGGTTGAGAGCTGAGACAGTTTGAGAGTAGGTTGAGAGCTGAGACAGTTTGAGAGTAGGTTGAGAGCTGAGACAGTTTGAGAGTAGGTTGAGAGCTGAGACAGTTTGAGAGTAGGTTGAGAGCTGAGACAGTTTGAGAGTAGGTTGAGAGCTGAGACAGTTTGAGAGTAGGTTGAGAGCTGAGACAGTTTGAGAGTAGGTTGAGAGCTGAGACAGTTTGAGAGTAGGTTGAGAGCTGAGACAGTTTGAGAGTAGGTTGAGAGCTGAGACAGTTTGAGAGTAGGTTGAGAGCTGAGACAGTTTGAGAGTAGGTTGAGAGCTGAGACAGTTTGAGAGTAGGTTGAGAGCTGAGACTGTTTGAGAGTAGGTTGAGAGCTGAGACAGTTGAGAGAGGGGTAAGTGTTGAAATAGTGTGAGATTAGGTTGAGAGCATAGACAGTTGAGAGCTGAGACAGTTGAGAGAGTAGGTTGAGAGCTGAGACAGTTGAGAGAGAGGGGTAAGTGTTAAATATCTGTAATATTGTCTCCTTGATCAACTTAAAATTTATCTCTGTAATTTTGTCCCGTCAATAAACGTACCGTCTTTTGCAGCTCAAACAGGTTGTCCATAGAAGATCATTCAGTCTAGTATTGTTTCCATACGCTATTATTTTGTCTCAGCATTTCATAGTCAGGACATTCTTGAAGTATATGCCATGTCAGGACATGCTGTAGTCAGAGAAAACGAGAGAGCCGTCTTATTGGCAGGCAATGCGGCGATAGACGACACATTGCTGAGAAGAGATAAAGCAGACTTAATGAAGGCAGTAATAAATTCATTTCAAGATGCAGATGATGTCAATGAGGCTGAGAACGTACACATACAGAGAATATTAGAAATGGGTGTATCTAGAGGTGAGGAAAGAAATAAGTAAATTTGTTGGAAAGTCCGGAAGATCACACAATCACCACCTGATCGGGAGGCTGAGTCTACATACACTAGAATGGCTGCTGGAACAAAGGGCGAAGCACTTATGGGAATGCCCCGTGTGCTGTGTTGCCAGTTTCTAATCAAGAATCAGGACATGCATGAACTGCCTGTCCAAATGCACACATGTATGTGTTGCTGATCCTGAATTGTGTGTACATACAACTGCGGAGTCTGTTATGTACTGTTCTGTGGCGTAAAATTGCAACTTACTCTGGTCTATTAATAATTTGGACGCCGACTAAATCAAGTGTGGTATGTAGCAAGCGTTTTCTGTCAAATGAAGTTATCCATTCAGACAAATTCACAAACAAAGGTGGCGTTGAACATTTAATTTCACGACAAATACCTGCTTTACAAAAGAATGCATAACCGTCTTTCCTGGTGTACCATCCTACCTTTCAATAATTAAAAAAAACCCACAGGTTTGTAAAGATTCTGAATAACGTATCGCACAAAGTACTAGTGTTCATGAATAGAAAATTAATTAATGGTTGTCTTTAGATGTTATTCACCGCCGAAGACGAATGTGTCGGGCCATTGGCGCAAATAAAACTGCGACACAACGCATTTCCATTCTCTGGACTATATTCTGCTGGAAATCTAGTAGAACCATTGTCCTGCTACAAGAGAAATCCAGCTGGAGTTTGAGAATGAACGCGGAAGAAGAATAATTCGTTAATCGCTGCAAAATCCAGAAGGCGCTATAGCAGCAGCATACTATGTTTTGCTGTTGATTAAATCACCATTTTGCTACATATTTATTAGAAAATCACAAATGTTATTTCTACCCCCACCGAAGCACATTACGAAACTGAACTTCTCAATCATCAGTGTCTGTTGTATGTTGTTGAGCTGTGGTTCTATATACGCGCATCCTTCTCTGTAGTATCTTGCTAACGATTCTTTCTATATGGCTTAAGAGTGATATGCCTCTATACTTAGTACAGTCCCTCTTACTGTCTGTTTTCTTTCAGATGGGAACAATCACCGATGTATTCCACTCCTGTGGTGTCTTTTGTGTCTTCCATATTACATTGAACAGTCTGTGCAGCCACTTTATACTTGTCCCTGTTAGCATTTGTATTAGTTCTATAGGTATGCCGTCTATTCCTGGTGCTTTATTCGGTGCATGTTTAACTGCGTCTTCAATTTCTGATGTCAGGATGTATGGCTCTATGTTCACTTCTGTTGTAGCTATTGGTGTAATCACTTAAATTTAACAGTTGATTGAAATAATTTCCCCCATCTTTCCAGGATTTCTTGGGGCCTATTTAGTATGTTGATGTGTTCGTCGTTGATTATTTCTGTTGGTTCGTGTCTTTTTTTACTTCTCATGTTTTGTACCTTCTTGTAGAACATCTTTGGTGCGTTTTGTTTATCCTTGTTAAACATTTCTCCATATTCTTGTCATGACTTAATTTTTGCAGATTTGACGATTTTCTTGGAATTTTTGAAGGTTTTCTTGGTGTTAATCTTTATGTCTTGTATGATAAGTTCCGCCGAAGACGGATGTGTCGAGTCATTGGCGCAAATAAAACTGTGACACAACGCATTTCCATTTTCTGGATTACATCCTGCTGTGAATCTAGTTGGACCATTGTCCCGCTATAAGGGAGATCGAGTGGGAGATTGGAAATGAACGCCGAAGAAGAAGTATGCTAAGTAATATTCATGCGTTTTGCTTGTTGCCCATTTCTTGTATTTTTTTAAAATCTTTATCTTTCGTTGCGTTCTTTACCTCTTGTGTCCACCAAGCTGTTATTTTTTATTTCTTGCCTTTATCATTTTTATATCCGCATATGTTTCCTGCTGTTTTTATGATCACATTTTTGCTATATTTCCATTCTTCTTCTATGTGCTGGGTGTTTTCTGGTAGCTTTGCGAATTCTTCGTTAACTTCCTGGATATATTTTTCGCGCATGTTTAGTGCTTCCATTTTCTGTATATTTAGTTGTCCTTGGTGCTTGATATTTTTCGCGCATGTTTGTTTTGACTGTTATTATTACTACCTTATGGTCAGTGTCTGCACACATGTTAGGTATTACTCGCGCGTCTGTTATTTTTCGTCAATTTGTGTGTGTGTCTGTGCGCGCGCGCGTGCGTGTTTGTTTGTGAGTGAGTGAGTATGAAGTCTATCTGACCCTTGCATTCCAAGCTGTTCCATTTGTACCATGTGTACTGACCCATGCATTCCAAGCTGTTCCATGTGTACCATGTGTACACTTGTGACTGCCTATGTTTAAAGAAGGTGTTTGTTATAAAGAGGTTGTGCTGGATGCATGTCTCTATTAGTTTATAACCGTTGTCGTTAATCTTGATTCTTGTGCCGCGGAATGGTCCTTTACATTTCTCTATTCCTTCTCTATTTGCGCCAAGATGTGTGTTATGGTAGTATATCTCAGTACCTGAAATTGTTTCCAAATAAATGCAATTATGAATCAGCTTTCTGGGATACAAGCTTGGGTATGTACACATTTTTATTGTTTTGTTTTCACAAGTAGTTTTCTCAATTAAATTTTCCATAACTAACACAATATTGTATGTAAGCAAATGAACTCAAACTGATTGTTATTACCCATCTATTTCTGAATATTTTGATGTCAGAATTGTTCATGTGGACAGAAAATAGTGAGGAAAAACATGGAATGGTCTTCCTACAGGAGGAATAGTGTGCCGGCTGCGAAGCGCCTCGTCGAAAGAACGCTGCATATTGAATAACCCAAGCAAAATATCAGCTTGTCTCCTGACATATAAGTCTACCCCCCCCCTCTGAGTAGTAGGCTCTTTCAATAGGCATTGCACTAAGCCGAAAGCTGAAGTCTCCTGGGTATGAAAGAAAGCTCAGAAAACCACCCCACTGCACATAGGAAGTAAGAGCTAATCGTTCGCAATATTTGGGGTTCTCAAACAAACAGCATTGAATTAGGTACCCCCCCCCAATATGTTGTAACTACGGCCTTGCATGTGTCATTTCCGATTCTTCTTCTTCAGCGTTCATTCTCAAACTCCTGCTGGATCTCCCTTGTAACAGGACCATTGTCCTACTAGATTTCCGACAGGATGTAGTCCAGAGAATGGAAATGCGTAGTGTCGCAGTTTTATTTGCGCCAATGACCCGACACATCCGTCTTCGGCTGGATTTTCTAATTATATTTCACGAATTACGTTTTTCAATTTCCTTACAATATTCTCTGCGAGAACACACATGAGTTTCTAGTTTTAGTTCTTTTTTCTTTTTAAAAACTGGCATGATTTATGAAGGCAAAATTCTGACAATTTGTGCAACTGTTTAGGTTTCATTTTTCTGGTTGCTAGAGGGGTTACCCACTAATCTTTCTTCTATGTTTTCAAGTCAGGTTACGCGACTCTAGATATTCATTGATAGTTTATGTAAATTGCCAGTGCTTGCCTCCCTTTCTGCTTGGAATGTCTCAGTTTTACGTTTGGTGGGGTACCCCATCGCCGTGATGTCCTTATCTTCATTACGTTTCTTTTCTGACACGTTTATTATCTATCGCAGTGTTTCCCAGCTTTTTTTTAATACCATGATCAATCTAAGTCTTTGTAACAATTGTGATGCTCCTCTATGTAACATATATAATTTTTTTATATTCAAAAATTAAATTAATCCCTTAATGAAGCCTAATTACAACTTGTTCAAATTGCCCCCCCCCCTGAACAATCAAATTGCCCCCCCCCCCCCTGAACAGTCAAATTGCCCCCTTGTAGGGCCATGCGCCCCACGTTGGGAAACACTGATCTAGCGTATTCTTCCTATTCAGGGTGGGGTTTGCTGTTGTATTCGTTAGGTCAAAGTGACAAGACGATGTACCGAAGTTGAAAGTCAGGTGGAAAGACGCAGATATCACAGCGAAACTGTAAACCACGACCCAAATGTATTCTATTACCTGGACTAAGTTTCCAAACGTACATGGAAGAAGAAAACGTTCCTGGGGTGGGATTAGATAAGCTTACATGGGTATGCCATTAAATGTTTTCTGACCTCATTTGTATGGTCCTTTGAGCCTTGTGGTTTAGTGCAGGGGTTCTCGGAGTGGGCTATATGACCACCATAGGGGCAACGGAGACAATTTTCGTTAGAAATTGTTGTGACACATACTCGTGCAGGGGAGAGGGGGGTGGCACAGGAATATGACACTTGAACGATAAAATCAAGAATTCTTTTTTCGTTCTGAAACGTCTGCACATTAGCACGATGTAGTCTAAATAACGCATTGCTGTGTCATTGTTTGCAGCATTCCTGCGATAATGCATATTGACACATCCGATTTCAGCATGGTTTTGGGTCACCTTGACCCTATATGGAACGAAACAGCAGTCTCTACCCCATAACCTCCTTAGACGTCTCTTACGACATGCATGGTAGGTGAATAGTGTTGCTATTCTTTGCTCCACTCTCGAGCCTCGCCAACACACGGACGAAAAAAAATAATTATAGCGGTAAAGCTTTAAAAAACAAACAACATAGTGACTTGTAAAGAACGCCAAGGATTTGTCTTTTTTTAGGCACCACGGTGGCATCGTTGAATTGTTGCACGTGCCAACAAAGTTTGAAAACAACTGTTCTATTGTATCTGTCAGCTTCGTCATGCATAGACTTTGCCAGTCTCAATCAATTATTTGATTGATGTCAGAGTTGGGTGTTTTGAGAACCTCTGACATTTATACCAGCTAGTCTTACAGTCCTGGCTATTATTATTATTCGAAAGTACAATTAAATATTCATCTTCTCGCATGGTGACTATGAAGACAAAGCGATCCCTATAGCCGAAGTTTACATAAGGAAGTATTACGATCAATAAATGTTGAAGAGGGCCGACTGTTAAGATCAATAAACGTCGAAGAGGCTGTTTCATTAACATCACAACAAGAAAGATGCGTTTTGTTTTGGTTATATAGAAAGACATAACCGCTTGGAAAGATTAATTGCTGAAGGCATAGTTAACGGCAACAATGGAAGAGGGCGCCCAAGACGACTTTAGTGCAGTGATATATGAGATTGTTTAAACATGTCTGTAACTGCGGGAGGTCAACTCACCCAGAATAGTGGAGTTTTCAGAGAATCCATAAGGGAGACCACGTTCTGGAAATAATATGACACATGGTGATGAGGTCAGGGATGGGAAAAATAAGAACAGTTGGCCAAATCCAGCCATTTTACTGATCCGCCAGCTGATTAAAAGTTCTGAATTCATTGACCTCCTAAGCGTAGGAAATACTATGTGGAATTACATGTGAATAAACAAATTAAGCTCGTTGGCCTAGACTTCATCTTGATAATACATTCTAGGCGAAACGTCTATTCCCTTAATTCACATAATGTAAAGCTGATATTTAACCCATTAAAAAATCTTATATTCATTTACCACAAGTAAAATTGTAGAGAGAAGGTCTTGGTTTCCTACTGCTGGGTTTAGAATACCTAAACGTACCAATCTTTGGATATGATTCCCAGATGAAACATAGGCGTATCCACAAGTTATTCAAGATATTTCATTTATGAACTCCGCACGTATTTATATGTTCACACCTCCCCACTTCGCCACCTGCAAGGCTTTTGTGACACGGTTCGCCACCCCTGCACGTTCTACTTGACTTTTAAAACGACACTGGTAATCTCTTTTGAATAATTGGGAGTGCTGTTCTGTTCTCTGGAGATTTAGTTATGGAGTAACGGAAATGATGAATTCATCAGACAATCAATAGAATTCATTCTTTTCATTATATCCTTAAACCACTCTAAGCCGTAGGGGGTGACATTCTGAAACCATCAACACAATAATTCCGTCGTGTCTACATGTTCCAGATGTATATTGAGATTAAGTGTGCAGAATCTTAATCCTTCCCAGTCTTTATTTTTATAATGCATAATTTCTTTATGCCTCATCTTCTTCTACCCTCAAACAACTTCAGGGAAGTTTTGGAAAGGGAATTGTGTCTCAGCACTTGGCTAAGAGTAGCATAGCCACAACAGACAGCAGGAGCAACATAGACATACACAATAGATGTAGTAAAGCATACGAAGCCCTACGACAAATGACACCAATCATCAGAAACAAAATATGTAGATTTAAACACCAAAATAACACTATTCAAAACAATTATTATACCAACGCTGTGTTACCAAAGCCAAACATGGACAACTACAGCACAAGATAAATGTAAACTCGTGACAGCTGAAATGGTATGCTTGCGCAGATTCCTAGGAATATCGCTAAGAGACAGAGTGAGAAATGAGGACATTAGACAAAGAACCGACACCGCCCCAATCTTGGAATATATTAAGAGACAACAGATCAAATGGTGTGCACACATCAGCAGACTACCATCGGATAGCATTCCAAAGTAAGCTGTGCTACACAGATACAGTGATGGCAGACCTAGAGGGCGACCACGAGAACGATGGACCACCGAAATAAAAGAGGCGACAAACTCCACAATATACTAATCACACACGAGGGCCATCTCCATAAAACTCTTCTACCCCTGAGGCTGAAAGGGAACATAGGGTTTAGCGAATAGATAGATAGATAAACATGGCCAAACACGAGCTTTTGACGTTGTACAAATTGTTCCAGATGTTCTGCAAGAACATTTATTCTGTTATCGCAGATACGAATACTATTACTCGATTCTATTGGGATGATAGAAGAGGAGGATGTTGATTGTGTGAGCCCACACTTTCTGTTATAAGTGGGGGGGGGGGGTGTTGAACTTTGGACTAGTGAGTTTTATTAAAAATGTATTTTCCCGGTATTCGATAGAAGCTCTGTAAAAGGATAAATCCTCATTGTTAGCTAACAACCTAACGTACTGAAGATATGAGGGCTGGTGCAACACAGAGCAATGAGGGGGAAAAGTATAGATACGTAAGGAGTATGCAACCGAATACAAAACACACTAATGACATCAACAGAAAAAAATGACGTTTCAACTAAATAGCCTTCATCAGGACAAAAACAAACAAGAAATGAGTAATTCAAAGAAGCTCTGTATGACGGTATGATGTGCTCTTAGTGTTGTTTCCGTGTTTAGCATTACCAAAATGGGCATGAGTGCAGGGCCGTAGATACGTTTTCAATAAAAGGGAGGATTAAGGGGGGGGGCTACCTCTAAATTTTTCCTTTCGTTGAGAATTCTTTCATTTTTGTGAGGTTTTGGCGACTTTTTTGTGTGGAAGTGGTGGAAGAGAACGACCTATTTTTTGGCTTATTCCCTACTAATAAATGTCATGATCTGATTTCTTATGGGAAGGGTTTAAACCCTTACCCTCCTCATCTCTGGGCTTGCATCATTGTGCATAATTCAATGGAAATTATGTTTAACATACCAAGGAAATAGATACATACATCTCAAGTTCATATTCATTGAGCGGCCTGTGAACGCAGATACCATCTTAAGTATATGTTCTTTGAGCTGCCTGTGAACGCCTGTTCTGTTAACAACTGCATTGAATTTCATGCAGTTCCATCTGGTCTAATTATCTTATTTTCTGTTGTAGCGCGCGCACGCACACACAGGACTGTAAATACTTATTCATCTCGTGGATGCCATTTCGTTGTATAATTTTTGTGAGAGTTTGGTGGGAAAAAGCACTTCGTTTAGTGGTTTAATCCTTAGTACTAAATATGTTCTTATTTCTGTGGGGAGAGGAGGGGGAGGGGTGTGGCATCTACGGACTAGCGCACACTAGAGCCGCGTTTCTCACACTTTGTTGTTGTCTGGGACTGACAATTTGTTTACCAAATTTGGATTGGTGTGTGTACACTCGTAATCACGCATTTGGCCAGAGAACATGAGTCCATGGATTGCAAGATCAGCAACCAATCAACCACTAGTGCTTCCAGTGACCGCAAGTGACTTAAGCATACCATATATACGTTTATTTTACATGATATATTTCTGTTGCCATGTAAGACAGATGTTTTCTGCTTATTACATGTTACAGGTATAAGATGCAATGTTGTGACTGAAAGATGGATGCCTGTTTCATAACTGTCTCCTACCGAATTGAGAACTACCAACATTTTTCAGCACAACCATTCAGAAATAAATGACAATCTACTGGAACGAAATATTGCCCAGAGAGTCACTGCAGCCGAAACAAATGTATTAGTTTATCCTTTATTTACGCACTGTAACGTGTGTTTCCAGTGTCGACTTATGGAGGCGAATAATGGACACTAAATAAAACATTGTCCAAGAGAATAACATCATTTGAATTAAAGTGCTACAGAAGAGTTTTGAGAATACCATGGACAGCAAAGAAAACAAACCAGGTGGTGCTAAACACAATCAGCGTCCAAGAGGCTGGCTTCTGAACGCCATATTAAAGAAAAAGTTATTTTTTCATTCATGTTAAGAGACATGACAGCATGGAGAGATTGACATTACAGGGAATGATAGAAGGTAACGGATCAAGGCCGACCAAGATGCCATTCGATAGAAGACATACAGGAATGTATGGACATGTCGCTAAAGGAGGCAGGGCAATTTGTGCAAGACCGAGGAAATTTCATTAGATCCACAAGGAGGGGCTACATTCTGGAAAGAATGTGTCACATGATGATGATGTAGTATATGATTTGCAATCAATGGTTAAAGATTAAACTATCCAGTATTCGTCATCCAGTATTCGTCATCCAGTATTCGTCATCCAGCCAATTATTTCTGTTTGTGTGTATCCTGTCTACATAAAACACAAATATCATCTGTCATCTTGCAATTTTTATGTACGATATCCTGCGGTTATTTCAACAGGTTCATATGATATGCAAGTATTTCTACGTTTGCATAGGTTATCATGCAATCGGCTGTGTGGCGGCGGTTAGGTACAGATACATCTGTGATGGTCAAGTTACCAGGTTTGAATTCCACCACAGGCGATTGTGCATTTGGACTGTTCAAAAAGCAATGGCAAACTACTGAACTTATTTATATTGCCTAGAAAATCAGTACAGCCAAAAGAATGATGGGTTGATGACTACGCCCTGAATGGGATATACCAGTGGAGATGGATATATCAGACCATTGGCGCAAATAAAATGGCGACACAAGGCAACTCCATTCTCTGGACTATTATATTTATCCTGCTGGAAATCTAGTAAGATCATTGTCCTTCTACAAGAGACCTAGTGGGAGTTTGAGAATAAATAGTGAAGAAGAATAGGATATGCTACCAACCATGCAATTATGTCAATATTTTCACAAGCTGTGCTGCAAATATTTCAATATTTGCATAAGATATAAAACCAGCATATACGTGAGAAACATAGTAAATGCTCTGACAAGAAACATAGTAAATGCCCTGATAAGAAACAGTAAATGCTCTGACAAAAGAACATAATACGGGGTAACTGTTCTCTCAACAAAAACATCTGGCAGTGGTGAAATATTTTGTGGTTTAGCCATGGCATAAAGCATGATTCCCTTATCAAAATGATCCTGCAGGAGACAGTTGAGGGATCAATAATGAGTATGATGAGTAAAAGTATGGATCAATAATGTTAAAGACTGGGTGGGATTAAGATTTTGAACACTTGAATAAGCAAAAGGGACAGAAAGGCATGGCAGGATTTAATGTGTCAATGTTTCCAGAGTAGTACCCATACGACGACCCTGAAATGACAGTGCACATTGTCACCCATTGTATGGTATACTTTATATTTATGTCTTTATATTTATATTTATGTCTTTATATTTATATATTATATTTATTTTATTATATTTATTATATTTATATATTTTATTTATATATATTTATATATATATATATATATTTATATATTTTTATTATATATTTATTTATATATTTATATAATATTTATATATTTTATTTATATATTTTATTATATTTATTATATTTATATATATCTTAAATATATTTATTTTTATGTCTTTATATTTATGTCTTTATATTTATATTTATGTATGGTATACTTTATATTTATGTCTTTGTCTTTCCCAGAATGGCTAACAATGGCAATTCCCCACACCAATGATAATTTGAAGGAAAAACTACAGGAAGAGTTTCTCTCGTGTAAGATATGTCTGGATCCACTCAGGCGTCCTAAGGCTCTACCATGCCTACACTCGTTTTGTGAACTGTGTCTCAAGGTGAGTACGTAGAGTTGTTAAAGCAATGTAATCATTTATGTAAGAAATTAATATAAGTACCGTAATGGGAAAAGTAATATTATAAGTAGTGTGAAAGTAATATGTAATGTTGAAGTAATAGGGCAATTATTGTGGAAGTAATGCACTAATCAGGGTGAAAGTAATAATATAATGTGGAAGTACAAACCCATCACAGTGCAGTGCATGACAACAACTGGCATGGATTGTCAGTCAGACTTCAGGTGCGAAAGCTCATGAAGGAGAAGATAGTAATCAAGTCTGAGGAGACATAAAGCACATCTGTTGTGCACTTGTGAAGGTAATATAGTGCTAGGGGGCAGCAGTTCCATGTGCAAGAATAAGTGAGCAAATTGGAACTATAAAAAAGCAATATTCATGCCTGCAAACAAGCTTTCAGCTGTCTTGTGGCAGAAGGTTGTGTGGAAAGGTATCATGTGTCTTCTGGCAGAAGGTTGTGTGGAAAGGTATCATGTGTCTTCTGGCAGAAGGTTGTGTGGAAAGGTATCATGTGTCTTCTGGCAGAAGGTTGTGTGGAAAGGTATCATGTGTCTTCTGGCAGAAGGTTGTGTGGAAAGGTATCATGTGTCTTCTGGCAGAAGGTTGTGTGGAAAGGTATCATGTGTCTTCTGGCAGAAGGTTGTGTGGAAAGGTATCATGTGTCTTCTGGCAGCAGGTTGTGTGGAAAGATCAAGGCAGGATACCATACAAACCCAGAATGAATCAAATGTAGGTAGAAGCTCAAATTTGGGCATTCTGTTGGTGAATAAAACCTTGTCTAATAAGGCAAACCAACCATAGTCCATCTTTACTGTTTTAGCACTTTCCTATACCGGAACTAGGCACTCAGTTGAGATAAGGGCCAGTGCAATAGGACACAGGGACAATGGGCCATCTAGTTGTTTTTTTAAAACACACGGTGGAAGACATGGTCTGAGATAACGTAGTTGACCCAAGTCTAAATCCCTGCTTACAGTTTCCTTGGAAAATGTCACCCAGGGTCACGTTTTGACCTGTAAAGTCCATGGACATAGTGGGTGATAAAACATCACTATATAGAGCTGACACACACTCGTTTGCTTAGTGACAGATAGGAAGACTGTCACAGGCTAGGGAAGTTCACCTGAAATAAAAGTATTCCAAAATTGGATGTGTTGGGCCAAAAGGCGTAAATAATGCAGCTCTGCAATAAAACTTGCAGCACACAGCACTTCACGCTCTCCAGCTCAAATCACACTAATATTTCTGATTATTTGTGGAGGAACGCATACAAAGCAGAATATCCTACCTATATGTACTCAGATGTACCACCTATTATAGAATATTTACAGTATTTGTAATTTGACATTATCCTTCTCACATGTTCCAGGACTATGTCCGGCGAAACCCTGGAAATCAGCCAGGGTACTTCCCCTGCCCCATGTGTCGCAAGAGTACATCAGTGCCACAAGATGGGGTGGCAGGATTCCCTGACAATTTTTTACTAACCAGCTTAGCCGATACAATACAAGAAGAGACTTGGGATCCACTTCTTGGGAACAAGCGGGAGCAGACATCTCCACCTCGGAGTTTGTATCCCCCATCACCACGGGAACAGAGGCACAGAAAATACGAGTAAGTCTGCATATATTTACCAAATGTAGAAATTTTTAAAAAATTAATCAAAATTGATTCGTATAATAAACAAAGACATTTTAGTAGCAAATTCTTTGAAGATCACAGATTGTGGTCTGTATGTTTGCTGGGTCTGAAATCTCTAGATTGAGGTTTGTATGTTTGCTGGGTCTGAAATCTGAAAACTCTAGATTGAGGTTTGTATGTTTGCTGGGTCTGAAATCTCTAGATTGAGGTTTGTATGTTTGCTGGGTCTGAAATCTGAAAACTCTAGATTGAGGTTTGTATGTTTGCTGGGTCTGAAATCTCTAGATTGAGGTTTGTATGTTTGCTGGGTCTGAAATCTGAAAACTCTAGATTGAGGTTTGTATGTTTGCTGGGTCTGAAATCTCTAGATTGAGGTTTGTATGTTTGCTGGGTCTGAAATCTGAAAACTCTAGATTGAGGTTTGTATGTTTGCTGGGTCTGAAATCTCTAGATTGAGGTTTGTATGTTTGCTGGGTCTGAAATCTCTAGATTGAGGTTTGTATGTTTGCTGGGAGAGATCCAACATAACAAGTCTGAGATTGTCGTCACCATCGTCAGTGATCGACTTCTATTATTAAAAAAATAATTATTATAGTAGCATATCCTATTCAGAATATAGCCATCATCCATTTTTTGGCTCTAGCAATTTTCTTGCAGTTTTTACTTTTAATAGTTTGCCATTGTTTTATCAATGGACCAGATGCACAATTGCCTGAGGCAGGATTTGAACTGGTATCTTACCACTATGCACCAGGTCTGCTATTAATGGATAACTATCCTATATAAATAGATAGTGGGCTGTTCCATCACAAGTTGCTAAGATACAGTATCCATTTTGTTTTTTTCAGCTGGTATTTTGGTAAAGTGAGTAGAAACGCATCAGAGGAATGGCTCCTAGCACCAGATCATCCACAAGGAACGTTTTTAGTTCGTCTGGGGGAGATGTCACCTGGTATGTCAATAATAATCTATCATCAGCATGTGTTGTTTACAACTTTAAACTTGACAAAAATGAAACAGTCCTTTCTATCTAAACTTTATTAATCAGGTTTAATTCATTACTGAAAGTAAAAATGGTATCTAAAGGCAAGGCAAACTTTAACTGGTTGTTTGGTTGCTGATCCAGCAGTCTATGGGCTCATGCCCTTTGACCCAATGCCATTGTGTGATATATGCATGCGTTTGTGAGCTGTTGTTTTGTTCCATATAATGTGTTCCATTTATCTGGTCTTATGCTGTAACTAAAGAAAGATATGTCTGACCTGAGAGAAAACCAATGTTGTGAATTTTAAGTACATTAAGGTTGTTAGTAAGAATAAACAGACTATTGGGACACGACGATGGAATTGGATAGATCACATTCTCAGAAGAGAGTTTGATCATTCTACAGGATCCTGGCTGCGAGGCCCCCTGACACCCCCCCCCCCCCCCAGTTTGAAAATTCTGCTCACAACATGTTGTTTTCAAAGTGCATTTCCCCCAGAGATCCCTGAGGATTATTGCCTGAAGCTACGGAGTTACTGTACATGCTGTGGGTGGTACTTTCGGTAGTCATTTCATTAAGAGGGACGGAGTACATATAAGGTAACACATGTACAGTGAAGTCAATCCTCTATGCCTTTTCAACCCTTTTTATTCGAAATCCAGAGAACGGATGCATTGTGTCATGGTTTACAACTTGTCTGCGATATCTACACCTTTCTACTTGATACATTTGACTTCAGCATGGCTTCTGGGTAACGTTGACCCTCATTGGGATGTGACAGCTGACTCCTTCTCCAAAACCTCCTTAGTGACCTCTTAAAACATGCATGGCAGGTAACAGTGTTGCTATTCTTTGCTACCCTTCCAGTCATCGGCAACACACTTAATTTTGTCTTATTTTACAATTTCTAATATTGTATGTTTATATATACAAGCGCTCGCACATGCATGCATGAGCGCTCACACACATATTCATAGGTAAAATGATGGAAAGAATATTTATATCAAAGATATTAAGAGGCTTTCCACATGTATGTCCACAGATACATACACACTGAGTGTCAGAGATTGCGATGAGCTACGGGGCTATCTGGTCAAACATTACAAAATTATCACCAAGCGAGTCCCTGAGACAGGGAAGGAATGTTACTTCATCAGCAGACAGAGGGTGTTTCAGTCATTAGCAGAACTGGTGGCACACTATCAAGGTTGGTTACAATCACAAGTCAATCATTTATGAATTAACTGTCTTGTTTGAAGGCACCTCAATAGCTCAGCGGTTGTCTTGTCTCTGATCCACCAGTCACTAAGCATCAGCTCCTGGTGATTTTCAAAGTTACATTATAGACCAGTGCTGCTATTTCTAGTTGTTTAGGGTTGCTGTATAAAATGTTATCAATGCTGGGGGGGGGGTGGAGGGGGTTTAAATGTGTGTCATATCTTGTACAGTAGGGCAGGATATGAGATAGTGTTCCACAGTCTTGATAGTGTCTTGCTAGTGTTTGCAAAATGGTTCTTTGTGAGATATTTTGTTTCGGTGGTGATTAAGCAGGTTATTATTATTATTATTATTATTATTATTATTATTATTATTATTATTATTATTATTATCATTATTATTGTTATTGTCATTGCTATTATTAGCTGTATTTTACTCACCATCGGTAGACAAAAACCAAATGAGATAAGTGGAAAGTCACCAGAAAATGAATAATGAATGTCAAACCTGATAAAGTGAAAACTTTGTGTCAATGATGATCAGAAGATTAACACCACTGAAATATGTGTGAGACGTATGATTGAAGTTAATTTGAGAGACAAAATCAGGAATGAAGCACTAAGGAAACAATTAGGGATGAAGTCAACAATAGAATACATCCAGAAACAACAAGTTAAATGGTTCGGGCACATAACCAGACAGAAAGCAAAGTATTATCCAAAAAACTCTTAACAAGCGATACGAAAACAGTCGATCGATTGGACATCCTCGTAAAAGGTGGATAGATAGTGTATTAGAGACACTCGGAAATATAAAAGCGGAAGAGGCAAATAGAAGGGCAAAAGACCGTACACTCACTCTCCCCTCAACACCGAAAGGTACATGAGGACAGAAAGAAGAAGAAGAATGATGCTAACTGTACACACAGACATATACAAACATGAATTGTGAATTTCTCTGTCATGTTACAGTAGACCCTGTCTGAGAAGACCTTTTCCTAAAGCATTGCCAACCCACAGATCTGGTCTCTGGGCATTAAAGATAGCTCCTGAGAACATCCCACCCACTGT
Organism: Meghimatium bilineatum; assembly: GCA_034231615.1. Classification (NCBI taxonomy): domain Eukaryota; kingdom Metazoa; phylum Mollusca; class Gastropoda; order Stylommatophora; family Philomycidae; genus Meghimatium; species Meghimatium bilineatum. Next base: position 2,006,795 of record CM067301.1, read on the forward strand.
ACATAAGGAAAAGAAAATATAATGTCATATGTTTTAAAAAAATTATACTATTTATTTTCTGTCTAATTTTCGGCTGCTGCATGCAGAGATAATATATACATTAATTCTCTGCCTCATTTTCTATGGTAATAGTGCACAATAACTACTTTTGTTTATCTCATTTACTGCAACCATGCTGAGATAATACATACATTTATTTCCTTTACTGCTGCTGTATGTAGAGAAAAACAGATTTAGCTCTTTCTCATTTACTGTAATCGCATGTAGAAATAATACATACCGGTAGATTCAATTCTGCCTCATTTACTGTGGTCGCATGTAGAAATTATATATATAATTAATATATATTATATATATATAAATTTAATTCTTTCTTATTTACTGCCATAATGATGCTAAAGAAAACTTTCATTTAATTCTGTATTATTTGCTGTGGTTGTAATGCAGAGATAATATATGTTAAAATCTGTCTCATTTACTTGTGATTGTAGGTAAAAAGTATACGTTATTTCTCTGTCTTTTTATATGCCTATTATTTTTTTGGATCCACATTTTAGAGTCAGTGGATGGATTATGCTGCAAGTTGACGACAACATGTGCCAAACCTAGATCTCTAATCTGGGCTATGGAAAGAGGAAATCAAGATGAGTACACCACGCAGCGCAGTACACTACATCTTATTAAACGATTGGGTAGTGGTCAGTTTGCAGAAGTATGGCATGGTTAGTACAGATCAACCTGTTGTCATTTGAATATAGTCGTATTTGTTCTAATTGTTGATCTATTGAAAATAGTTTTATTTTTTTCCTGTTCGTTCTGAAACTTCCACCTGATCGTTCTTGTAACAGGACAGTGGCCTTCTTGTAGCAGGACAGTGGCCTTCTTGTAGCAGGACAGTGACCTTCTTGATTTCCTCCTGGATGTAATCTATAGAACTGAAAAGTATTGAGACACCATTTATTTGTGGCAATGGCATGAAACATCTGACTTCGGCAGTTGGAACTATTCCAATTGGTTCAGTATTTTTACCATTTCCACAGAGTGATGGATGTCTGTAACCATGCCACTAGTAGGCCAGACTGGCTCTTGTACAACACTCTGTCAAATAAACTAACCGTGCCACTAGTAGGCCAGACTGGCTCTTGTACAACACTCTGTCAAATAAACTAACCGTGCCACTAGTAGGCCAGACTGGCTCTTGTACAACACTCTGTCAAATAAACTAACCGTGCCACTAGTAGGCCAGACTGGCTCTCGTACAACACTCTGTCAAATAAACTAACCATGCCACTAGTAGGCCAGACTGGCTCTTGTACAACACTCTGTCAAATAAACTAACCATGCCACTAGTAGGCCAGACTGGCTCTTGTACAACACTCTGTCAAATAAACTAACCGTGCCACTAGTAGGCCAGACTGGCTCTTGTACAACACTCTGTCAAATAAACTAACCGTGCCACTAGTAGGCCAGACTGGCTTCTCGTACAACACTCTGTCACATAAACTCAGAGCTGAGATTAGACATGTTTGATCTCTTTGCCGATGTCTGTGCAGCTATCGACACAACCACAGACTCCCACTCATTATTCTATTTGTTGATTAGCTGAACATCTACAATCAATTATTATATATCTAGTCTGCTATTGGTCATGTATGGAGTGGTTTGTTTTAGGTAGTTGTGAGTTGTAGTGTATTAGGTAGTTGTGAGTTGTAGTGTATTAGGTAGTTGTGAGTTGTAGTGTATTAGGTAGTTGTGAGTTGTAGTGTTTTAGGTAGTTGTGAGTTGCAATGTTTTAGGTAGTTGTGAGTTGCAATGTTTTAGGTAGTTGTGAGTTGCAGTGTTTTAGGTAGTTGTGAGTTGTAGTGTTTTAGGTAGTTGTGAGTTGCAATGTTTTAGGTAGTTGTGAGTTGCAATGTTTTAGGTAGTTGTGAGTTGCAATGTTTTAGGTAGTTGTGAGTTGCAGTGTTTTAGGTAGTTGTGAGTTGTAGTGTTTTAGGTAGTTGTGAGTTGCAATGTTTTAGGTAGTTGTGAGTTGCAATGTTTTAGGTAGTTGTGAGTTGCAATGTTTTAGGTAGTTGTGAGTTGCAGTGTTTTAGGTAGTTGTGAGTTGTAGTGTTTTAGGTAGTTGTGAGTTGCAGTGTTTTAGGTAGTTGTGAGTTGCAATGGTTACTAAACTAGATAAAATCAGAAATGAAGAAATTAGGAAAAGAGTTGGTATAATACTGTGTATTGAACATATCGGAAGACAAGTAATATGGGTCTATCGCATTATAAAAATGAACCCAAACCAATTATCAATAATAGCATATTAACAAGCAAGCATTCAGACATAAAGCCAAAGGTAGACCAAGAAAACAGTGGATAGAAAACATCAAGATAACCTTAAACAAACATGGACTTAATGCAACCAAGGTGACACATCTGGCCTTGGAACGACAACTGAGGCTCCTCCCCTACACTTAATGGCGAGTGTGGATAATATCAACCACCATTCACCTAGGAATAGACAATAGTGATTTCACCACAGTTTTTTGTGTGTGTAGAAAGCTCCTGCGGGTCAAATATTGGTCTGTGAACAACAAAGCTGGAGCAGTACTGTAGTATGTGCTCTGGAGTCTGTGTTGTTGCTATGCAGAAATAAGTCTCATTATTTGTTCTATGTAATGAATTTTGTTCTCTTGCAGCAAAATGGCATGGTTCGATGGATGTAGCAGTAAAAATACAAAATGTGAACTGTGTCAGCATGGCCGCCTTCTTAGATGAAGCACAGGTCATGAAGACACTGCAGCACCCCAATATTCTGGAACTCAGAGGTGTGTGCTGTGAGATGGAGCAGTGTTACCTTCTAATGGAGTTCATGGCAAATGGACAGTTGTCAAGGCATCTCAGGGAAAAAAAAGGCACATTAGGACTCTCGCAGTTGATACACATTGGTGCACAGGTCTGTGTATTTATTTTAGTATAGCTTAATTGCCTCTTGTATTGCCTCTTAACAGCCATATGTTTTGTGTGCTGTGAATCATTTCATCTTATAGTCCATGACGTGTGGCATTGGTTATGTTGTCTTTCCAACCTTCTATTTCATTTACTGTCAATCATTTTCTGTGTTCTCCCATGCCACAGTGCGAGATTGTGGCAGTGCGATCAATGGTTTTTGCCATTGCTAAATTTATTGAAGGAGAAAGTGCCATTTTACACTTCCGGTAAAATGGTGCGAGACGACAGCTGTGTTGATCCTCACTCGTCACAAATGGAAGTGTTGTTCGGTGTTTCTGGATTATTTTATCTGGAACAGGTGGACTCAATTAATGTGTGTATTAATTAGAGATCACAGCGTAGCCATGTGAGGTTTTCCCGATACAACGCTGCGACAAGATTAGCACCCCTACAGTGAGAACTCAAGTCGCTCGTAGAAAATGGAGGGTTTCCTGGAGACAAACGATACTCAGTCTCCCTCAGTAAAACAAAATTAATGCATGCTGATGATTCCTGTTGCTTACTGGTTAAACATACACCTCATTCTTCCTTGTATGCAAAAGGTACTGTTCTTACTTTATCTTATTCACAATTCTTCAGTAACATAAGTGACCCAACTCTAACCTTATTTTCAGTTAATTGGGAAACAATGTATCACTTAAATCAGTGATGACCTCAAGACTTAAAAATTTTTTTTTTTAAATTAGTCATTGATTAAGTATGATTTCAACAGTTTGTATCATTTATAGTTTGAGTAACCAGGGACCACCCAGTGAAGTTAGATTAAATGTGTTTGCTGTTGGCTAACAGAGTTGATGACTGTAAAATGTGGATATGCAAAAGAATAGGGAGAACTTTATTGACTAAAAAATGAGCACAGAATGTGTAGAGGATTGACTTAATTGTACTCGGGTTTGTACTTGTACCCCATATGTACTCTATCCATCTACATGAGAGTAACTGCACAGAGTACCACCCATAGCAAATAGCTTCATGCTATTATCTCCAGGGATTTCAGAAGAAATCCTTTTTTATAAAACAAGACTTGTGAGTGGGATTTAAACTTGTGACCTGTTGAACACAAAGTGAATTACTTAACCACTAGACCAGGGAGATTCCCTAACCTCATGGAAAGAGAAGAAAACAAAGAGGTTCTGAGAAAACTGCAGATGAAAATATAAATATAACAGGGAAAAATCTGTTATTTTGGACATAGTAAAAAAACAAACATTGTTGAAGACCTTACCTGAAAGTAAAATCAAGAGGAGTCATAAGATGTAGGACTAGCTACAGATGGGACAGAAACATAAGATGTAGGACTAGCTACAGATGGGACAGAAACATAAGATGTAGGACTAGCTACAGATGGGACAGAAACATAAGATGTAGGACTAGCTACAGATGGGACAGAAACATAAGATGTAGGACTAGCTACAGATGGGACAGAAACATAAGATGTAGGACTAGCTACAGATGGGATAGAAACATAAGATGTAGGACTAGCTACAGATGGGACAGAAACATAAGATGTAGGACTAGCTACAGATGGGATGGAAACATAAGATGTAGGACTAGCTACAGATGGGACAGAAACATAAGATGGACAGTGTTACTTCCTAATAGAGTGTTGTAATATATATAAATATAGATTGGTTCTACACAAAGTGTTGTAATGTTGGTTATTACCAGAGTGCTGCAATATTGGTGCTGGATATTACCAGAGTGCTGCAATATTGGTGCTGGATATTACCAGAGTGCTGCAATATTGGTGCTGGATATTACCAGAGTGCTGCAATATTGGTGCTGGATATTACCAGAGTGCTGCAATATTGGTGCTGGATATTACCAGAGTGCTGCAATATTGGTGCTGGATATTACCAGAGTGCTGCAATATTGGTGCTGGATATTACTAGAGTGTTGTAATGTTGGTGCTGGATATTACTAGAGTGTTGTAATGTTGGTGCTGGATATTACTAGAGTGTTGTAATGTTGGTGGTGGATATTACTAGAGTGTTTTAATGTTGGTTTTGGATATTATTAGAATGTTGTAATGTTAGTTCTGGATATTACCAGCATTTTGTGATATTAATTCTGCCCAAAATGTTGTAATGTTTGTTCTGGATATTACCAGAATGTAGTAATGTTGGTTTTGGATGTTATCAGAGTGTTGTAATGTTGGTTTTGGATGTTATCAGAGTTGTAATGTTGGTTTTGGATATTATCAGAGTGTTGTAATGTTGGTTTTGGATATTACTAGAGTGATGCTGGTTGTACCCAAAGCATTGTGGTTGTGGAGGTTACTAGGTTAACCAGGAAGTTACTCAACTAAAACTGTGTCTTGATGCATATTTGACAGATAGCAGATGCAATGGCATACATGGAGAAAGAGAAGTTTGTACATAGGAACCTAGGAACCCGGAATATTCTTGTTGGTGAGCAAAATCGTGTCAAGGTTGCAGGGTTTGGCATGACTAAGGCTGTAGACGACCCAGATTTCAATTTTCGAAAAGGTATACTTGGACATAATTAAGTCATTTATGGAAAGCATTCATTTGTGGACACATTCATAATTAATCATTGCTGACTCAACCAATCATCAGCTCTTTCTCAGTTTTAACATTACGGTAGATATGACCAGCTTGACAATCTAGGAAATTTTATGGCCCAGGTCAGGAGTTCAATTCAATGCAGGTAAAGGTACAAATACAAAGTTATCAAGAACACAATTGTTAAAAACCCTTTTTTATAAAAAAAATAAAATATATACCGGTAGCCAAATTTCATACTTTGAGGGGAAGAGAGAAAGAAAGAGGGATGGTCAGTTCCCTTGATTGCTGTTTTTATCTTCTCCCCCCCACTCAAGCGTCAGGTAGCAATTTACAGCTAGGTCACATCACAGTCATGTCAGGCGAGAAATATGACGCATATATTTTTGTCCGGACTTACTTATAAAACTGGGATGCTGTAGATCAACCGAGTAGATGTGGAGAAACTATAAAGGCTATGAAATAAATCATCTATGCCCTGTCAGCTTTATTCCCAACAATAGATTATTCTTATCTACAGTATTAATACTATATTCTTGTAATATTGTTATGTTACCATAGGTGTCAATTTCCCGTAAATAGCCGTATTTTGTATGGTTTTCAGTCTCAACTGGTTGCCACCTATGTGTTACTAGATAATTGAACTAACCAAATAGTAAAACCAATTAAAAAAAATAAATAACAATAAACAAAGGAAAAAGGACTTTCTACTTTGCGGTCCAACAGAGATCTTTATCAACGAATGAATATAAACAGGAAACAAAAATACAAAATTATTAAATAATAAACCTATACTAAGGGAAAATGGAAAATAACAAGTTAGACAAAAACAATGTAAGTAGTGTTTCTGTGGCACTCTCCACCGTGTCGGACATCTTCTGACAGTTTATTTACTTATACTCTCCTTTAGTATATTTGTCACTTGTTTAGATGTTATCATTCATTTCATTGAAAGTTATTTTAGCCATATCTACTTTCATTTTAAACATCAATATGTGTCAGTGTGTTGTCATGGCCTGAACGTGAAGCAGAGAATACTGATACTATTACATTCCATGCATGTTGTAAGAGATAACTAAGGATTTTTTGAGGATGGAGTTCGTTGTCTCTTCTCATAGAGAATCAGTGACCCAAAGGTCATGCTGAAGCTATTAGATGTGTCAGGCCAAAAGGTGCAGGTAACGCAGCCAAGGCTCTAGTCCATGACACAACACACTCTGTTCTCCAGACTAAAAAACTGGTAGTGTATCCTATTCACAACATAGCCATCAACCCAGCATTTTTTGGCTGTAGAGATTTTACAGACTACATCTTGCTAATTGGGAAGGAGTTTGAAAACGAATACAGACGCTCATCAGTTCCAAATAATATCCCCAAATGTTGTTTTCTATATTTGAAGCAAATTGTTTTGACTCCCCACCAGGTCTGAAGATGGCTATAAAGTGGATGGCTCCTGAGGTGCTCTTGTATAACAAGTACAGTACAAAGGCAGATGTTTGGTCATTTGGTGTAGTCCTCATGGAGATATTCTCGCATGGAAAAGAACCATATGAAGGTTAGACATGCATCAGTTAGGTATATAAATGAGTGTGTTTCAGATGCGTACAGAAAAAAGGGCTGAAAAAGGCATAGAGGATTAACTTCATTGTACTTGATTTACCCAATATGTATGTCATCCCTCTCAGTGAAGCGGCACGCCAACAGCTGAGAGTACAACTCGTAACTCTGTATCTTCAATCTATAGATCAATCCAAGGGTCTCAGAAAATATCCACTTTATGAATAAGACATAGATAGTGATTGAGATTCGAACCCCATGATCTCTTGACTACTAAGCGAATGGCTTAATCACTACACTAGGGAGATCCCCACTGGATAGATGCACACCCTATCTGATAGATGTAAAAAATTTAACAAGTTTTCAAGTTGTAATTCTACGCCTAAGAACAGGACATAACTGACTCCGCAATCACATGTAAACAAAGTTCAAGATTGGTAACACAACCATGTGTACACGTGGACAGGCAGAAAAAAGTGTGAAACATATACTTTAAGAGTGTTCTGAATATGAAACACTGAGGCGTACATATTGGCCAGAGGAAACAATACTGGAATCAAAGCTTTATGGGACACTGTATGAACTACAAAAGACAGTGAGTTTTATGAAGGAGACAGAATTACAGATATAGACATGTTTCAAGTGAACGAAAGAAGAAGAAGTTTCAAGAACAGTGATCCCATTATTAGTGACCAAATAATTTGATATACAAATGTTGTTTATGGTGGTGAAATGTATATAATTGAATCTTTCTATGGTTCTTCTTTTTAAAAAACCGGATTTTCCTATTTAACCTTTACCACATTGTCCGTGGCTATAGTCGAAATATAAAACTATTTTCTGTAGCTGTCTGTTTTATAATGAGGGAATTAATGTCTCACGTCATTAGTGTCTAATGGTACAGGCACTATGTGTCTCAGTGTAGTGGATTTCATGTGTCTCAGTGTAGTGGATTTCATGTGTCTCAGTATAGTGGATTTCATGTGTCTCAGTGTAGTGGATTTCATGTGTCTCAGTGTAGTGGATTTCATGTGTCTCAGTGTAGTGGATTTCATGTGTCTCAGTGTAGTGGAGCTCATGTGTCTCAGTGTAGTGGAGCTCATGTGTCTCAGTGTAGTGGATTTCATGTGTCTCAGTGTAGTGGATTTCATGTGTCTCAGTGTAGTGGAGCTCATGTGTCTCAGTGTAGTGGATTTCATGTGTCTCAGTGTAGTGGATTTCATGTGTCTCAGTGTAGTGGATTTCATGTGTCTCAGTGTAGTGGAGCTCATGTGTCTCAGTGTAGTGGATTTCATGTGTCTCAGTGTAGTGGATTTCATGTGTCTCAGTGTAGTGGAGCTCATGTGTCTCAGTGTAGTGGATTTCATGTGTCTCAGTGTAGTGGAGCTCATGTGTCTCAGTGTAGTGGATTTCATGTGTCTCAGTGTAGTGGATTTCATGTGTCTTAGTGTAGTGGATTTCATGTGTCTCAGTGTAGTGGAGCTCATGTGTCTCAGTGTAGTGGATTTCATGTGTCTCAGTGTAGTGGAGCTCATGTGTCTCAGTGTAGTGGATTTCATGTGTCTCAGTGTAGTGGATTTCATGTGTCTCAGTGTAGTGGATTTCATGTGTCTCAGTGTAGTGGAGCTCATGTGTCTCAGTGTAGTGGATTTCATGTGTCTCAGTGTAGTGGATTTCATGTGTCTCAGTGTAGTGGAGCTCATGTGTCTCAGTGTAGTGGATTTCATGTGTCTCAGTGTAGTGGAGCTCATGTGTCTCAGTGTAGTGGATTTCATGTGTCTCAGTGTAGTGGATTTCATGTGTCTCAGTGTAGTGGAGCTCATGTGTCTCAGTGTAGTGGATTTCATGTGTCTCAGTGTAGTGGATTTCATGTGTCATATAGTAATGCAAAATGATGTAAAAAGGTTACTAAAACACTTACCTCGCCTATTAATAAAAAATATATTTTTAAGAAAAAAAAACATACAATAAAACTAAACAGGACAATTCTCAACGTATCGGCTCAAATTGAACCTTTTTCAAGAGACAAACAACAGAAAACGACAAAATAAAAAAATAAATAGATGTCTATATATCATCAAGCCCTCGTCTCCATAATAGCGCAGGGATGGCAACGCATCTAGTCAAAGTGAAAATGCGTGCATTCAGTATAAACAAACCGAAAGTGGGAAATTAGAGACACTATAGATGAGTGCAAGAATAATAAAAGAAAAAGATAAGAAAAATACCCCTTTTGTCACTCTATCAGACAGGCAGGTATTAAGAACATAGTCACAACAGGCACGACTGAAGGGAACAGAGACAGATGGGGACGTGAGAAAATATTCATGTGACAACCTAGCAAGGCTTGGAAACAACGATCCTGATAACAATACTGTGAACAGAGAACCATGGTCACCTACGCCAACAAGAATGGCATATGACAATGATAGATGAGTAATGATGAGGTTGTGTGGTGGTGGGGTGAGTGGGTTTGGGGAAGGAAGGATAGAAGAAGAATCAACATTAGAAAACGCATGGAATGAATGTGAAACCAAATATAGACATAAACATATATATAAAACCAAACCTAAACATACATAGAAATGTAAACACACACCAAGAGTCTAGAAATAAACACATAACAAGATGGACACAGATGTGTGAAGGATACCCACACAAAATGCACAGGCATGTAAATGTATCCACACACAGGAAAAGGCTCACACCAGAATAGGTATACATATTGACACAGAATGGAGATATGTGCATTAACATAAAAAAGCGCTCACATAAATATACATATATATATGTATACACAAATATGAACATTCATGCACATAAACACTTTCTCGTATAAATAATAACATGAACATTCATACACATAGAAACATATACATATATTAATGTAAATATAAACGTTCGTTCACAGAAAGATAATGCTATAACAACTGCATATGTATACATACAAATGTGTGGCCCAAAGTAATTGTGTGGATACATAGAACCATGTAAAACGAAATGCATATACAAATAACTATATATGTGTGGGCACCCATCGAAGAGACAACTGCAATAAAAACGAGGAAATCAAAATCGAAATATGTAAATGATTTAACAATAACAAAATGGCAGAGTACAAAATAATCACATATTGACATACACAAACGAAAGAAGACAGAAAGGACTGATATAAAAGAACGGCAAACACAAAAATAATAATTATTCACGAAAGTGTACAAAGACAAATAATTACAAGAATCAGTGCAATACGGGAGTAGAGGGTATAAAGAAAAGGTAGGTAACTCAAACAAAACGGTGATTAATGTTCATTCCGTTTGGTTGCAAGACTCCCATAAGACAAATGAGACGATATTCCAAGGACTGACGTTGCCGGTCACCGGTATAACAACGTAACAAACCGGTTACAGAGACATCAGAGCTACCATGATGTGACGGGCTGTTAAAATGATTAGCCACTGGGGAGTCACGATGATTCGTGATATCTCTCAAATGTTCGGCGAATCTATCAGCTAAACGTCTACCTTTATATGAAGTATATTGGTGAGACTGGTATATGTGGATTTTTTAATAACATGGTATATGTGGATGAGTGCTGCAATATATGTGGATATGACATTATGGTCATCATTTTCCTAGCACAAAGAGATGAATGTCTCAGTGTAGTGGAGCTCATGTGTCTCAGTGTAGTGGATTTCATGTGTCTCAAGGTGCTGTTTATTATCTTCTAATGTAAGGTAGACTCAATGTAATAAACTGAATGTGTCTTTAAGATGATAGTGTTTCACAAGGTAATAGTTTTAATGTTTCCTGTTGCGTTGTATCTGAATATTTTAGACTTAAGATGTTTCCTGAAATTCAAAAATAAAAACCAGAAGCTTGATATCAGCAGTTTTTAATTGATAAATAAAATCTAACGTTTTCTGAATTTATTTTATGTATCCAGATAAGGCCAGTACAGAAGCATTTGAAAGTGTACGTGACGGCTACCGTATGGAGAAACCTGAGGACTGTCCGCAAGAAGTTTACGATGTTATGTTGATGTGTTGGCAGAGTTATGCACATTCAAGACCATCATTTGACTTTCTCAACACATTTCTGCATGATTTTCAAACTTGACAGCCATAACTTTATTTTGCATTACCCCTTCAGAGTTTTTCTTGTTTCGAAGTCTGGGCTTACCAGATCGTTGACACGGTCCTCTCCCTCAACGTGAAGCTGTCAACAGTAGACAGATTTCAGTATTGTTCACATGCCACTGCAAATAATGATAGCCATGCACAGCTTGTCAGTTGGCTAAGTACTTGAGGGTGTTTCTTTTTTTCTGTGTTTCGGTATCCACAGAAAATAAATTCTCAATCATCAGGAAGAGATTTAAAAAAAAAAATTTAACCAATCTGTGGATTGAACATACCGTGAATTGAAAATTTTTGCGACAAATTTTCAAGAAAGTTAAACACAACTTTAATTTTCATATAACAACGATTCCACACACACACATTGAGCACTGTTCACCTTGACCCATCACGACCAGATGAAATAATAGTCTGTAAGCAGGAGATGAACATTTCCTCTCATACTAGACACTGGAGTATAATCTTGAACATTCCAGCTCGAAGCTCGGGGGGGGGGGGAACCTCTTATCATAAACCACATTGTGATAATATACAAACTATTCACGTAGCGTGGCAGTGTTGCAGATTATAAATTAATATGGGAATAATTTAACGTATACAGAAGGTTGCACATAGATTATATTCAAATATTATACCAATATGTATAAGGTCTTGTTCATCCGCAAAGTTCAGTGTCTGCTTGGTGGTCCTGGAACAAGTCCATGGATATGGAAAACCAAACTATAAATTTCAGAAGTACATGCAATTTTTTGGTTGAATTTTAAGGTACTACTAAATATTTCCAATCGTATCGTCAGAGAAATTTGGATGATCGGTTTTTAGAGTGTGAGCTAATTCAGCCTAGTTGAGTGTGTAAGGTGGGTCTCACTAACCAACTCTACCCCAGAGACAACAAGAGAGACATGGAAATTATGCAATCATCAGTGTTCATTATTACAGACACGTGTATTGCGAATCATAGCACACCACAAAATTGGGCACCTATTGGTCATCATTTTCCTAGCACAAAGAGATGAATGATGAGCCGATAGTAAAATCTGTGTGACAATTTAGTCAAGGTTCAAAATATACACAATTATTATGTAATTATTATATTAATGAAGTTGTTTTTATACATTCTTCATATGACTAGTGTATAGATTTCTACTTCGGAGAATTTGTGTGAAAGATTTATGGAACGATGAAATGATATATATATGTATTCCAGACTGAGGCGTACAAGTTTGTCACCCTTGTTTTCATTCTGTCAGGGTTTGAATTTTGGCTCCAGACCTGGTGTTTTTTCTGACATTCTTATATGCATCTATTAACTCCTCCTTTTCCAATGCATCCACGACTTTGAGACAGTAAACCATATGCATGTTTGTGTGTCACCTTAGTTACTCAACTAAGTAGTACCTAGGCTTTTGTCAGAAAGGCTACAGGTCTGTCAAGCACTACATGCTCACAGCTTACAGAAAGGCTACATGCTCACAGCTTATGCTCACAGCTTACAGAAAGGCTACATGCTCACAGCTTATGCTCACAGCTTACAGAAAGGCTACATGCTCACAGCTTACAGAAAGGCTACATGCTCACAGCTTACAGAAAGGCTACATGCTCACAGCTTACAGAAAGGCTACATGCTCACAGCTTAATGGATTACTTGATCCTCCTCATCTGATGTTCTTTGAGGAAAGTAGTTCAAGTTGTAATTTAAATCTACAAGTGTAAGGGTCAATGTAATATGAGTTATAAAATAGCGTTGTAGCACATGGTTTCCCATAAATGCTCAGCTGTATACACACACACACATATCCTTCCCAGTGCAGACTAATATTTCTTAGAAACTCAGAATATTTTGAATCTAAAACCCAAATGTGCTGAGATAAAAAAAATAATGAGGTATTTAGTTATTATTTTGTAAACGTTGGTTCTCAAATTCCCACTGGATATCTCTTGCAGCAGATCAATAGTCCTACTAGATTTCAAGTAGGGTGTAATCTAGAGAATGGAAATGCGCTTTGTCACTGTTCCATTTTATCTGTCAATGGTCTGACATCTGAATGATGGTGATATCAAAACATTCAGCGTTTTACTAATTCCACTGAAAGGTGACTTTGGTAGCAACATGGCAAGTAAAGTAGCTGTGTATCACAACCTGTTTAGCAGCACTTCCCACACTGTACACTGACCCTGTTCATATGAATGCTAGTCACGGTCAGTGATGCTTGACTTTTCTGTTGTCTGGATCACAGATCAGCTAGACCACAGATGCCCAGAAATTGTGATTGTCTGGATCACAGATCAGCTAGACCACAGATGCCCAGAAATTGTGATTGTCTGGATCACAGATCAGCTAGACCACAGATGCCCAGAAATTGTGATTGTCTGGACTTCACCATAGTGTATATGTAGATACTATTAAAACTAATGGTTCCATGGTCAAAAAGGATTCTATAGGAAACAGTCGAAGGTAGAAGAAACAGGGTGGAAAAAGAAAATTATGGTCAGACAACATCAAAGACTGGACAGATTGGGATTATTCCTCTCATCGCATTGCTGAAGATAGAATTCTCTGGAAGACTCAATGTTAATGCATCCAATGTGGTACCCCTATAGAATTCTCTGGAAGACTCAATGTTAATGCATCCAATGTGGTACCCCTATAGAATTCTCTGGAAGACTCAATGTTAATGCATCCAATGTGGTACCCCTATAACCATGAAAGGTTATATGGGTTTATGGATGATGATTAAAACCAGTCATGAGATGTTCAAATATGCAGTGCTCCATCTATTTATCTCTGTGCAGACTTGCTATCATTGTGTGAAAGATGATGTTCAAATGAAATTTATTGCAGATTGTGTGAGCATTGATTGTGAAACAAATATATTCTCTATAGAGATTTATGATGGTTGTGTGTATGAGGGCTGTTCAAGTAGTTCGCAGGCCACATTTTTTTCCTCCTCCTCCCCCCCCCCCCCCCCCACCATAATATGTAGAGCATTGCTATCTTCCAGGTGCTTGTGATGACCATGTGTCAATGTTTTTACGAAACTGGAAGTATGTAACTTCAAGCATGTGTTTTGTTGGAATCCTGTATGCGAAGGTGACCTAGATTGTCTCATTGATTTCAGCCACTGGTTCTGAAACTTTTAAATTGCTGCAATCATCTCTCAACGAGTGCTGTCTAAGTGGATCTACAACATTTTAGTTTTAGGGGTATTTGTGTTTCATGGAGGAATGCGGTAGCCTAGTTGATAGTGAGCTTGCTTGCTATCACCTGGTTACAGCGTGCTAAGTTCAAAACTACGTTCAGAAAAAAAAATCCAGGGTCGTGATTTCTCCCTTGACACAACCACTCTTCCAAGTTGCTCAACAGTAAAAGGTCACTGATTTGATGGTTGGTTGGCTGCTGATCCAGCGTCTATGGGCTCATGCCCTTTGACCCAATGCCATTGTGTGATATATGCATGTGTTTGTGCGCTGTTGTTTTGTTCCATATAATGTGTTCCATTTATAGAAACATTTTCCTGACACCATCCAGCGCTGGGCATTCAAAAAGCTGGTGGTCAACAGTTCACTGATTTGATAACATTGAGGAGATTAAAGGCAATGTGACAAGAAAAATGAGGTCTATTCTGAAAATTGTACACCGGAGGGTAATTACTTCAGTGACATGAGTGCTGCAATAAGTGTGTACAATCACAAGGGGAGTAATTTGACGGAGGTAGAGTTAAGTAGTCTGTAAGTTTAAGGAATTTTTGGGGCGAAAAAAACAACCACTTCTAAATCTTATAATAAGTGTGAGTTACATAGATGTGTGTGATTGTGTGATATAATTGTGTGTGATTATGTGTGACCATATGATATAATTGTGTGTGATTATGATACAACTGTGTGTGATCGTGTGATATAATTGTGTGTGATCGTGTGATATAATTGTGTGTGATTATGATACAACTGTGTGTGATCGTGTGATACAATTGTGTGTGATTATGATACAACTGTGTGTGATCGTGTGATATAATTGTGTGTGATCGTGTTATACGATTGTCTGATACAATTGTGTATGATTGTAGTAAAGATTATTTTAATCAATCAGTTGTTGAAAAGAAATGGAATAATTGCAAATGTAAACTTTTCATTACCTTTCCTAGAAATAAGGAATGATTGTGAATAATGACCACATTTTAAATGTGTTTCTGTACAGATATGCGATGCTGGTGAATATTGTAATATAAACATTTGATGTGTATATATATATATATATGATTGATGTGAATGACTTATTGTAATAAACAGTACATTATAGACAGCAGGGCCATATGTGTGATTGTTTTGTGAAATACAATCTGTACGAATGTTATATGGAAGTTGTTTTAATAATCTGTACGAATGTTACATGTACGAATGTTATATGTACGAATGTTACATGTACGGATGTTATATGTACGGATGTTACATGTACGGATGTTACATGTACGTATGTTATATGTACGAATGTTATATGGAAGTTTTAGTTTTATCAGATTTATTCATGAGAGGAAGATCACAATTGAAAAAAAGAAAACATTTGATCACACCACACTTTAAAAATGACATTTGATCACACCACACTTTAAAAATGACATTTGATCACACCACACTTTAAAAATGACGTTTGATCACACCACACTTTAAAAATGACATTTGATCACACCACACTTTAAAAATGACATTTGATCACACCACACTTTAAAAATGACATTTGATCACACCACACTTTAAAAAAAATGATCAAAAGATGCTGAGGATTGACTTTATAATACTCAGGTTTGATAATCCCAAGGATGTCTGAAAAATGAATTTGTACATAAGACATGACCCATGACTGATTGAACCTGCTCTGCAAGAGATGGATGTTTTGGGCCATTGGGGCAAATGAAATGACAACAAAAACACATTTCCATTCTTGTCTTGCTACAAGAGATCCAGTGGGAGGTTTAGAATGACCACTGAAGAAGATTGAACCTGCTGCCTCTTGAGCACAAGACACATGATTTAACCACTGTACCAGGGAGATAGCCCAATATTTAATTTTGCTTAAATGTACATGCCTCATCAAGGCTAGGCTCCATATCACAGAGATGGGTCGCCACCAGTGGTAGAAGTACAACATCCAGCAAGACCAATGTCTACCCTAGCAAGTCAAGTCTAGTCCAATGAGATCTTGAGACTTTCCAGTTGTGACAAGAGTCTGACAGAGCACTAAGACAGAAAGATCTCACCATGGCACATTGTTACAGGTGCTGCAATGTGATTGGGCAAATATCTGAAAGATCAAGTCACATAAAAAAAAACACAGATTGCAAGTGACACTGTCATAGAGAATCTGGTACATAATCCATGAAAACATTTTTTGTGCATGCAATGATAAACTGAGACAGCAACCAAATTCATCCTCTCATCTTACTTATTCCCTCGATTGTCATCTTACTTATTCCCTCGATTGTCATCTTACTTATTCCCTCGATTGTCATCTTACTTATTCCCTCGATTGTCATCTTACTTATTCCCTCGATTGTCATCTTACTTATTCCCTCGATTGTCATCTTACTTATTCCCTCAATTGTCATCTTACTTATTCCCTCGATTGTCATCTTACTTATTCCCTCGATTGTCATCTTATTTATTCCCACGATTGTCATCTTACTTATTCCCTCGATTGTCATCTTATTTATTCCCACGATTGTCATCTTACTTATTCCCTCGATTGTCATCTTATTTATTCCCACGATTGTCATCTTACTTATTCCCACGATTGTCATCTTACTTATTCCCTCGATTGTCATCTTACTTATTCCCTCGATTGTCATCTTACTTATTCCCTCGATTGTCATCTTATTTATTCCCACGATTGTCATCTTACTTATTCCCTCGATTGTCATCTTATTTATTCCCACGATTGTCATCTTACTTATTCCCTCGATTGTCATCTTATTTATTCCCACGATTGTCATCTTACTTATTCCCACGATTGTCATCTTACTTATTCCCTCGATTGTCATCTTACTTATTCCCTCGATTGTCATCTTACTTATTCCCTCGATTGTCATCTTATTTATTCCCACGATTGTCATCTTACTTATTCCCTCGATTGTCATCTTATTTATTCCCACGATTGTCATCTTACTTATTCCCTCGATTGTCATCTTATTTATTCCCACGATTGTCATCTTACTTATTCCCACGATTGTCATCTTACTTATTCCCTCGATTGTCATCTTACTTATTCCCTCGATTGTCATCTTACTTATTCCCTCGATTGTCATCTTACTTATTCCCTCGATTGTCATCTTACTTATTCCCTCGATTGTCATCTTACTTATTCCCTTGATTGTCATCTTACTTATTCCCTCGATTGTCATCTCACTTATTCCCTTGATTGTCATCTTACTTATTCCCTCGATTGTCATCTTACTTATTCCCTTGATTGTCATCTTACTTATTCCCACGATTGTCATCTTACTTATTCCCTTGATTGTCATCTTACTTATTCCCACGATTGTCATCTTACTTATTCCCACGATTGTCATCTTACTTATTCCCTCGATTGTCATCTTACTTATTCCCTCGATTGTCATCTTACTTATTCCCTCGATTGTCATCTTACTTATTCCCTCGATTGTCATCTTACTTATTCCCACGATTGTCATCTTACTTATTCCCTCGATTGTCATCTCACTTATTCCCTCAATTGTCATCTCACTTATTCCCTCGATTGTCATCTTACTTATTCCCTCGATTGTCATCTTACTTATTCCCTCGATTGTCATCTTACTTATTCCCACGATTGTCATCTTACTTATTCCCTGGATGGCTAGCAGATGATATATTTACTATAGTTTTTTTGGGAGTGAAAAGTCACAAGAAACCCAGATTTCATACTTGTTACAACCAATTAGAAAATCTCTTTTTTTCCCTGTTGTATATCTGTTTTATGCCTTGCAGCATCAGGGATAGAGGAGTTCTCTGGTTTTTTAGTGTGCTGGCTTTTTTAGGAGATGGCTTTTTTGTGTGCTTCATATATGTTTGTTTTCATTGATTCTTTTATTTCTGTAATCCATCTTTTGCATGGCTTGCCCCTATATCCATCATGTCTTGTATCTATTGTGTCTTTGTATCCATTATTGTGTCGACAAAGTGTGTGTCCTGTTTGAATGTATAGTACAAGCTAAATGGGAACTCCTCGAAATATTTACAAAGTGAGAAAGACGGCTGAAAAAGATGTGCCAGTGAAAGTGTTACACCAGTAGGATTGAAGTGAGGTAGCTGACCAGCCAATACTGGCCACATTTTCTACCCTGACTACAACGAAAAAAAATGAAGAAAACTCACAACTTTTTTTGACTAGCATATATATTATTCTTTATTCGTTTTGATAACTGAAATAGGTAGTAATCAACACTACGCTCATAAAATAGCACTTGTATATGATGCATCAAAATAATAATAATAATAATAATACTACCCATAACTCATGGGAGAGCCCACACTGGCAACGGCACAAAAAGCCCTCCAAGCACTTCTGTCCTCAGCCATTCGGAGTGTAGATAAATAATGGCCAGAAAATGTATTATCAATACAGAATTTTCCTTTTCCACCTGTTCTCCTTCTACCTTCGACTGTTCCTTGCAAAAAAAAAAATAACTTTGGAAATTGAGTCATCACATGTCAGAACCAAACCAGTTTATTTATACCATTTCATTGTCAAAAGTGGTTCTCGATAACCTGAAATTGTATATTTGCTGCATTATGAATATATTTGCCTTGTGTTCTATATAACTAATTTTTAACCCAAAGCCTGAATCCTTTCCATGTCTTATAGGCAAGCAGAAAAAAAAACCCAGCTGTTATACTACGCCATTTTGATATGATGCATACAAACATGTAAAATACTGGAATATAGAGGAAAATAAACCATAATCTTTAGACCACACGAGTTTACATATTTCATAAAATTGATGATTTTTCAATGTAAAAAAAAGGAAATGATATGATTAATGATTTCTCAGGAAAAAGCACACACCCTCCCCCCCCCCAACCCGGGTGGGGGTGGGGGGAGAGATTTGGGTCTCAAGAAAGGCCCAGAAAAAAAATCATACATGTAAAAGATCAAATATAAATAGACTAGTAAATGTTTCCTAGTATATGACTGTAAACTTGGGAAACTATAGCTACCGGTATTGATTTCTCGGGCAGACTTATAGATGCTGTCCCACAAATACAGGGAATGTACGCTGAAAGTTTCCATGGTTTGATGCTTAGTTGTGATATTACCACCTTTTGGCTAAACACATCCGATTTCAGCATTGCTTTGATTTTCTATGGGGTAGCACAACCAAACCTTTTTAATCGTCTCTTACAACTTGCATTGCAGGTCACAGTATTGCCATTCTTTGCTCCCTTGGTAATAGTGGACGACGTATTACTTCCTACTGTTTGGTATACAGTAAGATCCCTCTATGGTGCATTCTGTTGTAACAAATTTATTTATATACTTGTCAAAACCCTCAATTGTATTTATTATATATTGTTTGTACTGTATATAGTGAATTTCTGCTCTTGCATACACATTATGTCGGTCAGGACCAAGTTTTTATAACTGGATTCCACGGTATTGCTAGTCAATCCAATGTCTGCCTAGTGAAACATCTTGTTATAAAAGTCTTGTTCAGTCCATGATGAAACTGAATGTTCTCTGAAATATAATAGCTAAGTAACATTGTAACAAATTGGTCTTGACATATGAAATATGTCATAACAGAATCTCACAATATGTCATAACATTCACACAATATGTCATAACAGAATCTCACAATACACAATTATATACAACAAACAATAACAATAATTAGGGATTTTGAAAAGTATTATTAAATTTGACAACGACTTGGAAGGTGGGAGTTGGAAAGGCTCTGTATTGGACTGAGGGCACATCAAAAATGGTAACTGATAAGTGACCAGAACGAGCTCACAAAGCAATGGCAAACTATTGAAATATACTTCTTTATTCTTGCCTTCCTCTTTCGCCCCTTACGGGTGTCGAGGGAGATACAATGTTCTTGTTCTCGCTTTTCTGGCAGCTTGAGATAATGTTATTTGGTGTTCGTGTAATGTCTCTTTGATGTTGTTGATCCAGAGTACTCTAGGTTT
This sequence comes from Meghimatium bilineatum, assembly GCA_034231615.1. NCBI lineage: Eukaryota > Metazoa > Mollusca > Gastropoda > Stylommatophora > Philomycidae > Meghimatium > Meghimatium bilineatum. The sequence goes on from CM067301.1 coordinate 2,027,190, forward strand.
ACCCTTGGCTCTTCTTTCTGCTTCTCCTCTCTTCATATATGATTTATAAACTAATTAATACACACAGCATTCTTTCCAGATGACCAAACCATTGAATTTGTTGATTTTGTATGTATTGTAGAATTGATATGACACCTAATCTTTTTCTTATGATCTCGTTTCTGATTCTGTGTCAATGAACTGACGTTTCACAATGTCTAGAAACTCATGATGATCAAAAATAGAATGTCAGCAACTTTGAATACCCCTCAGATCAACCATCAACATCACAGGAGATTGCTCAGCAGAGATCAGAATGAAATTAGGTAGCAATGGCTCTACAAAAAAACGTCATTAATGAAAAATCTATGGCAAAGGGCAAACAGAAAAAGAAATTTTCAACAATTAAGAAGCTATATTATTCCAGTGGCAACATATGGTTGTGAGACATGGGCAATGATATATACTATGGTACCCCATCGAGGCCAGCACCGTGAAGTGGTGATGGGGCTTAGTTCAGCCATCAGAGGCTGAAAGCAACATGCTGAAGATGGAGGCAACCAGGCAAAAGGCGCACATAATCAGGATGCCAAGCACAAAACACAATGAGTGAACGAAAGAAGAAGAAGAAATCTACTATGGAAAAGAAAATACATCCAAAATGAAATATTATATATTATTTTCTGTGGAGATTGGTAAAATGGAATGCTATAGAAAAATTTTAAGAATATCATGGAGAGAAAGACAAACCAAAGCAGACATCAGCAAAAACCTGAACACAGAAGAAGACTAGCTCCTCAAAACTATAAAGAAACAAACGTGAACATATTTTAGACATATTAAAAAGACACAATGGTTCAGAACGAATAATATTAAGACCAATAACCCGTCAGGGTCGTAGTCGTGTCACACTGGAGACATCAGCACAAAAAGTCCTCTAATCATTTCTATCCTCAGTCATTCGGAGGAGTGTAGTACAATCATGCTCAGATCATCCCTTGCTACTATCAATCCAGGATTATCTTTTTTCCCGCATCTTCTACCACCCTCGACTGTTCCTGAAAAATAATTTTATAGAGTCGTGTCTCGATACATATCTAAACCAAACAAGTTTACGTCATTTCACTACTCCAAAAGTGGTTCATGATGACCTACATGTTTTATTTGCTGCCGGATGAATATATCTCATCTTGTGTTCTATATTACAATTCCTGCCAAAGATGGATGTGTCGGACCATTGGCATAAATAAAGCGGCGACACAACACATTTCCATTCTCTGGACTATATCCTGCTGGAAATCTAATAGGACCATGGTCCTGCTACAAGGGAGATCTAGCAGGAGTTTGAGATTGAACACTGAAGAAGAAGAAGAAGAATATGACAATTATTAATATAATAGATGTCAAAGAAAGATTAATCATGGAGGGAAAAGTTCCTGAACATGATGCTGGAAGAGGCTGTCTAGCTTGCATAGAACATGTATAGGACATGTCATTTAGATTGGTGAAATAGGGAAGTCTTTACACATATATTTGCTAAAATTGGATTTCACTGTATAAATTTCTGCAAGTAATTTGTAATGCTTGTAAATACCTTCATAAATCATAAAAAATATCACAGTTATTTCAGTCGTTACCCTCAAATTTCTTAATTGATAACATAACATTGGTACACAATTTGATGTTAGATAACACAAGATTGGTAAACAATTTGATTTTAGAGAACATAAGATTGGTAAACAATTTGATTTTAGATAACATTGGTAAACAATTTGATTTTAAATAACAAGATTGGTAAACAATTTGATTTTAGATAACATAAGATTGGCAAACAATTTGATTTTAGATAACATAAGATTGGTAAACAATTTGATTTTAGATAACATAACATTGGTAAACAATTTGATGTCAGATAACATAACATTGGTAAACAATTTGATGTTAGATAACATTGGTAAACAATTTGATGTTAGATAACATAATAATGGTAAACAATTTGATGTTAGATAACATTGGTAAACAATTTTATGTTAGATAACATAACATTGGTAAAAGATTTGATGTTAGATAACAAGTTTGGTAAAAAAAATTTGATGATAGATAACAACAGTGGTAAATAATTTGATATTAGATAAAATAAGTATTGGTATATGATGTTAGTTAATAAGAAAAACTGGTAAACAATTTGATGTCAGATAACACTGGTAAACAATTTGATGTCAGATAATACTGGTAAACAATTTGATGTTAGATAACACTGGTAAACAATTTGATGTCAGATAACACTGGCAAACAATTTGATGTTAGATAACACTGGTAAACAATTTGATGTCAGATAACACTGGTAAACAATTTGATGTCAGATAACACTGGTAAACAATTTGATGATAGACTTCATTATCAGCAAACATTTCTTGTAGATGATTATCAAGTGAACAAAAATAAAATAACAGTCAACACCATAACCAAAACATTCAAAGGTTAACATGGAAGTTAATAGGTAGATATAAATAAAGGTAATTAATGAGGAGATAACCGCCACCAATTAAACCTTTCACCGATAGTGTAATTCAAATTAAATAAGCAAATAAGAGAAGACACACAAAAAACATGTTTCTACAAACAATAAGAAGAAAACAGTGGATATTTATCCATCACATAAGATACTTAGAGTCCCTCCGTAGACGGATGTGTCAGGCCATTGGTGCAAATAAAACGGTGACACAACACATTTCCATTCTCTGGACTACATCCTGCTGGATATCTAGTAGGAACATGGTTCTGCTACAAGAGAGATCCAGTGGGAGTTTGAGAATGTGTCCTGCTACAAGAGAGATCCAGTGGGAGTTTGAGAATGTGTCCTGCTACAAGAGAGATCCAGTGGGAGTTTGAGAATGTGTCCTGCTACAAGAGAGATCCAGTGGAAGTTTGAGAATGTGTCCTGCTACAAGAGAGATCCAGTGGGAGTTTGAGAATGTGTCCTACTACAAGAGAGATCCAGTGGGAGTTTGAGAATGTGTCCTGCTACAAGAGAGATCCAGTGGGAGTTTGAGAATGTGTCCTGCTACAAGAGAGATCCAGTGGGAGTTTGAGAATGTGTCCTGCTACAAGAGAGATCCAGTGGGAGTTTGAGAATGTGTCCTGCTACAAGAGAGATCCAGTGGGAGTTTGAGAATGTGTCCTGCTACAAGAGAGATCCAGTGGGAGTTTGAGAATGTGTCCTGCTACAAGAGAGATCCAGTGGGAGTTTGAGAATGTGTCCTGCTACAAGAGAGATCCAGTGGGAGTTTGAGAATGTGTCCTGCTACAAGAGAGATCCAGTGGGAGTTTGAGAATGTGTCCTGCTACAAGAGAGATCCAGTGGGAGTTTGAGAATGTGTCCTGCTACAAGAGAGATCCAGTGGGAGTTTGAGAATGTGTCCTGCTACAAGAGAGATCCAGTGGGAGTTTGAGAATGTGTCCTGCTACAAGAGAGATCCAGTGGGAGTTTGAGAATGTGTCCTGCTACAAGAGAGATACAGTGGGAGTTTGAGAATGTGTCCTGCTACAAGAGAGATACAGTGGGAGTTTGAGAATGTGTCCTGCTACAAGAGAGATCCAGTGGGAGTTTGAGAATGTGTCCTGCTACAAGAGAGATCCAGTGGGAGTTTGAGAATGTGTCCTGCTACAAGAGAGATACAGTGGGAGTTTGAGAATGTGTCCTGCTACAAGAGAGATCCAGTGGGAGTTTGAGAATGTGTCCTGCTACAAGAGAGATACAGTGGGAGTTTGAGAATGTGTCCTGCTACAAGAGAGATCCAGTGGGAGTTTGAGAATGTGTCCTGCTACAAGAGAGATCCAGTGGGAGTTTGAGAATGAACACAGAAGAAGAAGAAGAAGATACTTAGAAAGAATGGAAATAGACTGTCACTAAAAGCATTTAGTGGAGCGGGGTAGCCTAGCTGACAGTCAGCTTGCTTACTGACAAGATTGCTTGTCAAAAATAATCTTCCTGGAAAAAGTCGAAGATGGAAGGATAAGAGTAAAATAAAGAAAATCCTGGACAGACAATATCAACGAATGGACATCACATTTTTTCTACTCTTGCATGCTAAAGGTAGAAATTGTTGAAAGACTGAATACAATTAGAGGTGAGGTAGAGAGCTCTTCATCTCTACATGACATTGATTCAAACATGTATACGAGTCCAAAACTATACACAATCAAGTCAGTGAAATATTAGCAACCACACTGAAGTGGCTCTATAGAAGAATATGATGGACAGCGAGGACATACGATGGACAGTTAGCAAGGCGAATGAAGACTTGAGAGAGTGAAATATAAACACAGGTTTATTGACTAATATCAGAAATAGGCAGTCTTTACTTTTTGGAAATGTTATGAGATGGAGAGGGAAAAGTTTATATGGCACTTGATGATGATATACATTTAAATATTTTTTACATCTTTGAGCAGAGACTGGTGAAGTCACCAATGACGGTCAAATATAAACTATACCTTTATATAAACTATACCTTTATAACCTGGTGGTGTCATGAAGATCAGATATAAACTATACCTTTATATAAACTATACCTTTATATAAACTATACCTTTATATAAACTATACCTTTATATAAACTATACCTTTATATAAACTATACACTTATAACCTGGCGGTGTCATGGCGGTCAGATATAAACTATACACTTATAACCTGGCGGTGTCATGGCGGTCAGATATAAACTTTACATTTATAACATGGTGATGTCATGTAGGTCAGATATAAACTTTACCGTTATAACCTGGCGGTGTCATGACAGTCAGATATAAACTATACCTTTATAACCTGGCGGTGTCATGACAGTCAGATATAAACTATACACTTATAACCTGGTGGTGTCATGACAGTCAGATATAAACTATACACTTATAACCTGGTGGTGTCATGACGGTCAGATATAAACTATACATTTATAACCTGGTGGTGTCATGGCGGTCAGATATAAACTATACACTTATAACCTGGCGGTGTCATGGCGGTCAGATATAAACTATACACTTATAACCTGGTGGTGTCATGGCGGTCAGATATAAACTATACACTTATAACCTGTTGGTGTCATGAAGATCAGATATAAACTATACACTTATAACCTGTTGGTGTCATGAAGATCAGATATAAACTATACACTTATCACCTGTTGGTGTCATGAAGATCAGATATAAACTATACACTTATAACCTGTTGGTGTCATGAAGATCAGATATAAACTATACACTTATAACCTGGCGGTGTCATGGCGGTCAGATATAAACTATACACTTATAACCTGGTGGTGTCATGAAGATCAGATATAAACTATACACTTATAACCTGTTGGTGTCATGAAGATCAGATATAAACTATACACTTATAACCTGGTGGTGTCATGAAGATCAGATATAAACTATACACTTATAACCTGGTGGTGTCATGAAGATCAGATATAAACTATACACTTATAACCTGGTGGTGTCATGAAGATCAGATATAAACTATACACTTATAACCTGTTGGTGTCATGAAGATCAGATATAAACTATACACTTATAACCTGTTGGTGTCATGAAGATCAGATATAAACTATACACTTTTAACCTGTTGGTGTCATGAAGATCAGATATAAACTATACACTTATAACCTGTTGGTGTCATGAAGATCAGATATAAACTATACACTTATAACCTGGCGGTGTCATGAAGATCAGATATAAACTATACACTTATAACCTGTTGGTGTCATGAAGATCAGATATAAACTATACACTTATAACCTGGCGGTGTCATGAAGATCAGATATAAACTATACACTTATAACCTGTTGGTGTCATGAAGATCAGATATAAACTATACACTTATAACCTGTTGGTGTCATGAAGATCAGATATAAACTATACACTTATAACCTGGCGGTGTCATGAAGATCAGATATAAACTATACACTTATAACCTGTTGGTGTCATGAAGATCAGATATAAACTATACACTTATAACCTGGCGGTGTCATGAAGATCAGATATAAACTATACACTTATAACCTGGTGGTGTCATGAAGATCAGATATAAACTATACACTTATAACCTGTTGGTGTCATGAAGATCAGATATAAACTATACACTTATAACCTGTTGGTGTCATGAAGATCAGATATAAACTATACACTTATAACCTGGTGGTGTCATGAAGATCAGATATAAACTATACACTTATAACCTGTTGGTGTCATGAAGATCAGATATAAACTATACACTTATAACCTGTTGGTGTCATGAAGATCAGATATAAACTATACACTTATAACCTGTTGGTGTCATGAAGATCAGATATAAACTATACACTTATAACCTGTTGGTGTCATGAAGATCAGATATAAACTATACACTTATAACCTGGTGGTGTCATGAAGATCAGATATAAACTATACACTTATAACCTGGTGGTGTCATGAAGATCAGATATAAACTATACACTTATAACCTGGTGGTGTCATGAAGATCAGATATAAACTATACACTTATAACCTGGTGGTGTCATGATGATCAGATATAAACTTTACCGTTATAACCTGGCGGTGTCATGAAGATAAGATATAAACTTTACCGTTATAACCTGGCGGTGTCATGGCGGTCAGATATAAACTTTACACTTACTGCCGTTTCAATAACAATATAAATGTTTACATAAGACTGGAATATCTGTGTTATTGTGAAAGATCTGAACAAAGATATTTTGTGCGTGTCAGATACGAGGATCACATCTTCAACATAAGAAATATAACAGAGAAATGTAGAGAGTTCAATGCAGACATATACACTTGTTTCATTGACTACTCAAAGGCATTTGACTGTGTCATCATCAGCATGTGCCATACTGCCTGGCATAGATGATCATGGCTGTCCACACCTCTCTATCTCCAGTAGTAGTAGAATTGTTGTTTCCTTGCCGTGCCAGGTTATTAAACTAATATTTTCTCTCGTTGTCTCCCTGTCTCTGTCTCCCTCAATCTTGCATGTTGTGACTATGTTCTCCACACCTCCTTGTCTCATAACATGGCCAGAAAATGAAGATTGTATGTACTGATCTGTTTTTATCTCTATAGACCTCTCTGTTATTGTTTCTCAATCTCTTCATGATGATTCTGAGAAGTATTTTTGTTATTAGGTTCATGAGACTGATTGTATGGTGTTATTCACATTGACATGTGTTCATGAGGAATGTGTTCACACATTAGGTTCATGTGTTCACACATTAGGTTCATGTGTTCACACATTAGGTTCATGTGTTCACACATTAGGTTTATGAGACTGATTGTATGGTGTTCTTCACATTGACATGTGTTCTTGTACAGTGTTCTTGTAGTGTTCTTGTACAGTGTTCTTGTACAGTGTTCTTCACATGTTAAAGATTTAAACCAACAACCCCCCCCCCCCCTATTAATTTTTTGTTAAAAAGGAGCGGATTATACACACAGGTGAACGAATGCCGTTACCACCCCCCCCCACCTTTATTTATTTTTATTAGTAAAAAATCCCACACCCACAACTAAAGGTTTATATACGGTCCCGTGGATGAGTTAAGTTAATCATATGTCTTGTAAGATTTTGCGAAAGATATTCAAGCCAATCATATGTCTTGTAAGATTTTGTGCAAGATATGAGTCAAGCTAATCATATGTCTTGTGTGAGGCAAACATATTGGCCAGAGGAAACAACACTGGAATCAAAGCTCTATGGGACACTGTATGAACTACAAAATACAGTGAGTTTTATTCAGGAGACAGAATTACAGATATAGATATGTTTCAAGTGAACAAAAGAAGAAGAAGAATATGTCTTGTAAGATTTTGTGCAAGATATGAGTCAAGTCAACCTTGTCTTGTAGCATTTTGAGATGTGAGTCAAGTCAATGATGTTTTGTAACTCTGAGATATCACAGGATAAAAATAACAAACAAAAGAAGTTTATACAAAAATTACAGTGTTTACAGTAAATATAATACCTGAAGAATATGTAAAAACTTGCACCAGATAACAAACAAAATAACAGCTACAGCAGTGCTGTACTCAACATAAAACCCAGCTACAGCTGTGCTGTACTCAACATCAAACCCAGCTACAGCAGTGCTGTACTCAACATCAAACCCAGCTACAGCTGTGCTGTACACATCAAACCCAGCTACAGCTGTGCTGTACACAACATCAAACCCAGCTACAGCAGTGCTGTACTCAACATCAAACCCAGCTACAGCTGTGCTGTACACAGAATCAGACACAGAAAATCTTAATTTTTGAATAATACAATTTCTTAATTTCTCATTTTTCATTTTCTGAGTAATATAATGCTGGTTAATTAAAAAAATACCCTGATCTTTTAATGGTCGATAAATGCTTTTTAAGATATTAATCATTAGATGAGCCATCTAAGTGTGCTGTTATATCAGTGATGAAAGACTGTTCCGGAGATGATTAGTGGTTCAAATCTCATTACCTTTCTTGTCCTTACCTCTGAACATGAATGACAGAATGAAACCTGCAGATAGGAAAATAACGCAGGTCATTACTGTTATAACATTTCATTATTATTACACATCAATACTGTTATCACCCATCATTACCATTATAATGTCATTACTGTTATCACCCATCATTACCATTATTATGCCATCACTGTTATCACACATTATTACTGTTATCACCCGTCATTACTGTTATCACCCATCATTACCATTATTATGTAATTACTGTTATCACCCATCATTACTGTTATCACCCATCATTACCATTATTACGTCATTACTGTTATTACACGTCATTATTGTTATTACACGTCACTTTTCATATGCTCCTGGACTTAAATACTTTACAGGAGAAATGAATACATTCTCCTTCTTATGCTCCAATTCTCAAACTCCTGCTGGTTGTCAGGGTGTAGTCTGAAATGGTTTGTATAATAGCTTATAGCTGCACCTTCTTAATCTTTCATTTTGACACATCCGACTTCAGCATGGCATTGTTGAGTGAGTTTAATAACTACAATCAACCCTCAAGGCCAAACCTTTTTTGTTGACATTTACGACATCACACACAGGTGAAGGTGTTAGTATTCTTTCCCCCTCCCCACTTCGGGTCTGAAGGAAAGCAGTGCCATATCTTGACATCTGATTGACCATCCATTTCCCCCCCCCCCACCTCAAATCCATGATGCTAATACATTTACATGAATGTGAATTTTATGTTGTTGCATTCATTACTTACACTCCCACCGGATCGTTCTCGTAGCAGGACAATGATCCTACTAGATTTTCCCAGCGGATCACTCTCGTAGCAGGACAATGATCCTACTAGATTATCCCAGGGGATCACTCTCGTAGCAGGACAATGATCCTACTAGATTATAGTCAAGAGAACAGAGATGTATTGTGTCGCTGTTTTATTTACAATAATGACCTGACACACCCAATTTCAGCAGTGCATGAATGTTCTGATGTGAATTAACGACTACAGATTTGCTGATAGTAATACTTACTCACAAAAGAAAATCCAGCTATTAAAAAGAACAAGCCATCCCAACCAAGAGATGATTTTAACTTCTGAGACATAAACACTCCCAAGGGTGCGGTTATAATCTATAAATAAAAATGTTGTGGAAAAACATAAAGTAATCAATTTTACAGTTCAAAAACAGATATAAGTTCAACAATATAAATCAATGTTTCAACCTTAAGATCTCTATCAAGAACATCTCTTAAATGTTTATGTTTATAGAATGAATTTTGTTGGGCATGTGCACATTTTGTCCAGTCCATCTCAGTTGTGTCCTCTATATCATTGTACAGCTACTTGGAATATTGCCTTCTGTGACAACTTGTGACAGTATCAGGTACCGTATCTTGCTGCTTTACTCTGAGACGCCTGTGGGTACATCTTCTGCATTTATTCTAGAACTCCTACAGATTAGCAGGATGTATTCTGGAGAATAGTATGCATTATAGAATAGTTTACAGCTTAGCAGCAATATTAGCTCGTTTTGATCTGACATATCAACTTGTTTACACCTATCCCAAAAACCTCCTTAGTTACTTCTTAAGACAAGGCAGGTAAAAGTATCTTATTCATTGCTCTCTTTTCGAGCCCTGTTTGCAGGCAGGCAGGCAGTCTGTAAATACAGTATATATGGAAGTGATTTAACACTCGTATGTCTCTACTGTACACCGCCCATGTCTCACAACAGATGGGTAGATTGGAGAATTAATCTTGATGGAACTTGTATTTGCATACCGTCTATGTTTCAATTTAGCACATCCACTAAAATGAACTTTTGCATCTGCATAACAAGACAGGTAACTCAAGCAGGAAGAGATAAATAGTAAAAAGTAATCTGCACTTGCTTTCTTAGTTGATCCAAGGTTCAATTCTCAGTTCAGTTGTAAAGATTTTTTAATTCACCAATGGCCTCTAGGTCAAACTGAGCCTAAGGAAATCTGTACCAGAACTTGGAAAGTAAAGGCAGTGGGCGTGATGTTGATCACATAATCTGTTGGTCAATGAAAATATGGGTCTTACCCTGTATTCCCCTGATGGATCCACCCCTGTATTCTCCTGATGGGTCCAACCCTGTATTTCCCTGATGGGTCTACCCATGTATTACCCTGATGGGTCTAACCCTGTATTCCCCTGATACATTTGTGGCATGAATAAGGAACTTATTTTTTACTAAGAATAATTTACTTTCATCCTGCACTACCTGTGTCTTGCAGTTTCATAGTCTTAACTGATGATTGGCACCTGGTACCTGCTGCTTGACAGACTAATTTTGTTGAGTTTTAAAATGTCAGTAACTTCCACAATCCACCTTTTTCTGTGACTTCCTTTACTAATGTATATTATAGGCTTTACTTGTGTCCAGTTTTGTAGCTGCGTTGTTGTAATACCCATCAAGATTACAGGTCGCACCTGTCATACCTGCACACCTGTCATACCTGCAGGTATGACAAGTTAACATTATTAAGAATAACATATAATGAGAAAGATAACACTTGATAGTTTTTATTTTAAATTATGACGACACTCAGAAAGTTATCTAAATTATGACAACACTTAGAAAGTTATCTAATTTATGATGACACTCAGAAAGTTATCTAAATTATGATGACACTCAGAAAGTTATCTAAATTATGACGACACTCAGAAAGTTATCTAAATATCTTACCTGAGATGTAAAAACCAACCCATAGTTGATTGCCAGGTATTTTTGCCCAAAACATTTGGCAGTTGCCGTGGGAAACAAGGCATAGCTACCAGAGAATGACAGAAATAGTAGACAAACGAAGATTAAAAATAGTGCCTTCCCTCCTCTCTCAGATAGTTGGAAGGTTAGCATCAGGCATGTAAAGGCAGCGCACATGATCAATGAGGATACCTGGATTAGTGATGACAAATATTCAATACTCTGGGAAAAATAACTAGATTAAGGTAATCATTTATAAACAATAATTAGATTGACAAGATAAACATGGTACAGTACAAGTAGACACCACATCTTCTAGTTTTTCAATCCCAATTTTTAGATAGTCACTGCACATGACAATTCACTGATATTCATTGCTACAATAATAAACATGGCTGCAGCTAACACAAACATGACGGTTGACACTATGAGTCTCCCACAGCATGCACAGAAATTTGTTTCGTTGTTACAAAGCAGTACAATACTACCAGTTGAGAAATCATATAATATTCATTTTGTCTGCGTGCTACACACTGAGGGGGGGGGGGAAGAGGGGTGCCTCTCAGTGCATAGCACAAAGAAGTATTGATTGCTGATTCTTTATCTACACGTTACGGAAGCACAATGAAATCAATGGCGATGTTAACATTGAACAACTTTGAGGTAGCGTGAAATGGAGATATAAGAAACATGATTGACATTCCTCTACAACATCTTGAAAACTATCATGCAGAATTTATGTGGACATCGAGGCTAACAGGAACGGACACCACGTTTTACACTAGTCTCGTTGCTATGAAAGATTACTTATCCCAAGAAATAGTGTTCCATTATTTCTGATTGTGTCCCTAGTACTATTTTGTTTTATGTCCCTTTGTACCTTAGTTATGAGAAATCTTCATTCCGCTCAATATTGTTCCATTAAAAATGTGGCGGTGCATACTTGTACTGTACCATAAACATTTATAGAAAATGACATACAAATTGACTAAGGTAGTCAATTTATGGAAAATAACTAGATTGACTAAGGTAAACATTTATAGAAAATAACTAATAAAGCTAAATTGATTTAATCAGAAATATAGATTAAATCAGGATGAAAAGTCTTTCTTGGACATCAATAAGGACTGTGGGATCCAGTGCTAGAACTACATCTTGCTGTAACTAATTACTTGCCACCTTTATTTTCTCAGATTTATTCTGGTACTCAATTTCTACGGTTGAATACATGTGGGGTCAAGTGTGGTTGAGAAGCATCCTCATATTAGCCCACAGTGACACAGCAACGCCAGCAAAGTGACAAAGCAACACAACAAAAGTGACACATTAGCATAATGTGTTGCAGCAACACCACAAAAGTGACACATTAAACCAATGTGACACAACAACACCAGCAAAGTGACACAACAACACCAGCAATGTGATGCAGTAACATCAGCTCTCCTTACCTAGAAGCATCAAATTTCATACGCACAGAGAAAACATTCTGCCTGATAGAACAATAAATACACAGATACTATGCCTCTAATGCAGGGATCGAATCCTGAATCACTGCAAGACACAAAAATATATCACCAGTGAAGAAACACAAAAATATATCACCAGTGAAACAAACAAAAAAAAAACAGAAAACCAAAAAATACATCACTTCGGAACATAGAAGAATATGTTTAGAAAAATATACTGGTAACCCTTTTTACTATAATCTTAGTGATTTTCTAGACAATATTTACATTCAGTATATTGCCATTACTTTCTTTCTTGAAGGCCAGGATACACCGAAAAATATACGACACACAACAAGATTATCACACAATAAATATACAAATATTTCAATTACTAACTCGAAATGAAAATTTATCAGCTATGCTTCCCCAGAATATCCTACCCGATGCATTGCAGAGGGCAGCAAATGACCCCACTATTGCCATGAAGCTGTCATCCAATATAAAAGTCTGGCCATACGCCTGCGCAGAAATAATACAAACATCAAAATTTTTTATATGTCTAATAAAAGAGGAATTAAGATCATACAAATATCAATTCTAATTTGTCTATAATAAGATGAATTAAGTTTGTGCAATTAAAATTTTAATTTTATGTAGAATAAGAGGAATCAAGATCGTAGAAACATAAATTCTAACATGTCTAGAATAAGAGAGAAGGAGATTACGATCGGCAAACATCACTTATAAATTTGTCTCGAATACGAGGGATTCAGATGCTGTGAAAACTAGTTCTGACAAAGACATAAATAAAGAATGACTTGTTCGTACCTTATACAATGTAGAAATAAAAATGATGCCTTGACCATTGAATACAAACATTAACCAAATAAAGTAAAAGTCTTTGGATTTCAGGACCTCCAGTGGATGCAGGGTAAAGTCATCTTCCAATTGTGTTTTCTCACTTAAAGAAAGGAAAAGTTACAGTTAAAAACATGAAGGTACTTTTATAATGCAAATATGTTCACCGAATGACACTATTTTATAATGCTATATGTTCACGGAATGACACTATTTTATAATGCTATATGTTCACGGAATGACACCATTTTATAATGCTATATGACGAATTCTACGAATCTCCTATAAGACAAATGTGTACGTATGAAATAAAATAGAGATGTATGCAGGTGTACAAGAACTATTGCTTTCAAAAGTGAAATGATGAAAACTTGCATCATTTGGACATGTATGCAGACATGGTTCCTTGTTAAAAAAAATATTGCAGGGAACAGTCGAAGGGGGGAGAAGCAGAGGAGAGCAAATAAAGACATTTATAAAGACAACTGCAAGGAATGGACAGACAACAGCAAGGAATGGACAGACAACAGCAAGGAATGGACAGACAACAGCAAGGAATGGACAGACAACTGCAAGGAATGGACAGACAACAGCAAGGAATGGACAGACAACTGCAAGGAATGGACAGACAACAGCAAGGAATGGACAGACAACAGCAAGGAATGGACAGACAACTGCAAGGAATGGACAGGACAAGTTATTCCTCATTCATCCACATTATTAAAGATATAAATCTCTGGAGGACTATGTACTGAAGCATCCAATGTGGCACCCCTACGACCCTGATGGGTTACGGGTTTATAGATAGATAGATAATGCTATATGTTCACTGAATGCTGAATGACACCATCTTATAATGATATATATTCACTGAATGACACTATATGTTCCCTCAATGACACCATTTTTATAATACTATATGTTCACTAAATGACACTATATCATAATGATATATGTTCAGTGAATGACACTGTCTTATAATAGTAGATGTTTTCTGAATGACACCATATTATACTAATACATATTCCCTGAATGACACCATATTATTATAATAACACATAATCATTAAATGACAATGTTACAATAATACATGTTCCCTGAATGACACAATATTACATGTTCCCTGAATGACACCACTTTATAATACTGTAAGTTTCCTAAATGATGATGGATTATAATGCTATATACACAAATAAAAGAATTAAATCTGCACCGGGCAAGACTTACATATCTTTCAGCTGACCAGACTGAGAAAATGATTGTATAGTTGCTTGCTCCAGCCCTTCCTGCGGAGCATCGCCATTAGACTGTACATGAGAGTTAATATTAACTGTGAGTAGTGATATTCTCAAGATTATAGCTATTAAGTTATTAGATGATGTCACTGAAATCTGGATGAACCCACAAGTGGTCAGTCTTTCCCAAGACAAGTGGTCAATCTCCCCCAACACAAGTGGTCAGTCTCTCCCAACACAAGTGGTCAGTCTCTCCCAACACAAGTGGTCAGTCTCTCCCAACACAAGTGGTCAGTCTCTCCCAACAAAAGTGGTCAGTCTCTCCCAACACAAGTGGTCAGTCTTTCCCAACACAAGTAGTCAGTCTCTCCTCTCCCAACACAAGTGGTCAGTCTCTCCTCTCCCAACACAAGTGGTCAATCTCTCCAAATAAACATTGAAGTGTATGAGTAATGATGGTACCCATTTCAATAAATAACAAATGCACTTTTCATGGAATACATTTGTCAGGTAATATTTATAAGTGCAGAGAAAGCACATCCTTATACCAGAGTCACAATGTGCTTGTCTAAATAGATTTCACAGTTCAACTACATATTATATCACCTCTAATACCTCAGATAGCAAAGAGAAATTTAGGTGGATATAGCAAAGATAAAAATTGATGGATATAACAAAGGGTAATCTAGATGGATATAGGAAATAGAACATAGACGGATATAGTGAATAGCAGATGGATATAGCAAAGAGAAATTTTGATGGATATAGCAAATATAAAAATTGATGGATATAACAAAAGATAATCTAGATGGATATAGGAAATAGAACATAGATGGATATAGCGAATAGCATATGGATATAGCAAAGAGAACATGGACATAGCAAAGAGAATATGGATGGATATAGCAAAGAGAACATGGACATAGCAAAGAGAACATAGATGGATATAGCAAAGAGAATATGGATGGATATAGCAAAGAGAACATAGATGGATATAGCAAAGAGAACATGGATGGATATAGCAAAGATAATGAAGCAGAAGAAAATAAATTAAACATTTAAGAGAAAAATCAATTTGTAGGAGAAAAATTGTGTTTTTCGTGGGTTAGCTGTTGCAGTTAGTGTTTAGGAGGCTTGGGGGTGAGTTAGCTTTTCAGGTGGTGTTTAGGAGGCTTGGGGTGGGTTAGTTATCACAGGTGGTTTTTAGGAGGCTTGGGGTGGGTTAACTGGTGCAAGTTGTGTTTAGGAGGCTTGGGGGTCGGTGGGTTAGCTGTTGCAGGTAATGTTTAGGAGGCTTGGGGGTTGGTTAGCTGTTTTAGATGATGTTTAGGAGGCTTAGGGGAGTGGGTTAGATTTTTCAGGTGGTGTTTAGGAGGCTTGGGGGTGAGTTAACTGTTGTAGGTGGTGTTTAGGAGGCTTGAGGGTGGGTTGGCTGTTGCAGGTGGTATTTAGGAGGCTTGAGGGTGGGTTATCTGTTGCAGGTGGTGTTTAGGAGGCTTGGGTTTAGGAATTTAGTTAGCTGTTCCATCTTCTATAGAGTGACTCTGACACTAAAGCCATACAGAAATCAGACGTGTTTGGCCAAAATATGTAGATATTGCAGCCACGTTGCAAACCATGACACAATGCATTTCATTCTCTGGACTACATCCTGCTAGCTAGCAGAAGAGGAGTATGAGAACAAGAAAAAATAGAGGATTCATTTTTATACATGTTTATGAAAGGTTCTATAAATGGCAGCAATAACAGAAACATGCTGCCGAAGTCAGATGTGTTGGGCCATTAACATAAATGAAATGGTGACACAACACACCTTCATTCCCTACATGATATTCTGGCAGAAATCTAGTAGGACTATTAAACTCAGCAGTTCAGAGGGATTTAGAGACTAAATACTTAAAAACATAAACCTCAGTAAATGACTAATTTTGAATGTAAGATTAACTTGTAGAGATAGGAGCACGTGTAGAACTTACCTGATCTCGATGATAGGCTACAGTCACCTACGGAGGAAATCAAGTGGTTGGAATTTACATTTAAATCAAAAAATAAATGATAAAATAATAAATTACAAAATTAAAATATGACTTCTATCATCTTTTCTCTGCTTTTGTTGTAAGGTGTGACTTCTATCATCTTTTCTCTGCTTTTGTTGTAAGGTGTCACACAATTGAACGGCGATCAGTTTTAACGATATGTCATAGTCTATGCTTTGGAAGGTTGAAAGCGGATGGCTGCACCATGAATGTACAGCACACATAGATACATCTGATGGCTGTACCATTAAGTACAGCACACATAGATACATCTGATGGCTGTACTATTAAGTACAGCACACATAGATACATCTGATGGCTGTACTATTAAGTACAGCACACATAGATACATCTGATGGCTGTACCATTAAGTACAGCACACATAGATACATCTGATGGCTGTACCATTAAGTACAGCACACATAGATACATCTGATGGCTGTACCATTAAGTACAGCACACATAGATACATCTGATGGCTGTACCATTAAGTACAGCACACATAGATACATCTTCCCTTTAGAAATCTGGGAGTATCTACAGTCTCTGTAATACTGATGAGTGAGATATGAATGACCTGACACGCTAGCTACAAGAGCACCTGTAGTGGGAACTTTGAATATGGATAAAGGTGAGATCTTGAAAGAAATACTGGATCGCTTATTGAAGGATGAAATGAGACTGGGTGATACAGCAGTACAGAAACTGCAGGAATTGGGGATCAAGTGTGGGACAAGCAGAGAAGGGCAAGAAAGGAGGTGGGTCCAATTAGGCGCATGAAAAATTAGCCAATGATGAAAACAATAATCTTTCTTTTCGCTTTATACCCATTTATGCATGGCCCTCCTAGTGTTTCCCATGGCCCATCTGTTCATCCAATTTTCTTTGTTCACAGATTTAAACATTATTTTAACTGTGTGCATGGTTGTTTGTGTATATATATGACTGTTCTTGTTGTGCTCCCTTTTCTGTTAGTCTGTCTGCCTTGTCATTGCCATGTGTATTTGAGTGGCCAGGAATCCACTGCATAACAATGCTGACTTCATAAGATGTAAGCGGCTGGTTGGCATGGTGATAAATTTCAACCAGCTCAAGTTGACAATGTCCATCACATTCTAGTGCTTGAAGAGCAGACATAGATTCTGTAAAAATAACACTTTTTTGGACTTTTGATGGAAAGGCATCAAATATGGTCTTCTGGTGATACAAGGCAACTTCTAGTGTTGTTATTTCAGCTTCATAGGTAGAGCATATCTCCCCACAAACATCAAACAACTCATCAGATGTTTTGTCTGGATATTCTATATAGACACCATAACCTGCTTTGATGGCGGGTTTAAAAACAGACTCATCTGTATAAGCATAATTGTATAGATGATGTGCCATGAAGCTTTTATAAGAAGAGAACCTCAATACAGTGGCACATCATCTACTAAGGTTATCTGTTGCATGGGTGGTTCGTCTAGTAGGCCATTGGAGAGGTCCACAGACTCAAACCATGTGGGCTGAACAATAATCATACATGCTATTCACCATCTGCTAAAAGAGAGTAAGCACCAATGGGACTACCCAAAATGTAATGAGGTCGGTTTTTAAATACTTGAAATATTATCATCTCTGTTCACAATTATCCTGCCGTTAGATAATTATCTGTTCACAACTATTCTGCTGTTAGATAATGAATAGTTCATAGGTCAAAACTTGGTCTCAGGAAAAGCATCTGGAAAATTAAAGGTAGTGGGTGTAATACCGACCACATCATGCTTAGATATGTAGTTAGTTAATGAAAAACATTGGCCTATCACAGAGTTCCACAATATGGCTCAATGTTGCAGAAAGTAAAACTTTATTTTGATTATGGCTTTGTCCGGAGTGCTATGATTGGGCAACTAACAAACTTAATTATTTAAAGTATGAAACGTATCCTGTACAGGATACTCAAAATTTTTTTAATTTTGAGGCACCACTAATACATCCAGTCATAACGGCAATATGATGTGGATCTTTGGGGTTTGAACTGTGAGCTTTCAATGAGTTGGGTTTAAGAGGTGAGCTCACTTTGAACTATGATTTTTTATCGACAACAAACTCTGATACCTAGCTGACAATAAACTCTAATGCCTAACTGACAATAAACTCTAATGCCTAACTGACAAAAAAACTCTAATACCTAATTGACAATGACAAAAAACTCTAATACCTAGCCGACAACAAAATCATTTTCTGTAAACATAATTTTGAAAAGTTTATGAATTGTCATAAATACATAAGAGAATATTACAACTAGGTCTCACCTCCAATAATGGAGGGTTGCATAGTAGCAAACTGCCAATGAGTTGCATCACAGCATAACATCCTCCAAGCAGGAGAAACACTGGGGGAACTTGATTTAAGATGGCGTCTTGACTGAAATATCTAGAAAAATAGGAATACAGATATATAACTCTAAAACATGGCAAAAGGAAAAAAATGTGAATGAATACAAGGAGAAAATTGAGGAATAGAAAGATGGATGAAATAATATGGGTAGAGGGGTGATATATAGATAGATAGATAGAGAAGCAAGGAATATTTGCTGTTTCTCCTGCAATCAATTTTTAAGCATCCAGTCCAATATTGTATATATGTATAGAACGGTTTGTTTTATGCATCCAGTCCAATATTGTATATGTGTATAGAGCGGTTTGTTTTATGCATCCAGTCCAATATTGTATATGTGTATAGAGCGGTTTGTTTTATGCATCCAGTCCAATATTGTACATATGTATAGAGCGGTTTGTTTTAGGTCATCTCGGCTTCCCAAAAACTTGCTTTGTAGAGAAGCTGATGTTGGCCAAATTGTTTTTCTGTGAATAGCACAACTGGGATAATCCTGTAGTCTGTGACTTTGTGGCCTGCATCTGCGGAGCAGCAACACAGACATTTAACCAAATTTAGATAAATCATCTCCTTCATGGCAAGATACTAAACCCATTTAGAACAGCATTTAGAAATGGAGATGGCACATGATCTGAACTTACCTATCACCATCAACTAAAAGATCAGGTTTTAGGTTGTTTGGGTTGATGAAAGCTGTTTGAATTTGATCAAAAATTAAGGCACCTCCACCAAAACCGCCCACCACAAGTCCATTAACTAATCCTTTCCGCTCTGGAAACCACTGAGGAATAGAATACAACCAAGCAATGAATTATGGTAATAGATTCAACAAATTAATACAACCACGCACCCACTATTGTAATAGATTCAACAAATGAAGCTCCTGGACCTCATAAAAACATATCCCGTTAACATATTCTCTCCAGTTTTAACATTTATTTGTCATGTGACGTGTTCTTTCCAGAACATAGTCTTCCTTATGAATCTCCTGAAATCTCCAAGGTCTCTGGCAAGTTGTCCTGCTTCCACTAACAAGTGTATGCATGCATTCCTGAATATCTCTTGTCTAACGACTTCTTGGTCAGCCTCGGCCTCTGCATGCTAACCCACATTGATGAAGAATTCTGCATGCTAACCCACATTGATGAAGAACTCTGTATGCTAACCCACATTGATGAAGAACTCTGTATGCTAACCCACATTGATGAAGAACTCTGCATGCTAACCCACATTGATGAAGAACTCTGCATGCTAACCCACATTGATGAAGAACTCTGTATGCTAACCCACATCGATGAAGAACTCTGTATGCTAACCCACATTGATGAAGAACTCTGCATGCTAACCCACATTGATGAAGAACTCTGCATGCTAACCCACATTGATGAAGAACTCTGTATGCTAACCCACATTGATGAAGAACTCTGTATGTTGATACATCCAAAGTGGTATCAGTAGAACCCTGACTCTGAATGTTGCTGACATGGAATCAGAGAACAGGCAGCAAATTTTCACAAATGGACTCCAACCTAAAGCTGAATAGATCACAGCAAACTATCATTTTAAATCTCTGCACACGACACTTTAGACTAGAAGATAATAGAAGACTCCACAAAATAAAGATTGTCTAAATTGACTAACGTCTATATCAAAAGTATCCCCAGACTCGAGAAAAAATTCTACAGACATATCCACTCTTTGACGTCTTGAGGACTAAAATATGGCTTCAAGAGACAGGTCTGGAAGTGAAGCTGTGAGGCAACTGTGAGGACAACCTGCTGATGACTGAATTCATGGAGAGGCCTTTCCTGTCTGTATATACTTTGGAGCATAGGAAACTATCGCAGAAGAAGTGTGTTGATGCATCCAATGTGGTACCCTTACGACCCTGACTCTGTGTGTTGATGTATCCAATATACAAAACAATACATAAAACATGTTTACCCTCATGGCACACGCCAATGGAATAGCATAAGCAAAACCCACACCCAATCCAAACACTGCACCATAAGTAAGAATCGTCAAGCCAAATGAATGTTTCACTGTGAAATAGGTCATTAGGACACCGATGCTGTAAATAAAGAAATGGGAGATTATGGTCAGCTGAATGATGATGTTATGGCCAGTCGAATGATGATGTTATGGTCAGTTGAATGATGACGTTCAGAAGAATAACATGTGGGCATAGAAAATTATTATTAAAAGAACTTATAAAATGTTGCCATTAATAAACTTTCTATACACACGATGTTCTCTGTCATGAGAGACCTGATTGTCCTGGTTATAAATGAGTCAGATAAAGGGAAAGAGTTGGTGGGAAACACTGTGGTGGATAAGAACAAACATGGTTGACTTAATCGGGGCAGTCGTAGATTTGCTGGAGGATGAAGAAGGTTAGGGTTTGAGGTGGTAACAGCTTATTAGTCGACAGATCATCTTTACTGCACATTGAACTCTTGGTCCATAAGTGGTTCAAAATATTCCTCATCATGTAGTAACTGACCACATCTACTTTGTGCTGGTCCACTAGTCTCCTCTGGTGACCTGCATAATGCTCTTGTTTAGCCACACCCTTCTTGACATGATATTCATGTAGTATTCTCAAAGTTACACATTCACAAGCATTTGTTAGATAAGTCACATGTTCAATCTCCCAGAGAGCTATCTAATACTAAAGGTGAGCACTAATTTGAACACAGAAGATGAACAATCAAGGTGAATAATAAAGGTGAACACTAAAGGTAAATACTAAAGGTGAACACTAAAGGTGAATACTAAAGGTAAATACTAAAGGTGAACACTAAAGGTGAACACTAAAGGTAAATACTAAAAGTGAACACTAAAGGAGAATACTAAAGGTGAATACTAAAGGTGAATACTAAAGGTAAATACTAAAGGTGAACACTAAAGGTGAATACTAAAGGTGGATACTAAAGGTGAATACTAAAGGTGAATACTAAACATGAATACATGCATGTTAATAGAGACATCAGTATATTCTGTACTCATTCTTCAACATTAATTCTCAAACTCCTGCTGGATCTCTCTTGTAGCAGGACCATGGTCCTGGGGGGAGAGGTCAACTTTCTCATCTGCAACATGCTTGGAAATTACGGGAAGGAAGTCAAAGCACAGTCCTGCCCGGAGTAGATGACTGCCCATCTTGTGACACAACATCCCCCCCCCACAACAAAGCCGAACCCCACAATTGCAACACCACATTGAAGGAAACAGTCATCTTGGATGTAAAAATTGTCCCCCATAAAAAATATGTGCTAATTTGGAGTTGAAAATAAAACTTCACACCTGAGATACAGTAAAACTTCACACCTGAGATACAGTAAAACTTCACACCTGAGATACAGTAAAACTTCACACCTGAGATACAGTAAAACTTCACACCTGAGATACAGTAAAACTTCACACCTGAGATACAGTAAAACTTCACACCTGAGATGCAGTAAAACTTCACACCTGAGATGCAGTAAAACTTCACACCTGAGATACAGTAAAACTTCACACCTGAGATACAGTAAAACTTCACACCTGAGATATAGAACAAGAGTGACTAACAAACTTGTACACTCTCAGAGTTTTATCATCACTATCATCACTGCTGCCACCACCATCATCACCTTCACCACTGTTATCACCACCACCATCACCTTCACCACCGTTATCACCACTATCACCACCGCCATCACCACAGACATCATCACCACCACCATGATAAAAGCAGAAGAGTTAAGATGGTTACCTCATACACCAACTTCCTATAAGAGCTGTAAGCTTGGGCCCAATCACTCTCTCGACCATACCTCCAAACATTATCATCAAACCCTGGCACATGCTGACTAGAGCATAAATCCAAGCACATTCTGTGTACGTGAGATTGGCAGCTGAACCATATTTACGCATGAATGATGTTAAATATGGACTCAAGTTACCTAGATAGTGAAGTAATAAAATGTGAAATATCATCTCAAGTTACCTAGACAGTGAAGTAATACAATGTCTGGATATTTGTTATCACTCACTTTTAATTTTTTTTGCATTTGTTATCAAACTCCCACTGGATGTAACTGTTCGCTATTTTTGGGATATTCAGAGATTCATCTTCTCTTAACAGAAGGTCACATGATTTTTGACCTAAAAGTTCTCCATCATTCTTCTCTTAACTCAACGGAATATTTCTTTATTTTTGCACACATCTTTATTTATAGATTAGTAACTTTCAATGTGAAAGAATGAAATCCATCCGTCTGTTTGACGATTTTTAACTAGGGTTTATATTTTGGATAGGGCATATGTTATGAGCATCCTGAAAAATGGTGATATTTTTTGGGTTATGTCTTATTTTCGGGGAAGCAGTAATAATAACTGTCACAATAGGTGGAAGCTCCCATGTGACATTCAACCAAGGAATAACTGTCACAATTTGTGGGAGCCCCCATGTGACATTCAACCCAAGAATAACAATTTGTGGGAGCACCTATGTGACATTCAACCCAGGAATAACTGTCACAATTTGTGGGAGCCCCCATGTGACATTCAACTCTGGAATAATTGATGACAATTTGTGGGAGCCCCCATGTGACATTCTTCTTCAGCGTTCATTCTCAAACTCCTGCTGGATCACTCCTGTAGCAGTACTACTAGATCTCCAGCAGGATACAGTCCAGAGAATGGAAATGCATTGTGCCACGGTTTTATTTGCGCAAATGGCCCGACACATCTGTCTTCGGCAGAATGTGACATTCAACTCAGGAATAACAAAATGTTGTTTCCTTATATCTTCTTCTTCTTCTTCATACAGATTAGCAGCATGTAACCCTGACAACGGAATGAATTGTGTTATGGTCTACAACTTTACTGCAGTATCTACACATTTTGGCCTGCCACATCTGACTTCAGTACAATTTTCTGTAATTTTTATAGCACAGCCAATTCTAAACCCATAACCTCCTTAGTTACTTCTTATAACCGTAAAACTTTCATGGAAGGTAAATAATGCCGCTATTCTTTATATATATATATATATGTTGTGTTGTTGTTCGTCCATCACAAGTGATGATGACCATTTGTTACATCCACTTTTGAAAATTCAATTTTAGTTATGTCCTTGATTATGAGTTCGTAGATGGCTAATGAGCCCTATTCGAGCTGTAAATGTCCTTGGACAGTTTGGACATGGAATAATGACTGTAGACGGATCTTGGTCTATCCGTGACTTACTAGCTGCTCTCCACTGTTGAACTGCTGCATTTCTCTTCTTTTCACAAGATGATGCACTCTTTTTTATTTTAGAACGCCATGTAGATCTATTTTGTGCAAGTTCTTCCCATGTATCGTGGTCTATTTCAAAGGCTTTCACTGAGTCCTTTAACGAGTCCTTGTAGCGCTTATATATATATATATATATATATATATATATATATATATATATATATATATATATATATATATATATATATATATATATATATATATATATGCACACACACATAAGCCTATCTCAAATATTTCTTATCTATATAGGCCTAAATATCTTCCATCTTATCTATATAAATAATTCCACTGAAGACAGATGTGGTGGGCCATTAGTATAAATAAAATGGCAACATGACACATTTAAATTCTCTGGACTACGTCCAACTGGAAATTTAGTAGGACCATTCTCCTGTTACAAGAGAAATCCATCGGGAGTTTGAGAATGAATGATGAAGAAGATATATATATATATATATATATACAAAATATTCTTGATCTCTCTCTCTCTATATATATATATATATGTCTACAGCGATATACAGTACATATATTATAATGATAACACACAGAAAAATTGAAACATAGCAGGTATGTTTAACTGAACTTACCAAATGTGAAAAGAGTCCCTAATGACAAATGAATAAGTATTCCACCAATAACGACGAGGACACCCCTCCATCTACGACAACCACAGTAGGCATTTCTTGTCATTTGCCTTGGTACTTGTTTCTATGACAAGACTCAGACACACACACTGTGTAGTATTAGCAATCTGTTACAGCTATACTGCTCATTATAATTCTACACTTCAGGCAATTTTATGATAGGGGTAGCTAGCTGCTTGTTTGACTGTTGAAATAAAAGTTACACAATTATAGAATATTGTCACACATCTTACAAGCACATTTGTATATTAACTTTCATAGCAGTTTGTGTGTATGATGGGGTATCTGTGTGTATGATGGGGTATCTGTGTGTGTATGATGGGGTATCTGTGTGTGTATGATGGGGTATCTGTGTGTGCATGATGGGGTATCTGTGTGTATGATGGGGTATCCGACAGACTATAGATAAGACACATTAATAATAGGTTTAGGTATTAGGTCTGTTGACTATCCTCTTCGCACACAGGACACGTCCATAGGTGCTCAGATCTATCTACATCCTGTTTTATCAGACCTCACTTTCTGATACCTGTAGGATAGCAGGAAATTAGACTGCAGCTCAATTGGCTAAGGAAGGTACTACTGATGATCAACAAGATACACCAATCACTTGCCATCAGAAGCAAAAAACTATCAAATCAATCAGAAAACTACAAACATGATAATCAAACAAGATGATTATCAAATTATGAACAACGATTCTCAGAGTTTACTATGATGACTGAATTTTATCATGTACACAAACATTGGTCTTCTGTTCTCGATAACAGATACCCAATTACACGTCTCTATATCATTTGTTTTCAAATGCCTGGATTATTCTCTCTAAATCTGCTGTAGATTTATTTAAGTTGATCTTACTGGTGGCGATCCTACTTTTCCAAATAGTGGTTAATTAGTCCTGTCATGACCATTGCTAGTTATTTCTTAACTTTAGCTGTTGATTCACCATCGTCACTAATCTGGGCTCCCAGATAAGTAACTTCCTTCTCCCAACCTTCGATTATTAAATTAACTTGGTTTACTAAGTAAGGCTAAGATATTTATGGTTAGAGATATATATATATTATATGTCATGATAACTAGATTGCTACTTTGAAAGTACACTTACTTTACATATTTTCATTTATAATAAAAGAGTACGTTCTAAAAGAGCGTATTTTATATTTTTATATTTGTATTTTCTGTCATTGTTTTCAACCATTACCATAAAGAAGACTCGTTATTTGTTTATTGTGATGACTCCACAGCAACTTGACTGTTTCACAAGTGTTGACATTTGACACGAAATTTTGCTACTGCTAGACTAGCTGCCAGATACGAGAAGTGTTACCAACTTGTTTCGTTGCAAATGCACTAGTCATTCTTTCTTTTCGCATTATCCATCTTCTTGCCTTGCAGCGTAAGGGGAAGAAGTGTGTTTTGGAGATGACCCTTTTGTGTGCTTCATCTATGTTTGCTTTCGTTGATTAAAGAGAATAAAGTCGTGAATGGGATGCACAGAGGATATTATACAGTGTGTGTGCAGATTGGAGGATGTGCTACCTGGTGCGGAATGAATCGGGCTCCCTTAGATTGTCCGACAGCCTTCAAAGTAATAATAACATTCAGCAGGGAATGGTGTCCGACAGTGGTGAGGTTGGAGGTGCTCGCTCTGATCGGTGAGAATTTCAGGGAAGGTAATATGATTATATATACATGTGCCGAGAGACACATTAAGAGTGTCTGGTCCTTCACGGATAAAGATGCAGAAAGACCACCAGAGAGAAATATGGTGCATTCACTCAGATGACAAGCAGCATGACAATGGAGGTTTTGGCAGTGAAAAAAGCTTTGAAATAGATTTATGCTCACAGACTGTGACACGTGCCTGTATACTCAGTGACTCGATGAGCATGATTGTGAAAGTGCAGGCGGGTTACATTCGGGAACAGTGGCTGGATGCAGTGAAGAATTCCTGTGTTCGTAAAGTGACTTTTATTTTTGTCCTGGGACATGCGGGTGTCAGAGATAATGAGAGAGCAGATAGGTTGACCGCACACGCTTCTACTACGGCCGTTGGTGGAGCGATCGAACGGGCGAACATTTTGAACACCCTACAGGAAAGCGCACAAACAAATGACTATAAACAAACAAAGTTACGATGGATCTTGTTCTATTACCAGATTAAGGGATCTTAGTTTGAAATGTGGTGTCGCTATGGAGCGGTTTTGTGGACAAGACAGAAAATCAATGGCGTACTGGGTCCGTTAGTCAACGTGTTATGGCGGATGCACTCAATGAGAGATCTGAGGGTCTATGGTCTTTTCCGGAGTGCAGTGATGATAATCCAACGACTAATAAACTTTCGCTGATTCTATAATTTCTGTAACCCATCGTTTACATCAATGCCCATGGTCTATCCCTGGATTCATATCCGTCGTGTCTGTATAGTTAGGCTTTTTGAGGGACACAACACATGGGCAATTTGATTGTTCAGGGGGGCAATTAAGAAAATATTTTGGGAAATAATCCGTTTTTAATATAAAAAATATGTATATGTTACAGGGGGAGGGGGGAATCAGAATTTAAAAACAACTTATATGGGGCATGATGGAAAAAAGGTTGAGAAACACTGATCTAATTGTTGTGCTGAAAAAAGATGGATAATAGAAAGTGTGTTTCAACCATTAATATCACCATCATCAGAACATGTAGGCCTACATAAAAGTACAGCCAGAAAATGCTACATAAGATTTGTCTGAGATGTGGCATATCAGGAATAAACCTATTTCTAATATTAATTAATATTGAGGAGTTTTAATGTGAAATCCTGTTAACTTTCTTCTGGATGCCCTTATCGATTTTTTAAAAGTGTTTTGTTTCAAGAAATTTTTTGACATTTTTTATAAAGGCTAGCACCTTTTGGTGACAGTGACTTGGCAAAACTAAATGCAGCAGAAAATTTCAAAAGAAAATTGAAGAAATATTGTTTGACTATGATATCTCACATCTAAAATGTCATTAATTATAACATTAATTGATACTAATAAATTATAATATCATATCTATATCTTGAAACATTTTAATAAAATATGGGTTAGTGGTTTGCCAAAAGAAATGTAGTGTTATCTAGTGCATTTGTCGCGAAACAATTTGGCAACATTGGCCTAAAAAACAACATGTAGCAAGCTATAGTAATTTTGTGCGTCAATCATTCCGTGAGATACACTATTAATTTTTGTAAACCACATACATATCAAATATTAATAAAAGGAAAATATACAAACCATACAAACTAGAATATTGTTTTCATTACTTATTGCAACGATAAAGAATCCACAATGGAACATACAAACATCGATTGTAACCGACGTCTGCAGAAAGACACATTCATTCATTAATTTTCCTTTAGCCCTCAAGTTAGCGCATAGGGCAGAGGTCAGATCTCTCCAATTCTGTCTGTTCAAAGCTATTCTGTGCAGTTCTTAAATAGTATGGATATTGATTGTTTTTCTTTCTTTAAGTATTGTTCTTCTGAGTTTTTCCTTTTGTCTACCCCTGGCTCTTTTGCCTGTAGGTATCCAATCAAGAGATTGTTAGTGTATTCTGTTGGTGTCTGCGCGTAGGACATGCTCGATGTAGGACCAACGGCGTTTTCTGATAACATCTGTGATGAAATTTTGATGTGTCTCTTCTCTGATTTTATCATTCGATTTGAATTCACACCAATGAAAAAAACACAATTTCCATTGAAAAAAAAGAAGACAATTTCAATAGAAATTACGGGAATATATTGTGCCATCAATACATTCCGCATCTGCCCATTGTTTACTACGCCGTGTAATCTGTCTCTCAATTAGTTTTGTGGACTCTTAGGAAATCATCCATTTAAAGTCACGTTATTTGAATAACCAATCATTTCCGTGATTGGTCATTCTGTGGTTACAATTATGTCGACAGCGAATGGCAAATCATAGTTATGTGTCAGCTGAGCTATAAACCATGGCACTGCTGACTCCGTTATCTATATACATGGCACTGCTGACTCTGTTATCTATATACCATGACACTGCTGACTCCGTTATCTGGACCACATCCTGTTGATCTGCAAGGAGCTTTGCGAATGGATGCAGAAGAATAAACAAGAAGTCGAACATATTTGTGCACCATATAAAAGGCATCATCCTAGTGAGAAATGATGCCTGTTTCCACTGCTTTTAACAGGCATTCAAGACCATCTGTGCACTCAATAGAGAGTTCAGGGATACCCATATGTGTATGGATGCTGAGGTCACGATATTTATGACAAGGATGTGAGACAGATGGATCGGTCATTCGCAACCAGCGGTTCGGATGGACCTTTACCACCATATCACGCGGAGAAAAGTTAAAGTAACCAGTTGCGCTTTCACTAAACAACAAGCAGTGTAACAATGGATGCATTTGCTGTAACACATGCCCTGCCCTAAACTTGCTGAAATTGCAAGCTAAAATGACATCAACATACCTAAACCTATTTGTTTTAATCCCTTAATCAACCAAGAATCTTTCAAAATGAAGTGCTATAGAAGATTTCTGAGAATATCATGGACAGCAAGGAAGACCAACCAGGACGTGCCAAGAAAAATCATCGTTCAAGAAGACTAGCTTTTAAACATATTTAGAAGGAAGGTGATGTTTTTTCCGGCCATGTGAAGAGACACGATGCCATGGAAAGAGTGCTGTTAGAAGGGACGATAGAAGACAACAGAGGCAAAGGTCGATCAAGACGTCGCTGGACAAGAGATATTCAGGTATGCATGGAATTATCGCTAGGGAAGGCTGGACAACTTGCCAGAGTCGCGCGGATTTAGGAAGACTTAAGGAAGACTACGTTCTGGACAGAATACGTCACATGGCAACAACAAATCAACCGTGGCTATCGACAGAGTACTACCGACTGTCACGAATCAACCAGAAGAAACGTATTTGTACTCTGTAAATGCCACATGATCTGAGTGAGTCTCCTATGTGGTTTGTTCTAATGTGTTTTTCAAGCGTACTCTTTCATTTCTCGTTTTTTTGTGTGTGTGTTTAACTTTTACGTACAAACTGGCACCTTTCTCTGACCTCAAACTGTACTACAACAAGCTACAGCAGTTGCTAACAACTTCCGTTACACCCTTCTTCCTTGTTAACACTCTCCTTCTGTTGACACTAGAAGTCAGCAACATCTGATCAATCATGTCACGATTTTAACTTGAGAAAAGTGTGTTATATTGGTATCAGGGGTTTTAACATTACTTCGTTGTAGTAGTTTGTAAATACAATGTTTTAAAATAATGATTATCAATGCGTTATGTTATCAAGTTGATGTTTAAATATTAAAAATTATTTCGAGCGTAGGTAAGATTCTAAGATTAATAAAGAATTAGACGAGTAATAAACACTAAACAAACACAGTAAAGTGAAAGTCAGTCACTTACTAAGTAAAAAGTATGCATGCACTGTATGTGTAGTGTAGTGGACTAATAGTGTAGCCTATAGTCACCAATACTAACTGTAGTCAGGCCTAAGTTAAGTAATTTGTCACAAAATTAACGGAACTATCATATGACACTCACCAGCTGAACAACAACATATATGTTGTTTCATGAGGCCTACGCCTACATCTTATCTGTCTCTTTTGCCTTGACACAACCAATTTCAGCCTGGCTTCTGGGCCACTTAGACTCTATATGATGGGTCAGTCAACTTCACCTTAAAATCTCCTTAGTCACCTCTTATGACATGCTTGAAAGGTAAATAGTGTTGCTATTCTTTGCTATCTTTTAGGCCCCTTTAACACATGGGTGTGGCTTTTCAGCATACGACTAATCACTTGTGGTTATGGGTTATGTCAGGGAATTTTTTATTTTTATCTGATTGCGACCTTAAGATCTGGAATTAATTTTTAGCCCAATTATTAGTTGTTGAGACAATCACTGCGATGTTGTCTCTGGTCTAATTTGGTGTTTATCTTGCCTTGTGGTGCTTAACCATGATGATGAAATAACACCTTTAACTGTATGCAGTTAGCTCTTGACAATCCATAGCCTTTCTAGCACAAGTACCTCTCGTTTGTGCAACTGAGATATGTCAGGTAAGGGGTATTGAAAGACGCATAGTCTCCAAAGGAAGGCATTCCTGTGTGCTAGTATCCCGGCATTACCACATCCTTCCAGGAGCACAGCATACACTTCTGAGCTAACCATCTCATAATTCTTCTGTCAGATTTGTTGACCTATCGGCAGTGATGGCACATCTAGAATTCCCCATCACATAAGAGTCTGCCCCAAATGGATAATGATGCAATGTCTGCTGGATTGCTGTGCCAGGTTGTCTAATATTACCTCACATTGTCTCCCTCTGTCTCTGTTGCCGTAAATCTTGCCTGTTGTGATGAAGTTCTCCAAATCTGCCTGACTCATGAAATAAGATTGTCTTCTTCTTATAGTATTGATTAAGGTCATTTTTCACATTTGACTCTTTCAACACTTCATTAATTTTTCTGGCAGTCCATGGTATTCTCAGCATGCTTCTATAGAACCACATCTCTATTGCCTCTAATTTCCCACTTTCCAGTTTGTTTATTGTCCAAGACTCGCACCCATATGTTAGTATAGGAGTTATATAGCATTGCAGAACTCTCTTTCTCACCTCTAATGACAATGTCGTATTACACAATATATTTTTCATTTTTCTGACTAGTTTTTGCCTGCCCTATTCTGCTTCTTATTTCTGTTGAACTTCTTCCATCTGCTGTAATTGTTGTACCTAGATATTTGAATTGGTGGACCTGTTTTAATACTATATCAGTCACTTTGATCTTGCAAGGTGTGTTATTTTGTTTCTTTGAAATAACCCTTACTTCTGTTTTCTGATATTTAGGAAGAGGCCTTTCTCTTTACTTTCTGTGACTACTACATTAATTAAATCTTGAAAAGGTCTTCCTCACTTTTTGCAATCAGAACAGTGTCATCCGCATATCTCAAATTATTTATGTTATGCCCTTTCACTGCTATTCCTGGGATATCAACTATTGTACGCATTATGTTTTCACTGTATAAAGAGAACAGGTCTGGTGAATGTACACAACCCTTTCTAACTCCTTGTTTTATTTGTTGAAAATGGCCAATTGATTTCCTACTCGTATTGATGATGTTTGTTTCCAGTACATTTTTTGGATGATTCATGACTGTATCTACTGTACTGTGTTTGAAATTATGCTTACCTGTATCTGTGTTATCATTTGTTACCTGTATCAAATTTATCATTTGTGTCGCTTTTTATTATTGTAAATCTCTTAGTAATCTCTATTATTTGTTCAACTTAAATTATAAAATAAAATAGCAGTAAGTAATATTAAATAAGGCATTGGAAAGAACAATAGATCAAAGAATACAGTAGGCACCTTTCCATCTTTTCAGATGATAGTATTGTTGTGCTCTACGAAATAGAGCTTTGATCCATGATGATGATGGATGTGGCTCATAAGACCAATCTGAGCCACAAAGA
This sequence comes from Meghimatium bilineatum, assembly GCA_034231615.1. Lineage (NCBI taxonomy): Eukaryota > Metazoa > Mollusca > Gastropoda > Stylommatophora > Philomycidae > Meghimatium > Meghimatium bilineatum. The sequence goes on from CM067301.1 coordinate 2,059,827, forward strand.
GTCTTCCACATTATGTACAAGAAATCACAGGCTTTCTTGTACCACAGTATGCTGTTGTGTGCTTCTTAGACATGCAGCCACCTTCTTATTTGGACTTACTATGATTGGTGTTTCCATTTTCATGTTGTATGCTCTTGCTATTGGCCAAAAAAATTCTTGAGACTAACGGGAATTGAACCAGTCCGTTCTACGGCACCAAATCGCCTAGCAACAATTGCACACGCTTTTTTCAGTACTTGACTAACCGCATCTCCAAAAAAGATGCGATTTCATCAAGCCATTCAAATCGTGCACACAAAGTCACCCGAACGGACCAATCGAGACAAGGACCATTACAACAACAACAAACATCCCGTACAGGTATTGAAATATCCAAAAATTTGCCAAATTGGCCAAAAATAGTTCATTCTCATTAAGTGGCCAAACCATTTCAATCTCTGCTTTTCAATATATTTGATCACTGACGTTGTTCCAACAGTTCTTGTAATCTCTTCATTCCTCACATGATCTCTTTTTGTTCTGTTTGCTGCTTTTCTTATATGTCACACATAGTAAGCTTTCTGTCTTGTGTTTTTTTTACTCTTGTCCACATCTAACATTGATAACACAATGTTGGTATGAATATTGGTATGTATGATTTTTTTTTAAATTTCTGGTTTCCATCAGATTAGATTTTTGTTTCAAAATTGTTGTAAGTAAATAATTTACATAATTGGCTTTCAGCTTAAAAAAGTAATATTTTTGATCTAACTTTTAAAAGTTGCATGTCCACATTGATGAGACCAGTTCCATAGCTTTATGAATTCTTTATATTCCTGCAGGTCTTTCCATAACTCATTGTTGACAAAAGGATTTGCTGACTGCATTGTTCACCACATACAGGATTTGCTGACTGCATTGTTCACCACATACAGGATTTGCTGACTGCATTGTTCACCACATACAGGATTTGCTGACTGCATTGTTCACCACATACAGGATTTGCTGACTGCATTGTTCACCACATACAGGATTTGCTGACTGCATTGTTCACGACACAATAGTGCTAAAGTATTAGGACATCTCATTCTTCAATCTTATGCCAATAATAATGGGAGATAAAAGTCTGTATTCCAAACTAATGCTAGATGTTGTAATTGGGCCAACATTAGACAAGGTATTTCAATAAATTTGTTTGTGATTTAGTGAGAATAGAACAAATAATTTGTATGTGATTTAGTGAGAACAGAGAACAAATAATTGGACAGAGGAAAGAGTTGTGTGAGTACCATGCATAGGTAACTGTTGAGTTTGGTGTTTGTGTTGGGTAGAATGCTGAGTTGGGTTTTTGTGATGGGGAGACTGTTGAGTTGGGTGTTTGTGTTGTCTTATCATACTAGTTACTTGATTTCACATCACAGGTTCTGCATTTGCTTTTACTGATGTGAGTCAGAAAAAAATGATTTCATCTGTCCACATTACAAGTGTGATCAAGTGCCTAGTTTCACCAGAGATGAACAACACACTCTGAGGACTTGTGTGCACATTAAAAGAAAGGTTTGATAACTCTAAGAGCGTTGCTGAAATGTCATAGAACTGCCCACTGTAGAACCACAAACAAGAAAACCTGTAGCCATTTGAAACAGCTCTCATGGATATGTTCTACACGGTTATTCCTCGGGGCGAGCAACCACTGTACAGCTCATCAAAGAAATCCATATTGGCATAACTCCTAGAAAAGAAGAAAAAGATAAGAAGTCACTAAAATTTTCTTAGGGATTTTCAAAAAAGTATTGTAAAAACTGTAAGGTGACAAAGATGATTAAATTCTGTTCTAACAGATGACATTGATTCGCTTCACCTCGTAAGATGATTAAATCCTGTTCTGAACAGATGACACTAATTCGCCGCTTTGGATCTTAAGAGTAAGCATGTTTACTAACTCAGCCAATCTACATCCCTAAGAAATATACAATTTTGGCAAAGTTGTCAATTATTTTCACTTATCACTATAGAATCTGGACCAAGTGAACACATGAAAACAATTGTACAAGTCACAGTTTTACTGTTCGGCGGTTAGCACATTCTCATAAACTCAGCATGCTGTTTGTTTGAAACCTGGTCATCCACATTGCACTGGCAGTTGAATCTATTAGTAGTGCTTGAAGATGTAATAATAATTGAATAGCAATCTCTTAGACAAGATGTTTGGTACACTACAAGAAGTGCCTACATTATATTTTAATAGTATGCACAGTTTCATTCATCCTTCGTGGTGTCACTGAACTCATTAAAAAGTGACTAGATTAAAGAATCTGCTGCCAGATGCATCAATCTGCATGCTTAAAGCCCCCTCCCTCCCCCGCATTTCAGGGTCATCCTGTCGGGACGGAAGGCTCTCAGTGCATAGCGTGTAGAGCAATGGATCCGACAGTAGTAAAATGCGTCTTTATTTATATTTTATTTCGTTAAATAATGTAGGAATTTGTTTAATTAAAATGTAGGCACTTCTCCCTGAGTCGTACCAGATGTACTTCAATGGTTATTGAAGTTAGTGCTCAGGGCATACTCTTGATAGACAGTATGCTGTGAAGGCTTGAGTACATGGAAAATTGATTTGAATGAAGTCAATTTTCTACTAATTGTGAACTTTTTTGAGCATCTTCTAACAAAAGAACATTTGTCACTGTTATTTTTTGTGTTTTCAGTTGGAGAAGAGGGATATATCAGCAGCACAGACTTTACGTAGAGCAATCACTAAGGTATGGCTGCATTTAAAAAATTGTTATATGGGGGGTTAAGGGTGCCGCATTGCTCTCTGCAGACCCAGGGTTAGCAGATAACTAAGATCCCTAAAGTACCTCCTCAGGATGTATCCTGGAAACGTAAGTACAGCAGCTCGTGCTGCTTCTGGCAAATACTTTTGGGATCGTGTCCGTTAATGTGGAAGTTGCAGATGAAATAAAAATTGACTGCAAAGAGACACACAATATCTCTGATACCTCTGTGTCAACACATACAGCAACACTGTCAACACACAGTGATGCTTGTCAGCCCGGCTGCAACATTGGAAGGGTGGCAAATGTCATGAAATGGGTAGATGTCATAATGAATATCGAGTCATAGACAAGTTTACAATCGTATAAGGGTAACAGGAATATAATGAGAGAAACACAACACCAGAGGGCAGCACCATGTGCAATAGGAAATGAGAAAACGATAAATTGAAGTCTGAACTAAAGTATTGTTTATCTTGAGAATAAGCTTCTAGTCCCTGACGCACCAAAACATGGGCAGAGACCCAACCGTGGACCCAAAAGAGAACATGGACATTCGGCTAAGAAGGCAAATGAGCTTAGCACAACTCTACTGTCAAGCTTTTCTTATACTGGAATCATGCTTGCAGAGAAAGCAGGTTTAGTACCCGATGGGCACAATGCATCAAATGGGACAAGATTTGTCAGGTCGAGAACGTTCTTCTAGTTTCCGGTGGGGTTAAACTTGTAGATAGACTCAGAATTGGGGGGGGGGGTTCATGATGTCTGTGAATGACACCTCAGCTAAGAAGGCGAATGAGACTGAGCCAACTATTCCATCGAGTTCTTCCGAAACTGGAACCAGGCTCGTGAATGAGAAAAGGTTTAGTACCTGATAGCCTAGTGACAGATAAAAAGACAGCCACAGACTAGGGAATCCCACCTAAATTAAAGGCACGCCAAAGACGGATGTGCCGAGCCACTGGCGCAATTAAAACGGCAGCACAACACACTTCCATTCTCTGGAGTATGTCCTGCAGAAATCTAGCAGGACCATTGTTCTGTAGCGAGAGAGATCCAGTGGTAGTTAAGAATAAATGCAAACATTAACAAATTGTTGTATAATTTGGTTACAATGATAGTCTTAACGAAGGTAATCATTTATGCAGACATTATTTTTGTAAGTGTGTAAATTAACATGAATCAGTATCGAGAATGTGTGAATTGGAAATGAGGATCAGCGTAGTAAGGAGAGAGCACCTCATGGATTGAGAATGAGGATCTGCGTAGTAAGGAGAGAGCACCTCATGGATTGAGAATGAGGATCTGCGTAGTAAGGAGAGAGCACCTCATGGATTGAGAATGAGGATCTGCGTAGTAAGGAGAGAGCACCTCATGAAAATTTCAAAACAAACGATTCACCAATACAGAACTGGAACCATCAACCACAACACCCTGAAAGATGTACTGAAGTGGAGATCTGAGCACGTATGGACATGTTCGGTGTGCGAAGACAGTTTATAACATACCTAAATCTGAAGATCATTGTTCATTTTTATTACGAACATGTGTTCATCATCTTTTTATTACTAGGGATAAATAATTTTAACACATATTTACGTATTCACTATTATTGCTTTTATAACCAATTTTACTTCTCCGTGAACATTAACAATAAACATTTCAAATTTCAGGCCGAAACAACTATACCTGGGTTAACCTATGACCTAGTGAAAGGGTTGCTGAAGAAAGGTGAAGTTGCTGACAGGTTGGACATGTGTGAAACTCTTTTGAGGCTCGGAGGAGTCACAGACTCAGAAGGTGAGCATGTAACACAGAGAGAAGGTAGATAAGAACCTTTATACTCTTTCTGATCTTTCCCCTTCATGAAGCACGTTCCAGAGAGAAGTTATGGAGAAAGAAACGAAGGTAGTCATTTGTGTTGGCTAAAATTCAATTGGTTAGCTAATTTTTAGCACGGCATGTTAAATTTACGCTATCTATCCCCCGCCACTGGATTCTTTTTGAAAATATGTGTTATTTTTGGTTGGTGTTTAGAAAACGCAATAATGTTTTTGTTTTTAGAGATTTTAAAATAATTTTTGTATATTTAAATAAATAATTGCGTACTTCACATATGTGTGTAATTTGTTTTTGTGTATGTGTCATACGAGTGGTGTGATGACGTAGTGAAGACCTTTTTTCACACAAAAACAACAATGCATGGGTGTTTGAAAAAAAGAATACGTTTTTGTTCTTAGAGATTTTTAAATAATTTTTGTAAATATAAATAAAGCATTGAATACTGCATATATTGGTCCAAGTTTTTGTTTGTGTATGTGTTATACAAGAGGTGTGAGAACATTGTAAAGATGGGAAAAACATCAAAATCAAATCAAAATTTTTGTCATATCCTAGTTGTATCTACGTTCATATCTCAGTTGTATGCAATATTGTTAGAATATGTTCATATCTCAGTTGTATGCAATATTGTTAGAATATGTTCATATCTCAAAGTTGTATGCAATATTGTTAGAATGTATATTTATTAAAAATCTTTTGGTACATATTCTTCACAGAGCTTCGGATCTTCAGACCAGAACCATCCTTCAAAGCTTTGTACAAATGTGCCTATGATCTCAAGCAAATCCTTGGACGAATACCAGATCAGATTTATGACAGAAAACAATTCCTGGAAACTATCAAGTATGATTATCAGCACATTTGTTCATTACACGATTTGATTTCAATATTGACATCATCATCAGGTGTCATGCCGGCTGGCGTAGGCGATCACGGATTTTCGCAGCTCTCCATCTTTAGTATTATGTATCATTGTTGATTATTTGCCATGCCAGGTTGTTAAACTGTCTAATATTTTTTCACATTGTTACCCTCTGTCTCTCTTGCCTTCAATCGGGCCTGTTGTAACTATGCTCTAGAAACAATCTCTATCATATAACATGGCCAAAAAATGATTAAGCTTTGTCTTGTATTGACTCTTTCAACACCTCCATATTAGTTTTTCTGGCAGTCCATGATATTCTCAGCATTTTTCTATAGAACCACATCTCTACCACCTCCATTTAATTTCCCACTTTCTTATTTGTTTATTGTCCAAGGCTTCCATCCATAATATTGACTTACCATACAAAAATAAGAGAGCTATCATGCTATGGCTTTTCATTGATCCCAGAAAATATGTCCTGCATGGATGAGGTGATTGATACCCAATAGCCATTGACAGTGTCAGAGTGAAATATTTTTCACGAGGTGGTAGATTTATCTATTCGCTAAACCCTTTGTTGCCTTTCAGCGTCAGGGGTAGAAGAGTTCTCTGGAGATAGTCCTCATGTGTGCTGAGTATATTGTTGAATTTGTCACCTCTTTTATTTCGGTAGTCCATCATTTTCGTGGTCGGCCTCTAGGTCTGCCTTCACTGTATCTGTGTAGCATAGCTTGCTGTGGTATGCTGTCTGATGGTAGTCTGTTGATGTGTGCAAACCATTTTATCTGTTGTCTCTTAATATATTCCAAGATTGGGGCAGCGCTGGTTCTATTTTTAATGTCCTCATTTCTTGCTCTGTCTCTTAGCGATATTCCTAGGATTCTGCGTGCGCATGCCATTTCAGCTGTCACTAGTATATGTTTGTCTTTTGCTGTCGTTGTCCGTGTTTGACATTTGTAGCACAGCATTGGCATAATATCGTTTTGAATAGTGTTATTTTGGTGTTTAGATCACATTTTTGTTTCTGAAGATTGATGTCATTTGCCCTAGGACTTGCTATGCTTATCTACATCTAGGTGGTAGATAACACACAAAAAAAAAGGATTAAATTATAAGTAGCACTAATATATAGGAGTAAGTAAACTGGTTCGTAACAACAAAAGGGTTAAATAGCAATTACTATGTTTGGTTGTAAGTTTGAGCAGTTGGGCCCATATGTTTCTCACAATTGTTCAAACTGAGAACAGTTCTGCAAAATGGAAGCAGGATCTTGTTATCTATTCCACAATAAATATGGATTCTTATTCAGAACTTATAGCATTTCATGTAGACCAGTAAATGCTTGATCTCCATTAGTAGATGTCAGCATACTGGTACAAACTCCTTCATATTTCATCAAATACAGCAGTTGGAGTCTCAGAATCACTGTAGATTGCCAACCTCCATTCTCATACTGAAGATACCCCTCCTGTATGCTTCATTACCCTCAGCAATGACTATACCACTTATTAACTAGAAAACCCCCTACCAAAATGTTTCTTTATATTTAGTAAACACATGTCCGGATAAGGCAAGACATTGGAGTAAAGATTGAAACAGCCTAAAAAGAGAAACATATAGATATATAAAGAGGCATCGAACTGGAACTATCCGCCATTAAACTCTGATGGATTTATTGAAACGGGGATTGAAGGACCTTCTAACTTCAGTGTATGTTGATGATAACTTCAAATCATAACTCATTGTTATTGCCATTAGCTAATCATTACATATGTTCTGTGTATGTACATTACAATTTTTGGTCGTCTTATTCCATTCAGAGAGATTGCTAGTTCTATCAAGATTTTGTTGGATGCATTGAATCAGGTCATCGCTGAAATACCACCAGGTGAAAGTGGTAGCAAACAGGTACATTATGTTGTTAATTTGTAGGTTTTAGAAACTTATTAATTTGTATGTCTTAGATACTTATTAATTTGTATGTCTTAGGAACCTGTTAATTTGTGTCTTAAAAACTTGTTAATTTTTCCACCTCAGAAACTTGTTAATTTTATATGCCAGAACCTTGTCAATTTTTATATCAGAAACTTGTTAATTTTACATCAATTATGCTAGTCAAAAAGTAAGTAACATATATTTCATTCCTTATGTTATGGAGTTTGTTTTTGTTTATAGATTCTGAACAAAATCAGGCAGTGGGTAGGATTTAAACCAGGTGCGTTCAAATGGCACCTATTTACCTTGCAACTTGAGTCAACATAATTTCCAAATTCATACTTTGAATTTTTGAAACCATTTTTCTTATCGCATCTATTTTAGGGATGCTGCAGATAACATGTTAACTCAAGGTATGTGGTGAATAGGTGTCAGATTAGGTGAACCTTGTGCCGTGGTGAATAGGTGTCAGCTTAGGTGGACCTTGTGCCGTGGTGAATAGGTGTCAGCTTAGGTGGACCTTGTGCCTTGGTGAATAGGTGTCAGCATAGGTAGACCTTGTGCCGTGGTGAATAGGTGTCAGCTTAGGTGGACCTTGTGCCGTGGTGAATAGGTGTCAGCTTAGGTGGACCTTGTGCTGTGGTGAATAGGTGTCAGCTTAGGTGGACCTTGTGCCTTGGTGAATAGGTGTCAGCATAGGTAGACCTTGTGCCGTGGTGAATAGGTGTCAGCTTAGGTGGACCTTGTGCCGTGGTGAATAGGTGTCAGCTTAGGTGGACCTTGTGCCGTGGTGAATAGGTGTCAGCTTAAGTGGACCTTGTGCCGTGGTGAATAGGTGTCAGCTTAGGTGGACCTTGTGCCGTGGTGAATAGGTGTCAGCTGAGTGGATCTGGTGTGAATCTCATCTTCTGCTGTCCGATTTGTTTCTATAACTCCTCACTGGTTCCTAAATATATTATTCATTTGCAGATACTGGAAGACAGGAAAAAGGAGTTTGTCAGATTTTCCAAGAAATTCAGCAACACATTAAAAGAGTACTTCAGGGATACAAGCCAGTATGTCACCGTTTATTACATTATTTACATCATTATTACATTTAATACATCATTTTTACATTTATTACACATTTGTTAATGAAGCTAATGGGGGGGGGGGGGGGGGGGTGGACAATGTAAATGTCCTGATATGGGTAGATAAGGTGATCCTAAGAGTACACATTGAACTTGGAAAAGGCAACTTGCGCTAGAAAACAGTGTTGTGTGTGAAACAATATAGTGGCAATGAAGCTACAATTGTCCAGCTTGAGACCGACTGGCAAAGTACTTTTCATGCTCGAGATAGAACACACAGAAGCCTACATGTCCCACAACAATTGACCCCTTCAAAGTAGGAGTCATGACTCTGGTAATGGATATGCCAAATTTAACATGAACCCCTGGGTATTGAAAAATGCTTTGAATACAGCTCCCCATTGCAAACAGGGAAAGCATTTAACAAATGTAGGAGAGCACATGGTTGAAATCTTCTGTCTGAGGGTGTGTTGAGACTTGGACTCTGGACGCTGCGAGAAATGTAGTTAGCAAACATAGTCTAACTCAACTGTCACCGTTGACTTACATGGCTCATACAGAGAGAATTGGGTTTAGTACCCAAGGGAATAGAGGGGAGTGATGCCTTACATGAGATTTGTTCGTTGACTGGGAAGCTCCTCGTCCAAGATAGGCACAATCTACCTACTCTTTGTGTGATAAATGCAAGAGCTAAGAGTCAAAAAATACAGTCCGCATTTAGTGATGTATTGGAAGACCATCACAGATGGACAGGAGGCAAGTGCACAGGTCAAATCTTAGACTCCCAACATCTTTGGCAAAGCAGCACCTCATCTAGGAAGGTGTATCAACCCCGAGTCGAATTCGACTTTTGCTGTTGCTCAACATAGCACATACAGAAATTAAGTCTGGGACCTAGGGACACAAGGAGTTGTAACGGAATGGTCTTCCTATATGAGGAGTAGCTTGCTGGCTGTGAAGTGCCTCATAGGAGGAAAGACATACAGTGTTTGACCCAGGCAAACTATCAGCTCATCTCATGACATATATCCCCCTCTGAGTAGGAGGCTTCTTCAACAGGCATTGCATTAAGCTGAAGTCTCCTGGGTAGGAAAGCTCGGAGAACCTCCCCATTGTACATAGGAAGTAAGAGCTAATTATTGCAATTCCTGAGGTTCACAAAGATAAAAGAAGAAAACAGTTTGCTTATTTCCTTTAACAGTCTGAATATTATTTCCGCTACACTAGCTGCAACTATGTCACAATAAAGAAGACTTAGCAATAGCCCTTCAATAAGATTGATATTGTGGCCACTTCACAGCTGAAGTTAAGAAAAGACTGACAATGGCCATGGCAAGAATAAACACTATTTAGAAAAGCAGGATCACCACCTGTGTTAAGATAACTTTAAATTATTTAAGATAATATCTTTAAATTTATAAATCTTTGGTTTTGTCAATATTTCTTGATGGCTGTGAGACCTGGAGTCTAACTGCAGATTTAGAATTCAGGCGTTTGAAAACGAATGCTATAGACGTATATTGGGTGTCTGTTACAGAGAACATAAGAACAATGTTTGTGCATGATAGAATGAATGTATTAGTAGGTCAACAAGAACAACTGTTAACAGTTGTAAGCTCTGGTAGTACGTGTATGTGATGAGACTTTCCTCAATGACAAAAGATGTTCTTTAAGGTACTGTGGAGGGTCGAAGAAGATGAGGTAGCCAAAAGATGACGGCTGGATAATATCAAGGGCTTGATAGAGTGTGAAGTTTGCTGCAAATTCACCAGGATGGTAGAGGATAGAGTTCATGTGGAGATATTACTGTATCAAATGTGACACTCTTACAGCCATATATAGGTATCTTATATAGGTTTTATCATGTGGAGATATTACTGTATCAAATGTGACACTCTTACAGCCATATATAGGTATCTTATATAGGTTTTATCATGTGGAGATATTTCTGTATCAAATGTGACACTCTTACAGCCATATATAGGTATCTTATATAGGTTTTATCATGTGGAGATATTTCTGTATCAAATGTGACACTCTTACAGCCATATATAGGTATCTTATATAGGTTTTATCATGTGGAGATATTTCTGTATCAAATGTCTCTGTGTAACACTCTTGCAACAGGTTTTATTATTATTACTAAAATAAGAAAATATTAATGGCAGCTTCAAGTCAATATTTCTGTTTTCAAAATCACCACTGTCTATTCTGTCCTCAGGAACCAGAATGTGTTTGTGAGCGCAAACTACTTGATCCAGCAGACGAACCTTATACTGAAAACAGTTAAACAGGAGTGCTGTTAACATCTATCAGACAAAGATCTGCTGTCATCAGGTTTTGCTGAACGTATGTAATGCGTGGAGTGAGCATGCCAAATTGTGAGATAATTTAATTTAATTTCATTGATGAGAAATTCGGAATTAGACCGTTGATTGATAATTGAAAATATTACTGTTGGTGGATAAAATGTCTGTGAAACTTTGCTGGTTTGGTCATACAAAGAAAATTATCTTATTTAAGCCACTCTAGGCAAACCTAAAGATGGGTGAGTCTCTGCCATCAGATGGTCAAGACTTAATGTTAACTGTTTGTGCAGTTCACAATATTAAAGTGGAATACCTTTGCTAAATATGGCATGTCATTGCGTTATAAATTAAACATATTTCTCACATGCATGTCTTTGTTTACAGTTCTCATATGGAGGTAGTCAGTTAGCCATGGAAGCTATCATTATATATACCCGTTGCTACTTACTGAAAGAGACTATGAACCTATAGGTCTGCCTTGATTACTTACTTATTGGTTATATTAATTAAATAGTAGTCTCTACACATGATTATTTTTGTCTTTTTTCCAAAACTCTCATCAAAAAATTCTGGCAGGTTTTCTCTGTTAATTTGATCATTTGTAAGTCAGGCTTTTTCTCTCTTTCAATGTTTCTCACTCTTTATGATTTTTCTCTGTTTTTAAATCAACGGCCTCCAACTACTATGCAGCTGCATCAGAATATTTTCAATGTTAGGAGCTTCAGCTGTGTCAAAAACTAGAATTGGAGGTCTTATGATGTGCATTTCATGTGCATTTGTTCGCAAGCAACTGAAAATGGAATGCATAGTACCAAGGCTTAAAACTTGATTGTGGTATCTGCACCCTTCAGCGTAACCATTTAACTGCCACATTGTTCTCTGTGCCAAATCCCTTTCTTGTCCAACAAAAATAAGAGAGCTTTGACTATACTGGATTTTATCGACACTAGATGGATGGGATGTTCGACACATACTGACGTTTGGTGATTTGAGAGTGAAATTGTTGTTACCAAAGAGAGGGTAGAAATCTAAAGCACAGACTAACTCATCTTTTGCAGTAAGATTGAGGAATGAGTAATCTCATGTGTAGCAGCTAAGGGTTAAAATTTCCTAATTCATAGCATTTTGAGTAACTTTTTCTTTCAGCAAGATGGATAGCCAACCCCTTGCTCATTCTTCTTTAGTTGTCTGGTATGTCATGCATGGCAAGTAATAGTTGTGCTATTTTTTTTATCCAATCAGATCCTAGCAATACATGGACAACCAATCTACTTTGTTTAAAATTTATTTAATATTTGAATACTCTGCCAGATTCAACACAAATAAATTTTGAGTGGCACCATAGATACTTGAGGTGGAGGAAGAAAAGGGGGACGAAGAAAAGTATGGATTGATAATGTTAAAAACTGGACAAGATTAAGATTTATCTCCATTCAAATAAGGAACTAAGAACAAAGAGACATGGTCAGGATTTTTGTGTTAAATTTTACAAGACCCTGAATGGTTATGGGTTTGATAAGGATGATATCTTCACAATAGTTATTATCAATGTCATTAAATATTATTACAAATGAAGAAGAGATAGGTAATCTATGCAATGTATGAACAATTGTTGCTGCTAAGTTCATTTGTGAAGCTCCCGTAACAAGATGGCAGAAATGTTACCTATTGTGTGTTCAATAAATAGAAAGTACTGCTGTAAATATTTTGTAACATCTTCATTTTTTTGGGGGGTGTGGGAATGTTGACAGGGTGTTATTTGTGTGTGTTTTTTGGGTGGTTTTTATTTACAACTTTGAAGTTCATTTATTGCATTATGTTTTGAATTTTGCCAGAGATTTTCGCAAGTTCTTGTTTAAGACTTTTCCTACCAGCAACCTGATGTTTAGCTATCTCCTATTATCAAGGGTCCACCAGTGGTTCATTACACCATCTACCATGCAGCAATCTCGTAAACCCATAGTAGATGCATATATATATATATATATAATATATATATATATAATATATATATATATATATATATATATATATATATATATATATATATATATATATATATATATATATATATATATATATATATTGAGGCTCCCCCTTGTCCATCACAGTGGTGGTGAGGTACAGAATGTCGCTTGTATGGCCAAAGTAGAGCCAGAAAATGCTGGGTCGATCACTGTCCTGAATAGAATATGCTGCCAACTTTTATTTCTCTTGTACAAGCTCCATAGCACTTAATCTATACAATTACAATGACAAGTATGTTTGATCCCATCTGAGCAGGAGGCTTTTAAATCACAGCATTGCATGCTGCTGAATGTTGAAATTTTCTGTATGTGAAATAAATGACTGGAGAAAACTCCTTATTGCATATATGGATACAAGAGCTCTAATGATCATAATATCTGGAGATCGTAATAAACTACCAAGGATTTTCATAAATTTAAGAAGATAAAAAATATTATTTTTTTAAATTAGAAATATTGACAGTGTGCTTGAAATGAAAGAATTTCATAATAATTGGTTGCTTTGTCTGAAATCACTTTTATGCTCCAGAATTGTTGTAGGCATCATGTTTCTTTAAATGTCGGTCTTCATATCCATTGCAGGAGATTATATTTTATAACATATTGGCCACGATCAGCAAAATTGTGGCATTTGAAACAAAATATTACAGAAGAATCCTCAGCATAAAATGGACTAAAAATATCACCAATATGGACATCCTCAGAAAATTGGCTAAACAATAATGTTCTCTGCAAAAAATTACAATATTTTGACTATATGAAATGACGCAACAGTCTAGAAAAGTGCATAATTGAGGAGACGATGTCAGGGCAACGGAAAAGTGGTAGGACATGAAGATGATGAACGCAAGATATCAAAAACAGCCTGAACTCACACAAACAGGAAGATTAGCTCAAGATTGGTAGGAATCTCTGTGATTAATGCTACTTACTTCTCCTCCAGGATATGCTACCTGAGGATGGTTAGCCATATATGTCATTAATTACTATATTCTATTGGAGCAGCCATTTTGTAACTACATATTACCACTCAATGAGATAAATTTAGTAATAATGTTACCATATTACATTGTCATAACAATTTTTATTTTATGATTGTTGAAGTTGGTCACTGGGTACATATTACAAAATTCTACAGTCACCATATTTGGCGAAACAAAGTGTTAAACTCAAAACTCAGACATGATGGCATCTTGAGTTGTCTCTTTTATCTTAGAGTGCTCTCCACTTTGATCAATAATATGGTTGTGACATAATTGTCTAATTCAATGAAATATTTTTGTTGTTTGGATGTTGTTGTGCATAGAGAAGTCTATGGTCGCTGCAAATTTCTTTAGCACTTTATTGACCAGTAATCTGTAGAGTACTTACCAAGGGTGTAAGAAATATTTTGGACATAGACATACCACCTTTAAAAATCTGTATAAAATTGAATTGACATAGAGAGCTTCAAAATTTTCTAATGTCATAATTTTCTGAATTAATTTGATAACCTCAGAATTATTGCAAAAGTCAACTCCTGCTTATTATAACGCAGGTTGTGTATTTTTTATTACGTTTTATAGATAGCAAAATCTTCTCACCTTCCAAGAATTTGATTTCTTCATCATTAATACTAATAAATGACATCAATAGAATATTTTTAATGCGTGCCACTATTTTGGAATAACATGGTATCCCAGGCGAGCTATTTTTTGTAAGGTATTTTTATCACTACAGTTGCCATATTTCTGAAGTATCAATGGTTTTGACGATCATTAAGTTAGTCACCAAGGATTTATAACAGAAATTCGTCGACCATCAAATTTGGACACTAAAGTGTTAAAACACAATTATTTTCTTAAACTGTATCACTCTGATTTGCTATAAGTGAAAGTATGACCCACATATTGAGTGACACATAAATAATGCAATGTTTAATGCAAGTGTGGGCAAAATACGACCCGCAAAGTCATTTTCACATACGGCCCGCAGTCATTTTCACAGACCCACCAGACTAATTTAAAGTTATTATATGCACTCGCCTCTGAGATGTGAGAATATCAAATTACAAGCTATCTTACTCAAACTGTAAAATAAATCACTAAACAGTAATAAGGAGGAAATTATTATGTGTTGTTGCTAGTTGAAAACAGTGTTCAGAACAAAAATACACTTTTGGAGACAGTGCTGGCTGCCAACTTTTAATGTTCAACATTAAAACAGTAGGTGTGGTGCCTTTGCTGTTGCCACATCATGTACAGGGTGAGTTTTTTTTCATTTACCCTCTGACCAAAAAAAAAACCAGTCCTTACTGGTAGTTGAACCCTGGACCTTATGGATGTGATACCAATGCTCTTGTTTGTTGATATCACAAACTAGGAAATTGACCTTCATTGAGTTTGTAATGTTTAAAAAATCTTGTGTGTTGTCTTTTTGCATTCCTTAGTTTATGAATCATATTTTGCTGTGCCATGCTGTAATATTAACAGAAATATAAATCATGAGAGAAATTATTATTTGCAAAATTTGAACAAATTATGTCATGAATATGAGTTTGAAAAATTGTGAAATTATGGTTAGTTGAACTCGTTTTATTTTTTGGTTGATTTGAAGTTTATCGCTTGTGAATATGTTGTGAATTCACTTTGCATTATGGTTTAATATATTGTTCATATGTTTACAAGTTATGGTATATTTTTGTTCAGTGTTCATTCTCAAACTCTGCTGGATATCTCTTGTAGCAGGACCATAGCCATACTAGATTTCCAGCAAGATGTAGTCCAGAGAATAGAAATAAGTTGTGTCACTGTTTTATTTGTGCCAATGGGCAGTACATACAACTTCGGCAAAAAGTTATGGTATAACATATAATCACAATATAATCTTCAGTTTAATCACAACATTTGTGTTCTCCACTGAAAGTTTTAATTTTTCTAGTTCAAATTATTATAAATCTTCGTTATGTATGATTTAAAAAAAAAATCTTTTAGACAGTTATTGACCAGGTTTGTGTACATTTAGAGGCTCTTCTTATGTCTATAGTTTATTGTAGGATCTTCTTCAGCATTCGTTCTCAAACTCCCGCTAGCATCTCTCTTGTAGCAGGGCAATGGTTCTACTAGATTTCTAGTAGGATGTAGTCAAGAGAATGAACATGTGCAGTGTCACTAATTTTATTTGAGCCAATGGCCCGAAACATCCCTCTTTAGCGGAATTCTAGGATCAATCACAACCAATGCTGCTTTGCAGTTACCTCTGCTTTATGTGTGTCTTCTGTGCTGTACCTTGTCTTTCAGGGGATTTTTCATGTTTCTCCATCGAGCAATATTGACTTTAATTCCACCGGGATCTTCCGCTAAGGTATCCTAGCTATGAGGCAATGGGAACTTACATTGAGTGACCTTGCATACATCTTTGTATCTCAGTCTGCCTCCAAGAGTTATCTTCATCCCCGATGGACGGTTGCTGCAATTAAACCTACCTTTACTGTACTTGCCGCTAACTTTTTTCTTTTTTGAAATGTGGCAAAAGTCTTGTTTGCTTGTTTCTCTATTTTCCTCATCCCATTCTTCTGTATATCCACATCTTCAGAATCTCAGTTCTATTATCTGTCAACTGTTCTGTATCATCCATGATTCATCTCTATGCATCCATACAGAATATGTCTACTGTCTATGTCTGAATATGTCTATGTAACAATATATGCTCTCATATTCACCAGTTATTAGGAAGTTAATATTTCTTTCATACTGTTAAGTCTACTTGGCTATTCCTGTCTTTTTTTACTTTTGTTACATATCTGTAATCATATGTTATTATGTATCCAATATACAGGTTACTACCTGTATATTACTACCTGTATATAAATGTTACTACCTGCACATTTTTGTATTGTTCCATTATATCTCCATTTATTCTTATTTTTAATAAGACTTATATACTGATATATATATATATATATACTTGGTTTGTTGTCTTGCACTTCTAGGTCTTGTAATGTTTAAAATATATTTTTGCATGTATTGCAATTAATGTTTGAATTTCTAATTCCATTTGTGCAAGTAATTGCATTGTTTTCTTGTAGGCTTAGTACAAAAAGATTAATAATATTTCAGAACTATTTAGATTGTCAGTGCATGTTCTTGATGATTCTTAAATCATTAGTGTCGATGTTAAAATTCTCTTAGCATGCGTATAACTTCGCTATGTTTAACCGTATCAAATACTTCAGTGTAGTCTATAAAACAGAGGTACAGATTTGTTTTTACTTCTATAGACCTCTCTATTAGTGTTCTCAAAATATATATAGCATTTTTGGTACCTGTTCCTTCTACAAAACCACATTGTTCTGGACTTATTTCTGTTTTTATTTTGTTTCTCACTCTCTTCATGATGATTCTGATGAGTATTTTTGTTATTTGGCTCATGGGGCTGATTGTACTGTGTTCTTCACATTCTGTGGTCTCTGGTTTCTTAGGTAAGGCTAAACAAGAACTGAAAACAAGAACAAAGGAATCCATAAACTCAGCATTCTTGTATTCCCAAGCAGGGCATACATTTAGTGTATGAAATATTGAGGCAAATTATGCTATCACAGAGACAGGACTGGAAGCTAAATTTCAGTTTATTTCTGGGCTGCCAGATTTGTGACATTTGTACCAGAGGTAACATTGAAGAGACAGATCTATCTAAACCTCATCTGAGTAGAAGATTAGGGGGAGGAGAATATGGATGCATGTTTAGTCTCAGAAGATATACGTTACTATACAACAGTGTCACAGTATACTAGGATTAATATGTCCTGTCAGGAGTGACAGTTATATGGAACATATATATATATATAAAGTAATATGTAACGTATATATATATATATATATATATAGCTAGCAAAAGATGAAATTGTATCTTAATACTACCCGGTATATAAAATATTCACATGGACAATGTATCATCAACCAACCAACTAAAAGACTGTATCAGAGAATATATATTTTACAATGTATTTTTGGTTTAAAAAAGTATTAGGCCATGTCCTTGATCTCCAATTAAAAACAAAACTTATAAAACTCCTACCAATTACCAGAACTTAGTCCAGAGATTGGAATGTATTATGTTGTGGTGTATAGCTTGGCTGTGATATCTGTGCATTTCAATCTGAAATCCAAATTCATGAAGAAAGTTTAATTTGAGTGTTGTGTGCCCTCAATTCTCTATTTCTTTGTCTTTATTTGCATTTCACTTTCCAGAATCAGGGTCAAAGAGCATGGTCAGAAACCAACCATTATTATCCCCACTTTACAGCATAACAGGGTCAAAGGGAATAAGGTCCTCGATCAGCAACCAATCAGCTATAAACTGCTGGACCAGCAACCAATCAATTTGCTTCTCCATATTTCATCTGTATTTTGCCATGTTATTTGTTCTTTTTTTGCCTTTCATCTTGTGCATAGGCCATCAGTCTTGTTCATCTAGACTCTTGTGGGTTAGGGCTGTTGGCACAATTTATGTTTATCTAATTATCCTTACATCTGTATTCTATATTAATGTGTTGTATGTTTATACCTTTCTTTGTATTTAATGCATCAACCTTCAGTCTTGTGCACAATGTCAGACATGGACACCAACTAAAGAATAACAGAGAAAGCTTACTAGGTGTCAAATGAGATGTTTAAGAAAAGCAGCACAAAAACAAAAAACAAGAAGAGAAGTGATGAATGAAGAGATTACAAGAACTGTTGGAACAACTTCTATGATAAAATGTATTGAAAAACAGAGACTGAAATGGTTCTACCATTTAATGAGAATGAACCCATATCAGCCAATATCAAAATCATACAACATGAAAATTGAAAAAGTTAAATCAGCCAAGATAAGTTACACTATGTCAGATTAGCAAGCAGAAGATATATCTGATTACGTCTCGGTTTCTAGAACCTCTTTGTTGAACTAGTATAACTAATAGCTTCTTAGCTTTGTTGAACTAGTATAACTAATAGCTTCTTAGCTTTGTTGAACTAGTATAACTAATAGCTTCTTAGTTTTGTTGAACTAGTATAACTAATAGCTTCTTAGCTCTGTTGAACTAGTATAACTAATAGCTTCTTAGCTTTGTTGAACTAGTATAACTAATAGATTCATAGCTTTGTTGAACTAGTATAACTAATAGCTTCTTAGCTTTGTTGAACTAGTATAACTAATAGCTTCTTAGCTCTGTTGAACTAGTATAACTAATAGCTTCTTAGCTTTGTTGAACTAGTATAACTAATAGCTTCTTAGCTTTGTTGAACTAGTATAACTAATAACTTCTTAGCTTTGTTGAACTGGTATAACTAATAGCTTCTTAGATGTAGTGAACTAGCCTTTGTTTACTGTGTGATTTGTGTTATATTTCACCAACAATTATTAACAAGACATTCAATTCCCCATGAATCTGATTGTGTTTTAACATGTCCCCAGTGGCAGTTACATATCATTGTATAGTTTAAATTCTATTCAGTATGTCCAGATAATGCATGTATTATGTATGTATTATGTATGTATTATGTATGCATACAGGTATTGATATCTCCTTAATATTGTTATTGATGCAGTTTAATCCCCAAAGTGAGGTATTCCAGTTCATCAGTATTCCAGGATTATCAAAAATTACTAGAAGCACATCACACACATCTGGACCAACTTGATTTGTTGATTCGTCCATAGTGATGGCACATCTAGCATTCCCCGTCACCCAAGTGTCCGTCATGATGGCACATCTAGCATTCCCCGTCACCTGGGGAGTCTGCCACAAAAGGACACAGGGGGAATGTCAGCTGACTTGCATCTCTTCATCATTCACGGGTCACAGGAAATATTAAATAGAAAATAAAAGTAAGAAATTGAGACGTGAATTTTTTTTTTTTTATTCACAGGTTACATGTTGTCAGCCAATACCCCAACTTTCCTTAGTCCCTTCCTATGACATGTCTGACTTTCCTTAGTCGCTTCTTATGACATGTCTGCAAAAAAAAAAAAGACAGTACACCCTGAACTAGAAGTGCAGGTAACTGTTGCCACACGGATGATGACTACGAGACAGAACATCCCTGATAGTATGACTGGTGTTAGTGAGTTTTATCCTTGGGGGAATTAATACCTTTTTGTGGACGTCTGTTGCTATGTTGTTGTCATCGCAATACAACGACTAAAAGGTCAAGCATGAGTGACTAGCATCAAGGTTAGTGATCAGCATGTAGTAGAATGGTAACTTTTCTCGTACAGCTGTGGCGTACAATACAAGCGATATACTTAGTTTTCTCGTACAGCTGTGGCGTACAATACAAGCGATATACTTAGTTTTCTCGTACAGCTGTGGCGTACAATACAAGCGATATACTTACAGACGTCTATCGTTCACTGGAAGTGGTCAAACATTGTACGTATTAGATAGCAATACTGAAGTAGATGTGTCAGGTCATTGGGCGCAAATAAACAGTGACACAAAGCATTGCCGTTCTCTGGACTACATCCTGCTGGAAATCTAGTAAGACCATTGCCCTGCTATACGGAAGATGAGGTGAGGATTTGAAAATGTACTAGAACAAAATACCTTTTTGTCTGACAAGCCATGACCATTGAACAATGGATGTGACTTATCTTCGGTGCTCTCTGATGCGACAGCGGCGTCCCACACACCACAGTTCCTGTCGGCGTGACACAGAGGGATTCAGTGCATTGCAGATGACAATAACAAAATGTAAACTTTTGAATTGTATAGTTAGTTAGGTCATGAGCTGTTGTTTATGACGCACCCCCTTCCCCCGCTATATACATATCAGACCCAAAAGAAAATTTATACAATAATTTCTAGCTGGAATATACTTTTGAGAAAGAATCCTCAAATTTCTAGCTGGAATATACTCTTGAGAAAGAATCCTCAAATTTCTAAACTTGTGTCACAGTACATCACGGATGTGGGGACAAACATAGTACATCACGGATGGAAAACACAGTACATTACTAGAGGAACAAACTATATCCCGCAGAGAAATCCGACCAACCAGACTGATCTTAAATGTACTGTAAGCAGAGAACACTGAGCTCAGAATATATTAAATCACCAGCTATCACATCTAAACTGTAAACAGCAAGATACCAACATTTATAGCTCCAACTAATGTTCAGCAACATCATTGATCATGTCAATTGTATATGTTCAAAATTAACTGAGGCATTAAGCGATGGTACTGTTGCCGCCTTTGACAATGAAAATATGAGGCGACAAAAGCTTTCACTTTTGTCTGCATGTTTTTTATTAGAGCTATAAAGGAAGCCAATTTTCACAAGAAGTTTTATTCTTTTATTAGTTGCTACAAAAAGAAACTTTTCACTTCCCGTCAACTTGATGACTTATAATGTAACATGTTAGTTTCTTCTTCTTTCGTTCACTTGAAACATGTCTATATCTGTAATTCTGTCTCCTTAATAAAACTCACTGTCTTTTGTAGTTCATACAGTGTCCCATAGAGTTTTGATTCCAGAGTTGTTTCCTCTGGCCAATATGTCTGCCTCAGCGTTTCATGCTCAGAACACTCTTGAAGTATATGTTTGGCACTCTGTGCTGCCTGTCCACATGTACACATGGCCGTGTTGCCAATCTTGAACTTTGTATACATGTGACTGCGGAGTCGGTTGTGTCCTGTTCTGAGACGTAGAATTATAACTTGTTCTGATCTGTTCATATTGTGATAGTCATCTTGTGTTGGTGTTTGTGGTTTTCTTATTGACTTTATCATCTGTTTTTTCTGATGGTAGGTGATTGGTATATCTGGTTGGTCTTCGGCAGCACCTTCCTTAGCCAGTTGGTCTGCTTTTTCATTTCCTGGTATTCCACAGTGAGAGGGTATCCACTGCATGGTTACCCTATACTGGTAAGACAATTCGCTAAGTAGTTTTTTTAAGTCTGTTAGTTTTCCAGACTGGAGAGCTTGAAGCACTGACCTTGCATCTGTCAGGAATACCACACGCTGTAGGTCAGAGTTGGAGTTCAGCAGTTTTTTAGCTGCCACACTAATTGCCTGGATTTCTGCATCATAATTATTGCAGAATTTTCCTGTCGGTGTTCTGATTGTATCTCTAGGCTTGTGTGGATATTCTATATATACACCTGCACCTCCATTCCTCACAGCATTCTGTGCTGACCCATCTGTGTACACTCTGACCCATATATCTTGTGGATATTCCTCATCCAGGAAACTGAGGGTGATTGTCATTCGCTGCACACTGTTCTGTTCGTCCTCGCTTAGTATTCCTTTCACATGGGTCTGAATGTATATTGGCATTCCATGGCTTTCACTCCACGGGGTTTGCTCTGGTACAGACCTTAAGGGGCTGCCAACTTCAGGTAGGTCTGTAAGTTGTCTACGGAGTCGTTTAGCTTGATGGATAAAGCTGCTCCTTTTCAGTCGTCCCATTGCTAGATTTTGGAATCTTTCCTTCATTGGATGACTTGGCATACACTGAAACTTTTCTGCTTGAATTAGTACTTTTGTGTCTCTGCGTTCGCCAAGTGTTTGCATTCTTCCCATTTTCTGCATCTCTGCTATGGGTGTTGATTTCATTGCTCCCAACATTATTCTAAGTGCCTGGTTTTGCACTTTATCTAGATCTTGTAATGTGGTGTTTGATGCAGGACACCACGCAGCTGAACCGTATTCCAGGTGTGGTCTTATGCCTTGCTGGTAAACTTTACTGAGTATATTTCCACTGGCTCCCCATGTGGTTCCACTTAGTTTTCTCAGGATAGCTAGCTTCCTCCTGGCTTTTGTTGTTGCTTTGTTTATGTGCTGCTTCCATGTCAGCTTATCATCAAAAGTAACTCCGAGGTATGTGGGTTGTTTGTCTTCTTTCAAGAGCTCTCCATCTATCTTGATATGACCAGCTTTTTGTTTTGGTGAGAGGGTAAAGAGTGTAGTGCTGCACTTATCTGTGTTAATGCTGACGCACCATCTATTAGCCCATAAGGTTAGGTCATCGATAGCTCTTTGTATTTGTTTAGTGGCCACTGTTGCATGTTCTGCCGTGCACCAGATCACCAGGTCGTCAGCATACATTGCCACTTTGATCCCGTGTGGTAGTTCAGCAACTAGGTCATTGATGTAAACCAAGAAAAGTGTGGGTGACAGGACTCCTCCCTGGGGGACTCCATGACGCAGTAGAACTTTCTTGCTCTTGCGACCATCTAATTGTACCCTGGCTCTTCTATTATGCAGGTATGCTTTTACCCATTTGTACATTCTTGAGCTAACCCTGCAATTTCGCAATTTCTTTAGGAGCCCTTCTTTCCAGATCTTATCAAATGCTTTCCTGAGGTCTATCCATGCTGCTAGTACCAGTTTCTTTTCTTGGAAGGCATCCTCAATCTCTTGGGAGAGGTAGGTTGCCTGATCTTCAGTAGAGTAGCACTGTCTGAAACCTGCTTGCTGTGATACCAGAAGGTTTTCACTTTCAAGGTACCACTGCATCCTAAGATTGATAATGCGTTCCATTGTTTTGCATAGACAGCTTGTGAGGCTGATGGGCCTGTAGTTGGAGACTGTGTTGCCATCTTTTCCTGATTTAAGGAGTGGTATCATTATTGCTTCTCTCCACGCCTGTGGTACATTACCTGTGGACCAGCTTGTGTTAAAGATCTGCAGTAGCTTTGCTCTTGCTGCACTTCCCAGGTTTCTAATCATTTCATTGGACACTCCATCAGCTCCAGGGGACTTTTTCATTTTCAATTTGGATATTGCATGCTCCAGTTCTCTCATTGTGATTGGTGCCTCCATGACTTCAGGTATAGGTTCACCTTGTCCAATGTTTTGCTGGTTCTCTCGAACCTCCTGTTGTTTGTCTGGGCTGACTTTGACGTTATTGTCTTCTGCAAAGGAATCTGCAAAGTAATCAGCTGCATGTTTACCTGTTAAAATGTTTCTATCTTTATAAAGTGTGATCCTGGTATTTCTCCCTGTACCTTCATCATTTAGTTGTTTTACAAGTTTCCATAATTTCCTAGTATCTCTTTCTAGGTTCAGCGACTCTGTTTTTTCTTTCCAGCTGCTCCGTCTGGCTTGTAACTTGGCTCTTTGAAATTTAGCCTTTGTTTGCTGATATTTGTTGTGATGTTCTTGGCTAGGTCTGTTCTCGGCCTGCTTTCTAGATGTTTCCATCTCATTTTGCAGCTTTTCCAGTTCATCATTCCAGTAGGGTTTGTAGTTTTTGCGTGCCCCCCTGGGTATGGTTTTACTAGCAGCATGTAGTATACATCTATTAAATTCACTCACTGCTCTATTGATGTCTTTGTCCAAGTTCATGTCCTTAGCTAGAACACTGGTTAAATGCTGGTACATTTTCCAGTCTGCCCTCTTATAGTTCCACCTAGTGAGCGTGCTGCTGTCCTTGGTATATTCATTGTGAATTTCCAGAAATACTGGTCTGTGGTCACTACCCCCAAGCTGCTTTCCAACGACACGTGTGATGTTCCATTCCAGGCCTGGTGAGTAGAATGCCAGGTCTGGTGTAGAGGTGGTGTGCCATGCTCTCGAGTAGAAGGTTGGTGAGTCTGCTGGCTGGTTAATAAGAATGAGATTATTTTCATCCTGCCAGCTCTCAAGTTCCTCACCTCTCTTGTCGATATGATCGTAGCCCCAGCTCTGAGAGTGGCTGTTGAAGTCACCACACACCATAAGCCTTTCTTTGTCTGGAATTGTGTCTAGTGCCAATGGTTTATCATTTGGGCAGTAGTAGTTCAGGAGATGGAATTCTGCACTGTCTGTTTTTAGGTGGAGCATCTGGTATTCTGCCCCGTCCATGTATACTTCCAGCTGACATGCGCTGATATTGTTTTTAACTAGTGTCAGAATTCCACCCTTTCGCCTGTCTTTTCGGTCAGATCGGTAGCACTGGTAGCCTCTGATTTTGAAGGCTATGTCGCTGCTGAGGTGTGTTTCTTGGATACAGCATATATTTACTTGTTCTTCACTGAGGACATTTTCAAGTTCCAATTTTTTGCTGTATCCATCTCTTTTACTGTTGACACCCTCAGCATTCCAGTGCATTATTTTTATTGGTCGTTTGTTTGTTTGGCCAGTAGCTCTATTCCCTTGCCTCCTGGCTCCTCGGGGCAATTGAGAAGGACTTCCAGTAACTGAGGTTGGGCCCTTTCGAGGTATAGGGCCCGGCACCGTCCCTGCCTGAACGTCCGCCACAGGGCAGGCACCATAACGTTTATTAGATGCAGACATGTTTCCATTGTGTTTTATGCGTGGCAACCTGATTATCTGTGCGCCTTTTGGCTGGTTGCCTCCGTCTTCAGCACTCTGCTTACTTGGGCCGGACTATGGTCCTGCTCGAGTGGGAGTGCCCGACCAGTCTTAGTTTCCAGCCTCTGATGGCTGAACTAAGCCCCATCACCACTTCAAGGTTCTGGCCTCGATGGGGTAACATGTTAGTGAAATAAACAATCACCAATGTTTAAAAAAAAGAAAGTCTCTAGTAGAAATGACTGATAATAAGCTGTCAATTTATTTGTTCATAAAGCTATATTTTTAACAATTTATTTTCCTATTTTAATAAAAACATCTATATTTTGCCTCACCCCTGAAAAAAACTTACAATACATGCAAGATGTTAGCATTAGTAGTAATTACTGAAGATGTAACACCAAAATTTTTTAATTTTTTTTTTGGGGGGGGGGGCCAAAATCTGTATCAATAGGGAAAATCCATACTAGTTGATACCTATGCTAATGGTACGTTAATCACCACATTTTTTGTCCCATTGAGGACAAAAGGTAGCCCATCACTTCTGTATATTGTGTTTAAGGAGGGACTTTTTTCATTACATATTTGATTGTGTTTAACAGTTTGAAAATGTTTAACCCAATGTTTTTTAAAACATTATTGCTTTTATATTTAAAACTATATAGTGTTCATATATTTCAATGATTGTTATATGTTATGTCATAAATTCCTATGTTCTGCACAGTTGCGAAAATGCTACCTTAGACCAGTGGTTCTCATTGTGAGCTGTTGGCACCTCCTAGGGGACCACAGTATTTTGTTGTCAGGGAGGGGGGGGGCAAGAATATAAAATGGACAATGCAATGAAAGAAGGAGGGGGCACAATTTATCTGAGGGAAGGCACAGAAAAGGTAATTACTGAAAATTATTCAATTTTTCTTTTGGGTTTTGTACCTAAACTCCCACTGGATTTTTCTTGTTAAAGGACAGTGATCCTTCTATATTTCCAGCATGATGTAGTGCAGAGAACGGAAATGCCCCATGCCACAGTTTTATTTGTACCAATGGCCTGCCTGACACATCAAAGTTTAGCTGCCCAATTGTTCCGATAATATTGTATAAGTAAATAAAAATCCTTGAACAAAGCTGAAAGCTTTTTTATATTCATATTTATGTTGGGTACACGGAGCAAATTTCATTTGAAAGTGTGATCACATGTGAACAAAAGGTTGAGAATCATTAGTGGAAATACATATCTCAATGTTCTTTGGCTCTAATTGAAAAAGAATGATCTTTCATAAAGTGTGTCAAAGTTTTCATAAAGTGTGTCATAAAGAAGAAATACAAGAGAAGACATGTGAAAAATTTTGGTGAAATAAAAATAAATAAAATTATATGTAATATTTTTATAAAATTGATAATCATAAAAGATCACCATTGTCAGGAATACTTTAAAAAAAAACCTGTTCACATATTCTAACTTTCTTTAACTGTTCACGTATTCTAACTTTCTTTAACTGTTCACATATCCTAACATTTTTTAGCTGTTCATGTATTCTAGCCTTCTTTAACTGTTCAGGTATTTTAACTGTTCATGTATTCTAGCCTTCTTTAACTGTTCAGGTATTTTAACTGTTCATGTATTCTAATCTTCTTTAACTGTTCAGGTATTTTAACTGTTCATGTATTCTAGCCTTCTTTAACTGTTCATGTATTCTAATCTTCTTTAACTGTTCATGTATTCTAATCTTCTTTAACTGTTCAGGTATTTTAACTTTCATTAACTGTTCATGTATTCTAATCTTCTTTAACTGTTCAGGTATTTTAACTTTCATTAACTGTTCATGTATTCTAATCTTCTTTAACTGTTCAGGTATTTTAACTTTCATTAACTGTTCATGTATTCTAATCTTCTTTAACTGCAGAAATGATAGGGATTCTCATATAATTATTTGAGCTCTCAGGATTCTTCTACAGGGCCAGCAGTCCATGTCCACACATTTTCTAAGGATATGTGTTATTATTCATGATTTTAATTGTGAATTTAAATTATCCACTAATGTAATATTCTTCCAGTAAGTTGTCATTATGCTTTGTAATTTCTTTACAAGTCCATATGGATGTGTTTTTTTTGTGTGCACCAAATAATGTTTTCATTGTACTGTGATAAATTTATGTACAGTACGGTGAAGAAGTGCTTGACGTAGAAGTGTGTTACAATACTATTTCGCTTACGTTTGTCATTTAGATATATACGGTCATGCTACACATCACAAAAACAGTCGGTTGTCAAAGAAGCATTGCCAGGGTGTTCCGTCTTTGAACAATTTTTCACAGCCGATGACGGATGTGTCTAGCAATTGGCACCAATAAAACACATCCTTTCTCTGGACTGCATCCTGCTGAAAATCATGTAGGACCATAAATGCTACAAGAGATTTAGTGGGAGTTTGAGAATGAATGCTGAAGAAAGAAGCAGAGCAATTTTTCATGAGTATAGCTGGAAAATGTATACACCTCGTGTATACAAGTTCTTCTCCAGGAATAGTCCAGAGTAATGTTCTATGCAGAATCAATTATTGCTTATCCAGAATTTTTTTCATGCTATTCCGTGTCTGGTCACACAAAGTACACAGAAATTGACAATTCTAAGTCACGTCAGCCTAGTTTAGTCATGCTTTGTGAGATCGCATTAGCCAAGTTTAATCACGCTGTGTGAGATCGCATCAGCCAAGTTTAGTCACGCTGTGTGAGATCAGTCCACATGGTTATTCTGGAGAAGGATTTGGTATATATTGTATGGAATATCCCAGTTATTTTTGGTAACAACTAACCCTTCCTGTGATGCTTGTAGTTTGTCCTTTTATAATCTAGATATCTGTGTATGTACACAGCAAATGTGTATTGGCGGAGTCAATAAGATTCATGCAGTGTGTCATGTTGCACCATTTGAGAATCAATTCACTCATCAAGACTTGAACACTAATTCGCTACAGAATTATTCCAACCAAAACCTCACAACTAGAAAGCTTCACTTTTGATAATTTCAGCAACATCATTAACCTTTGACAATCGAGAGTTTATACCCTGAAAAATCACACGCTTGATTGATTAAAAATCAGTTTTACATATGATCTAGCCCACCTCAAGGCAAACTCAAGACACCAAACAAAACACCCAATTAACCAAGAAAGCTACACTAGTGCTACAACATGAAACAAATCACTATGGCATCCCTGCAACATGAATCAAATCACTATGGCATCCCTGGCAGTGAAGAAACATGATTTTGCAAAAGTGAAAAGACACCCCTCTCATTTACACACACCTCAAAGTTTCAGGGATGCAAATATCTGCTAAAACAATGTTTATGACATCATTATAGAAAACTAAACAAAAATTATACTGAGCTTTTAGATGGCTGGCGAAATCCCAAGCAGAGCATATCTGAGAATGCCCCTTATGATGTGAAGCTTGTTCCTAATCAATAAAACAAAAATTATAGATCAGAGCAAGACATCAATTGAACAGAAATTAATGGTTCAAAATATTTAGTCAGAGAATGAGACACTATTATCTAAAGGTACACTTCATTGAATCAGCATTAGCGGCTGCTGCCTGTGATGCAATAAACACGGAAACTAAAACACATACTACAAGACTATCCTAACTTTACTGTTTCACAAAATGACAATATGAACTACAGAAGCATGCATCTCTGCAAACCAACTTATGAGGAACTTACAATGATTGAAAACAAACTGTTCTCTATACATAACCAAGATCAGGCTAGATGTATAGTAATTGATCGCAGAATTGCCTTAGACCATGTCAAAAACTTGTGAAAATAACAATCATTACATGTGATAGAACAATCACAAGTTTTATTTCACATTCATGCCTGTAGCTGAGTTACAAAAAGTAAAGCTGTGTTGGTACTTAATGTACATGTACAATTCTAACTTAGATTAAGTCACGTATGAAAACTTCTTTCTAGACTGATCTGATTAGATTTTGCTGCATAAATTGTCTTTATATTGCATTTATATTTATTTCTAGCCATGTGTTACTTGAAGAACATTTGTTAGGATGCAGTTTTCAATTGTGAATCTGATGGCTATACAGTTGTTCAAGTGCACAGTGCATGATTCATCATCTTCCCTAAACCTGGTTGGTCTTTGTTTATATACAGGGCCTATATTTCATTTCACAGATTATGGACTAGCTCTGGAAGTGAATGAAGCACATGTTGGAGAGCTTTGGATTTAGTTAAAGTGAAGTGAATGAAGCACAAGTTGGACAGTTTAGGATATAGTTCAGATGAGGTGAAGTACAGGTTGGAGAGTTTAAGGTCCAGTTCAGATGAAGTGAAATACAGGTTGGAGAGTTGGAGGTCTAATTCAGATGAAGTGAAGTACAGCTTGGAGAGTTTAGGGTCCAGTTCAGTTGAAGTGAAACACAGTGTGCATTCTATTGACTCATGCCTTGATGTTCAGAAAGAATTATTCATACAATACATAAAAATATATTTAAACCTGAATCATTACCAATTAATTGTATTCCAAATAAATTTGTAACTTAACTGGAATATTTATGTTTGTGTGATTTCTTTTATTAACTGGAATATTTATATTTGTGTGATTTTTTTATTGTATTTATTTTGAAATATAATTATACAGTGTGAAAAATTAGATAAATTACCCTGGTACTAAAATTAGATAAATTACCCCAGTACTAAAATTAGATAAATTACCCCGGTACTAAAATTAGATAAATTACCCCAGTACTAAAATTAGATAAATTACCCCGGCACTAAAATTAGATAGAATTACCCCGGTACTAAAATTAGATAAATTACCCCGGTACTAAAATTAGATAAATTACCCCGGTACTAAAATTAGATAAATTACCCCGGCACTAAAATTAGATAAATTACCCTGGCACTAAAATTAGATAAATTACCCCGGCACTAAAATTAGATAAATTACCCCGGCACTAAAATTAGATAGAATTACCCCGGTACTAAAATTAGATAAATTACCCCGGTACTAAAATTAGATAGAATTACCCCGGTACTAAAATTAGATAAATTACCCCGGTACTAAAATTAGATAAATTACACTGGTACTAGTATTATGAAAGAAACTGATACACTTACATTTTAAATGCTGCAGCAACACAAGGCAAATGTGGGTATAAACAGAAATAAGTTTACCCATAGCTGGGGTACTTTAGACATCTCTGACAGGAAAGGACGTTCAGCAGGAGAGATGAAGTTGATGACACTTACTTACAAATGATGATAACCATTTGTTACATCCACTTTTGAAATTATTTTAGAGTTCTGTCCTTTACTATCAGTTTGTAGATGGCTAATGATCCCTATTCGAGCCGCAAATGTCCTTGGACAGTTTGGGTATGGAATTACCAATGTAGGTGGTTTTTGGTCTACACATGACTTTCTAGTTACTCTCCGCTGTTGACCTGCTGCATTTCTCCTTTCACAAGATGCTGCACTTTAAATTTAAAAATAAACTATAGATCGCTATCTAGCTCTATTTTGTGCAGTTTCTTCCCATTTATCAAAATTGTGAGTGGCGCCCATACTCTACATGTTGCGAAAAGGTAGGAAAGTTATAAAAACTCACATAGTTAATTAATCATAATAAAACCCACAACCCTTCAGGGTTGCCATAGAGTTCACATTGAGACATTCGATGCAGAAAGATATCCACTGATCTCTATCATCCTGATGAGTTTAGAAACTTCAAACCCTGTACAGTCCCTGATGTTATTCATGATGTATCATGGTTTACAGTTTTGCTGCGATATCTGTGCCTTTTGGCCTGCTACATCCGACTTAGCGCGGCTTCTGGGTCTCTTCGACTCCATATGGAATGGGACAATCACCCTTTAACCTCATTAGTCGCATCTTACGACATTCATGGAAAGTAAAACTTGTTCTTTGCTCCCCTTTCAGGCCTCGAAACACAAGGGCATCTAAAAACGTATATTTAAGATGTATGATAAATACAAGATTTAGATACAAATCCAACGAGTGTTCAGGATTGTTTGCATCACTTCCGATATAGCTATGACTCATAGAGAGCAACACACATTCTCTTCAAACTACATCCTAGTTATACTAGTCATATTTATAATAATGATTTGTTCATATATTTCTCATCACAGACACACTCATCCGTTGAATATCAAATGTATTATAATGAACCAAGCTATGAAATCAAGTAGGGCCGTAGATATGCATTTTCAAATATTAACGGGAGTGGGGTGGTTGAAAACCTAGGACGCTTCCATCATTCAGTTTGCGGACCTATTAAGGAGAAAGATTTACTATGTGTCACTACTGATCACTAATATGCTGAGGGGGGGGGGGTGTGATCGTTAAGCTTTCGTGAAATCAAAGTTATATAGCTTATAGGTATAATTGAATGATATTTGCCGCAGAAATAGGATGTGTCGTCGGGCCATTGATGCAAATAAAACTGCGCATTTCCATTCTCCGGACTACATCCTGCTGAAAATTAGTAGGACCATTGTCCTGCTACAAGAGAGATCCAGCGGGAGTTGGATTGTGAAACATGGAAACTTAATAAATCAATAGAAAAGATAATTGCTGCCTTAAAAATGAGACGCTAAAAAGGATTTTGAGAATACCACGGACAGTGAAAAAAAAGACAAATCAAGAAATGGGTTCTAAGAGATATTCTAACAAGAAAGATATTCTAACAAGAAAGCTGAGGTTTATTTTGGTCCTTATACAGAGGCATCTTAATCAACAATATAAGAAAAAGGCAATCTTCATTTTTTTTTGCCAATTCATGAGACAGGCATGTTTAGAGAACATAGTCACAACAGGCAAAATTGAAGGCAACAGAGACAGAGGGTGACAACGTGAGAAAATATTAGACAGTTTGACAACCTGGCACGGCAATGAAACAACAACAACTTTGAAAGATAATACTGTGGTGTGTCGTATAGATAGCGATTCTTGTGAGCCTGCGAGATTATTTACATACTTGTTTTATGTACACATGTGTAGTATGCTCTCTCTTTCCAATTGTCTGTCTGTCCCCTGGTGACTGATAGTTGATAGTATTCGCATTTACCATTAAACGTAGGGGTGGGCGCTTAAATTGTCGTCCCAACAACTCTCTCAACCACACAGCACAATACATTTTATTATAAATCATTACAGAGTTTGATATAGCAACCACGGCCATCTTCAGCCATCTCCAATTCAGGTCTTAACTAATAACAAAAGAGCGATTAAGGAAGATTGAGCGTGAGGTTGGCTACATATTAAGAAGTCGATGTGACACAAAAATGTAATTCTGATGTTGGGTGTTTGAGAAAGGTGGGGGGGAGGGGGGGGGAGGTCAAAGAGTATATCACAGTTAAGTTATAAGACATATTGTAACAAATTATGTTACATTGGCTGTTAGCCGACAGGAGTTAAAGAGTAAACGTATAGCAGAAAAAAGGACACAATCCGGGAAGCCTGTTTCATTTTACACGTTCTCATTCCGTTCCCATTAAATATCATTCTTGTAAAATATTTTTCCAGAACGTTATATTTTTTTATGGATTTTCTAATCTCACGATTCTGGGCGACTTGGTCAACCTGAGCAAAGAGACCTTATCCATCGTCCTCTTGGGCGGCACTTACCATTGTTACCATCGACCATTATTAATTTTTTTCCAAGCTGTTATAGCTCTTTATGCAACAAAAAAACAACCACTTAGCTTTCTTGTTATGTTTCAATGGTAAGTAGATTTTGAACACAAAATGTAGGACAAAGGTTAGATAGCAGTTTACGTTGAACAATACATAAGATCGACGTTTCGACTAATATATCTTTATCAAGATAAGAATGAGCAAACATAGAGTGGAACCACAAAATTAAACGGAGACTACATTCAACAAACACTTAATTTACTTCAGTCTCCGGGTCACTCAATGCGTTAGTGAAGTTGTATGACTCAGAAACGAAAGAGGATGAATATTTCATATTTTAAAAACAGCTTGGGTAATTAATTTCACACAAATAAGGAACTTCTTGAGTTGAAAATACTAGAGTGTGACAATATACTTGAACTTGGTATTGCGGAAACATTTTTACGAACATTATACTAAATTGTAATTGTTACCAGTGTTATCCTAACATCATTCAGTGCGCACAATATTGGCATACAATAGTAGGTTACCAGTGTTATCCTAACATCATTCAGTGCGCACAATATTGGCATACAATAGTAGGTTACCAGTGTTATCCTAACATCATTCAGTGCGCACAATATTGGCATACGATAGTAGGTTACCAGAGTTATCCTAACATCATTCAGTGCGCACAATATTGGCATACAATAGTAGGTTACCAGTGTTATCCTAACATCATTCAGTGCGCACAATATTGGCATACGATAGTAGAGCTTCAGTGATGTTACAAAAAATATAGTTACAAATGTATTGACAATATATATATATATATTATATATATATATATATATATATATATATATATATATATATATATATATATATATATATATATATATATATATATATATATATATATATATATATATATATATATATATATATATATATATATAGGGTGTATAGTTTAGGAAAGGTTGAACAGGTGTGGAGACAGACTTCATGTTCATATATATACTCGGTCTATATCATCGAAGCTGCAAGAAAGAATACACTTTGTAAACACGACGTCGCGAACGAGATTCAAACCCGCAGCATCTTGAGAACAAATATGATTTTTTTTAAAAATTTTTCGTCAGGGGAACCATATATGCCTGTAGATTGTTAATTGTAGCGATTTCAAATTAAATTAAAAAAAATTGATGAAGACTGTGCCAGTTTCTGTGACACAGATGAGAGAGAGTCTCACAATGTCTAATCGTGCGAACTAGTTTGAGATTTGAACACAACAGAAGTGTCATTCACGTTGCACTGGGGATATTAGTAAACTGTTAAGTGCTTTTTTCCATTTAACGATAATTAAGAAACAATGATATCTTTCAACTATAAAATTGTTTAAAAAAAAAATGAAATAAGTGTAGAGACATTTACACATGTGGCATGAAACCGAATTTGCGCTGTGTTACTGCAGCCCTTGTATTTTCAGTGGGTTAGTTTATTCCTGAGATTAGTGATCTATCTGCGTATCTGGTGTAATATTTTGTGACAGCTGAATATTTGTTGAAGATCTGTTCACTGCATGAACGTACATTTTCTCTTCGTGAAAAAACTTCTTAAATGTAGAGAAAATATAACTTTCAGAATCATTGATGCGGAAGTCTAAAGCAAGCAACGAAGAAACGATATACATACACAGGTGGACGCTTCCTTAAATTAGTAAGCCTTATCTTCAAATTCATACCGAATGAAAGTGGCAACAATAGAGCACTTACATTGTAGCTCAGGCAACTGATTCACCGATCGACTGTAGCGGGGAAGTGAATACATACTGTAGAGGATTTATTAGTGCACCCGAGTTAGAATTGCTTCATATATTGTGGGCAAATTGGCTGCTGTTTATAAATATTTAACATGGTCTCACTCAGACAATATAGAACATTCGCAATGTGGATGTTTCTGTTTGCAAAGACTTGCCTGAGCATGAAGGAACTGAGTGCCCAAGAAGGCAAGAATTTCACGCTGACTTGTACTGGAAACATCACTGACAAATTGAAGTAAGTTATACAGAAACTGTGTAAATCTATTATGAGTGTTCAACATTTGTTATGCTATGTTCGTGCTTTTGTGCACTTTCGGTAAATAGCTATTTCTAATATTTCGTTGGGCAGGTCATTTGGTGCGTATACCAGACGATCGCCTGCCAAAGGTACTTCTCTATGGTGAGCTGGAGAAGGGTACACGAACTCAAGGTGGCCAAAAGAAGAGCTACAAGGACTCGTTAAAGACCTTACTGAAAGCCTTTGAAATAGACCAAGATACATTGGAAGAACTTGCACAAAATAGGTCTACATGGCGCTCTATAATAAAAAAGAGCGCATCATCTTGTGAAAAGAGGAGAAATGCTGCAGCTCAACAGCGGAGAGTAGCTAGAAAGTCACGGATAGATCAACATCCACATACAGTGGTCATTCCATGTCCGAACTGTCCAAGGACATTTACAGCTCTAAGAGGGCCCATTAGTTATCTATGAACTATTAGGCATGGACATAATTGAAACTGCATTTCAAAAGTGCATGTAACAAATGGTCATCATCATTTATGATGGACGAACACACATTTCTACTTAAGTAATAATAGTCGTCCCATCTCAGGCGATGATAACATTTTCAGACTTAGGCCTATATTGTTGTATCTCTCTGGTGTGTACGGAAATTACTGAAAAGTTCTACCTGACGTAGTTTTTCCGACAAAATAGTCAGTGTTTGACATTTGTGTGTTTGTTGTTCTGACCTTTCAGTTAGCACGTTTCCTCTGTAATCTGATGCCTCTCAGCGATGCGAACACCTTTGCTGGTGCTGCTGTGCCACACTGGACAATGGTATCCCAAGAGGTGACGTCGATTTTGAACCGTTCCATAGAACTCTGAGAGATTTATTTAAAGCGGCCGGATTCATTCTGTCCACCGGCCAGTCGTTTGCCATGAACTCACCATAGTTCAACATTCGTGCATGTCCGATTCTTCTCCAGCCGTGAAGGTGTATGTATGCTTCTCCAGCCGTGAAGGTGTTTGTATGATTCTCCAGCCGTGAAGATGTATGTATGCTTAGGATATTGGCTCTAATAAGGATTTCAGTATCAAGCATTTCATCTTGCCACATTCTACCGAGATATCTGCGGATATACCATGTGTGGCAGTGATTACCACATGCCTGCTGTACACTGTCCATGCCTAACAGGCGAATATATATATAAATATATATATATATAAATACTTCTAATACGAGTATATTGATGCCTTGACAGCAGGACATTGCATCATACGCGAGGACTCTTAGCTAATTTCTTTGTGGGGAGTTGTAATCATGTGGTATCTCCTGCAATCTTTCTAAAGCACCAGTGGGGTATGGATAACGGAACGTTTTAAGGAATAGTTTGGGGTGCAAGGGCTTTCGCATCTTTCTCATGTGATTCACAGGGGTTAGTAGATAACCAAGATTCTAAATAGTATCACGTCATGGTGCCAAAAACGGATGTGTCGGACCATTTGCACAAATAAAACGGAGACACAACGCATTTCCATTCTCTGAATTACATCCTGCTGGAAAACTAATAGAACAATGGTCCTGCTAAGAGATCAAGCGGGAGTTTGAGAATGAACACTGAAGAAAAGATGTTATAAAAAAACGCAGATGGAAATACCTGGGACACGTTCGTAAACTAAATGAAAACGGACTGAAATCAGCAAGCCCTTATGTGGAGACATGAGAACAAAAGAAAAAGAGGAAGACGTGTACTTAAGTTGCAAAGTGATTCGGTGCCGCTAGAATGGACCTGATTCAACTCCTTAAGAAAGAATTTTTGCATTTATCCTCATACGTTCTACTTGTGTATCTTGAGTAATTTAAATCATTTATTTATTTTTAGGCACATCTGGTGGACATCCAAGCGGTTGTTATCGATATGCTACATCGGAAAAACAGCCTGTATCAACCATGATAGCAAGAATTATATCGCCACTATCTCTCACGTTAAAGAGAAGTACAGCAGCAAGCTAACTATCCACAATGTAGGAGCACATCACAGAAATGACATCTTTAACTGTACTAATGATGTCGATATTGGTACTCAGCCGTTTCTACTGAGAGTGTATCATGTTCCAGAAGATCCAATCTGCAAATCAGTACAACTTTCCCATGGGCGCATCAAAGTCACTTGTGAAACACTCAAAGTATTTCCAACAATTATTTGTGACTTTTCTCAAGAAATCTACAACTTTACTGATGGGATAGATTCACACAATACAGTCTCCATACCTGATGTTCAGTATACGATCAAGTATCAAGTTGGAACAACAGGATACAACACTGCAACCTGTTCTGTTGTAGTTTGTCCCAGATTACCAGGAATGTATCGATTTAAAGTCAAAATGTACCCCAACATTACAAATCATCTAGTGACATCTGTTGATGGGTACACAGATTTTGTTACAATACATTCTCCAGATAATAGTTGCAGTCGACTTACAAAGGTGGGCAAAGATGTAGAAACTGAAAATGAGACAATGGTCACAGTCAAAGTAAAAGAACTCATTGGAGAAGAGAGCTCCAGATACACAGGTGGAGAGATTATCGACAGCAAAGAGAATAGTCTAGAACACACCTGTAAGAATGGTCAGGATGCAATGACACGATTATTGTCTGCACTACTCATCTTAACCTGTTTGCTAGCTGGCAGTTGCCTTGTCAACACTATACTGAAAATATGTAATGTCAAGTGCAAGTCCTATAAACACAAGGGAGTGAGCTTGCATCAGGTGTAGACTGTGTCCGACATTATATCTATGGAAAATTTTGCCACATTATCTGCAGCTGGCTGGTATCTACTGTTGTTGTTCGTCCATCACAAGTGATGATGACCATTTGTTACATCCACTTTTGAAAATTCAATTTTAGTTATGTCCTTGATCATGAGTTCGTAGATGGCTAATGAGCCCTATTCGAGCTGTAAATGTCCTTGGACAGTTTGGACATGGAATAACGAATGTAGACGGATCTTGGTCTATCCGTGACTTTCTAGCTGCTCTCCGCTGTTGAGCTGCAGCATTTCTCTTCTTTTCACAAGATCATGCGCTCTTTTTTATTTTAGAACGCCATGTAGATCTATTTTGTGAAAATTCTTCCCATGTATCATGGTCTATTTCAAAGGCTTTCAGTGAGTCCTTTATCTACTATAATATACTCACATACAAATGTTTTTTTTTCCATCACAAGGGATGATGACAATTTATTACATCCACTTTTGAAATTCAGTTAGAGTTATGTCCTTAACTATGAGTTAGTAGATGGCTTATAAGCTATACTTTGGCCGCAATTCGCTAATGTTCATGGAAAATTCGGGCATGTGATGACCATTGTAAATGGTTTGTTGTCTGCTGTGATTTTGTATCTACTCTCTGCTGTGATTTTGTATCTACTCTCTGCTGTTGAGTTGCTGCATTTTTTCACAAAATGCTGTGCATTTTTATAATTTTGTAGTTATAAAGTTACTATATGTACCGAACCTAAGTAAAGAAAAGTAATACAGTGGAATCCCATTATAACAACTTCACCTGGACCGACGAAATATGTATGTAATAACAGAAATTCATTATATACAGTACAAACAATAAATAATATAATTGGGATTTTGAACAATGTTGCTATAGAGGAAAATTTGTTATAATAGGATGCGCTATAAAAGGATTCAAATGTGTTTAGTATTTCAAAGGGAAAAAAACCCAGCATATTTGCCCTTTCACATAGGAAAATTATTTAATCAGGCCTGCATCCAAAAAAGATTGCCAATGTAAAAAAAAACTATTTCCAGCCTCTGCGGTATTTGTTCCGTCTATCTTTTCAGCGAGTCTATGATAAGAGGAGTGCAGTAGTCTAGTAGATAGCAAGCTTGCTTACTATAAATGGGTTACAGCATGCCAGGTTCGAAAAGCACATCTGGATTAAAAAATAAACCATAACATGACCGCTACTCCAGTCGATCCAGCTGTACATGGGTACCTGACGCATGAGTTAGGGTAGGTAAAGACAGCAAGGAAGAGAACTGGTCATCCCACCTAATAGTTGCTGCGGCATGGTGCATGAAGAGTTATCTTAATCCCTGACGGCAGGTTGCTGCCATGGGACCAACCTACGTTTAAGCTGTTAAGCTGCATTTATCCTTTTTTTTTTATTATAGAGCACCACGTACCTCCATTTTTCAGAGCACTACGTACCTCAATTTGTTTTCCCAGAGCACTACATACCTCTATTTTTTGTGTGCAGAGCACTACGTATCTCTATTTGATACAGCAGTTTCCTATGCAGCATGGCTTATGCCAAATGTTTTCAGTCAGCTATTTCTTAAGTACCTGTAGGGTTTCTTTTGGAGTAATCATTCAGATCTCCAGAAACTATAAGCTATGAAGCTCTTCCTTCCTATGTACAATATTTTCTTTCATACCCAGAAGACTAAAACTCTCATTGCTCTGTTTCCATCTGAGTGTTTGCTCAGGCTTCTTGGTCAATGTGAGCCTATATGGGATTAGACAGCCAACTCCATTCCAAAAATCACCTTAGCCACTTCTTATGACATGCATGGCACGTAACAATGTTGCTATTCCTTGATCCCCTCTAGAACCCCGGCAACACACAGGCGAGTCAAGGTGATTAAAAAATAATAGTTGTCTATCGCAGATGATTATGACAACTATTTCTGACCTTGTATTATTCAATCTCTCTGGTGTGTGTGGTGATGGCTAAAAATACAAATTTTAGAATGGAATATCCCCTGCCACATTTGGTACCAGTATAGTCAAAGCTTGATTTGTGTGTATTTGATGTTCTGTCCTTTTTTTGGCAGATTGCTTTCTGTGTGCTTCTGAAATATGATACTTCCCAGCAAGACGTGCACCTTTACTCGTGTTGCTACACCACATTGAGTGATTCTGTGCACTGGATTTCCAGGAGGTGACACCAGCTGGTGACACCAGCTTTGAAGCTTTTTTTGACACACTTAATAAAAAAATTATGTACTGGAGTAAGATGTATTGGCCTGATAGGTGTAGCTATCTCTTCAAAGCTGCAAACTATGATGAAATGAATTCTGTTCTCTAGAATAAATCCTGCTTACCAAAGAAGAAGACTAAACAGGTTTCTTCTGAAATATTTTATTTAATGAATGTGAATGTATCAACAGTAACTGAAAGTTTTAAATAAATGTCAATCAATCAAACCCTTTGGACTATCAAGGAATTTACACATCCACAGGACACAGAAAAGGATTTTCATAAAGAAATGCAATTATAAAACCAATAAATGAGGATGCCCTACTCAACACTGCGGAGTATATCGTGTATCTCTTTTAGTTCAGATTGAATACGGTTAAGATAATCCTCAGCCTCTTTCTTATCCTGCTCCATAACCCTGAGAAACAATAACAGAATTGCTGTGATGCAGGTGCTATGGGAGTAAATGTTGGTTTCATAAATCACAATTTCTCAAAATAAATATACAAACACACTACAGCTATCATAAAATACAGTTGATAGCATGATCTATCTCAGGGCATAACCATAAATTCAGCATTTTGTCTATTGTCTATCCCCAGGTGGTTTGTGATCCACTCTTGCCGTTAGTGTAGGGGTGATTGGAGCTCGAGCTTGTGTTCTATCGCCAGATGTGTGGCCTCGGCTGTGCTATGACCGTGTCTGTACAGGATGTCCCTGATATTTTCTATCCATCTTTTCAGCATTTTGTAGCTGTAGTAATTTACATTTGTAAATAGCTCAGCAGACTGCGTTGTTGAAATCAACGCCAAACCTTGAAATTTGCCCAAATGAAAAATCTTTGGCAAGGTACAAGCAGTATAGCCAAATTATGTATGATCAGAACATGTGTATTTCTAGTGGCAATATACGGTTGCGAGGCATGGGCATTATTTTAATAAAACAATAGCAAAGAGAATCACTGCTTTCAAAATGAGATGCTACAGAAGAATTTTACGTATACCATGGACAGCTAAAAAGACAAATCGGGAAGCGTTAGGATCAATAAATGTCGAAGAGGGCTGGCTCCTTAACAACATCTTAACAAGAAAGTTGTGTTTTTTTGTCATATAAAGAGGCATAACAGCATGGAAAGATTAATAGATGAAGGCAGAGTTAAAAGAAACAGGGGAAGAGGGCACCTAAGATGATGTGTACTTGGCTAAACCATAGCAATATATTTCTACTACCATAAGTGTTTCCATGGCAGATTGTTTATAATATACTACACCCCCCCCCCCCCACACACACCAATAGCAAAATTATTTAGATAGGACTGAGTGTCCACACTACAATAAATGTAGAAAATCAAAAGAAACACACAACAAAATTGATAATATCACCTACCTGAGACAAGCGCAAAGAGATTTCTCAATGCCAAATGTGGATAAAGTAAAAGATTGTCCATCATGAGTAAACTTGTCCCAAACTCTTGTCAACATGTGGACATCCCTTCTTTCTGTCTCAACTTGAACACACAAATTAACCAAATATATTAGGGACTTATGATCATTCATTAATTTTTATCTCTGAAATGTTACAGATAATGGAAGATGCAATTAGCACATTGTGATAGTACTTACGTAGCACACAGGTTTTTGATGTTTCACTTGAACACAACAAATGGACTATCACTAAGACTAAGGGGTTATGAGGTGTAAACACAAAAACATACAAATTACAATAACACAAGATATTTTCAACGTTTCGAGCCATTAAGTCTTTCTCAAGAATATATACAACAGTGAAAAACAATGAAAACAGTAAAAACAATGTTACTACCACACAGGCACTAGATACACTATTGACATGTAAACAATAGGAAGTTCAAGGTGACAATGATGTACATGGAAACATGTAGTCATGAAAGCGGGTTTTAAATGTTAAAAATGTCTTGTGTATTCTAATTTATATGTTTTCGTGTTTACACCCTATAACCCCTTAGTCTTAGTGATAGTCTGTCGTGTTGAAGTGAAACATCACAAACCTGTGTTCTATGAAATAAGGACTATTGTTGTTCTGTCTCACTGCAGTACTAAACGTAGGCCTATATTGATTAATTTATTGCGTACCAGAATCTGGTTGTGGTGGTTTGAGACCCCATCATATATGGCGGTAAACAACTCACAACAGTTAGGCAACAGTACTGATAATCAGGAAATGTATGATATAATATACTATACTTTTAAAATGAGTTAAAATTTTAAGTTATCAACAGAATATGAAAATTATATGTGAAATAGTGTTGTCAGTGGTTCTATATTTTAGGATGGCTCTATCTATATTTGGCTGCAATACTCTCTCCACTTTAGCATAATATCAATTGACGTTATAAATATTTGTGAATGTATATGTTCATGTTCTTCTCTTTTATTCTCAAATACTGCTAGAGAATCATCAATTAGGGCATATCATATTTTAGAAATACTTCTTGTGTCATGCAAGTTGCCATGTAAGTGTCATTTTTATACAGATTGTGTTATAAGATAAAAATAATTGTCAAAGTATATCATTCTATTGACCTACCAGAATGCTACTTTCGTGTGTGTCTTCATAGTGTTCAATGTTGCATCATTTGTCACAATTTGATGTCAACAATATTGTTTTATTTTTTATACCAATAAACTTGTTTGAATTTGAAAAATATTTCTGAAAATTGGAATAAACCATAATTTTGTTGTATACTTTTTCTGCTGCAAATTTTGTGTGTCTTTCTTGGAGGGGGAGAATGAAGAGAAAGGGAAGTCAACACTTTTTTTTTTACATAATTAAGCAGGGGCTGGCGGTTCCCTGTATCTTGACAGTTGTTGAAAAGGGGAGGGGAAGGTACAACATTAGCAAAAAATGATTGACATAATTTATTGACCAGACCCCCCCCCTTTTTCCCCTTTGCTAAACAAAATGTGTTATACCTTGCTGATCCAGATCCAAGCATGCTTTCTTAGTTCTGTCAATTTCATTTTTTAAATTTGTGCTTTTCTATGGAAATAAGATAGCCATTAAAACATAATGTATTACCTAGTTGTGTGATTTGAATTCTTATTGAGACTACTAACATGCCAAACAAATCACAGACACAATGAGACACATTGTAAAGTGCCAGATATACTCTATATCAATGTATGATTCTTCTTCTTCAGCGTACATTCTCAAACTCCTGCTGAATTCTCTTGTAGCAGGACATGTCCTACTAGATTTCCAGCAGAATGTAGTCCAGAGAATGGAAATGTGTTGTGTCGCCGTTTTATTTGCACAAAGATAAACAATATAATTCATGCATTTCAGGCTTGGATATATAGATGATGAGGTAATATCCTTTAGTTGTAAGCGGGTAGATCGTGGTAGTCCATAGTCTTTCTGACAAAAGCATAGAGATAAATACTAAATAAAGTATACAGGTTACTGCAGATACCTAACTATCTACATAAGCATAGGTTTTTCTCAGTTATGTAACTGATTGAGGCCACAGGTTCTTCTCAGCCTTTCTGACAAAAGCACAGGTTTTTCGTGGTTGTCTTACTGAGGTGACAATCGGGCACTTATAAGGTTATCGTAAGGCATGGTTCTCAAAGGAGAAGGTTTATGAATTCATGTTTAGCACCAGAAGGTAGGCATTCCAGTACGCCAGTATCCCAGGGTTACCATGACCTGCCATGAGTAACAGCACACACTTCTTGGCCAACTATCTCATCATCATTCTGTAAGATTTGTTGACCCATCTGCAGTGATGACACATCTAGCATTTTTAATCATCTAGGAGTCTGCCACAAAAGAACAAAGGAGCAATATTCACTAGCCTGGATATCTTTGTCATCCACAGGGATGATTTGCTAGACAAAAGCTTATGGATTCATCTGACTGAGGCAACAAGTTCTTCTCAGCCTTTCTGACAAAAGCAGACTTTGTCAGCCAATCCCCTAGCTTTCCTTAGTTGCCTTGTATTGCATGCCTGGATAGAAGACAGTTGTATCCTAAACTAGGTAGGAGTCAAGGCTTCCATTGCTGCATGGGCATGAAGATACAAAATTATAGAGAGAACTTCACAGAAAGAGAAGAAATCAAACAATGAAGTTCTGGCAATAATGCATTAAAAATACTATTAAATGAAATAAAAATCAAACAAATAGAATATTTTGGACATATAAAAGACATGACACCATTTTCAAGATC
Source organism: Meghimatium bilineatum (assembly GCA_034231615.1). Lineage (NCBI taxonomy): Eukaryota > Metazoa > Mollusca > Gastropoda > Stylommatophora > Philomycidae > Meghimatium > Meghimatium bilineatum. The sequence continues at coordinate 2,103,802 of CM067301.1, forward strand.
TTTTTTTTTGACAGTAAAGTTGAGGGATGCTGAGCAAGAAGTAGGCAGAGATACACATGGTAGGAATATGTTGATGAGATGGACAACATAAAGGATACTTTCCTGTTAAGTGGCTATGTTTGTTTATTAAATAGGGGATTAAAACCTCTTGACAAGGCATGATTCTATCAAGTTAAGACCGGAGTCTGTGTTGGCTATACTGGGCTGTGTTTAACGAGCATATAATGTGTGTTTTTATATTGCCACAAAAATTTATAGTTTTTAGATACACTTTTTTTTCCAACAGATCATGTCAATATAATGACATTTTAAATATCACATGTGTGTCATGTCATATAACATATTCTTGCCTGAAAGTAGTCTGTCTTATGAATCTCCTGAAATCACCATGTTTTTGGCAAGTTTCCCCACGTGATCCAGCGACATATGCATACATTCCTGAATATCTTTTGTCCAGCGACGTCTTGGTCGACCTTTGCTTCTAATGTTTTTTTATCGCCTCCTTCCAACAGCACTCATTCCATGCAATCATATCAAAAGCTTTAGTGTAATCTATAAACATGAATGCAGATAGATGTTGAATTCTCTGCATTTTTCTATTGTCATCCTCATATTAAATATGTGATCTCTAGTGCCCCTTCCAGCTCTAAACCCTGCAAGAGATTCATGAATCTCTCATTCCATTTTGTTTACTGATTCTCGTCATTATAATGTGTAGTAATATTTTGCTGGCTTGATTTATTAGTTCAATTGTTCTATAATTGGAGCATAATTGCAGATCCCAGCTTTTTGGTATATATGGATATTTTCCAATCGTTTGGCCAGGTTTCTGTTTTCCAGAACTTGGTGCATAACTGATAATAGATGCTAATACTCTTCTCACCTTCTGCTTGAATTATTTCAGCTGTTATTTTGCTGCATCAAGCTGTCTTTCTCCTCTCTAATCCACCTCCTAAAACCTCCTAATTCGCCTCTTATGGCATACATGGTAGACAACAGTGCGACTGTTCTTTGCTCCACTGTTGGTCTCTGGTAAACACAAAGGCGGTGTATACATCAGCAGGGGTTCTTGTAATCAACTTCTTCATCTTCGAACTTCTGTAGAGCAACAAAATCATGTTCAGAGAACAAATGCACGGTGTCATGGTTTACAGCCTGACTGTGATATCTACATCTTTAGACCTGACACATCTGACTTAAACACAGATTCTAAGCAACTTTAATCTTCATGAGATAAGATCCTAGCTGGTCCCTCTTATTGCATTATATTTCATTTTGCACTAGACTATGTTTCATTCATTTAATTTGTATGCCTGCTGCTTCAACAGGAAAGTACTAGATACAGTCTATCATAACTCACCCTCAAGACAAAAGAAAGATGATGGAGGTGTGTTGCAGTCAGCAACAGGAGGTGTGTTGCCTTCAATATGTAATGTCACCTGATGATGTTAAGTGTCCAGTATGTCTAAATCACTCTGTCAATATGACTTACATAGAAGTCCCGGGCACTAAACATCTGTGATGATAATCTCAATAAATTTTCTTCAAACTCTTTGCTGTGGGAGACACAAAAATCAAAGGACCCTTCAATTTCTTAAGTTTTCACATCACAATGTAAACAACCAGTAAACTATGTGAACTATTAGCATGAGATCCGTTTGACATGTGGGATCATCTTCTTCTTCTCATTCGCTGTTGAACATATCTGCACAGGAAGTCTAGTTTGTTGATAAATGTTTCTGTATTTGAAAGCTTCTCAAGACTCCCATACAGATTACTCTGGATGTCTGTCTCTGTGGGCCAGTGCTCTGCCTTCAACTGGTTTAGTGTACTGCATTCAGAATATGCTCCGCTGTCTGTGCTGCCTGTCCACATGAGCACAAAAGTGATGAAACCAGTCTTTGTCTATGTAGCTGTTATCTTAACATACTGCATGATTACTGATGCGCCTTTTGACCTGGTATATCTAACTTCGGCACATGTGATTGCTTCGAAAGGATTGTGATCATGCACATTGAATGGGATGGTCTCTGAACAGTTTTAGTTTCCAGTTTCTGTTGGCTGAACTAAACCATATCTCTCTGTCAAGGAGCTGGTCTCAATGGGGGAGCTGTGGTATAATGAATAATCCATGCTGAAGTTGGATGTGTCTGCTGTAATGTGCAAATATTTCAGCAAAACTTTAAACCATAATGCATTTTGTTCTCTGAATTACTTCCTGCTAATCTTCAGGAATTCGAGAATGAACGCAGAAGGTTTACTTGGATAATATTTGATAACAACATATAAACAAAAAATATAAATTGGGTTAAAACATAGATTTACATTACAAAATATACTCAGAGCACACATTTTGACCAAAAGGCTTTTAATCAAGATAAGAACGAACAAACAAAAGGGAACAAAAAATTAGCCAGCAGACCGTATATAATTATGTCATATCAATTGACAGATATGGAAATAAAAAGTAGCAAAAATGATTGGTCTTATATTGATAAACAAAGCTCTTTTGTCAAAACATCAATGTCATGTATTTATTCATTGCAAAACTGCAATTTAGCACATTTTTTGCCATGTATTATTTATATTTATTTACTATATTTAATGAGAATGACCCCCATACTAGACAGCAGTAAGTGCATGCAACATGAGAATGGAAACCAGTAAGAGGCAGAGGAAGACTAAGAAGAAGATGGATTAAATCAGTTACCATCACATTCTATTAATAAGCTGTAAGACCATCCAGGAATTAGAGCTGCAGGCAGCGGACCTACTCGCATCATATGGAGAACCAAAACCTCTGCCCTATGTGTCACTTGCGGCACGAAAGGAACAAACTAATTAACAGCACATTCTAAAACGTCACAACATTACTACATATCAAGCGACCAAATGTGCCATAACCTGACAAACCGATCATTATTCAATTCTTTAGTGCCCTACCTTACAGCAAAATCAGAAAAGACAATAGATTTACAATATGGTTCACAAATTTACTGCAGTTTCTTTGTGATTTTATTTTTCATAATATTTAGCAGTACATGGCTTAACAATGTGGTTTATTTGCATATAGTTTATATAAGTTTATTTAGCAGTACATGGCTTAACAATGTGGTTTATTTGCATATAGTTTATCCAAGTTTATTTGCCTTGCTTCCTAGTACTCAATGCCATTTTCTAACTTCATAAAGGGGAGAGGGAGGTTTTGAACCCCCACCATTAAAATCACTCATCTATGGGCTTTCTCTTTGCTCCCCTTTCAGGCCCTGCATCACATAGAACCTACAAATAGAAAGACAATATCTTTGACAATATACTTACATATGCTCTAGCTGTAAGTTCTTCTCCGTTTCAATTGCTGCTTGAAGCTCATCAAGTTTAGGTCGGTTTCGCTCAACATCGGCTTGCAAACTGAAGTATACAAATACACACATGCAAGTTTTGCTAAGCACTAAGACCTTTAATTTATTCTATTTTTGTTTCTGTAACTAAAATCGATCAAAGCGTAGAGTGATTAAGACATTTTCCATGTGCTCAAGTGTACCCGAGTTGTTCTTCTTCTGCATTCATTCTCAAACTTCTGCAATGTGATTGCAGAAGTTAACGGATGTAATCTTCAGGATGGAATGCATTTTCATGGTTTGATTTAGAGCTTAGCTGTAATAGCTGTGTCCGGCCTGACATATGTGACTACAGCATGCCTTTTGGGTAAATTTCACCTTAAATGGGGTGGGATAGCCAAAAATCTGCAGAACCTCCTTAGTCGCCTCTTATTACATGCAGAAAGGTATTTTTGCTATTCTTTGCTTCCTTTTCAGGCCTGGCAATATGAGGGCAGTACATGAGTTCAACCCCTGGGGGGAGGTTTTCATTTCATTTATAAATAAATATTTTTAGATATCTGTGTGCGATTATTGCATAAAACTATGTAGTTAAGTGTTATGACTGCTAATTTTGTGAGACAGCTTGTCAATTCACTGAGAGAGGCAGAGTACGGAGTGTCACTTCATTAAGAGAGGCAGAATACATGTGAGGAAATGAAGTCAATCTTCTATGCTTTTTGAACCCTCTTGGGCTCATCAAAGCAGACTCTGCTCATTCTACCTTGCTGCATCCAGAAATACAACAAACTTTTATCAGTTTGCTCAGTCAACAACAATTAGTTGAAGCAGTTCCGGCCCACCACCTTTATCTCCACCCAGGGCCATGATATGATCTCCTTAGGGGAGGGGTTTTACGTAAAAAAAAGGTCATTTGTACATTTTTGTGCATCAGGTCTGCCTTTAGATGAAAATTTGATGACCTTTTGCAAAAAATTGCTAAGGAGGGTTTTTTTGGTTATCTTTTCGTCCATGTTTCTAGTACTAAAAGTCATGTCTCTACTTCTGATGTTATTTGCCATGTAATTTTCAGCAGGATGAAATTCAGGGAATAGGATTGCATTGTTTCAGCATTTTATTTGCACCAGTAGCCTGACACATGCTTTCGGCAGTGGTAACTAATACATAGGGTATATAAGTAAAACAGTGGCAAAGAAGTTCAATGCCTTTGAGATGAAATGCTACAGAAAATATTTAGAATATCATGGAAAGAAAAAAAAAGAAAAACTCACATATTGTAAACACATTGAATATTCCAGAGTGTTAGTTACTAAACACAATAACAAAAAGAAAACTACACATGTTTGGTCATATAAAGAGACACAACTGTTTAGAAAGACAAATAATGGAGGGCAGAGTACCTGGGAGGAGGAGAAAGGGCAGACTAAGAAGACGATGGACTGACGACATTAAAGATAAAATGAATATGTCATTGGAAAATGCAAGCAGCATGGCCCAAGACAGAGAAGAGTTCAGGGAGTTCCTTGGGAAGACAATGTTCTGGAGAGAATACGTCACATGACAAACTGATATGTTCAGTGTTTGTACCACTTGCACTGAACAGTGGATGTTTGTAGCCATATCACCAGTAGACCAGCCATGCGAGAGAACAGGTTCCCATACTGTAGACACTGGACACACCAGTTTGAAAACTTATCACTGTCAAACATGCTTGATATTGACAAGAATTGAGATAGAGATCATATGTATCAGTCCCTGACTGCACTACTAAGAAGCTAAGAAGTGTTTTCACTCACTGAAACAAATATAAAACATCTAATTAGGATAGCTCCTTACCTCAAAGAAGTTGTCACAATTTGGTCAACTTTTTGCTGTGCCACTGCCAAAGCCTCTGTGAATGAAAAATAAATGATATTTGTATAGATTGTAAAAAATTAACAAACATCACAAAACAAATAAAACATTAACATACCAATAGGCCTATATGTGTAAATATATGTTTGTGTGTGTGCTTGTATATGTGTGCAAAGTCCCACTTGAAGCTACCAAGGTCCATTGGTAGTGTTTTGTATTTGATATTTAGTATTAGGTTTACATTTGTATGTGATGAACAGCACCATAGGCATCATGTAGTATACTGTATACTAATATATATATATAAACACATGCATGAAGATGGTGACAAAACAATCCCTTCAGCTGAAAGCAGACAGTTCTTGATAGCACAGGTAGTCTTGTCAGATAAAAATGCATGTGTTTTTTTCCAGTTATTAAATGAGATGACACCCAAACTCATGTAAGATTGTTTTAGTCAAAGACATGCTTGCGCTATGGAGGTTCATCTTGTGCAAATAAAATGGTGAAACAACACATGTCCATTCTCAGGACTAAATACTTTCTTAAACATCTAGTAGGATCATTGTACTGCTACAAGAGAGATTTAGCAGAAGTGTGGGAGAGTTCACATCAACATCTAGTAAAAGTGTGGGAGAGTTCACATCAACATCTAGTACAAGTGTGGGAGAGTTCACATCAACATCTAGTACAAGTGTGGGAGAGTTCACATCAACATCTAGTACAAGAGTGGGAGAGTTCACATCAACATCTAGTACAAGTGTGGGAGAGTTCACATCAACATCTAGTACAAGTGTGGGAGAGTTCACATCAACATCTAGTAAAAGTGTGGGAGAGTTCACATCAACATCTAGTACAAGTTTGGGAGAATTCATATCAACATCTAGTACAAGTGTGGGAGAGTTCACATCAACATCTAGTACAAGTGTGGGAGAGTTCACATCAACATCTAGTACAAGTGTGGGAGAGTTCACATCAACATCTAATACAAGTGTGGGAGAATTCATATCAACACCTAGTACAAGTGTGGGAGAATTCATATCAACATCTAGTACAAGTGTGGGAGAGTTCATATCAACATCTAGTAGGATTATTGCCTGGTTACAATATAGAAAAGAACACAGTTTTAGAGTGATTACTTATATTAAAAAGATTATATAAAAATGTAATGATCAAATGTATTTGATAAATAGTTTCAAAGGGTGAACACATTCAATTTTATGGAAAGACCAAAACTACCTGACATCCTTCTGTGCTTTTCTTGGACATGCAAACATTTGTCTCTCACTGCAGATAATAATATAATTATTGAGAGTTAGAAAATTAGAAAGAGTTAGAAACACTACTGGACTGTTATACTGCAAAGAAATAATTCAGATTGTTCTTCTTGTAGTACATGTTCGGCAGCGTTAGTTATCATATCTGCCTACATTCTTCTGTCTTGTCTGCTATCAATAACCTCCAATACAGATGTTCTCCCATGCCACAGAGCCAAGCTGTTCAACATCTTCTCTCTTAGTCTTCCTCTATCTGTAGTGTGCTTCAACTTGCATTTTATCATGATTTTTCCCCATCTTTCCTCCTCTCATGATCTGTCCAAATAATTTTAATTTTCTTATAATGTGAAGAATGAGCAGCTGTCTGAGCCAGCAGCAGCAGCAGTCAAGATAAGATATAAATAATATTTTAAATCACCTATAAATTGTCAGGGCCGGAAGAGGATCAAAGCATAGTGACATTGTTACATGTCACATGGCTGAAACTTAGTGAACTTTCTGGGTGTGACTGAATCTGACATACTTATTGCACACCTCACAACATTTCTTTTCTGTTATAAATGTGATACTTTAGTTTGCCTGGTAGTGGTGACATATTTATTGCCCAGCTATTGGTATAAATACCTGCCTCCTGGTGATGCAGTGAACCATACAGCACTGTGCATGGCCATACAATTTCGTGGTGTCTATCTGGTGACAACTCCCTACCATCCCTTATTTTGTTTCCCAACTCACAAGTTTTATCTCTTGCTAAAACTAAGAGATCGTAAAAGTTCCACCCTAACCACACATCTCGCAAGAAGATCCTTAGGTGTTTTTTGTAGTTTTTTTTGGGGGGGGGGTAGAGATGGTTGTCCCATACCATGAAGTGATGGTCTGCGATTAAGTAAAATGTACCTCTAATGGTGAGGTATACTCCTGTCAACCGCAGATTTTTTATCAAATTTTGTTATATCAGAGCTTTACTACCATAAAAAAATAATCGAGGTAATCGAGTCAACATGACCTCCAGAACACCTCATAACAACAGTTATCTCATTTTATAAAAAAAGTAGGGCGAAGCATTTACTCTGCAACGTGCTGTGTCTCATACCAAAAAAGGCACAGATATTACAGCTGAGATTTACACCATACCACAAAATATTTCATAATACCGTATACATAATACACATATCACAACACAACGTATTTCATTCTCTGGAATACATTCTGCTCATTTGCAGAACTTTGAGAATGAACGCAGAAGATACTTTACATTTCTGTAAGCAATACATATTATTCTTATGGAAGTCAATAATGAAAACTAAAAATACAAATAACATAAACACCAATAGGCTTATGTAGTGTGCATGACAAACGTTAAAAAAGCCATGGATAATAAAAAAAAATTCAGAATGAAGTACTGAAAGTTCATGAAATGATAAAGCTAGTGATTTTTATCCCTTCTTCTTCTCATTCACAGTTTGACATGTCTACACAGAAAGTACAGTTTTCGTTAAAATAATGATACTATATTTGAAAGCTCCTCGTTTCTCTCATACAGATTTCTGTGGATATTCATCTCTGTGGGCCAGTGTTCTTCCCTTAACTGGTTTAGTGTCTTGCAGGATATTTTCCGCTGTGTGTTCTGCCTGCCCACATAAAAACTGAGGTGATGGAACCAATCTCAGTCTATTTAAGTGGCTGTTTAGTCTATTGTGTCCTGTCCTGATGCAGAAGTTAATAACCTGTTCAGCTCTGTCAAGATAGTGATAGTTGTCTTTTGAGTGGTCAACTTTCCTGATAGCCTTAATGAGCATCCTCCTGTCTTGGTAGATGATTTCTTTGTCTTTTTTTCCTATGTTGCTACGTTTTTGCAGGCTTATCTGACCTTTCATTTCCTGGTATGCCACAGTGGGGGATGGTATCCCCTGTAGTGCTACCATTCTTTAGATGACTATTATCAAGCCTGACAGTTTAGCGCTGTCAAGGGTTTGTAGGACAGGCATAGCATCAGTAAAAAACATCACCTGTTGACATTGGCTTGTTGTGTTTGCAATTATTTTTGCAGCAACATTTAGGGCCTAAACTTCTGCATAGCCGTTGGAGCAGAAGATTTCAGTTGGTGAACATGTGGGTTCATTTTCTTTTTCTTGATATTTTTCCAAAGCTAGTCATAAAGATTATGTAGAAACAGTCTTAGTGGGACTAAGTAGGCAGAGCATTTACTAATCAATGTGCTATGTCTCCTACCAAATTCCTCTGGAGAGGGTTAACAATCAAGTATAGGCCTAGGCTGCAGATCGTAAACAGCATGGACTCTGAGATTGAATACAATAGTAACAGTTTCACATTTATTGGAAAAAGCGAATGATAATGCAAAAATAAACCCAGATATCTGAGCTTAATATCACAATGCGGAATTATCTTTAATAACTGTTAACTGGACACCTAAACAGAAAGATATTTAAGTATTAAGATTATACAAGCTGGTGTGCCCCATGATAATGATTCTATTATTACATAGCATCTATCAGTTTAAGTATACAAACCACGATCACGTTCCTGCTCCAGAGAGTGACGTCTCTGTTTGACCTCATGGAGTTTCTGTTCCAAGCATATTTTCTCTAGATATGCAAAACAAAGACAGATCTTCCTTAATTTGTTGCTTACTCTTGTAGATTTATAATTTTATAATATGAACATTTAATGTTTTAGCTAAAATCTCCTATTTGTATATGGATGCTGATTGGCCAAATTTGGAAAATAAACTGATTCAAGTTGCAAGGCGAATTAATGTCAGCTGAACAGACTTAGCTGCAATCTCGATGGATACATTATGATGTTTTCAAAAAAATGTTTAATGCTTTCTAATAAATTAATTTAAATTCGCTAAACAATTTTGTTTTTCAGCTGAATAGATGGAACATATTAAAAAATTTAAGCAATTTCAGTATCTTTCAATTGTGAAGCAGGTCTACTGTCAAAGATAACTGTTTTAAGCCATTAGGTATCCATCCACCCTCCCTTGTCAATAATTAAAGAACCCCTTTCCTGGTTCATTATGTCAAAAACATGTGTACTGTATACCCCTCCCCAAAATAAATCTTTTAGCAGAAAAACTGTGACAAAACAACATAATTGTATTCAATTTGTATAACTTTTTTTTTCAAATTCACACAATTTAATTGGTACGTCCCTATATAAAAACAGTTTTATTAGCAAAAGTTTTGTCACCCCCCCCCCCCACTTTTGTCAACAACTATCTATCTATCTGTCTATCTATACAATGTGCTCCTTGTTTGCCTTACTGCTTCAGAGGTAGAAGAATTCTCTGCAGATGGTCTTCTTGTGTGCTGTTTGTAAACTTGTTCCTGTGGCTTCCGTGATTTATGTGGTCCATCTTTTACATGGTCTGACTCTGGCTTTATAGCCGTGATATCTATCTGTCATTGTCATCTGTAGCATGCTGTCTATTGGTAGTCTGGAAGTGTGTGAAAACCATTTGATCTGTTGTTTTTTGATGGGTTCCAATACTGGTATTGTTTTCGTTATCTGTCTGATGTTATCGTTTCTAATTCTATCTCTTAATGACACTCCGAGTATTCTTCGTAGACATGTCATTTCTGCTGTCACTATTTTTCTTTTGTCTTGTGCTGTCATTGTCCAGGTTTAGTACTGAACTGTCTGCACAGTGATGGGATAATAGTGCAATTTTAGTGTCTATGTTTACATTTATGTTCTTAAAAATATGCGCCATTTGTCATGGGATTAGGTATGTTTTACTGCATCTATTTTGTATCTCTTTACTGGTTTCCCCTTCACTCGATATAATTTAATTTTAATGCTTCTTTTTGAATATCAGAACCGAAAGAGGGTGGCAGTGTCACGTTTTGAATGAGGGAAACGTCAATCTTTGACTCAAAGGAAAAGTCTTATTGATTAAATAAACAGTCAATTATAGCATTAATGGTTTCAAATAACTTTACAGGTTGTCCTATTATCAGTTTACAAAACGCTGGAATATTAGGCTTACCATTTTGAAGTTCTTTTAAACTGAAGAATAGGCTATCTATGCGTGCGCTAGGAACTTGCATTTTCTAGTTTCTAAGTATAGCAGACGACAAACAGGAAATATCGTCTGCACAATATAAAATTGCCAACTCGTTCGGTCAAAAATTCACTATAGTAGGCCAATGTTCCAAAATGTATGGTCCTGTTTACAAATCTTTAATTCTGCAACCATTTGAGTAAAATTTATGAAACTTGTTGCACTGCTTTTTCATTCCAATGACCAAATATATATTTATGCTCAGTTGAAAAGAATAACATTTTCAAAATGCTTTGAGTTCAAACCAGTATATTGGGGAGGGGTGGGGTGATGGTGTCGAATTAATCCCCCCTCTAGGAAATCAGAACATGCATGTTCCTAGTAGGAATGCAGTCAAAAAATGAATGGGCCCAATTGCTTTCCCTTATCGAATTTTCGCAATAAGTTGATCACATCTCCCATTAAAGAGAGAATTGGACAATAAAACTGGCAAATGACATTTTTTGTTATTTAGGTAAGAACCCTATATTTACTTAAAAAGTATCTACGACCCTGTTAACGGTTATATATAATAAAGACAGAAACAATCTTCCTAAATATATTAAATCTCATGGTCATTTTTATGTTTTTATTTCAAATTTAGAAATGTAGAGAATAGCCTACACCTTAGACCTACATAGGTGTTTCATAAATTACACCGAACCGTTTAATTGTGTTAAACATCCCCAAATATGGTCCATCATGGAGACATAGACTTTCCCAAACATATAATACATCTTATTGAAACACTATACGACGAACAAAAAAGCAGCAGTAAGAGTGGAGAGAGAAACATCTGAATGGATCGCTGTTGCGTTCTGTCCCCTTATCTTTTTAACATATATGCAGAGAATATAATGAGAAATTATAAGAGAAGAAATTGAAGAAAATGAGTTTTATCCATTAAATATTGGTGGGTACAAGAATCCAGAAATAATATGCAGATGACACATTCCTCCTTACTACAGATCATGAGGTACAGAAACAGCTCATCACAACAACAAAGAAATACAGTGATATCCAAAATGTATATCTAAACCTACAGAAAACAATAATTATGACAACAGACAAAACAAAGATCAAACTAATAATCAACATAGACAATATAGAACTAGAATACTGTAAACAAATTCGAATATCTATGAGCAAATATAAACAGCTCTGGAGATTGTTCAGTTGAGATTAGAAGAAGACTCGCGATTGCAACACTCAACACAAATGAGAAAGCTATAGCAAAGTAGTAATAACGACACAAAAGTAACATTTTTAAGATCATGTGTTTTCCAAGTGGCAACATATGGATGCGAGACTTTGACTTGAAACAAGACAATATCTAAAAGAATAAATATATTTGAAATGAAGTGCACCAAGAAGATCATACGAATATCATGGACAGAGAAAAATAAGAACATTGACGTTTTTAAATTAATGAATCTAAATGAAGGCTGGATTCTCATCATAAGAAGGAAGTTACAGTATTTTGGACAATTAAAGCGACTTGATGGTATCGAGATGCTGATTCTGGAGGGCAGAGTGCCAGGTGAGAGAAGAAGAGGAAGACAAAACAGACGATGGACCAGCGACATCGAAGAATGTTTGCACATGTCTCTGGCCAATGTAGGCCTGTTTGCCCAGGACAGAGAGGCTTTCAGAGTATCCACGATGAAGACAACGTTCTGGAAAGAATATGTCACTGGATATATTTCAAATCGCCATGCAATCTGGGGAAAATCCCTGCGCGTAAAACTTGAGAAGTGAACACAACGTACCAATTAAGTTGGGTATCCAGGGCCGTAGATATGATTACAGTTTTAGCAAATTTTTGTTTAGAAGTAGTCTTTAGTCCGATTTCGCATGCTAATTTTTCTATTCGGGTGGAATTAAAAACCCCATCCCCTTATCTACGGACCTGGTGGTATCGACAGTAAAGACGTGTATTCATTCCACGCTTCCATATGATATTTGTCTGGACAATGCAGCCGAGGCTATTTCAAGTCTATTCGTTATTTCTTTGTTAGTTCTTCCTTGCTCATATACGATCCAAAGTATTTAAAGGTACTCTATTAACTTTTAGTTTCTGAAAAAAAAACAAACACCAAGATCCTCAGAAAAAAATCCATAGACCCTATGTAGCAACAGTGAACAACAGTAAAACTATGATCCGACTGATATGAGTGTATGCCTAAGCATATTTCCCTGTATGTTTCCAGTTAGACGCAAAAATAAAATAATTCCTTGGTCACTGATATTTGTCGGTACATACATACCAAACATTTGTTTGTAGTGGATGCAATCGAAACTGTGGTATTTTATTAGCTACAACTCCTTCCTTACCCACTGGTATTTGTAGGTTTAGATTGACTACCACAGATCTTTGCTATTATAAAACCTGCTGAAGGCCATGTCTGGATGTTGTAATCAACCCGCTTTATCTGTATCAAGTTATGGGATTGCACGTTAATCATATCAGTTTCCTAATGAGTAGAACAGTGGTTCTCAATTATTTTTTAAAATCATGACCCTCGTTTGGGAAAAGTTTTACTTTATGGTCCCCTGGTGCATAAAAAGGACATTGGCCTTCTTTACAAACCAAAGCTATTTCTTCTTCTTCGTTTATTCCCAAACTCCCGCTGGATCTCTCTTGTAGCAGGACCATGGTCTTACTAGATTTCCAGCAGGATGTAGTCCAGAGAATGGAATGCGTTGTGTCGTCGTTTTATTTGCGCAAATGGCCCGACACATCTGTCCATCAAGTATGGTCTTCAACAAGGTATCGTGTCTTTTATACGTCCAAAATACTCTTTGTTCTTGATATGTATTTCCTTTAATAGTTCTATTTTTTTCATATGAAGTTTGTTAGATCCTCTGTGTTTGTTTTCTTCTCTTTCCATGATACTCTCCCAATTCTTCTATATATACACATCTCAAAGACATCAATTGTCTTCTAATTGTTTATTTAGTGTCCATGTTTCTGAGCCATACATTAATATAGAATAGATGAAACATTTTATAATTCTCAATTTTAGGTTTTTTTGTAATTTGATTAGATGTCAATATTTTTGACATGTCATTGAAAGCACTTTTAGCTATTCCTATTCTCCTTTTACTTTCTGTTTCACATCTACCATCATTGGTAACGATCTACTTGTTGTAGTATCTCTTCCTGTAGTTTTATATTTATAACTTAATACGATAACTTAACTGCCACTATGAGTAGCAAAGTCTTTTGGGACTTGCAGAAAGCTTTGGAAAACTTCCACATAAAAAGAAATGCAAATAAAGACACACTCCGTTATAACAACTTGGTCAGAACCGACGACATGTATGTAATAACGAAATTCGCTATATACAGCACACATAATAAAGAATAGCCTAAATATAATTGGTGATTTTAAAGTGTTGTTACATAGGGAAATTTGTTATAAAAGATGAACTATAGAGATATTCCACTGTTATAAAAGGGGATGTGCTATAGAGGGTTTCAACTGTACCCATCTTGAGATGAAAGTAAAACTGCACTGCCAAAACAGACTTTTTTCTGCCTCAGGATTTTATCATTATCGACATGGACACTATTATATGTTCTGACTTATTGAGTTCCAGAAGTTGTCAACAGTCTTTTTCTGGTGAGTAGTTCTACACTTGGCAGCTCCATGTCATTCTTAAAAAAGTACAAGTCTTCTGAAGTTGACTTAGAGATTAATTAAGTTAGTGACTGTTTAAGGTTTCTGTACACGTTTTTTTCATGGCAGTTGAGAGGGAAGGGTAGTCAATAAGGAAGTGTTCTGCTCTGTTGTTGGGATGAAAGCAGTGTCTACACTTGTATATATTAATGTTAAATCAATTGATTGGGGGGGGGGGGGGGATTAAAAGGGACTTTAAGGCTGGATTTGGCATGGGGACAATATTTAGCCCACATATTGTAAATTAAAATAATGGATCTCAACATGGCATAGAGCTTCCCCAGAGGACTAAAACGATTTCTAGGGAACCACGAAAACAAACTTTAAAATGGGGACCACAGACCCATCTACAAAGACCACAGAGGTGGCTATTTGAACAATAATTAATCAGATATAAAGTAACAAGCTTTCAAGAAAGTCAAAAAGCTATTTCTTAATGCTTCAGGGGACCCAGTAAGGAAAATTGTCCCAAAAAGGGCCAAAATAGTTTGAGAACCACTAGACTAACAATTTTGAACACAGAAATAACAACAACAAAATCAGGATATCCATTCAACTGTTCATATATTTAACATTGCCATGATTAATACAGATAAATTGATCAATCTGTCAGTAACAATACTGAGTGCATATTGCAACAATACCAAAAGCAAGCCAAAAATGTAATATGCAAGTAAGTGTAACATATACAAAAGTAGTATTAGCAGATTATAGACAACATGCAAAGTGTTGCAGTTATTATTCTAATGTAGTAAAAAAAGGAGTAAATATTCTAAGAATAAAGTAAAAGGGTATACTACATGTGTACCACTTTATTATTCTTCTCTCAGTCATACACCAATATAAATGTCTTCAATGAATTGAGATGTGGTCAAGTCACGAGACAGAGCCATATTTCTCAAACCACATTCACAATTTGTATTCTGGAGAATGGAATGTGTCATGTCATTGTTTAAAGCTTGTATGCAATATCTGTGCCTTTAGGTCTGACACATCAGATTTCAGTATGCCTTCTGGGTCACATTGACCATCTATGGGACAGTTAATTCCACCCCTAAAATTACCTTAGTCGCCTCTTAGGCAATGCATGTTAACATTGTTGCTAGTCTTTTCTCCCCCTCAACACAATGAATGACTACAATATTTAATATCATAGACGTGCTACTGATGTTCACAATAACATTTAGTATTCTTCTTCTTCTTCAGCGTTCATTCTCAAACTCCTGCTGGATCTCTCTTGTAGCAGGACAATGGTTAATTCTAGATTTCCAGTAGGAAATGTCCAGAGAATGGAAATGCACTGTGTTGCCATTTTATTTGCGCCAATGGCCCGACACATCCGTCATCGACGGTATTTAGTATTAGCTTCTGGAGACTGTCAAACTGCAGAAAGCAAAGATAATGCCGTGAAGTTTCTCCATGTGCTGGATCTGGACACTGCACAAGAAAATCAATCTAGATTGCAGCGGAGCAAAATCAGAATCAACCAACTCATTCTGTGGTGCTGATCACAACTTATTCCAACTGGATCTCTCACATAGCAGTTCTGCTAGATTTCCAGAAGGATGTAGACAAAGAGAACAGAAATGTATTGTTTCCATTTTATTTGGGTCAATAGCCCAGCACATAAGACTTCGGTAATTAATATGTTCAGTTTATTTTACCAATTTCACTGAGCAGTGGGTCTGTAGTCATGTTGTTAGTAGGCCAGTCATACCTTGCAACGCGTTACCTGTACTGTGCACAGGTCAACAACCTCAAATCTAGCCACTGACAAACTTTGCATGATATTTTTGTTAATGTCTGTCGCTATCAACATACATTAAGCACGACTGTTTTCTTGAGTTGCCACAGTGCCCGTTGATTAGCTTTTCAAATGGTCTATAAATATATTGCAGCTTTATGATGTAAAAAAAGTTCAGGAGTGAATCGGTTAACTGATAGTGGCATGAGTTCAAATGGGAGTATGTAGAGCAGATGGAGGAAGGGTTTAATATAGCTATGAGACACAGCAGCTGGTAAAACCCTTCAAAATCTGCTGGGGAAAACTCAACATCTATGGGTGTGCTCAAATGGTATTGACGCCAGTTTATAACTAGTATCTGGAAATTGTACTTATTCCGACAACTTGATCTCTTCATTATGCACCAAACATTCCCTGTATTAGCTTCTGTATCTACAAATAACGGCAATCCTAGATTGTTTTAATTAAAAAAAATCTTTTGTCAAATTTTATTTTTGGCGTTAATTCTCAAAATCCCACTGGATCTCTCTTATAGCAGGACAATGGACCTCCTAGCTATCCATCAGGATGGAATCCAGAAAACAGAAATGTGTTTGTGTTGTCATTTCATTTGCAACAATGACCAGACCCATCTGACTTTGGCTATGCTTTACAATATAATCATTAAGGTTTTAAATTAAATTATAGCAACTTGAGTGTATCATAAACTCTGTTTTGCAAGTAAAGATATATGGCACACCCGTAAAAGTAATATCTTTCAGTCAAAAACATCAAATTTTTGCAACAAAGATCTGAGAATTTTCTATTCACAAAATCACTCAATGACATAGTACCCTTTCCAAGAACTCAGAAACTATTTAAAAAACAATATATGTATCTTAGGATAAAGTACTTCTTCATTCATTCATTCTCATACTTCTGCAGATTAGAAGAATTTAGTCCAGAGAACAGATACAATTTGTCATGGTTTACAGCATGGCTGCAATATCTGCACTTTTCGGCCTGACACATCCAACTTCAGCATGGCCTATGGCTCACTTTGACCCTCTATATGATGGGACAGCCAACTCCCAACACCTCCTCCATTGCCTCTCACCACATCCCTGAAAAGTAGTTTCTTATTTTTCTTCTGTCTTCTGTTGGACCTGCTAGATCTTCAGGCCAGTTGCCAGGACAAAGCTCTCAGTCTTTTTCATGTCAGGAGCATCTGCCCCAAATTTTTGTCTCAGTTCAGTCCAGTGTGATCATGTCTTACTTCGAAGGTCTTTGTAATCTGGTATCTTGGAGTATCTGTTCCGGGGTCTGTATGCCTGTTCCGCACTTGATGTATGGGGTCTGGTTTCGAGTCAATGTCCATAATCTTTCTTCCACTGTGATGTTATA
This sequence comes from Meghimatium bilineatum, assembly GCA_034231615.1. NCBI lineage: Eukaryota > Metazoa > Mollusca > Gastropoda > Stylommatophora > Philomycidae > Meghimatium > Meghimatium bilineatum. The sequence goes on from CM067301.1 coordinate 2,121,153, forward strand.
AAGGTTGCAGATTATTGTTTTGGCCTCATTGTATGACAGAGAACAGCTGAATTGTTCCATTTTTCCTCCTGGTTTTGCTAGGGCATCATCTCTCTCATTTCCTGTGGCAACACAATGGGCAGGTAGTCAATGAAGAATGATAAACAGTATTGCTATTATCTGCTCCACGTACAGCCTGGCAACACGGACGTTAAAGTACTTAAAAACATAGAAAACTATAAATTGTGCTTCTATAATAACAGTACAGGAAAATAAATGCAAGAAACATAGATAAACAGGATCAAATAAATCATGCTAGAAATATTAACGTACCATTATAATATGTGCATCATTGACAAAAGATCATTGCACGGTTTAAAATAATGTTACATACATATGAGCAAAAACAGCTCTTGGGCATTTGAAAGTGGCAGAAGTGAGATACAATAATGAAAATAAATGGAAGGTGAAGATGATGTGTGGCACATGGTCAAGAGGTTAAAACATTGGTCTCACATTCGTGAGGTCCAGAGTTTGATCCCCGGTAAGGAGATGGTTTTTTTCTATTGGAGTTTGAATTAAAATACAGTATGACAGCTTTTCTAAAATAAATGATGATGATGAATGCTAGGGTGAAAGATTACAAAATGGTTGCTGGCTGGGGATTCATAATTTATGTTCTATAACTTAGATTCATGAGTAGAAGCCATCATCATATAGGGGGTGGGGAGGAACGGACACACACACACATTCCCAAAAGTGCTCAGGTCATCAGGCATCTAAAGATTGTATAATACTAGTATCCTGGTCAGGTGTTGATCATGGCATCATGGCTTGTTTGGATATTTCTGGAAAGGACATACCTTTTCTCCATCTCCCCTTGTAATCTTCAACATTCATTCTCCAACTCATGTTGGATCTCTCTTGTAGCAGGACAATGGTCCTAGATTTCCAGCAGGATATAGTCCAGAGAATGGTAATGTGCTGTGTCACAGTTTTACTCGCGCCAATAGCCCGACACACTCCGTCTTCAGCAGACAAACATATTTAAACTTAAAAGCGTGTATCATACATTTGAACCAATCTTCATACTCCTCAACAAATACACGAATGACCAAACAACTAAATGAAATGAAATTAGTGAACCAAATGTAATGTAATGGTGGGAAGGACAACTATCTGATGTGGAATGTCAGCTTCGACCTCAATCAGTCTCGCACTCATGCCTGACAGCAATTTCCTTGAGCACATGACTACTATTTACACAGAAGCTGGGGTAAATAAAATACATAATTTAGGTAATATTTTGAGCTGAAATATAGGACGACCCTTCTGGAAGTAGATAGTATTGGCCCACACGAGCATCTCTGTAGAAACCACATTGTCAGAAACTCACAGCTGCCTAAAACAAACTGCTCTTACATGGCTAATATAAAACTAGATGCTAAGTGATTGATCACAGTACAGGTCATTTTCTATACTAAATTTTGCCACCTCAGTGGTATAGTGGTCAGCTTCACAAACAGAACTTGGTTGAACTTGTTTGTGGTTCAAAACCATTCAACCACATTGTACTGATGATGCGATTAGATGTATAGTGGTTCGTACTCACGGCAGTTCACAGCACAAGTGGAAATGACAATAGATAAATATATATATATATATATATATATATATATATATATATATAGTGGTTCGTAAAAATTCAACATTACTTGAGAACAGCATTGTGCTATATAGGATATGTTAAAATAGTTTTATTGCGAGTGTCTACCAAGTCCCTGAGCACTTATTATGGTGATGATAGTTAGTTTAGTTAGTTTGTTCCTTTCGGGCCGCAAGCAACAAATAGGGCAGAGGTTTTGGTTCTCCATAAGATGAGGTCCGCTGCCTGCAGCTTTAGTTCCTGGATGGTCTTACAGCCTATTAATTCCCCTTCTTTAAGAATGGTGTTAAGGGTTGTTTTAGGTCTTCCTCTTTTTCTTTTACCCTCAGGTGACCACATAAGGGCTTGTTGGTTTATTCTGTTTACATCTAGTCATAAAACGTGACCAAGGTATTTCCATCTTCGTTTTCTTAATGATACGTCATATGAATTGTGATATTTAGTGCGGATCTGTGAACTTCAGTGCACAGTGACTTTAGAGACAGCATTGATTATGCTAAATCATATCTACTTTTGCAGTGGCAACATTTGGTTTCTATGCCGCATGACTCAAAGGTTATATAGTTGGTCTCACAACTGTGAGATTCAGGGACTTGCTCCCGATAAAGACTGGGTTTTCTCCTGCCTGAGGATAAATTAAAAAACTCGCCCCGTACATGCTATGGTGGGAGCAAGGGCATAAAGCCTTTATCAATCAAATCACACACAGCCTCCGTGTAACACCCTAACGAGAAACTGCAATACTGACAGTTTTTTAAAAATACAAATAACTACGAGATCTGAGCAATGATAACTGCAATGGAAAATAATATAGCATTTGAAATGAAATGCCATGCTGAAGACGGATGTGTCATGCCATTGGCGCAAGTACAATGGCGACACAATGCATTTCCAGTCTCTGTACTACATCCTGCTGGAAATGTAGTTGGACCACTGTCCTACTTAAAGAAAGATCCAGTGGGAGTCTGAGAATGAAATCTAGTAGGATCATTGTCCTGCTACAAGAGAGAAGCAGTGGGAGTTTCAGAATGAACGCTGAAGAATAAGAAATAAAATGCTATATAAAGGTTTTAAGAATATCACGGATAGAACAGTTTATTGAACACAATGTATACAAAGACATGAACAGAGAATAAGACTGGATCCTCAATACTATCAAAAAATGCAAGCCAACTTATTTCGGACATATAAAGACACACAATGGTTTTGAAAGATTAATCGTGGAGGGAAGGGTCCCAGGTATGTGAACAAGAGGTCATCCAGGATGTCACTGAACAAATAATAGCTAGGACCATTTGAATATGAAGATGGAAGAAGCAGAACAGCTTGCACAAAATTGGGAGTTGCAGCGCAGACAACGTTCTGTAAAGAATCTGTTATATGGAACATGGTATCTATTCAGTCGTATACTTATTATGCCCCCTATACTTATTATGTCCCCTGATTTTACTATATTCCACTATACTTACTATGTTCCCTTACTCTTACTATGTTACCTTACTCTTACTATGTTACCTATACTTATTACATTCCCCCCAAAATATTACTATCTATTCAGCCCTATATTTACTATGTTTCCCCCAAAAATGTCACTAGACAGTTCTACCAACATTAACCCCTCAGCTGCTGAGGCATCCTTAAGGATAAGATGAAAAACCACCGCCATTTTGCGGAGATCTTTCTCTTCTTAGCCTCAGAGGGAAAAAAAACTGGCTGGATGCTTATAATAAAGCAATCAGATGAATTGTTTCCCTGGGAAACTAAGACGTAGATGATCGCTGCAAAATGGCAGCAACCCCTCATCGTATCCTTAAGGATACTTTCACATCTAAGAGGTTAGAAGTAAAGTCTTCCTTTTTTCATGCCATTGAGACATATTGGAGAATACAGTTTTAGGCCCATATTTTTCATTGACCAATGGATGATGAGGTCAGCATCAAGCCTGCAGCTTTACTTTTCCAGAAGATCTGGTGCTCATATTCCTTTTTCTGGGTCAACCCAGAAACAAAACATTGGTCAGTTCCATATCTTATTATTAAAAAAAAATCTCACTCAGATCTAGTGATGTCATGATATGCCACAACAAATGTGGCCAGATAACAACATATATTCAGTCCAAACAAGAGACTAACATAAAATTATACCTAACTATAATATAAGACCAACCAGGCAAAAGCAACTGGTTATACAAATGCATAAAGTAGATTATATATGCAATTATATAGGATAACTGAAGCAAAAACAAAAACAATACAAAAAAATTGATTAGAAATAATTTCAAATTTAAACAAAAAATTTGAACCGAAACAATATTCATGACAAAAAGGACAAAACTGTCCAAGATTTAAATAAAAAATAAATAGTAATATCAATAGTAATCAGATAATACTTGCTACGGTAAAGCCCTCTCTTTATTGCAAGTACACCTAGAAATAAGACTTTGATGTACTCTGGATCCTCTCTGATGTAAAATTTTCCAAGAATAAACTAAATACAATCCTATAATAGTCTCTATAGACTTATGCACCAGGGCGCAGACATTACATCAAGAGCTACTAGCTACAGACAATTCTAGGACAGCAGAACAGTTGCAGTTTTGTGGTTAGTGTAATGGCTTCCTTGACTAGGTTCAATTTCTGTCCAAAAAGAACAAAATAAAGTTTTTAAACCACAAATGACTCCTGGTCCATATGTTGCTGGCCCGAAAGGCGAGTATTATTGTAACGAAGTAGAGGTCGACTGATCACTGAAATCTTTTCCCAGACTGTAATTCTCTATAAAGTAGATCTTTCATCATTCTGTCATCTTCCATCCTCTATAGTGTGTACCAGACATCAGAGTCTGCGCAGATGGATCATATAAATTACTGTAGTATTGCCCGTTATTTCCAATACATCAGTGTCAGTGCCTTTGTCCTGCCAAATAACACCAAGAATTCCTTGTAGGTACTGCATGTGAAAGCTATTTAGTTGTCTCTCCCGGTGCATATAGGCTGCCAATGTTTCACTGCTGTAGAGGAGGATGCAGAGGACACGAGCCTTGTAAACCAGGAGTTTAATTTTTATAGTTAATTTTCTGCTTCCTCAGACCCTTTTTGTTAGTTTGTTCATTGTTGTAGATGCCTTGCCAATCCTATTGCTTATAAATTGGATAATTTATTGTTGACTGAGGACTAGATATGTAAAATGGTCAACAGCCTCTAGGATGGTGGCACCATCAATGACAATTTGTGGTTGCTGAATGGCAGCCTGCGTCATCGTCATCATCAGGTGCCATGCCGGCTGGCATAGGCAATCATGGTTCTCCACAACTCTCTGTCTACAGTATTATGTATCAAGATCATTGTTGTTTCCCTGCCATGCAACTGTCTAATATTTTCTCACCCTCTGTCTCTGTTGCCTTCAATCTTGCCTGTTGGGACTATGTTCTCCAAACCTGCCTGTCTCATGAAGTGGCCAAAAAATGCGTCATATGTGTCTTTTTTTGCTGATTGTTAGTGGTAACTAATGGCAGACATCAGAAAAGGCAGTTAGTAGGTGTGGCAGTTCCTCATTTGAGTGTGTCATAAATGCAGGTCACATGGCATATGACCGAGCTTATCAGCAGGAATCACTGTTCGTGAAGCTTCGCAAACTCCTGTGGTATGAGCAATCTCAAAAGATTATTTAATGTCAAAAGCTATTCTTCAGGGTACGGTCGAAGGGAGAATAAGACGTGGTCAGAAAAGTGCTTGGTTGGACAATATCAAAGCATGGATAGAGTGAAGTTTCCAAACTCAGGATGACAGACAGGTCAGTGTCTAATGTTGCCAAAAATGAGAAGAAAACTTAGACAGAAACATATGGTACACAATTGAATGTTTCATGAGGATTCTGGGGTTTAATTATGAGGCATGTGCTCTAAATGATAATCTTGACAAGAAACTTGCTGCTATGTTGAGAAAGAGTACATATGTAGAAACCTGAGTGCAATGAAGTCAATACCTTATAATTGTGAGTATGTCACATCATACTAAAAATACTGTCACATATCTCAGACTTGTCAATATTTCTGCTGCACCTACTTATAATAACATGCACTATGCAACATTCTTGGAAATCCTGATTAAAACAAACAAGTGTGCATTGCTCTGTTATGAGTGACAGAATATCTTTGAAAAAACTCAAATACAATCTAATCACTTCTCTACACTTTTACGACAAGCAAATTTGCACATCGGTTAATTATGTTTACTTCCAAGTAGTCAATTCTCCCAACTGAAAATGAATATCTAGAGATAATGGGTGAAAATAAAGACATCTCAATGTCCAGTCATAAATTAGGTATGTTGATTATTCTATTCACACTCTGGACAGCCCATAGGTGCTCAGAACTCCGCTTCAGTAAATCTCTCAGGGTATAATGGTTGATGGTTCTGGTTCTATATTGGCTGAGTGTCATTTTTGAAATCCTTGTTAGGTGTTCTCTATGGCCACGCGTAAACCGCATATTCTCTATGGCCACTAGTAAACCACATATTCTCTACGGCCACTAGTAAACCACGTATTCTCTACGGCCACGCGTAAACCGCATATTCTCGATTTTGACTCATGCTCATGTATCTCAAAATTCTCTGATCGTGCAGACTCATGAAGAGCACTGTTTATGTTTGCTTTGTCCATAGGCTGACCATCTGTTATGGTGGTAAGGCTAGCTAATTTGTCGGCTCATTCGTTTCACTCCACACTTGCATCTCCTGGGACAAAGATAAGTGGAATTTTTCGCAATGAGTCCCACATTTTAGTTCTTTCTAATGACTGCAAACCCCCACCCCTCAGACATAAATAAATATAATGACATCTCACTGTCCAATCATAATAAAATCAATGACATCTCAATGTCCAGTCATAATAAAATCAATGACATCTCAATGCCCAGCCAAAAAAAACAACATAATGACATCTTAATGTCCAATCATAATAAACATAATGAGGTACTGTACAGGATAATGTGTCCACATTCCAACTTTCTAATGTTACACGCATAACAATTCCAATTCTGTGATAGTTTGTGCATCTTTTGTTTCATCACAGGCAAAGCAGGTGTATATCAAACTAGTTGTCGCAAATATAAAATGGCAAATGCAATCGCAGATGTCTGTTTATTGAGATTGCCAGATACAGATAAAGATGCTGTATGTTTCTTACAGACTCAAGGACTGCTGCATTATGATAAGATATGTGCACAGGTTCATCCAATGACCATATATTACAACAATAATGGAAGGATTAAGTGGAGAAAATTGTTGGGCGACACTGTCAGCATATATATCTCAGGGTTGACACATGTTTGCATATAGAAGTTTTACTACCTTACTGAAGGCGATTGCTGACAATGTGGAGCCTGGATATTTCATATACTTCATCTGTTGGAGAGGATATCAAACATCCGACATTCAGAGAACAGGCTACGTCCATCTAACAGTCAACTACAGATACAACTTCATTGATCATGTTACCCAGGCTCATACCCAAACAGTGGAGCAGATATGGGGAAGTACAAAGTGGCGAAACACTGTGGAACAGCATGTCACAACATAAGCAGCTACCTAGCAGAGTTCATGTAGTGATCTAGAATCCAGAACAATGTCACCCCATTCTACGCCACATTAGACGATATCAGCAGATACAGTCCACCTATGTAAACTAAACATCAAACACAATCTCTAAACCTCCTCCCCAAAACTGAACCTCAAACAATTCCCCCCCTCCCCCAAAAAATAACCCAACAACTATAAACCAACTGAACATCGTTGTTTTCTACAAGAAATACTTCCCAACTATGCACTAACAAAGCAACAAAATAAATGTAATATTTATGCTAACACTGCCTATTTTCCCGTACTCAGTTCCATAATATAAATAGGATACATGTTTTTAACGAGCTTATAGTTTATTTTGCAAAATATGTGGACACATCTTCCCGTAATGCACCCACAATGATCTCTCAATTGCCAATCATAATAAACACATCTCAATGTCTAGTCTAGCCATACTAAAGTATTAAATTTAAATGCCTAATCATAATGAACACAATGACATCTCAATGCCCAGGTGAAAGAAACACAATGGTGTCTCAATGTCAAATATTAAGAACAGCAATGATCTCTCAATGAGCAAGCATATAGAATACAATATCATCTCAACGTTAGTAACAGCTGGAAAAACTATACAAAATTATTTCTTGACGCAGTGAATAGGCTGAATGAAGCATTAACTATATTTCCAAAAGTTGAATTCACATACAAAAATACATTTTTTGCAATTTGTATATCTTGCTTGTGGTTACAAAAGTACTGGTTGAAACAACTACATCATTTGTTACAATCATTCATACCTTCATGTTTCACTTAATATTCATACCTTCACATTTCACTTAGTATTCATACCTTCCTGTTTTATTTAGTATTTATAGTTGGTAATCAGTTTTATTGGCTCAACCTCACAAACCAAACTCGGTCACACGTGCTTGTTGTATGAAAGATGATCTTCTAGAAAGTATGTGTGATCTGATTGGATGTATCAGCTATTTCTAAACATTCAACGCCTCGTACAGAATATGTTTTAATGACTATATTTAGTTATATATATATATCTCTCATCATATATATATATAGTTCCACATCAGTGTGATGTCATATTCTGTTGTTTGGTCACTTTCATTATAAATGGTTCTGCAGTGTAGAGGTACAGAGTGCATCTCAGATAGCCACGGTACGGTCAAATCCCATTATAACAACTTATCCAGACAAATAAAATATGTGTGTAATAACAGAAATTCGCTTTATGCAGTCAAATCCCAATATAACAACTTCGTCCGAACCGACGAAATATGAATAGAATAACAGAAATATGCTATATACAGTATGAAAACAATACAGAATAGAGGATTTTGAAAACTTGTTAAATAGGGAAATTTGTTATAAAAGAATGTGCTATAGAGGGATTCTACCATACCAGGTTCAACCTTGACACAAACAATTGTGCATCCAGGCCGCTCAAAAGCGATAGCTTACTCAATATAATATATTGCCTACAAAATGACTATAGCCAGAAAATGCTGGGTTTACTGCTATGTTCTGAATAGGACAAGCTAACAACTTCTTTATAAAAGAAATCATTTTCTTAAATTTGCTGCACAACTGTGTGCTAATAACTCAACCTGATACAACTATCATTTGAGGAGACCGACCCAAAGCTGCTCATAATTCTTTAATTGTACTTACGTAAAACACAGGTTAATATAATCGCTTCACTCAGACCCAACAACTATAACTAAAACTAGTGGGTAATGATGGTAAACTACTGGCCTCACAAGCTAAAAGAATCATAACTTTGAGTTACAAGCGACTAAAGAAAGCTTTACAGGTTTCCCACCTCGTCTCGAATTCACACATGATAAAAGCTACTTCCTGCTTGCAGACCAATACAGGTTGTACACCTCAGATCTAATATTCACCAACACGGAAGTCATGAAGAGGCATTCGACTGTTGACCACATATCAAATATGTCCATTACCCCCATATCATGCCATGATACACAATATTGAGGAAATAATAATAATACTATAACTTGGCATGTATGTACTAAAATTAAGGATATTTTTGAGATGGAGTTGGCTGCTCATCACATATGTAAAAAATTATGCAAATGCTATACAGAAGTCAGGTATGTCTGGTTATAAAGTGCAGATATTACAGCCAAGCTGTAAACTATGACACATCGCATTTCCATTTTTCCTACTGCATCCCGCGAATCAGCAAGATTGAGAATGAACGAATAAAATGAAATATGTCAATTATAAGAACTTTTGAAGATAACATGGGATCTTTCCTCATCCATAAATCTCAGTCAGTCAAGGACCACTATATTCACACTGTACCTCAGTCAGCCAGGGACACTATTTTCACACTGTACCTCAATCAGTCAGGGACACTATTTTCACACTGTACCTCAATCAGTCAGGGACACTATTTTCACACTGTACCTCAATCAGTCAGGGACACTATTTTCACACTGTACCTCAATCAGTCAGGGACACTATATTCACACTGTACCTCAATCAGTCAGGGACACTATTTTCACACTGTACCTCAATCAGTCAGGGACACTATTTTCACACTACCTCAATCAGTCAGGGACACTATTTTCACACTGTACCTCAATCAGTCAGGGACACTATTTTCACACTACCTCAGTCAGGGACACTATTTTCACACTACCTCAATCAGTCAGGGACACTATTTTCACACTGTACCTCAATCAGTCAGGGACACTATACCTCAATTTTCTACTTATGTTTTTTATTTTTCAAAGTATGAACAGTATTGTAACAGTTAAATCTGGCTTGCTATTCCACAAAAATAAAATCACCAGCGTTTTTTCAGGACCTGAAAGGGGAGCAGAAAATAATGTTACCCGACATGCATTTCATAGGAAGTGACTAAAGAGGTTTTGAAAGTGACTATTCCAACTCATCGAGGGTCAAAGTGATGCAGAAGCTACGAAGAAGTCGGATATGTTGGTCCTAATGGTGCAGATATCACAGCCACACTGGGGTTTGAGAATATAATCAGGGGTTTGAGAATATAATCAGGGGTTTGAGAATATAATCAGGGGTTTGAGAATATAATCAGGGGTTTGAGAATATAATCAGGGGTTTGAGAATATAATCAGAGGTTTGAGAATATAATCAGGGGTTTGAGAATATAATCAGGGGTTTGAGAATATAATCAGGGGTTTGAGAATATAAGCAGAAGACAAAGAGTAAGACAGTCTAACTGATCTAGAAATATGAACAATTTTCATATTACAATGTGTGTCAAACATCTTAATGGACCTGACACACATTCAGCACAATTTTATATTACAATGTGTGTCAAACATCTTAATGGACCTGACACACATTCAGCACAATTTTATATTACAATGTGTGTCAAACATCTTAATGGACCTGACACACATTCAGCACAACTTGCAAAGAAACAGTACAATGATATATCAGATCTATTTAACAAAGGGAGCACCAAAAAAATGTTGGGAAAGATCATTAGTGATAAAAAAAAAATTAAAAAAAACAACAACCTGATATTTCCTGTAATACATGAAAAACTATAAGATCTATAGATTTAAAAAAAAAGAAAAGAGCGGTAGATAAAAATGCCTTTGTGGTAAATTATGACCTGTGAAAATCTGGACATTTGAAGTGGTTTTCTGAACATATGCACTGCAATCTTGTCATGCTTTGTTTGCGAATTTTTGTTTTTGTTGAAGTAAAAATATGCCTGTTATTATATATATCCTGCTGAAAATCTAGTAGGGCCATTGTCCTGCTGCAAGAGAGATCCAATGGGAGTTTGAGATTGAACGCTGAAGAAGAAGAATGACAATTTGGTCTGATATCTTCATAATTTGGTAGTCATCTTGTGTTTGTGTCGGCTTTCTAATTGCTTTGATAATTTGTTTCTCATTATGGTAAGTTATTGGCACATCTGGTTGATTACCAGTTTCTCTTGATGGTAAGTTATTGGCACATCTGGTTGATCACCAGTTTCACTTGATGGTAAGTTATTGGCACATCTGGTTGATCACCAGTAGCATATAATGGCTAACAAAGACCAGCAATATAAGATACACAGTGGGGGCCATTTATAATAAACATAAAAAGCTAAATATTGGCTATAATAAGTTATACAGAAGAACTATATGTTCTGATGAAAAAAATTATGTTTATATGAGAATGAATGAAGCTGATGTGTTTATATGAGAATGAATGAAACTGATGTGACAGTATAAGATCACATTAAAAAATATTGGTGAATTCTATAAATATAGAAGATAGAATCTGAAACATAGATATTCAATATTGATAGGAATGAACAGCATACAACAAAGACTGACACAGTCCCTTCTCTTCTCTCATAGTTTCATTTGTATAAACTCACACAAAAATCTGACATTCTTCTCTTCAATGTGATCAATGTTATACATCATTAGTTGAGCATGGTATCTTTCATAATAATCAATAACTCTTTATCCATGGTAAGTACTTTAAATCATCACTTAGACCTACCCACTCTGTAGACAAGTTGATACATCCGACAATTTTTGGGTAGCATCTATATATTTTATGGCAAAGTTAGAACACCCACACAGAGAAAAAGTTGATAAAATTATGATTAATAGTTTTTATGATAGCATATTGCACTGGGGAGGTCCAATAGGGGAATTACAAAATAACATCAAATCAATGCATGGAGATAATTCTGTAAAATTTTTAGCCACCCCCTCAAATATGCTAAATTTTTGCTATCCAGTTGAGCACAAAATGTTTAGTTTAGCACACCTGTTCTCTATGTTTATTCCATCTCAATGAACCAGCACAATTTCTCATGTCATTTATGCAAGACAGCATAAATTGTACTCTGATTTTATTTATGCTGTATAAGCCTAACAAAACCATTTTTTGACAAATTTTATGCAATTTTTGGCTTTAAATTTCTACAACATTGGTTTCAACTCATTGGTCAAGAAGTGTTGCATGTGGGGTAAAAAGCTGGAAAAAAAAATATTGATATTACATCAATTTTCATTTTTAATCTGTTCTAAAATTTGAATAATACCATAATTTTGTTAATATCAAATATAAGCCATAAACATATGAGTTGTGCTATATTTGTTTATGTTTCTAGTAAGTATGAATTTACAACACTTTTTAATTTGGAAACCTAAACAAGAAATAGATTACATGTTGAGAATGAAATGAGGTTGGAATTAATGAAAACTCAGCCTCAAATTTTGAAGCTTGTTAATATGTTAGTTTCAATCAATCATTAAATATATCTCACAAGTTAACATTATATTGAATTATATTATGCTTTGAAAGATTCAGTCAGGCTATCTACGTCATCAGTGGCTGGAGTCTATGTAGAAATCTGTGTTGAAGAGAGTAACCTTCATTTTTGTACCTGGACATGTGGGTGTTGGGAGAAATGAAAGAGCAGATAGACTTGTCAGCATGGCCACAGTGACTAGCGGTAGTTCAATGGACCCTACTGATATTTTGAAACGCAATCATACAGTTGGAAGACATGGAGCGTATTTCTTCTTCCATGTCTACGGCTAGAATGCAGGACCTGGAAGTGAAGCGTGGTGTTTCATGAAACGAGCAGCATATAGGAATCAAAAAACTTATAAACCAAGACAGAACAGGAACAGTCAGTTACTACATAATAAAGGACACTGAATATGAGATCGGAGCAGCTATGGACTTGTCCGGAGTGTCATGATGGTGAGCTGACGGCTGACTAACTAATTAACTATGCGGAAAAACCTATCTACAATGTTTTCTCTTTGTGCCTAGTAAAAAGCCAAATCTAAATGTGTCAGGGTCTCGGGGTCATTTTGTTTCTTTAAAATGGGGTCATGATGATCAATATGGGATCATGTGTTCTACAAGAATGTGGCAGTCAACTCAATACTCAACCCTTCTTAACCATATCTTATGACATGAATTGTCTTTCTGTGTTCACAGAACATCAATCTGGAATACAGGAACCTACAACAACCTACAGCACATCGATTTAATGAATATGGCCTTATTTATCTTGACAGGCAGCCTGAAGCAAGCTTGTATCACATGGTAGCAATAATGGTACAAACCAAACATATATTTTCATGTCTAAATCTGTTGATGAGCAATTTAGTTTTTTTGTGCACAATAAGCATGGAAAATGCCATTGCTGGACTGTTGCACAATATGTCTGAAACCTTTGTTCTTCTGTTCTGTTAGTATTGAATTCTTACAAGTCTTAGCACCACTACGCAGGATTGTTCTCCATGTGATGCAGTATTCTGCTAGCTTTTCCTAGCGGTCAGAAGTGATGACACAATCATTCGCAGATGATTTATGTACATCTTTGTATCTCAACTTTAGTTTGTCTCTTCTCTAGTATCCTGTGAGAGTTCCCCATACTGCACTTATCTGGGGATACTGCTGTTGTTCATCCATTGGATGTGCCCAAGCAACATGAGTTTTCTGTGGCTGAATGAGGATTTGAATATGCCCAAGCCACATGAGTTTTCTGTGGCTGAATGTGGATTTGGATATGCCCAAGCCACATGAGTTTTCTGTGGCTGAATGTAGATTTGGAAGGCAACCATGCTAACCTCTACACTTCTCTATATAAAAAAAAGGTGGCATATCCTATTCAAGATGTAGCCACCAGCCCAGTATTATTTTACTTGTTATTTTCTAGGCAATATAAACACATTCAGTAACATGTCATTGCCTTTTGAATGGTCCGAATGCACAACTGCCTGCGGTACAGATACATTTGAGCCTGGTACCTTGGCCATCACAGATGTCACTGTACCACGCTGCCATGGAACCAGACATCTTCTATTTGCAGACGACCAAGCACTAGTAGCATCATCAGAAGAGCAACAACAAATATATATAACCAATATTCGACTAGATAATAATAAGTAATTATAGAAAAATGACTGCTATTATTGTCTGTTGTAGATGCAGGACCCAGCAAGACACAGGGTTGAAATTCAACATACTATAAATAATCAACTGAAGAAATGAACGGAAGGGCAGATTAAATTGTATAAAGACCAACTCCAGGAAATAACAATGAAGATATGATTGCGTTGTTGCGTTTCAAGGTCAGCCGACATAAAGATTTTCTAGCAGAAAACTACTTGCAAAAAGAAAGAGGGTTATGCAAAATAAAATATAGGAAGATAATCAGGGAATATACAGGGGTAACTCTTGTATAACATCAGATCCATGATGACAGAAATGATTATTGATTGTTCAGTATTTTGTTGCATTGTGCAACCCAAAGAAATGATTATTGATTGTTAAGTATTTTGTTGTATTGTGCAACCCAAAGAAAGTCAATGTTGTAGGACTGATGATGATGTGACAGTACATTGTCTTACACTTTCTGACAGTACAATAGTTTCAATGTCCGCTAATGTTAACCGGTTTGGTTTGGACATGTAACGAGACACGACTCACTTCCTAAAATTATTTTTGCAAGAAACAAAACAGTTGAGGATGGAAGGAGAAGAGATAAGAAAAGAAAATCCTGAATTTATAACATCAAGGAATGGTCTGGGCAAGATTTTTCTACACTTCTCCGAATGGCTGAGGACAGAGGTGTTTGGAGGGCTTTTTCTGTTGATGTCTTCAGTGTGGCACCCCTGATGTCTCCAGTGTGGCACCCCTGATGTCTCCAGTGTGGCCCCCTACAACTCTGACAAGTTATGGAACTTATTATTATTTGAACTCCCCAGTCCTTGAATTAAAATTATTTTGATTTTCAGAGACTGAAAAATTCAGAATTGTAGTCATAGTCCCTGATTTAACTGCTCTGATGAGGATGCTACAAGTTGAGAACCATCTATGTACAAATATATCGACAATAACTTATTTTCAAGAGGTAGTTTTAGAATGAGGCATCAGGATCATCCGTCTAATTTGTCACAGGGTGCCACAGGATGAGTTTTTCTATCGATTTCTCCTCTTCCTAATTTAAATTATTGAATAAAATGTTCTATCGAATTCTCCTTCAAATTTAAATTATTGAATAAAATGTTCTATCGAATTCTCCTCCTAATTTAAATTTTTGAATCAAATGTTCTATCAAATTCTCCTCCTAATTTAAATTGAATAAAATGTTTTATCAAATTCTTCTTCTAATTACAATTATTGATTAAAATTGTCTATCGAATTCTCATTCTAATTTACATTATTGAATAAAATGTTCACTTTGACATGGGCGATCACTCAATGAACTCAAGTTTAAATGTTTAGTCAGCTCTCCTCTGTGAAAGTCTTGTAACTTCGATAACCCAGTTTGAAAATCAGGCATGCATCTATAGACACAGAAGTAGGTCGCTACATCACCACTGAAACATGTAAAGAGCAGGTGCATGCTTGAGTGATCAATCACAAATCATGAATGCAGTTATATATTTTGCGGTGATGATCGTTTGGCTATATTACAAGTTCAATATGGTCTAGTTAAAAACTAGCTCATGTGTGCAAGTTCAAGGTGAATGATGTACTGGGATTAAGGGAGTCACAAAAATGGGTTGGTTGAGCCACTTGGTGGTGGAACTTGATGCATGGCTGTGTTCTGTCAAGATAAAAAATACAGAATGTGAGCTTGTGGATAAAAATACAGAATCTGAGCTTGTGGATAAAAATACAGAATCTGAGCTTGTGGATAAAAATACAGAATCTGAGCTTGTGGATAAAAATACAGAATGTGAGCTTGTGGATAAAAATACAGAATCTGAGCTTGTGGATAAAAAATAAAATATTTTAAAATATAATACAATGCTAGAAGGTGTCATTAACATCCCCTACTTCCCCAAATTTCTTCTACTTTTGTTCTTAAACTCCTGCAAATTAGTAGGAAGTAGTCTAGAGAACTGAATGCATTATATCATGGTGTACAGTTTAGTTGCCATAATTACACCTTTTAACTTGATACATCCGACTTCAGAATAGCTTATGGGTCATTTTGATAATCTATAGCAGGGGTCGCGAGCCAGATGTGGCTCTATTGATGAGCTTGTGTTGCATGATCTGGCTCGCAGACAAATATTCAATTATAAAAAAATGTTTCTTTAGACTCCTTTGATCTACATATTAATTGCATATCAATATTTCATTCTACAAATGAGCTAAAGTCTACTGCAGCTCAGCATCAGAAGTCGCATTAATGGTAAGAAATACTCATTATTGATTAGCAACAGCATAACAATGTTATTAAAAATAATTCAGAGACATATGTATTGCTCTTTTAGTGTTGAAATTACACAAATTGCACACATTTACTTGAATTTTTAGTTTTAAACATAATGTATGGCTCTCACAGAATTACTTTTCAAAATATGTGGTGTCCATGGCTCTCTCAGACAAAAAAGGTTCCCGACCCCTGATCTATAGGATGGGACAGCCAACACCACCCCCAGCAACAAA
This sequence comes from Meghimatium bilineatum, assembly GCA_034231615.1. Taxonomy (NCBI): domain Eukaryota; kingdom Metazoa; phylum Mollusca; class Gastropoda; order Stylommatophora; family Philomycidae; genus Meghimatium; species Meghimatium bilineatum. The sequence goes on from CM067301.1 coordinate 2,137,841, forward strand.
CACCAGCCTCAGAACAAAACGAACGCCCCCCCCCCCAAAAAAAAACCCCGTCTAAGTGTGGAGAGAAAAGGTGTAATTTTAAAATAATTACTGGGACAGTGAAAGAAATGTTTCTTTAAAAAAAGACAGAAATAAACACTAGAAAAAGTTCATCTCACCATAAAAGGGTTTGCTACAGGTTGTGAGACTGGTACTGTCCCCATATGTCCCCAACCAGCTGACTGCTGAACAAGCCCTGCTGGCTGTTGTGACATCATATACTGATGTTGTGTGAAAACTCCTGCTATGCCATATCCCAGTGGTGAAGGTGCTATCCCATATCCTCCATTTTGTAATGTTTGATATTGATTGAACCCTCCTCCAGGTTGCCCAGACATGACAAACTGATTGCCATAACCAGCAGACGTAGACACAGGCATAGCAGTTACTATACCAGATTGAAATGGGTTGGCCGAAGGTCCTGTCACGGGTCCAGAAAAGGCCGACATTCCGGTTACTGGAACCGTACCAAAGGGATTGGCTGCTGAAACAGAAATATATTCATGATTTCATAAATAGAAATATTATATGTGAATTTATAAATATATTTGATTCTATAAAAAATGTGTGATGCTATAAATATTTGTGATTCTATAAATATATGTGATTCTATAAATATATGCGATTCCATTACTATATAAGTGAGTCTATGAATATATAGGCCTAAGTGATTCAATGTGACTCCATAACTATATTTCTATAAATATGTTATTCCATAAATATATATCTAATTACATAAATATATAAGTGATTTCACAAATACATACGTGATTCCATAAATACAGAGAAATATATAAATTCATAAATAAACATACATAAGTGATTCTATAAATGTATTTCATGCTCTCCAGTTCATATCACATGAAAATTCATGCTGATTATTTGAGAGCGAATGGTGATGAAGAAGAAGAACAGGCGTGAAACTGTATCCTCCATTATAGTTCAAAGATATGAACATAAGTTTATTTATAAAATGAGTTACAAAGAATCATACGATGAAAAGGATATAGTCTAGCATAGTGCACCACCAAGGCAGGAGACAGAAAATGTTAGAGGTTCCTTGCAGTCAACCTTCAATATGGAGATGGCACCTGATGATGATGATAAAGACTCAATGCCAAAAATAGAATCACCATCTAACACTTCTAACTACTTACACTTACCATATGGCAATCAATACAAGGTAACTGCATGAAACATAACAAGTGAAGTCAACTACTTACTAGAAGAGTGAGCTCCGAACCCAGAAGTCGTGGGCACACCAGCACCAGGACTGTTCCAACTAATGTGTGCACCAGCCGTACTTGTAGTATTCCAACTAATACCTGTTGTGTTTTGTGATGGCGTACCTTGTTTGGAGTCATATAGCTCATTAGCTATGCACAGTGAGCGTACGCAAGTTCTAATGGTAACAGCTAACAATAAACATATGTGTACACTTAAATCTATCTTTGGTTTAGGAGGGTAAGCTTGAGCACCCCCATTACTCTCTCATCATCATTTCTGTACACAACTATTTGTCGATATAAGACTCTTATTAGCAAAATATTTATTTTTATATAACTCTTATTTACACATGAGGAAATTATTAACATCTAAACAAATTACAAACAAGTTAAAAATGAGAATTATAAAATGCTACATCTATTCCATATTAATGTATGGCTCAGAAACATGGACACTAAATAAACAATTTGAAGACAAAATTGATGCCTTTTCTTCTTCTGCATTCATTCTCAAATTCCTGCAGATTAGCAGGATGTAGTCCGGAGAACGGAATGCATTGTGTCATGGTTTACAGCATTGCTGCAATATCTGCACCTTTCAGCCTGACACATCCGACTTCAGCATGGCTTTGGGTCACTGACCCTATATGGGATGGGACAGCCAACTCCATCCTATAACCTCCTTAGTCGCGTCGTACAACATGCGTGGAAGGTAATCAGTGTTGCTATTCTGTGCTCCCCTTTCGGGCCCCGGCAACACACGGGTGATTGATGCCTTTGAGATGTGGGTATATAGAAGAATTGGGAGAACCTCACGGAAAGAGAAGAAAACAAATAAAGAGATACTAAAAACACTTAATATGAAGAAAGAACTACTAAGAGAAATAAAGATCAGGCAAATAAAATACTTTGGACACATTAAAAGACATGACACCCTATTGAAGACCTTACTTGAGGGTAAAGTTAAAGGGAAGCAACAAGAGGTAGGCAGAGATACAAGTGGGAGAGTAACATCACATGATGGATTACAGGTTACAGTCTAACAGAGTGCACCACCAAGACGAGACAGGCGATGTTGGAGATCTGTTGCAGCCAACCTTCGTTGCGGAGACGGCACTTAATGATGATGATGATTTACATATATAAATCTATTATTTGCAAATATAAAACTTTTATTTGTATATATAAAACTCCTCCGTACACATATAAATCTCTTATTTGCACATATAAATCTCTTAATGCTAACCACTATAAGAAATGTCAAGTTGCAATCATTATAAAATATATCACCAAACAAATGGATGTAGTTCTCTATGTAATAGGTGACATACCTGCCACACTGTTTGTGCTCCCCCAATTTATAGTACCACCATCTAATCCACCCCAGTTTATCGATGTTGCCGTGGTGACCGGCGCGGAGAAAGCGCTGTCTAAGTCTGCAAGAGCAGCATATCGATCTTCACCCGAGCTTGTGGACTGGGCTGTAGTCTGGTGGGTTGTGACGGTAATAGTAGACGTAGTAGGAGGGGCTTGTCCTCTGGCTAAAGGCTGGAGAGGAGCTGGAGATGACATAGGGTTGTGAGAAATGTAAATATATGGAAATTAAACAGGATGTGCATGAAGGGAATGATAGAAAGAAAGGGATCTCCTTTCATGGTGAGTATTTCATGATTGTGCTTGTGGCTAATAGCCATTGGTATTTCTCTTTCTTACAAAGCACATCTGTATGCTTGTATTTATCCCCATGAGTTACCAGTGATGAAACTCTCATTCTCTATGTGCAATAACCTTCAACTATCTCCAATGGTCTCTGCTTCATTATAGCCTCTTACTTAAAAGAGGGTCTATGCATACAAGCTTCATCATAACACTTACTTAGAGGGAGGAGTCTATGTGTATGTAGAATAGATGTTCCTCCATTGTGTATGCAGTCACATCATGAAAGCCTGTAACCATATGGTGGTGTCTATTGTTGACCTACTTCTGACCACACAGCCAATATCACTACAGGATTTCAAAAAGGCTGACTACCTGTATGACTTTAACATGGTTGACTATCTGCATTTCAACATGATTGACTCTTATTAATACCCATACTTTGAAGATGACCCTCTCAAAATTTGACAGCTTAATGTCCATTGCCAAGACAGATACTGTATATTGTGCCCTTTGACTTTAATGGATTGGCTCATCATGAGTATATCCCTAGAGGATAGAGTGTCAATGTAGAATTCTACAACACAGTCATACATAGACAAAACAGAAGTAATGAATATTGCAAGAGAAAAGGAGAACATCAACATACAGATAAACAATAAACAACTAAAACAAGTAGATGAATTCAAATATCTGGGCAGCACATTGAGATATGACAACAAACAAGAAGCAGAAATAAACGCAAGATGTAATAAGGCCCGTCAGGTCATTGGTCAATTAACACCTTTACTAAGAAACAAAGATATTACACTAGAAACAAAGAAAGCGCTTTTCAACACCATTTTCTTACCAACATTGTGTTATCAGTGTCAAACTTGGACATTAGATTCTAGAAGAATACATAAGATTAACACCACTGAAATGAAATGTGTGAGACGTATGATTGGAGTTAGCTTGAGAGACAAAATCAGGAATGAAGCACTAAGGAAACAATTAGGGATCAAGTCAACAATAGAATACATCCAGAAACAACAAGTTAAATGGTACGGCCACATAACCAGACAGAAAGAGCAATGTATTATTTAAAAAAACGCTTAACAAACGATACGAAAACAGTCGACCTATTGGACGCCCTCTTAAAAGGTGGATAGATAGTGTATTAGAGACACTCGGAAATATAATAGCAGAAGAGGCAAATAGAAGGGCAAAAGACCGTACACTCACTCTCCCCTCAACACCGAAAGGTACATGAGGACAGAAAGAAGAAGAAGACAAAGTCTCTGTGATGCTGTTGGTAGACACTGTTGGGTTGGCTGATCATGAATGTGTCCCTAGAGGATAGTGTGTCAATGTAGAATTCTACAACACAGTCATGCAAAGTCTCTGTGATGCTGTTGGTAGACATTGCCATGAGAAGTGGCAAACAGGCAATTGGGTTGTGCATCATGACAATGTATCTGTACATATATCTGTAACCATGAATCATTATCCTCAACATCCACATGCCCTGGCATGAACCCTCAACACTTGCATGTCCTGGCATGAACCCTCAACACTTGCATGCCCTGGCATGAACCCTCAACACTTGCATGTCCTGGCATGAACCCTCAACACCAGCATGTCCGGATATTAACCCTCAACACCAGCATGTCCTGACATGAACCCTCAACACTACATATCCTGGCATGAACCCTCAACACTCGCATGTCCTGGCATGAACCCTCAACACTCAAGTGAGCACAATTTTAGAACCTGTATATAAACAATGGGGTGAGTGAGCACAATGTGAGAATCTATAAATGCACAATTGAGTGAGTGAACAAAGAGGAATATGTGAGTAAATGAGAAATAATGGTAATAAAGTGATCAAACTTACTACTGGAAACGGGGAAAGCTGGAGGAGTGACATGCACCGGTGTTACACGGGCTGGTGCAGCAGATGGAGGAGGTTGGTGTGATGATCCTGAATTCATACTCTCGAAATTACTAAAGTCTGCAAATCCACCAACTGCAACATTCAACAAAGAATTGTGTGCGAAATATAACAATACAATGAATAATGATGATGATGATGATGAAATAATTTCTTTAGCTCTGAGGAGACAACTCTTGACAGAACAATAGCCTTTCGGATAAAAGTACAGGTTCTTAGTTTTGTACCTGAGTCGACACTCATACAAGGTTCTCTTAAAAGGCATGGATGTCTAAGGGCTATTTCTGTGGATGCACATTTAATCCCAGAAGGAAGGCATTCAAGTGTGAAAGTATCTCAGACTTACTACATCCTGCCATTGGAAGAGAACCCCACTGGGGCTAAAAATCTCATCATTTTTCTGTTAGACGTGCCCCATTAACAGTGATAGCATATCTAGCATTCCCTAACACCTAGGAGTCTGCTACAGAAGGACAAAAGTGCAATGTCCACTGACTGGCATCTCTTCGCCATCCATAATGATTATTTGATAGAAAGAAAAAGTAAGAAATTGAGACAAGATGTGACGATGATTTTTTCACGGGGTGGCAGGGTTTCAGCCTATTTTTTCATGGGGTGGCAGGGTTTCAGCCTATTTTTTCACGGGGTGACAGGGTTTCAGCCTATTCTCCCCAACTTCCCTTAGTCAACTCCTATATCAGGGATATTCAATTGGCGGCCCGCGGGACAAATCCAGCCTGCAGAGGCCTAGTAAGTGGCCCGTGGATCATTGCTAAAACAGTGAAATAAAGTTATAAAAATGGCTGGGATTCAGACCTCTGGCCCGTGATGATCCTCATTTTCTACATTTGGCCCCCGAGTAAATATAATTGAATAGCCCTGTCCTGTGATATGCCTGAAAATAAAACAGTGGCCTTTCTTTGCTCCCTGAACTAGATGTCCAGAATTGGGTGCTACACAGGCTGCAATGAATATATAAAATGAGTACTGTGTTAGTTCCATCACATACTGGGAGTACTGTGTTAGGTCAATCACATATTGGTAGTATTGTGTTAGGTCAATCACATATTGGTAGTATTGTGTTAGGTCAATCACATATTGGTAGTATTGTGTTAGGTCAATCACATATTGGTAGTATTGTGTTAGGTCCATCACATACTGGGAGTACTGTGTTAGGTCCATCACATACTGGGAGTACTGTGTTAGGTCCATCACATACTGGGAGTACTGTTTTAGGTCCATCACATATTTTGGTGTTAATGCAGCTCACAACCTAGAAAGTTAACCATTTTTTGTTGGTGTAAAATAGAGATGGGTAATTATGTAATAGACCTGTTTGACGACAAAAATAACAAAAAAACCTACAATACAAAACAATGATGGACCAGCAATACCAAAAATCATAATTAGAAAACATAATAAAAACAATAAAATGTGGAAAAGCTGCAGGCGCTAACAACATAATGGCAGACATAATAAAAACTCTAAAGATTTTGGTGTGGAACCTATCATGGAACTTTGCAATGACATGTATGAAACAGGTCACAAATCTAAAGACTTAAAATTCATCAATATTCATACAGCTACCTAAGAAGTCCAGGGCTGTACACTGTACAGAATATAGAACAATACGTATGATGAGTCATATAATAAAAATACTACTCAAGATAATGCATGGAAGAATTAAAAAACACGATAGACATTGAAGCCGGTGTAGAGCAATTTGGTTTTAGGAAAAACAAAAGAACCAGAGAAGCTATACTTAGTATCCGGCTATTGATAGATAAATATATAGAAGTCCAAAAAAGTATCTATATTTGCTTCATAGACTACAGCAAGGCCTTTGACAGAGTCCAACATGAAAAATTAATAAAATGTCTTCAAGAAATAGGCATAGATGGAAATGACTGATTAGAAATATATATTGGGAACATACGACATTAATAAGGTGCGAAAACAGCTACTCTCCATACATAGAAATAAGAAGAGGGGTAAGACAAGGATCTATTTTATTGCCACCTATTTAATATCTACACAGAGAATATCTTTAAAAATATAGAAGGAATACCAGGACTCGAGATCAATGGGAAAATAATAAACAACCTTAGATATGCAGATGACACTGTTCTTTTAGCAGAAAGTTAACATGAACTACAAAGACTAATATATCAAGTCAATAAATCAAATAAAGAATATGGACTAGATATAAACATCCAAAAAACATTAGAATCAGCAAAATCGCAGAAGAACAGATGCTAAACATAAAAATACATGAAGAGATACTACAACAAGTAGAACATTATCAGTCTCTCGGACACATAATCACAAATGACGGCAGATGTGAAACAAAAGTTAAAAGGAGAATAAGAATGGCTAAAAGAACTTTCAATTACACAAGGAAAATATTAAATTATAAACAAATTACAAACAAGCTAAACATGAGAATTATAAAATACTACATCTATTCTATATTAATGTATGGCACAGAAACATGAACAATAAACAAACAATTAGAGGACCGAACTGATGCCTTTGGGATGTGGATATATAGAATAATAGGGAGTACATTATGGAATGAGAAGAAAACGAACAAAGAGGTTCTAACAACATATGAAGAAAGAATTATTACAGGAAATAAAGATCAAACAAATAAAATATTTTGGACACATTAAAAGACATGAAGACCTTGGTAAAGAACTTACTTGAGAGTAAAACAAGGAGAGCGATCAAGAAGTAGGCAGAGATACAAGTGGGAACATCGCAGCATGGACAAGTTACAGTCTAGCAGAGTGCCCCACCAAAACAAGAGACGGAATGTTGGAGGTCTGTTGCAGCCAACCTTCATTGTGGAGACGGCACTTAATGATGAGATTAGAGAGTCAACCACAAAGGAAAATAAACACCACACAATACCCAAAAACCCAAAACTGAATAAAATGTATTCTCAACATACCATCACCATTATTGCCTGATGCTGGAGTATTGGATGCAAATGGGTCACCTCCTAGTTCACCCAGGAGGTCGAAATCCGAAGACTGCTTAGTGGATGTTGTGTTGATTGGAATCTGTATATGTGTGCTGGTGGTTGGAGGAGATTTGAACCCCATGGGAAGTGGAACGGACACGTGGGTAGGTGCATGGACTGCAGGCTGTGCCTGTGGATCAATAACTTCATGATTTTATTTTCAGAATGACATAAATTTTTGAAATAATGACAAGTTTTAATTTATAGTTTTGTTCGGCTCCGTGGTACAGAGCATAACAGGGACAGCCAAGGTACCTTGTTTGAATCCCGCTGCTGCTAATTATGCATCAGAATAATTCAGAAAGCAATGGCAAACTACTCAACATATTTATATTGCCTAGAAAATAACCACAGCCAAATAATGCTGGTTGATGGCCACATTCCACCCAGAATAGGGTATCCAACTAATTTTTTTTTAATTAGAAAAAATGATAAGTTTCAATTTTCTGAATAATGAGAAATGTTAATTTTCAAAATAATGACAAACTATAATTAGTTAAATAATGACATGTTTCAATTTTCTGAATAATGACAAACTATAATGAATTAAATAATGACAAGTTTCAATTTTCTGAATAATGACAATTTTTCCTTTTCTATGCAATGACAAGTTATAATTTCAAAATTATAGCCTCAATGGGAGGAAAAGTAGCTTATGTCATGTGACAAACTTGGGAAAGTGACGAAAGTCACAAATAACTACATCCTCTCAATCACTTGTACCAAAACAGAGACTGTCTATCTATACGCCGAGTCCTTTTTGTCTTGCAGCATCAGGGATAGAGGAGTCCTCTGGAGATGACCATTGCTTGCGCTGTATACATCGAGGTGCTTATTGTCTCGCTTATTTCAGTGATCCAACGCTTTTGTGGTCTACGCAAAGGTCTATGGCCGTTGTATCCGTGTAGCATCACTTGTTGGGCAACACTGCTGGTAGTCTGCTGACGTGTGAAAACCATTTGATCTGCTGTCTCTTAATGTATTCAAGTATCAGTGTCGCACCAGATGTTTTTCTAATGTTATCATTATTTATTCTGTCTTTTAGTGATATTCCTAAGATTCTGCGCAAACATGCCATTTCGGTTGTCACGAGTTTAATTTTGTCTTGCGCTGTTTTTGTCCACGTTTGGCATTGGTAGCATAGTGTTGACACAACAATCATCTTGAACAGTGTCATTTTTGTGTTTAAATCTACATATTTGTTTTTGATTTTATTGTCTTTTCTGTATTTATTTTCATATTAAAGGCTTTATATGTTTTATGTAGTCTGTCTATTTATATATGTAGTTGTTCTTCTTATGTTGATACTATTGCCTGTTGGTCTGCAAAAAAGCAGTTCGTTTAAGTTGTCAATCAGGTTTTTTGCTTATGATATCTTTGTTTCTTTGCAAATGTGGTCTATATATGTTATAAATAGCAGGGGAATAGTAAACATTCCGGTGTTTCCCCCGATCGAAAATGGAAGTAGTATGATGTCCATGTACGTTCCTACACATATTTAAGGACATTTTAAAATCATACAAGTGCACTACAAGAATTATTTTTTAAGTCTTAATATCAATCACAAATAGGAGTCAAACCGACTAACCTGGCCTGCTGCGACCGAAATCTTTGGCGCGTTCTCACCTAACAGAGACCGCAATGGTTTGACTTGAGGTTTACTATTCAAAGCTGATTCGTTGGTTCTTTTGGCTTCTTCTCTCATAGATTCTGTCGGTGCAACGTACCAACGTTTATTTTCATATTTCTGTACCATGTAGTCTCGTATCCGCTGTTCATCCCTTGAATCTGGTTCTGGCCAGGACCGACTGTCATAAAGTCCTAGGTAGACTTTTCTGTTCAACTGTTGAAATCATAAATGGATTAATCTAGTGTCCAGACATGGATATGCTAGGATAAGAGGTGGAAAATAATGACAGCTTCATCTTAAACTAGTGGCACAGATATGAAGATGGAACAAAGTCAACTTTTGATGTAAAGATGACCAAAATAAACCTTTGATGGGAAGATGGTACAAAATCAACCTTTGATGGGAAGATGGAGCAAAATCAACCTTTGATAGGAGGATGGAACAAAATCAACCTGGGAAGATAGAACAAAATCAACCTTGATGGGAAGACGGAACAAAATCAATCTTTGATGGGAAGATGGAACAAAATCAACCTTTGATGGGAAAATGGAACAAAATCAACCTTTGGTAGGAGGATGGAACAAAATCAACCTTTGATTGGAAGATGGAACAAAATCAACCTTGATGGGAAGTTGGAACAAAATCAACCTTTGGTAGGAGGATGGAACAAAATCAACCTTTGATGGGAAAGATGGAACAAAATCAACCTTTGATGGGAAAGATGGAACAAAATCAACCTTTGATGGGAAGATGGAACAAAATCAACCTTTGGTAGGAGGATGGAACAAAATCAACCTTTGATGGGAAGATGACACTGGATCTCATGTGATGAGACATAGAGACAGATTTCCCATGATCTGATTGTGTGTCTGCGTGCATTTGTAATTATATTACTAAACAAGCTAAACAAACGCTATTACTACCAGTAATACCGCCCTCTTTCATGAATTGTACTCGACAACTACATTTATGCCACTGCAACAACCAACAGCCATTATCTCCGTCTGTGTGTCCTGCCTTCATCAGCACGCATAACAAAGGCTGATTGTTGACATTAGGGACAATTGAAAGAACAATCTATCGTATGGGTTTGTGACCAATCGTATCGTCGATGCTCTCCTTCTCTCTCTCTCTCTCTATATATATCTAAATCTAAGGTTGTCGATAGTCTTGCATGTCTTTCGTCAACTATTCAGCTCCTATTAGTGAGGAATCGGAAAACATTCTAAAGTGACACATTTGATTTTGATCATTTTCTTTGCTAATTTTGTATCGACAGCTCAATAAAAATTACAGGGAAAAAAATGTATCACATAAGAAGGATGATTCTCAGTTTAGCCCACGAGTCTTGTATAGGTGATGGGCAGTAATCGGATTCATTTACTGAAATCAACCAACACGCGTCACAATGCCTGGAAACTTCCTAATTATATTATTCACAGGGTGCAGTCGGTACCGCATTGCTCTCCTGCAGACCCAGGATTAGAGATACCCAAGTTCCTAACAGTATCCACTCATGCTGTGTTCCTGGCCAACACTTTAAGGGACCATGTCCGTAGATGGGAAGGATGCAGATGGAATGATAACTGTCTGCAAAAAAGACACAATATCTCCGACACCTCTGTGCCAATACATACAGAGGCACTGTTCACACACAGTTACGCAAGGATTATCGGCCGAGTAATGTGAAATGCAGATGCATTGGGAGGGGTGACCAATGTCATGTCCCGATATGGGTAGATATCATCACGAACATCGATAAATCGTACGCAAGTCTCCGGAGATGTAAAGATAACATATCGTGTACAATGAGAGAACAGCACAGCGCTAGAGGGCTGCTTCATGTGCCAAAAAACCCCCCCAAAGAAATGGAGAAAACGCAATAGGGAAACTGGAACTAAAGTAATGTTCAGCCCTAGAACATTAGAGTTTTCTAGTCTCCCGTTCCCGGTGCTTGTAATATATGAGTAGAGAGTCTTACTTGGACGAGGTGTACACAATGTTGGTGAATGATACTACTAGCACCTGCAGGAGATCCCCTGGGTTGTCAGGATGTTCCCATCATTCAACCATTTTTCTCTGGATGATTCGTGACTTTCAACTGTACTATAAGACCTCTGTACATAATTAATTAGGACTTCATTCGTTACATTTGTGATTATTGTAGTGGTTTCCGTTGGTCACTATATACTTTGAGTCGCATGCCAAAAATAGGCAAGACTGTCCAACAAAATTCATGGAAATAATCAAAATCGGACTTTCAGATAATGTTTACATTTTTTGTACACAGGTCGTCTATACTGGAGACACGGTCATGGGCGAATATTATGGGAGATTAGAGAAGAATCATTATGGAAGATTAGAGGGGAATCATTATAGGAGATTCGAGGGGAATCATTATGGGAGATTAGAGGGAAATCAACATTTTTGAGGTGAAACGTGGCTAGGCTCCAGTGTATAAGACATGTGCACAAGATTGACTAACAGTGACTAAAGAAAATAATTAAAAAAACATCACGAATGAATACGTATTTACGTTCTGTTGAGAGGAATGTACTGGAGCCCCGGTCTCGGTTAGATCTATGTCTAAGCCTCACCAAATTACTATGTATCGATGCGCATGCGCGGTGTAATTGACCAAATATAGGTCACAACATATTGTGTGTTTAGAACATTACAACCACGAGCTAGGAACTAGAGTAATCCTTCAAATGCCACAGACTTGCACACAAGATTACAAAAGGACACGCTACTGCATCACAAAAAGAGTCAATGTCATAAAAAATATATATTTCCCTTAAATATCCAGCGTGAAATTTGTGTCAAATAGGAAAAATCCCGTCTGGAAAACACAATAAATATAGGAAGAGACTGATGCTTCCCCCCCCCCCCCGAATTGCAACTGTCGGTTGCTACACATTGATGTATTTATTGGACGGGGACCAGAACACCTATGAACTTGTCTGGCAATAAAAACCTGCAGTCATAACTCATCTCTCAAATACCAAGCAGTTCCCCTGAATAGTGCTACATTCGATCGTGATACAAAAACAACAACAATATTGATACATAATACTGGAGACAGAGCTGTGGAGAGCTATGATCGCCTACGCCAGCCGGCATGGCCCCTGATGATGAGTACTACGTGTTGATCTCACTAGTCTGGGCTGAAATGACTGTCGCTTTGTGTGTACGGTACTTTGTTTTGCAGAGTCAGGCAGCGCAGTGGCTAGCGTACTGGCTTTGCATGAGGGGTCCTGTGTTCATCCCCAGTTGAAGCGGACATGTTTTTCATATCACAAAGGCTCCCGGGTAACCCAGTCTTAATTTGGTACCGGATTAGTCCGTAGAGTAAAGAGTGAGAGGAGATAGCTACCGCCCTCATATAGCAGAGCCACTGAAATGTGAGATCGTTAACATCTCACACCCAGTCTACAGAATTAATAAATGCTATGGGTTAACTTTACTTTGTGACGCCAAGAAATGACAAGTCGTATAAGCAAAGAAAAGTGATGCGTGTGAGATTTATACGCAGGACTATTCCGGTGAAGGACTTGGTGTACACGAGGTGCATGCATTTTCCAGCAGTGACCAATCGGAAAAAATATAAGACCTGCTGACTCATTGGAAAACATCCTTCTAAAGTGATTCATTTGTTTTTGTGAGTTTCATTGTTGACTGTATACTTTGTATCAACATTAAAATGAAAATCATGGGGAAATGTCAACTGCGTCAATATATAAAGGTAATATCTAATGAGTCAGCAGGTCTGAGCTCGTTCTCAAACTCCTGCAATTGACAGGTTGAAGTCCGGAGAACGCAACGCATTGTGTCACAGCTTACAGATTTGCTATGATATCTGCACAGTTTGGACTGACACATCCGACGTCATCATATTTTGTTGGATAGTCAACTCTACCCAATAACCCCCTTAGTCGCCTCTGACGACATGCATGGAAGTTACACATTGTTGCTATTCTTTGCTTCCCTTTCAGGCCTCGTCAAAACACCATTGGTCAATTGGTTATGTTCCAGCTATACTCGTGAACATTGGTTCAAGGATGGGACAATCTGACAACACTTCTTAACAACCGCCTCTTCTTTAAAAGCCGTATCATGACCTTCTATTTGTCCAGATGACCGTGTCGTGGTTCAACACCCACAACCGTGGGTACATACACGAACTTATGTTAATTTTAGATTCACATCATCGCATTTCCCCCAGAATTGTGAGTTTCTGTTTACTGGCTCGCTTCTGTTCGACACTTGTAGAAAAGAGATCTCTTATTTAATAAGCCGCCATGTTTCCTTGTCGACCAAGCCATCTCAGGTCTCCGACAAATTTGATTATCTTCGCCTACTCTTTTACCTCCCCTGGAGTATGAGAAATAATTTCTTCCAACCTAAGAGCACTCTATCATTGAATCAGTTAATCACTTCAGTTGCACCAGTACGATGTTGCCACCTAAAAGGTGAACCAAAAAATATCAGCACTGTATATCATAAGAGACGACTAAGAAAAGGGGGAGGGGGTGGAGTTTGCTGTTTAATCACAAAGGTTAGTGACCCAAATGTCCTACTGAAGTCGGATGTATCAATCCAAAAGACGTAGATAGGGTTTATATATCACAACCAAACTGTAAACCATGACATAACGGATTCAGTTCTCCGGACTAAATCCTGCTAACCAAGAGGAGTTTGAGAAGATACACTGAGGACAGACGACTTCTCCAGTTCTATCATAGGATATAGTAACTCATGACCAATATTAGGAAGTAGTGATTTTTTGGCAGCATTTATTTTCAGTAGCTTATCATTACTTTATGAACAGACTGGATGCACACCTGACTATAAGGTAAATTGAATCTGTTACCTTGTTCGTTCACAATTAGCTCTTTGCAACTCCACCACAGAGCCAGACTTAATAGAAAAGCAATAGAAAATATTATATCTCATTATAAAACTCCTGCTAATCACGAGGATGAGTCCAGAGAATACAATGCCCCGTTTTGACATCTATGCATTTCTACACATCTGACGCCAGCAAGACTCCAACATGTGCACCAGAAGACTCCAGCACTCAGAGGTGTGCACCAGAAGACTCCAACACTCAGCGGTGTGCACCAGAAGACTCCAACACTCAGCGGTGTGCACCAGAAGACTCCAACACTCAGCGGTGTGCACCAGAAGACTCCAACACTCAGAGCTGTGCACCAGAAGACTCCAACACTCAGAGGTGTGCAGTTCTTTGAGAAGCCTCTTACCCAAAGGATGTATATTCTAATGGTTTTCTACATTTCCACAGCATACAGAGCAAGGGGAGTAAAGAATGCCACCTGCCATGTATGTTGTTAGAGATGACTAAGTAGGTTGAACCAGTTGGTTACCCATGATTTAAGCTGTGGTGAAACCTGCTGAAGACCAATGCCTACAATGCTGGAAGAGAATCAACCATGAGATCTGCAATGTCTCAAAATTGCAAGATAGTCACGGCAAAGTCCTCCCCAGAGTAGAAGTCTGCAGCTCATGGTTTGCATCCAACAACTACATTCTTCTGAACAACATTCAAAACATTACATTTACTGTCCGGGTAATGTAGGAGTCAGAGGCAAGTAAAGCGCTGACTCATTGGTGGGAAAAGCTATGTATAGGTGGGAGCCGCGTAGCGTAGTGGTTAGCGCACTGGCTTCGCATATGAGTGGTGTTGGGTTCATTCCCCAGTTGAGGTGTAAATGTCTTTCAGATTGCAATGGATCCCAGGTTGACCCAGCCTTAAAATGGGTACCCGTTTAATCCGGGAAGTAAAGACTGCGAGGGAGAGGAGATGGCTACTGCTCTCATTTGCAGAGCCTGTGAAATGTGAGTTCGCTAACGCTGAGATCTCGCACCCCTATGGCATTAATAAATGCTATGGGTTACTTTACTTTACAGTTATGTGTGTAATTACCAAAAAGCTAGACAGGATTCAACAATAAGGTATGGGCCGCAGTAACACAAGTAAAAAAAAATAGTAATTATGTTAAACAGGTATGTTGTGTTACAAATCCCTACTACTACTAATAAAGAGACGATGAAAACCTCTAGAATAAAAATAAAAACAGTTGAGGTTTCAGTCATAAGATCTTCATCTTAACAAATATATAATATAACAGCAAATAATACAGGAAAATATATTTCAAAACATCTCTAAGAAAATAATAAAAACAGCCCCTGCAACAGCCAGTAAAAGAAGAAAGTGAATGTATTCAATTTATGTAGTATGTTCAAGATCAAAATAGTGCGCACCATAAAATTGCGCGCCATGGAAGACTACGATATGAAACCAGGACAAAATCACAAGAGCGAGAGAGAGAGACAGAGAGAATAAAACAGGGTAGCTTGGCAGTGATAGATGCAAGATTGACAGGACACTGAGTTGACCACTGCTGGTTAGCTATAGGGGATAACAAATCACTGAGAAGAGAGAGGGTAAAGTTAATTAGAGCAGTCATAGATACACTACAGAACTATGACAAGGATGCTGAATGAGACAATGTACTTCTACAGATGAAAGACAGACATGGGAGCGGGAAGGGAGTCCTCTCTGGAAAGATTGAAGAATCAACAATGACCACTATCTCATCATCCTTCTGTCAGATTTTTTGACCCATTCGCAGTGATAGAACATCTTCTGTGCCATTTAGGAATCTGCCAGAAAATAGACTAAGGTGCAATGTCCGTTAGCATGCATCTCTTCATCACCCATGGGAATTATTTGACAGAAAATAAAACTAAGAAATTTAGACAAGATGTGACGATGATTTTTTCACGTGACAGGTTGTCTGCCTATCCACCAAATCTTCTTAGTTGCCTTCTACAAGTCTGGAAAGATGACAGTGGTCCTATTCTGTGTACCTTGAACTAAAATATCAGACCCCAATTGCCATACAGCGAGGTAGTTTAAATCTATCTATTCGCTAAACCTTTGTTGCCTTTCAGCGTCAGGGATAGAAGAATTTTCTGGAGATGGCCCTCTAGTGTGCTGAGTATATTGTGTTTGTCGCCTCTTTTATTTTGGTGGTCCATCATTTTCGTGGTCAGCCTCTAGGTCTGCCTGCACTGTATCTGTGTAGCATAGCTTGTTGTGTTATGCTGTAGTGGAAATAATGGCCATTTTTCAGACCCCATTTGCCACACTGCGAAGTAGTGGAAATAATTGCCACTTTCCACAGTGGTTACTATGGCGTGTCCAGGATGAATTTTTATCTTACATCAGAAAGATAATAATGCAGTCACAAATGTGGTCAGAACCAGAGTTTGGGTGAAACAAGTCAGCACAAAATAAATGTATTGTTCTGTTAGGTTAGGTTATTGACTACTTGAATAATATAGACAGAATATAGAAGAATCGAGGATTTACTATTAAAGAAAAATCATAATGCAGAAAACGGGATTTGAACCAAGTCCACTGAAAGATGGAACCCACTCTCCTCACAAGTAGAGTCCACACGTTTTCTGTCTTTGATCACATCACATTCCTAATAAAGATGCAATTTTAGTCAAAACTTTCAATGTGTATATTTCCAAGATACTATGAATATGGGCAGGTTGAATGAGACACAGACAGCAACAGCACGCACACTGCACAGGTATGTAAATTCCTTGAGAACCACAAACATTTTAACATTAGCACATGCCAGAGGTCTCAGAGCTGTAAGAATTAATTAGATCTACTTGTAAACATAGACAATAATACAGACTACTGGACTTATTGAGCGAGTGTTTTATGCAACAACAAATTGTGTTTGTTATTGCCTGCTCCGTGTTGTTGTTGGTATTTTATGCAACAACAAATTGTGTTTGTTATTGCCTGCTCCGTGTTGTTGTTGGTATTTTATGCAACAACAAATTGTGTTTGTTATTGCCTGCTCCGTGTTGTTGTTGGTATTTTATGCAACAAGAAATTGTGTTTGTTATTGCCTGCTCCGTGTTGTTGTTGGTATTTTATGCAACAACAAATTGTGTTTGTTATTGCCTGCTCCGTGTTGTTGTTGGTATTTTATGCAACAACAAATTGTGTTTGTTATTGCCTGCTCCGTGTTGTTGTTGGTATTTTATGCAACAACAAATTGTGTTTGTTATTGCCTGCTCCGTGTTGTTGTTGGTATTTTGTATTTCTATCAACATCAAGTGCCGTCTCAGAAACGAAAGTTGGCTGCAACAGACCTTCAACATCCCCTGTTTTGGTGGTGCACTCTGCTAGACTGTAACCTGTCTGTCGTGCGATGTTAATCTCTCACTTGTATCTCTGTCTACCTCTTGCTCGCTTATCCTCTTACCCTCAAGTAAGGTCTTCAATAAGGTGTCATGTCTTTTAATGTGTCCAAAATATTTTTATTTTTTAATCTTTATTTCTCTTAGTAATTCTTCCTTCATATCGAGTGTTTTTAGAATCTCTGTATTTGTTTTCTTCTCTTTCCATGATGTTCTCCCTATTCTTCTATATACCCACATCTCAAAAGCATCAATTCTGTCTTCTAATTGTTTGTTTATTTTCCATGTTTCTGAGCCATACATTAATATAGAATAGATGTGGCATTTTATAATTCTCATTTTCAACTTTGTAATTTGTTTAGATGTTACTATTTTCCTCATGTCATTGAATGTACTTTTAGCCATTCCTATTCTCCTTTAATTGTCAGGAATTACATCAGACAAATCTCTTGCTTGTTGTGTGCTATTCTGTTTTCACATCTTTCTTCTTCTTCCTCATTCTCTTGTCGGAGTATACAATGTTATGAATTTCTTCAATTAAATTTACTGTTGCACTGCAGACATCAGCCCCAGGTAGGACATTCTCCATCTTATTCTCGCACATTCACATTCTTTTTTTTTTTCATATCTAATCTTCTACTCTCAAACTTACATTATGTTTTCACATTTAAATCTTATTCTATAAATCCATTATTACGTTTTCACATCTAATCTTCTCTTTTCTATAGTTTGCTTTCACATCTAATCTTTTCTGTCCGATAGTTTGTTTTCACATCTAACCTTCTCTGTCCTATAGTTTGCTTTCACATCTAATCTTCTCTTTTCTATAGTTTTCACATCTAACCCTATCTGTCCAATAGATTGTTTTAACATCTTCTCTCAATCCTATATTTTGTTTTCACATCTAATCTTCTCTGTCCTATATTTTGTTTTCACATCTCATCTTAATCTCTTAATCCTATATTCTGTTTTCACAACAAATCTTAATCTCTTAATCCTATATTCTGTTTTCACAAGTAACCGTAATCATTTAATCCCACATTCTACTTTACTTCTACTCTACTTTCATTTTACACTCACACAAGTTTATATTTGCACACAACTCCTCTAATCTCTATCTCCCAATCCCCTAATTGTCCACACAACCAAGCATTTTTATCTCCTCATTTCCAAAAACTAAAAAAAAGCTACCAACCACAAAAGAGAAATGCCCAAGATGATACCTCACATGACCAGCTGTTACCAGCAAGAGGTCACAGCTTGATAAGCCTCATCTTCAGTAAGCTACCAGTACTGGTATCACAACTCTTGCCTAATGTCATATACTTTTTACTAAAACATTCTTGGCACTGTGCAGTTAGCAAATATCTTTGGTATATATCACTGGGCTCTGTATGTATTTTGTATATATCAGTGGGCGCTTATGTCTTTTGTATGTTTATATATATATATATATCAGTGGGCTCTGTATGTACTGCTATGTTGTATATATTACTAGGCTTTGTACGTATTTTGTATACATCACTGGGCTCTCTATAAGTTTTGTATATATCAAGTTTGTGATAAACCAATTGTGATAAACTTTCTAGTGGTTATTAAGTGTTCAAGCTGTGTTCTTCTCAGCACATGCCCAGAAACTTTGATTGCCTGCCCCTAATGTTTGATATGATTGATTTTTTTTTATGCCAACATCAATGAGAACTTCTGCATTTGTTTTCTTAGCTGCCCATGGTATTTTCATCATTCTTCTCAGAAACCACATCTCTGTATCCTCTAATTTATTTTGAATTTTTTTGTTTACAGTCCATGTAAACATAAAAAAGAATTGGTTTGATATAACATCTCAGCACTCGAATTCTGCTCTGCATTGATAGTGTTGCATTGCACAAAATGATTCTCATTTTTTGGAATGCTGTTTTGGCTTGTGCTGTTCAGCTCTTTATCTCATTTAAGAATCTACCTTCTGATGTTAACAGGGTGCTATTCTTTGGTCCTCATTTAATCCCCAACAACACATGAGCAAACTATAAAAATTATAGTCAGGGCTAGAACAAACTATAAACTTGATCAGACATATAAATATGTTTATGTTAACAAACTAAGATGTTGACACAAGAATACACAAATATGTTTATGTTAACAAACTTGTTGATCCAAGAATACACAAATATGTTTATGTTAACAAACTAACTTGTTGGCCCAAGAATATACAAATATGTTTATGTTAACAAACTAAGATAGTGACACAAGAATATACAAATACGTTTATGTTAACAAACTAACTTGTTGATCCAAGAATACACAAATATGTTTATGTTAACAAACTAACTTGTTGACCCAAGATTACACTCACCTCATTGCCATGACATTTCAGAAAATCCATTTCCTCTGGGGTAAAGCTTGCCATTGATATGGACTTTACCCGATGGGGCGGATTTAACCCTCGTCTGTGAAAAAAGAGGTAAACAGAAATGGTTCATTGCAGAGAGAAGTGGCCAGATTTCAACATGTTATGCATATTTTCATTCAGCTTTCGTGACATCGCTAACTCATATTAAAAAGTCGATAGATCTGCATCGATCTGTGCGATACGAACTGAGAGTCCCCACCTTTTCCCATGGGGAGAGGGGCTATCAGTGTGCAGATCATCGCTGGATTCGCCAGTAGTTTTAGCTACTGTGAAAAGTGTCGTTATCAATATTTTACTTTGTTAAATAATGTACATATTTGTTGCCGTAAAAATATGACCACTGCTGCCCGTAAAGTAACACAGAAACAGATTACAACACATATATTATCCAAGTATAGAGATTTGTGTTTTTATTTAACTGGCCACAGATAAGTGCAGTTTCACTCTCTCTCTCTCTCATGTGACTGTTATTTTTCCCCCTGTTCATTCTCAAACTCCCACCAGATCTCTTCTAACAGAACAATGAACACACAATATTTCCAGCAGGATGCAGTCCAAAGAACGAAAAAGCGTTGCGCCACTGTTTTATTTACACCAATTGCCTGACACATCTAACATCAGCATTGGTAACTAATACATTCAATGTTTTTACCATTTCTACGGAATGGTGAATGTATGTAACCATATCAATAGTTTAGTCGGCAAGTTGTACAAAAGAACTGACTCCTGTACCTATCAGCTGGTCACCACTCCCAGATGATATAGTTGGCAAGTGTTAAAAAAAACTGCTGCTGTACCTATCAGCTGGTTACCACGCTTAAAACTAACCAAGGTCACGGATGCTTGATTTTTTTTTTGTCACTGTCTTTTGTCTCTATTGTAACAGATGCTCACTGATGTCTCTGTTTGGGATGTATTCTCTCGCTCATTTTCTATCCATTTTAGCTTTGAAATAAAATTAATTTATAAAAGAAAAAGATGATGGTTGGTCATGTCGATAGCAATGCAGACAGCAGCAAAAATTTGAAACATGCTTGACTGTGGTTAGCTTTGAGAATGGTGTCCAGTGTGTAAGTATGATGAAAACCAGTTCTCTCATACAGAGAATGGTGACCAGTGTCTTACTGTGTAAGTGTAACTCTGTAAGTGTAAGTATGACTATGAGTAACTTACTATGTGAACCAGTTATTTTATTTTATTAGGCATATATAATAGTATTTATGTATCTAATTACTTATGTATTAGGCCTGAGCCTTTGATTTACTTTTACTAGTTTTACACTGTCAAACAGTAGGCTCCTAGACTAACAATCATTATCGAATCTTATCAGATTCAGACTAATAGTAACAGTACTAACTAACCTAATTTATTCTTTACTTTAACTTTTTTAAAGTTTATTCTATGAAGGTGGATAGATAGTGTATTAGAGACACTCGGAAATATAACAGCAGAGGAGGCAAATAGAAGGGCAAAAGACCGTACACTCACTCTCCCCTCAACACCAAAAGGTACATGAGGACAGAAAGAAGAAGAAGAAGGATTCTATGACTACGACAACAACGTAGGTCGTAGTTAAGTATCTATTCTCTCTATCTATAGCCACTATAGGTCACTTACAAAATGCCACTGCACGACGTGCACACAAAAGAACCAATAGTCATATTCACGTATGTCGGGCCTCGTTGATGACAATCAAAGCACTGTTTGTTGCTGGATAGAGATACCATCTCCCTCAACATTTTTAGATGTTTCTCATCTTGTTTTCGCTTATTCGACGCCATTTTGAGAATTAAATTTCGGAAGTAGTCTACCATTACTAGGGGAGACTGCTCTCTAAATCTTTCTATTCTATCAAATCTTGTAGAATTGTATCCCATACATAAAATCATTATCAAGTGCCGTCTCCACAACAAAGATTGGCTGCAACATACCTCCAACATTCCCTGTCTCTTGTTTTGGTGGTGCACTCTGCTAGACTTTAAGCTGTCCATCTTGCGATGTTACTCTCCCACTTGTATCTCTGTCTATGGTGCGTATGCAAGACCATCGTTTGCCAAAGATACTTCTCTATGGCGAGCTGGAGAAGGGTACACGATATCAAGGTGGCGAAAGGAAGCGCTACAAAGACTCGTTAAAGAACTCACTAAAAGCCTTTGAAATAGACCACGATACATGGGAAGAACTTGCAAAAAATAGATCGATATGGCGTTCTAAAATCAGTAAGAGCGCATCATTTTGTGAAAAGAGGAGAAATGCAGCAGCTCAACAGCGGAGAGCAGCTAGAAAGTCACGGATAGACCAAGATCCGTCTACAGTCGTCATTCCATGTCCGAACTGCCCAATAACATTTACAGCTAGAGTAGGGCTCATTAGCCATCTACGAACTCATAATCAAGGACATAACTCTAAGTGAATTTTCACATCACTTGTGATGGACGAACGAACAGCACATATCTGTCTACTGTTGCTTGCTTCCCTATAGATCAATAGATCAAGACTAATAGATAAAGTCAATAAATTAAGAAAAGAATATGGATTGGATATAAATATCCAAAACAAAAACCATGATAATCAGCAAAGACACAGAAGAACAAGAGGTAAACATAAACATACATAGAGAGAAAATACAACAAGTAAACCAGCATCAATATCTTGAACAGATAGTCACAAATGACGGACCTTCAAGGTCATGAGGAAAATAGTAACATCTAATCAAATTAGAAAGATAAAATTGAGAACTATAAAATGCTACATCTATTCTATTTAAAGTATGGCTAAAAAACATGGACACTAAACAAACAATTAGAAGACAGAATTGATGTCTATGAGATGTGGGTATATAGAAGAATAGGGAGAACATCATGGAAAGAGAAGAAAACAAACAAAGAGGTTCTAAAAATACTTAATATGAAGAAAGAATTACTAAGAGAAATAAAGATCAGACAAATAAAATATTTTGGACACATTAAAAGACATGGCACCTTATTGAAGACCTTACTTGAAGGTAAAGTCAAAGGGAAGCTAGCAAGAAGTAGGCTGAGATATAAGTGAGAGAGTAACATCACAAGATGGACAGGTTACAGCCTAGCAGAGTGTACCACCAAAACAAGAGACAGGGTATGTTGGAGGTATGTTACAGTCAACTTTGTTGCGGAGATAGCACTTGAGGTTGCTACTGTTGGTTTAGGGAAATGTGACATTGCGAGAACTACTTGCTACTGTTGACTTAGGGAAATGTTAGGAAACCGAGATTGGAACTGTCAGACATCGTGTAATTGTGGATACACTCAAGCAGAGATCGAAGCACACATGGACGTGTCCGGAGCGCTGTAACGATGATCCGATGACTAACTAGCACATCATCAGACAAATATTTGTTGTTATCTGATAAACAATGTTTCCAACTAATATTTTTGTTAAGTTTAGCCCGTAGTCGTAACCTTCGATAACAGTTACCATGTTGTTCCGACAGGCCGACGTTGTGCTTGAACTAGTTACGGGCACGGCGTGGGTGGGCGGAACAACAAAGAAACCTGTCGCAAGGGCCAGAGTTATGCCCTGATGTCGACGTCTGTTTTGGCGGCATTGGACTCGAAACACCATCGAGTCGAATGGCTGCTGGAACAGAGGGCGGAGCACTTATGGGAATGCCCCACGTGCTGTGATACTAGTTTTCTAATCAAGAATCAAGAATTTTGGTTAAGTTTGTTTTTTTGTTTGTTTGTTTGTTTGTTTGAGAACATCAGTGATTGCAAACGATTAACTCTTACTTCCAATGTGCAATTTTTCTGAGCTTTCTTTTCATCCACAAGAGATTTCAACTTTCGGCTTACTGCTATGCCTATTGAAGAAACCTTATACTAGGAGGGGATCTATAATTGTACAGATAAGATACTGCCAAGCTTCCATAAGAGAGCCTCGATATAACGGTATGTCATCTACTAAGCTTCCATAAGAGAGCCTCGATATAACGGTACTTCATCTACTAAGCTTCCATAATTGAGCCTCAATATAGCGTTATGTAATCTACTAATGTTCTTTGTTTCATGGGTGGTTTGTCTAGTGGGACATCGGTGAGACCCATAGACGAAATCGCATGCGTATATTGTTTAAGTAAAATGTACCTCTTATGGCGATGTACGCCCCTTTCAATCGCGAAATCTAGCCTAATTTGGTTATATCAGAGCATCAAATCATAAAAATATAATAGTGATAGTAGTATAAATATCCATCTGATATCTCTATATCTAATCTGTAAAGTAATAATAATAAGTACTTGTATTAATTGAGAAAAATCAAGGGGCGGTGCTTATATATATATAGTTTATTAGGACAAGTCAGTAAAAACCATTGAATGAGAACACAGTTATCACAAACATTATATAATTAGAATTATACTGGATTAGATTACAGCCAAAATAGATAGTAAGACCTATAACCCGTCAGTATCATAGAAGTGTCACAGTGGAGACATAAGCCATCAGGATCGTAGGGGGTGTCACAGTGGAGACATAAGCCGTCAGTATCGTAGGGGTGTCACATGGAGACAACCCGTCAGGATCGTAGGGGTGCCACACCGGAGACATAACCCGTCAGGATCGTAGGGGGTGTCACACTGGAGACATAAGCCGTCAGTGTCGTAGGGGGTGCCACACCGGAGACATAACCCGTCAGGATCGTAGGAGCGTCGCAGTGAAGACATAAGCCGTCAGTATCGTAGGGGTGTCACATAGAGACATAACCCGTCAGGATCGTAGGGGTGCAACATGGAGACATAAGCCGTCAGTATCGTAGGGGGTGCCACACCGGAGACATAACCTGTCAGGATCGTAGGGTTTCCTCACTGGAGACATCAGCACAACAAGCTTTCCAAACAGCTCTATCCGCAGCCATTCCGGGGAGTGTAGAAAAAATCGCGCCCAAACCACTCTTTGGTTTTATCAATTCAGGATTTTCTCTTCCTTATGTCCTCCTTCCAACAACGACTTCCTTACAAAATAATTTTAGAAAGAGTGTCATGTCTCGTTACATTTTCAAACCAAACAAGTTTACTCCGTTTCACCACTGCCAAAAGTGGTTCTTGATAATCTTCAAGTTTGTTTGCTTGCTGCCAGACAAATATATTTGTATTGTGTTACGTATAGCTAATTCTCAGCACACGTCTGTAGCACTTGTTTTCAAAAGCCTGAAGAATTTTTTTGTCTGTGTCTGCATTGAGTGTTCGACTTTCACATCCGTATTAAAGTATACTTAGCGCTAGCAGATCTGAATAGATTGGTATTTACTTTAATTTTGACTTTACGTTTCCAAATCATATTCAAGCTTTTTATGGCAGCCATCGCCGTTTCGAATCTTATCATAATCTCATTTTTCGAGTTGCCAACATTATATATTGTGGTAGAGAGGAGATGGTTACCGCTGTCATATAGCAGAGCCACTGAAATGTAAGACCGCTAACATATCACACACCTACGTCATTAAAGGGGTTGGGTGTGTGTGTGTGTGTGTGTGTGTTTACACTAGATGTTGTTTCCTCTTCTTCTTCTTCAGCGCTCATTCTCAGACTCCCTCTGGATCTCCATTGTAGCAGGAACATTCTCTAACTAGATTTCCAGCAGGAAGTAGTCAAGATAATGGGAATGCGTTGTGTCACCGTTTTATTTGTGCCAATGTCCCAACACATCCGTTTTCGGTGGAAGATGTTTGTTTCTTAGTATCGAATGTCTTGTTCTTTTTTCAAGTGTTGGGCTGGAGGAGTCGAATGGGATTTTTTTTGGGGGTGGGGGTGGGTTGATCTACCTATCCCCACCCTCTTATCTAGGGTCATACTGTAGCTTCAGAAAGCGGTCTCAATGTAATTTCTTTCTTCTTAAAACTGTCAAGCTGTAAACCCCACATTAACAGATCATGCTCCCGACTATATTCGAGGTCATTACTGCATACTTTCCTATTAGAGAATTCAGAGAAGTACGTTTGTATGGTCAGATTATAGTGTCAATATCAGAGCCGTGAGGTTCAACGACTGGTTAACAAATGTAAAGGGTTTAAAAGGGTTTAAAAGCTGTAGAAGATTGACTTCACTGTACTCGGTTTCCCCATATGTACTCCTTCTCTCTCAACGAAGCGGCACGCCGCCTGCCGAGAGCTCCACTCATAGCACGTAACTTGGTAGCTTCAAGTGATAATTCACAGGGATCTCCCAAAAAAATCCACTTTATAAACAAGACGACACAAGCCGGATTCGCACCCGTGACCTCTTGAACACAAGGCAAACAGCTTAACCACTACGCCAGGGAGATCTAAGTGTGGGGTGTATGGTGAATAGATTATAGTATTGGTGTATATGTAGATCCTCAAGGCCGCATACCCTTACAATCACCACGTGACAGAATTATATGTTAATTCGCCCGCTCCTCTCATCCGTATAGAAAAAAATGTCTGGACTTCACGGCTCTGATACCAACACTAAAATCTGTTCCCCATACACCCCACAATCTACATTTGTTAACCAGTAGTTGGACCTCACGGCTCTAATACCAACACTGTAATTTGTTCCCCATACACCCACAGGCTACATTTGTTAACCTGTAGTTGGACCTCACGGCTCTAATACCAACACTGTAATTTGTTCCCCATACACCCACAGGCTACATTTGTTAACCAGTAGTTGGACCTCACGGCTCTAATACCAACACTGTAATTTGTTCCCCATACACCCACAGGCTACATTTGTTAACCTGTAGTTGGACCTCACGGCTCTAATACCAACACTGTAATTTGTTCCCCATACACCCACAGGCTACATTTGTTAACCAGTAGTTGGACCTCACGGCTCTAATACCAACACTGTAATCTGTTCCCCATACACCCACAAGCTACATTTGCTAACCAGCAGTATTCCTAGAACACACTACCAGGAAGAATTGACCCGGTCATATTCACAATTGTTACTCTGAGATTGTTCGGCAAATCCCGCTATTTGTTACGGCTTTATTCCAGAATACTACAATCGTGATAGTACCTTCTTCCTGATTGGTATTAATTATCCCATATCCGGATTATATTGATTATTAGCATAATTTATTATTTTATATCTCGCGTATCGTGTAGAAATCTTTGGATTAATAAATCAACTACCAATAATAGTCAAACACCGCGTACATAACTACTTGAATTGTTTGACCATCAATTATATGTTATCAACTACATCCTGGTTCAGATAAAAATCAAGTAAAGTTACCATATAATCTCTTATATTGCAGTGTATTTTAAAAAATTTTATTTTATACAACAAACCAATTCAAATAGTACTTCGTCATTTTTATGTTCAGAATTTTAACATTTATTAGAGGCATACATTTTTCGATGGCTCCTTAACAAGTTTACAAGACGATTTATTATTTGCTTGATATTCTGCATGTATTTATTTAAAGAAAAGGAGATATTTACCAGAAAATTGTATAAATAAGGAAATCTTTCTACAAAACATATTATTCTATCTATCTTTGTTAAAAAAAAAATTCGTTTAACTTTCTTTAGTTTTATGAATATGAATTATTCAGTATTGATACGACTTTAGTTTATTTCTGCATTCACTTTTTTTGGGGTAAAAATATACTGATTTCTACACCCACCCCCCCCAAAAAAAAATTACATTATAGAGAAAAGGGTACCACGTTGACAGAAACATTAATATACAACTGTTCCATTTAGTGTACATATTATGCATACACGAACATAATACACCTGACATTCAGTAAACTATTTTATTGGACAACCTTAAAGCCATCTCCAGGCAGATAACTCTTCTACCACTGACGCTGCAATGCACAAAGGGGTATAAAGTGAAAAGAAGAAAAATGGAAATCTTAAATAGTGTAATTAGAGCATTAAATAGTGTAATTAGATCATTAAATAGTGTAATTAGAGCATTAAATAGTGTAATTAGAGCATTAAATAGTGTAATTATAGCATTAAATGTCATTTAATGTTGAATACTAAACATGAGTAAGGCAATCCCGAAAAAAGGTATGGCATCCGACATGTCCAGTGAGTTAATGCGATGTTAATTTCGTATTTTCTGTTACTTTCAATGAAGGTGTGATGTGGTCTGTATCACTTAAAAAAACAACCCACGGTAGTAGTCCCTATTTTGGATGCAGCCATGAACCCTTCATGTTGTGGCTGTATTTATTTTATTGGCAACATTTACGTACAGTAGTTTGCAATTGCTTTATGAACGTTCAGGTATATTTGCTTGCGGTGGCATTTTTACCGAGATACCTTGGTCGTATAAACCATCTTTACTTTTTTAGATTCTGTATGGTACCCCTTTTGCAAGGATATGTCCATGTAAATGCGGTTCGATGATTCGTGCGAAAAGTCGAATGAGGAGTCTTTTTAGAAGTCTGTTTTCCAATTAATCAACATGTCTTATTTTACAGATGGTTACGCATCATTCCATGGGGGAGGTACTCACAACGGACGTCTAGCTGGGTAAGTTGGACCAAAATATTACAACTGATGGGCAGGGGAGGGGGTACGAGCTCGCGAGAGCATTACAATTCAATGAAAGTAACGGGAAAATCGGAGAAGACACGATAAGTGACGTCTAGTGATATCAGCACGCAGAACTAACCAGAAGAAGGACGTGGTATACACGAGGCTCATTAATACTCTAGATCAGGGGTCGGGAACCTTTTTGCCTGAGAGAGCCATGGACACCAGATATTTTGAAAAGTAATTATGCGAGAGCCATACATTTTGTTTAAAACTAAAAATTCAAGTAAATGTGTGCATTTTGTGTAATTTCAACACTAAAACTACAATAATTATGTCTCTGAATTATTTTTAATAACATTGTTATGTTGTTGCTATTCAATAATGAGTATTTCTTACCATTAATGCGACATCGGATGCTGAGCTGCAGTAAACTTTAGCTTATTTGTAGAATGAAATATTGATATGCAATTAATATGTAGATCAAATGAGTCTGAAGAAGCATTTTTTTTTTTAACAATCGAATATTTGTCTCCGAACCAGATGCAGCCATCAATAGAGCCACATCTGGCTCGCGAGCTATGGGTTCCCAACCCCTACTCTAAATATACTAGTCAAATTTGATTCAATGGCGGAAAATTTTGACAACTATTGTTGCCAACCGTTTCTTTTTGTCTCAGCGTGATTTTTTGCGTATTTAGATGTCCGTAGTCATAGGTGATTTTATGAATATACGTTGTAACATGTTCATGTCAAAAGAGGTGAGTTCTTCAGAAGTACATAACACCAGTTCTAACATATGAATGCACGCATTGGACAATAAATTAACTGGATAGTGGGAAAAAAGGACCAACAGAGATGCGGTGCTGAGAGTATTATGGACAGCTAGAAAAACTAAGGAGGAGCTACGGAAAGAGGCAAATGTAAGACCGGGGTTAATTAGTAATATCAGAAGGACACAATCTTTATGTTTTAGATACGTTATGAGACATGTAAATCTGGAGAACACAGTTATGATCTCCTCTGTTCATGCATGACTGAACTTATAGAAGCAGTTCTGGCAGTCGACCATGAAACTATTTCAATGTATAAACAGGACATTTATTTTTTTGTAAATCAGATCCTGGTTGTTTTTAAGTTCCTATCTATCTCGTTCCTAGAAGTTATTGAAACTTTTTGTCAAATTTTAAATACAATAGTAATAATAATACCCATAAATCGTTAGGGTCGTAGCAAGCCCGTAGAAAAAGAGGGATGGGAATAAAGCCTTTTAGTACTAGGGACTTTTAGTTTTAGTAACTTAATCAGAAAGTGAATGAAACAGCTCCTCCTTACCCCTACCCCAATTTACGAATTTTTGCCAAAAAGGACTTCTAAGGAAAATTTGAGAATCGCCTGTTCCTTTTTTTGGGGTTAAAGTAACCCCTCCTTTACTGGGGACGTATCTGCTGCCCTGGTCGCGGGGGTGTCACACTGGAGATATCAGCACAAAAAGATCTCCAAACACCTCAGTAATTCAAAAGAGTGTAGAAAAAGCATACTAAGACCATTTGTTGATGTTATTAATCCAGGATTATCGAAAACATCTTCTCCTTCCATCTTCCACCCTCGAACTGCTTATTAGCAAATAGTTTCTGAAGGTTAGTCATGTCTCTGGTTACATGTCCAAACCACACAAGTTTACGCCGTTTTACCACTGCTAAAAGTAGTTCTTGATAACTTGCAAGTTTGTTTATCTGCCGCAGGACGAATATTTTTGTCTTGCGTTCTATATAGTTAATTTCATAAATGTAAATATATTAGAACTGATTAATAGATTGGCTATCGCATGCAACCTGTTCTAGTTATCAATAAAAAATAGTCATAAAATGATTATTACTACGCTAAAAATAAACAATGTTTACATGTTGATAATGTAAACACATTTTGTTATCGCTACTACAATCTACAATTATCATAAACAGTTACGCAACAGTGATAATTTAATGTGTATCATTGACTCCTATCTCTGATTATGCAAAATTGTCAGGCACAGTTTACTTTGACCTAGATAAAACACGAAGGATTACGTAGGAGATATGAACGTTATATGCCATTATCATTGACTGCAACGGACTTTAACATTCTGTCTCTTGCTGTGGTGGTACACTCTGCTAGACGGTAGCCTGTCCATCTCGCGATGCTTCCCTCCCGATCCCAGCTGTATCTATGCGTACATCTTGAACGCTGTCCCTGGGCTCTACCATAAGGTGGTGTCTTTAAAGAAAAATCGGTGGATATGGTGTGGTTGAAGACGGAGAAAGTGTTGATTCAAATTATGTGTACACACAAACACACGAGTGCGCACGCATGCACGTATATACACACACACACACACACGCGCGCGCGCAGACAGATATCTGCAAGGTTAGTTAGTCGTCCAGTCATCATCACTGCAAACTGGACACGTCCATAGTTACTCCTATCTCTGTCTTTCACCATTACACTTCTGCTGACAGTACCGATATCTGCAAGGTAATATCTGTAAACAAACTTCCAATTATTACACTAATAATTTATAGTGTTATTTCCATTTCTTAGAACTGTTCTATTTCCAAGAACTACTCTATAAATATCGAAAAGAATCACTCAATTGCAGCTTTCTCTTCCAGATTCTGATATTATTTTTGATACCACTATCTATACGCTGTGTCTCTTGTTTGCCTTTGATAACACGATTTGTCTATATTGACAGTGGAGACCGCACCACAGCTGGATCTTTATTTTTACACTAGACTTGGGTATGTGACCGTCGTCTGGGGTGCTGATGGAGTTTGGACAACATTTACCGTAAGCTTTTTTTTTCCCCGGAAATCCTAGGAACTTAGACAAAAGAAAATTAACTTCTTCCGATTTTCACAGCGTGCACCAGCATTCTCATGAAGACGATGGGATTACACAGGAATACAGACGAATGACCCTTTATTTAAAAAGTGTAATCATCATCATCATCAAGTGCCGTCTCCGCAACGAAGGTTGGCTGCAACGTATCTCCAACATCTCCTGTCTCTTGTCTTGGTGGTGCACTCTGCTAGACTGTAACCTGTCCATCGTGTAATGTTACTCTCCCACTTGTATCTCTGCCTACCTCTTGCTCGCTTCCCTTTGACTTTACCCTCAAGTAAGGTCTTCAATAGGGTGTCGTGTCTTTTAATGTGTCCAAAGTATTTTATTTGCCTGATCTTTATTTCTCTTAGTAGTTCTTTCTTCATATTAAGTGTTTTTAGCACCTCTTTATTTGTTTTCTTCTCTTTCCATGATGTTCTCCCTATTCTTCTATATACCCACATCTCAAAGGCATCAATTTTGTCTTCTAATTGTTTATTTAGTGTCCATGTTTCTGAGCCATACATTAATATGGAATAGATGTAGCATTTTATAATTCTCATTTTTAACTTGTTTGTAATTTGTTTAGATATTAATAATTTCCTCATGTCATTGAAGGTACTTTTAGCCATTCCTATTCTCCTTTTAACTTCTGTTTCACATCTGCCATCATTTGTGACTATGTGTCCAAGATATTGATACTGTTTTACTTGTTGTAGTTTCTCTCCCTGTATGTTTATGTTTACCTCCTGTTCTTCTGTGTTTTTGCTGATTATCATGGTTTTTGTTTTTTGAATGTTTATATCCAGTCCATATTCATTACTTGATTTATTGACTTGATCTATTAGTCTTTGTAGTTCATGTTCACTTTCTGCTAAAAGAACAGTGTCATCTGCATATCTAATGTTGTTTATTATTTTCCCATTGATCTTGAGTAAAAAAAGTGTATTACCTATTGCATATTCCTTACTTATATTACTGGGGTTTTCTGGGGGTTTTATATGACAATCTGGAATTATTCCCAAAACATCAGTAGTACACTGGTGCAGATACGAAAGTAAGTTTTGATACTTGGAAAAGCGATGTATCAGATAAACATAAATGGATTCTTCCAAATGAATTATTCCTGTAAATCTTGTAGAAAACATATAATGCAAATTTTGCAGAGTATACATCAGGATCTGTACATGACCACTGTAGGCATAAAAACAAAAGCGTCTGTGGGTCTCACCAATGGCCAACTAGACATACCACCCATGCAATAAAAAACCTTAGTGGATGACATGCCGTTATATTGAGGTTATCTTCTTATAGAAGCTTCATGGCACGTCAGCTATACAATTATGCTTTTATTTTGTTGTTGAAATGTGTTTCAGTTTACCTGAATATATATGTATGCACCCTCTGTGGTTGGGAGGGAGCCAGAGATGTACTGAGCAGCACTGGGGAGGAGGAAACTGACAGCACTGTTTTTTCCTATGGCTGAAACCCATCATAGAGGCACGGTGACTCAGGACTTGACAATCTTTTTGACTTGAACATTTGGTTGTATGCCTGAAGCAATAGAGAAGTTCGACATAACCAGTAGTCAATTGGTGGCAGGGAATGAGCACAGTGAACCCTATCTTGGCTACAGTGGCTCGGAGCAGTGCATAGGTTGAAACCTACCTTCCTGGAGGTGTGATAGTTATTCTCAGGCTCTGTCCTGGGGTGGGCCGAAAATCCACAGAATTCCCAAAACAATATTGTATAAATTTGGCTTTTTAAAAGCTTGATTGGACCACAGAGACCAAAGAGACTTTTTTTCTTGGCTTTTAATAATGTATTTGCATAAAAACAAATTTTCACTTACTTTTTAAGTAATTTGATGTCCCAGGTTCAATCCACGGTTGAGATAAGGATTTTTGTTTTTCGGAGGTACAATAAAAAGTTCTTCATGTACACTTTGCGGCGACAGATATGGCAAAGCGGCCTTTATTTCCACAGTCAAAAGCCTCCCTTAAATCCTTAACAGACCGCCGAAGATGGATGTGGCGGGTCATTGGTGCAAATAAAACGGCGATACAACGCATTTAAATTCTCAGGACTACATCCTGCTGGTTATCTAGTAGGACCATGGTCCTGCTATAAGGGAGATGCAGCGGGAGTTTGAGAATGAACGCTGAAGAAGAAATCCTTAACAGGAAAACACGCAGTCAAGCTTTTATTTAAGTAATTACAAAAAAATGACTCCGATTCACTTGAGTATTTTGTCAAATCTATAGTCAATCTTAGAAAGAAAACAGCTTGATATGAGATATGAAATATACTATTATAATTAGCTATATCTAACATGGAAAATGCAAAAACAAATAACACACGATGCAAACTACATAGAAATATAAAGGTAATTAAATGTCACAATGTGTTATGTACATAAAATTGTCAAGTAAAATTTGTAAAGCTGGAAATTGCGATAAGCGTTTCATTGGAGTAAGAAAACAGCGTACAGACTCGATTGGCTTTTTTGTGTGCTCTTTTCTAGCGCATTATGAATATTTATGAGTATTTAAATATGGCAACCCTGATAGCAATACCAGTTCCCAAAATAGTAGGGCACAATTCTTGGAAGTATATATACCTTGAGTAGTTTGATAAAAGGATTGAAAATATTTCTAAACATTCAATGGAAGCAGTGTAATATCTAATACTTCAGTTTCGAAATTGAACTAACATATTTGCAATGTTTACATAAAGTGGGGATAATAAAACAGAATGTAAAACAGACTCGAAACATCTGAGAGAATTGTGTTGTATTTCTCAATGGGTTAGGCTGTATATGTGAATATTAAAAGGTTAGTAATTAGTTGAGTAAGTTAAAAACCAACCACCGTAGGTTTTATGTGTAGCAACAGGTTAACAGTCGATTTGTGTTTTTTCCCCAATATATCTACATTATCAGGTGCCGATCCGACTGGCGTAGGTGTTCACGGATCTCCACAACTCTGTGTCCAGAATCTTTTGTCAAAATTGTTGTTGACTCTTTCAGACCACGTTCAACAAATACATCGGGCCACACATACATCGGGCCACACATACATCGGGCCACAAATGTATCATGATGGCAATTTCAATATTGAAATGAAGATATGACTCGTGATGACGATTGCATCGTATGGCAATACTGAATTCGATTTGGAAAAGTGATTATCAGTTGATAACTGCAGTAAATATCAATATATATACAATTCGCTTGTGCTAACTTCTCTTTTGTAAGGATATGCCAGTTGGACATTAAATTCCAACACTGAAAAGACTGATTCAGTAGTTTGAATATAATTGCTACAGCCTCTTCTGTTAGAAATAATTTATGTAGAAAATATATATTTAAGATATATTTAGATTTAAGAAATGAAGAAATTATGAAAATATTTGGCATAATACCATG
Source organism: Meghimatium bilineatum (assembly GCA_034231615.1). Lineage (NCBI taxonomy): Eukaryota > Metazoa > Mollusca > Gastropoda > Stylommatophora > Philomycidae > Meghimatium > Meghimatium bilineatum. Next base: position 2,172,804 of record CM067301.1, read on the forward strand.
TCTTGTACATATCGAAAGATAGCTAGTAAAATGGCTCGGATACCTTATAAGAATTAAGTCAAACCAAATACCAATAAAGGCACATTACAAAAGAATATCTCGACATAAAACTAAAGGTAGACCACGAAAACGATGGGCTCAAACCTAATTAAGTCTCCACTATGACCTGTGCTCTACTTTCGACGAATTTTCTAACCTTTGCTATACTTATTGTTATTGTTATTGTATGATTGAATTTAGAATATAATTAGTATTTAAAATGAATTGATATTTATTGAAACCGATTGTATTAGAATTAGCGTTTAGTGCTAGGGGGTTAAGGGTTAGGATCGGGTTTTAGTATTTATATTTAAAGTTAATTAGTATAATGCACAATACTGGGAAGATATAAGGAACATGCGAGTAATATACGGTAGCAGACGGTAAAGAACAGTAGCTATGGCGCGTGTTGTTAGATGTAGTCATATTTTCATTATAAATTAGCATAGTAGTGTTCATGGAGTTCCTTTGTGTGATTAAAACATTGTATCATGCATGTAATTCTAAATAAGGTGAGTGTTTCGTTTTATTGAAATTGTTACATTTGATCAGTCTTAGGGATTATTGATGTATCCGTGGGAAATCCATGATGTGAGATAGTTAAAACTGTAAACGGCTTGCTATTTATAGCACAGTGGAGACTTGAACTAGACTTCTACCAAAGGGTGGATAGAAAACATCAAGATAACAGTGAAGAAGCATGGGCTTGACATTACTGGCATTGGAACGAAAACTGAGGCTCCCACCCCTACGCTTAACGGCAAGTGTGGATAATATATATCATCATCAACCTATAAGGAAAGACAATAGACAAAAAATAGATTTATTTTTGAGGAACAATTACACGTCTGCCAAAAGGCAATAATTATAGCGGCAGTGAAACTGAAATTACAACTTTTAGCGGCAGTGAAACTGAAGTACTGATACAACTGTTAGCGGCAGTGAAACTGCAAGTACAACTTTTAGCGGCAGTGAAACTGCAAGTACAACTTTTAGCGGCAGTGAAAATGCAAGCACTGGTACAACTTTTAGCGGCAGTGAAACTGCAAGTACAACTTTTAGCAAAAACTTTTATGGCGGCTTTCTTGGTTTGGACATGCTTTTCAAATACCGCTCAGTTTTTTTAAATTATTCCCCGCGCGAAGTAAATTTGAAGGTGGAAAAAGAAAATATATTCTCCAATTTGGTTGGAAGCAAATGTTTCCCGTGTTGTTCTTTCTTTCATTACATTGTATAGCTTTTTAATTACCTGCGGTAAGCCGCTGTAGTCTTCAATTACTCAAACCCGCTCGATAAGCCACTATAACTTTCACTTACTCCAATCCACTCGGTAACCCGCCTGACACATCCGTCTTCGGCGGGGGCCTGGCTCAAATTCCGTTTGCTGTAAGGTTGTTCTTTGTTAATAAATTATCGATGCTTCTATACTATATTATTTCCTTCTGTTTTGTTTTTCTTGTCTCTTGAATTGCGTGTAATATTCTACCCCAAGTATAGAGAACACTGCTATCATTTTCTGGCGGACTGTAAAAACGAGCTGGGAAAAAACCATAAGATAAAATTGAAAACAAAGATACAGATTTATCAAACACGCGTGCTGGGTACACTATACTACGGATTAGAAACATGAACTACCTACACAAGACGTGAGAGAAGACTTGATATCTTTCATTTAAGATGTCTCCACAAAATCTTAAAGTTACAATTAAAATTAACCAACATTTAAAAATGGAAGTGTTATGCTGCTCTTAGTTACCAATTGCCATGGAAAAACTTAATATAAATAGATTGCGTTGGCCTGGTCACGTCTGCAGGATGTCATACTGCTGCATTCCAAAACAAGTATTATTCGGGGAATTGGCTGAGGTTTGAGGTCAGTGAGCCCACGGTAGACCAATAAAGGACATTTGTAAATCGTCAATGAGACGCTTTTGTCATAGAACTCAAAATGTAGGAGAACACAACCAAAACTAGAGCTATCTGGTGGCATAACCTGCGCGCGGAAGCAACGTTGTTCAGAAAAAATATGTTTAAAGATATGGAAGAAAAAAAAGAGAAAAAGATGCAAACAAACATTTTCTGTCACTTGAATCACTTGAAAAGTCCTAATTCCTGAAAAAATGTTCAAAAGGATTGGTTAATCTTTTCGCTTAATGACCGTCTGCAAGGCGCAAAAGTCCGTATATGTAATGTTCTACCCTGTTTCAAACGTTGAATACCCTCTCTGATCTGATCATTCCAGGTTGGGAGATCAAGACCAGATGTTATAAAATTGTTTATTATAAACTGACGTTAACTTTTATCATCTTTATTTACATCGAAATGTTTCTGTTAACTTTAACTTGTCATCTATTCCAGAAAAATAGCTTGCACTGTTTGTGACAACATCCACTTCGAGAATTGTGGGGGGAAAAATGTATAAATCAATGCCTATACGTCTGTCAACGTCTTATGGCTACGAGACAACAATTGTGAAACATTTTGATTTCCAAGACAGTTACGCAGAATCATCATTCAGCAACACACCATCAAACAGACACGATTCCTCCAGTGACAGCAACACACCATCAAACAGACACGATTCCTCCGGTGACAGCAACACATCATCAAACAGAAACAATTCATCCAGTGAAGGCAACTCTGACCAATATGACATTGAAACATCTACAGACGCTTTTTTTCGACACACAACTATTCCACATAGACAAGACAGTTATTCTGAATATGACAGCCCAGCCAATCAGGATACATATGATTTTCCACATGTCTATAGTAGGGTTTCACAAAGGAAGCTACCACAGACCCCACACCATCAGTCAATATCATTTAATGAAAGAACTTCACCCCCAACTAAAAGTTCATTATCCTATATATGTCCGTGTAACTGTGAGCGAGAGAATCCATCCACCGCCATAAACAGCCGTTACGTAATTTGTGTTGCAGTAAGCGCAGTAATTTTTAGTGTGTTAACTTGTAGCATTGCATCGATAAGCTTACTGTACAAGGTAGCGCCTGTGTGGGAATATAGTACATTCAGGGATGGAGACTTTCAGGTTTGTGTTCCCTGTGCTCAGCTGCCGGATGATGGTAGGGCGAGTGAAGACCTTATGAAGCAGATGATTACAAAAGTAACAGATACCAGTGTGATGTGCTGTGCTAGGAACAGTGGGCAGATGTCAGCGCTGCTGCAACTGGTAGATTTATGTGAATGTAGACTGTGAGAGTAGGGATGCGTTTGTGTGTGCTTTTATGTTATGCGAGTGTGTGTGATTGTATATGTTACGTATATGCTTGTATACGCAACGTGTATGTATGCTTGTATATGTTATGGGGATGTGTGTGTATGCTTGTATACATTATGTGAATGTGTGAGTATGCTTGTATATGCTATGTATCTATGTATGTATGTGTGTGTGTGCATGTATATGTTATGTAGATATGTGTGTTCATGTAGACGTGACAGAATTATACGAAACATGTCTTGAAGCGGCTCAATTAAGAAAACAATCATTGGGTAGGAGTGGCAGTTGATCTTGCACCATGGAGTACTGCGCTACGTCAAGACATCCAATCATCTAATGAAAACCTGAGAGAGAAGACAAAAGACAAGAGACGCAGACGACAGGCACATACATCAATGAACACAGATTTGCTATGTACATTCTGTTCTCGCTCTTGCGGACAGATTTTCGAAAAAAATCAGCCACGAGAGAGGCTGCAATTTGTAGGCCTTATAGTCCATGTATAATGTTTGCGCTGACCTACTTCTTGAAACGTCTGTAAATGCGCAAAAATGACTAACAAGGCGTCCATGCTGCCAGAACATATATGGCCAACACGGTAACCCCCCCCCCCTCCCTCTCCAAGTTATACAACAATTAGAGAATTCTATAGACAATAAAAAGAGTAAAGTTAATTAGACATGGCTTCTCTGCAGTCAAACCTAGGCCTACATCGCAGCTTTTCTCAGGCACTTATCAGGGCCTTAAAACGGGTCATACAATTGGCTGACTTTGATTGATACATTTCATTGGCGGGTAACACAAAGTATATGCAAAATGATTAATGAAAAACAAATTGAATCAGTCAGATCAGCCAAGATGAATGACATAGGTTTGTTTGGATTTAAGAGAAAACTCTTAAATAATATCTTCGCCGACGTCTACGAAGTTATGCTCCACCTCCTCAAATTCATAATCCATCATTTACTGTCAGCAAGAGATGTGCGTGCGTGCATGCGTGTGTGTGTGTGTGTGTTGCACATATCTGACTCTTACCGTAAACATACTAAAATGTGTGACTATTTTCAGATGATGCCTACAAGAAAAAATCTAACCGGTGAGTGTTGGTTTAACAGTAAATTAGAGTAGTCATTCGCTGTTACTATGGTTATATCAGAAATGCGGTATATCTCTCATTGATTGGGGGAGTCTGAGATGCAGTTTGAGAAGCATTTTGATGTGCATTTTAAGGACACAATGCAGTGGTTGGGTTCTCAAAGTGGCCGATATTGCATCTCTTGGGGGGGGAGGGAGGGACACAGAGTCATGAAGTGGGAGAACGAAATGTGTGGCATATTTGTGAAATTGTGGCGGGGTTATAGATCCTTTCATGGGAGTCATAAGTCTGGGGATTCAGAGTGTCTATCGGGGGAGCCATATCATTGGGGGTTTAGAGACAATATCAGGAGCCATATCATAGGGGGTTTAGAGACAATATCAGGAGTCATATCATAGGGGGTTTAGAGACAATATCAGGAGCCATATCATAGGGGGTTTAGAGACAATATCAGGAGCCATATCATAGGGGGTTTAGAGACAATATCAGGAGCCATATCATTGGGGGTTTAGAGACAATATCAGGAGCCATAGAATTGGGGTTTAGAGAATCAAGGGGGAGATGTCATATGATTAGGGGTTAGAGACTGAGGGGCTCCATAGGATTGGGGTTTAGAGACTCAGGGGAGCCATATGATTTGAGGTTTATAGAATCAAGGGGGGGGGTCATATGATTGGGGGTTTAGAGACTCAGGGAAGTCATATGATTGGGAAATAAGTTGACACAGCGGGTAAATTTTTTTTTTTTAAAGTGATTTTTCACCCCATAAAGGTCACATGCAATTCCACGATCGCGAAGAAATGGTATTTTTTTTTAGGAAATCCCCCCCACACCCCCTCCCCCCAATCAAACCAAAGACATATCTACGGTCATGTTCTGAACAAAGCAACATCTGACATTTAGTTCAATGGTAAAAGTTCAACAAAACATGCGTGGCCACTCAAGAAGAAGAAATTTGTTGAATTCTTTTATCTGCTTTCATTCTTAAACTCTTGTAGATTAGCGGGAACGTCGTGTCATGGTTTACATATTAGCTGCAATATATGCGCCTTTCGACATGACATTGCAACTTTAGCATGGCTTCTGCGTCACTTTAATCTTATGTCGGATGAGACAACAAATTCAATCTCAAAATACAATTAGTCGCCTCTTACGACATACGTGGCAGGAAACAGTGTTGGTATCCGTTGATTCCACGGGGCCTCATTAACATATATCTAATCCATGCACGTGTTTATAGCTAACGCCCCCCCCCCCCAATCCCATGCCATAATGAACAAACTTTGTTTTTCTATTTTCACCATATATTTTCGATCATGCCATGCTCCTTTTCGCTTGCGAAGGAGGAACACCATCAGCATCAACATCATCAGCATCAACATCATCAGCATCATCATCATCATCAGCGTCAATGAGCAAACACAATGTAGCTATGTATGTCCAAAATGGTCTTTCATAGAAGACGTCACGGGCACACATTATTATAATTTTATTGCACAGCCCGCCGAAGACGGAGGTGTTAGGACATTGACGAAAATAAAATGGCGGCACAACGTATTTCCAATCTCTGGATTACATCCTGCTGGAAATTTCCATGAATAGTCTTGGTGGCTTATACACCTTTATATGATAATAACAAACGGAGTATGTAGAAACAATCTTCACATTCACAGACATGGTATTATTAATGTGTAACCATCTGTGCTGCTTGGAAAGCAATATCTGGATAGTCATACCATGTTTCCGTCGAAGACGGATGTGTCGGGCCATTGGCGTAAATAAAACGTCGACACAACGCATTTCCATTCTCTGAACTACATCCTGCTGGAATCTAGTAGGACTATTACAAGGGAAATTCAGCAGGAATTTGAGAATAGACACTGAAGAAGAAGAATACCATGTTTAATATGTATGATTATGAAGCTATTTTTACGTGATCGATGACTAATCGCTTTTCCACAGACGCTGAACCTCCGAAGCAGAGGTTTTTATATAGTCCAGTTAGCGCACATAAACATTTGTACCCAGGGAGAACAGTGGGTGTAGATGGTAAGTATTATGTTGTATTGCCATCTCATTCCGTTTTGTGTTTTCATCTCCGCCAATTTATGTCAAAATAAAATAAAGTAGTTATGGCAACACTGTTTATGAGAAAAGAACTATTAAAGAAATAATACTAAAAGTTAAAATATTTTCTATATGTGTACGTTATCTGCCTCATTGCAATCATCTTCATCTTGAAATGAACTTATTACTGCCTTGATCAAGTCTGCTTTATCTCTTCTCAGCAATGTGCCATCTAACGCCGCATTGCCTGCCGATAAGTCGGTTCTCTCATTCCCTGTGACCCCAGCATGACCAGGGTAGTATATCCATGTAATATTATTTCAGTTTGTTTTTTCTATCTTGCGCAGCATACTTTGAGAGTGTATTATTGAGTGTGTTGATGTATCAGTTATCAACCTCCTAAATTGAGCTCCCTCTAACGTTAGCCATTTTAACAAGACCTGCAAATGACGTAATATCATTGACCGTGCAAAAAATATTCACACCGTTACGCACTTGCAATGAACTTGTGCTTGATATCTAAATTCGTACAAATTCCACTTCTAAACGAAGTATCAGGTAGTCACTAATATAAAATAAGAACCTAAACTCCCTTCCCTCCAAAAACACATTATAGAGATATGGGTACCACGCCCATTGAAACATTAATCTACAACTTTTCCTGTTTTTGTTACATATTATGCCTACATGCACCTACAACACTTGAAATATTCAGTAAACATATTTTTATTATAGAAAACCTGAAATAATGTAATATAGAATTACAAGAAATACGGTACAGTACAAGTAGGAGCCACCACATAGTGGAGTTATTTCCCTTGTCTATGTTTGTAAATTTCATGTTCATTTAATAATTGAAATATTAATCTATTTTATGATTTGGGTTAGTGTTAGGGCTAAGATAGTTATGTTTTACATAACTAACCCTAACCTAAAAAAAATATTTCAATTATTAAATGATGAACATGAAATTTACAAATATAGACAAGGGAAAAAACTCGACTATGTGGGGTCGTCTACTTGTAATGTACCAGAAATACAGAACACAGTGGTGATGACTACAGTGAGAATTAAAAAATTTCTATTAAAGAATATAACATTCAAATGAATAAACTATTCTGAACATATTAAAAGACATGACATAGTGTTGAAGACCTCACTTGAGAAATAGGTAGACTGGAATGTTCCATCTAATTTTCTTCTCAGGTGAGCGAATATGAAGATATCTGAGCAGTGAAAATGTGCCGCAAGCTACCTGCTCAAAGCTAAAATGATTACTTAATCATCATCATGTATTAAGAGCTACATGCTCATAGCTAAAATGATTAATTAAGATCTAAATTTATTTCCAATAATTTATGGTGTTCCTTATGTTCTTGTTTGGAATGCATAACCCAGGATGTAATTATTACCATGGCAATGTTTGTCAGTTTATATTTATCCTTTAATGATTTTAATATAAATTTATTTAAAGTTCGTTATGTAAAAAAAAACCTCTCCAAATCCTAAGCCTATCCCTAAAAAATGAATAATTTAATTAATAATTGATAAATTTAAATTTCTAAACATTGCCAATGAAAGTAATCAATTCAATAATCACATCGGGGGAAAATTTTTGTCTAATTTCTTACTTTTCATCCTCACTAGAGCCAATGTTTACTAAGGCATTGTATCACTTAAAGATAAGCCCAAACAACGACGACAACAATGATTACGTACGGAATGTTAGAGCTACAAATAACAGTCTTCAAGTTATGTTCCCTGGTTGGTATTTGATCTACTCTAGCGTCTACTTCAAGCCGACCACCAGCAAACCGTGTCGGCAGCTTCGTTATCAGGTACTGATTGCTGTTATCACCAATATTTATATTGTTGTTTATTATGATATCCAGGAATTATGACAAATGAAGCTCTTGCTTCCTGGAATATTCATAGCATAGTGATTAAGATGAGATTGTAGGTTTGAATCCCGATTGAGAAACCTTGTTTGCATAGCGGATGTTCTGGGAGGTCCCTGAATCCCGCTTGAGAAGCCTTGTTTGCATAGTGGATGATCTGGGAGGTTCCTGAATCCCGCTTGAGAAGCCTTGTTTGCATAGTGGATGTTCTGGGAGGTTCCTGAATCCCGCTTGAGAAGCCTTGTTTGCATAGTGGATGTTCTGGGAGGTTCCTGAATCCCGCTTGAAAAGCATTGTTTGCATAGTGGATGTTCTGGGAGGTTCCTGAATCCCGCTTGGGAAGCCTTGTTTGCACAGTGGATGTTATGGGAGGTTCCTGAATCCCGCTTGAGAAGCTTTGTTTGCATAGTGGATGTTCTGGGAGGTTCCTGAATCCCGCTTGAGAAGCCTTGTTTGCATAGTGGATATTTTGGGAGGTCCCTGAAGATTGTCGTTTGAAGACACTGAGTTCTGTACTGTAAGTTGCGCCGAAGACAGATGTGTCAGGCCATTGGCGCAAATAAAACGACACAGCGCATATCCATTTTCTGGATTACATCCTGCTGGAAATCTAGTTGGACCATTGTCCTGCTATAAGAGAGATCCAGTGGGAGTTTGAAAATGAACGCTGAAAAATAAGAAGTACTATAAGTAGTGCTCTCCGAGAGGGACAGAGCACACATTATGTAACCCAGGTACAATGAAGTCAATCCTCTACGAATTTTGAACCGTTTCATTGCCGTGTCACTCACTTTCCGATGAGGTGCACAAGTTTTGAGTTCAATTGTTACTCGTGGTTTGCAAAGTATTTTTTTTACTTTCTTTGTCCACACAGCCTTCAAGCAAGAAGCAACAGTGTTAAAGTGAGTTTTAGTGAAATGTCTTCATCGATTCTGAGTAAATGCTGATTCGACACTGGTTAAATTCGACATTGAGTAAATTCGACACTCATCTGGCTGATTTTTGTCAACCACTGGCTATGCAGTTGAACACTAATGGGAAACTCATGTGTTATGTCGCTTGCTCATAACTTACATTACAATTATGTTATACCTCGCTCGTGTGGAAACCTCGGTCTGGAGTTTTAGTTCAGGTTGCAAAGAATACGACTAGTCTTCTTTCCAGTCATGTCACCGGAAGCGACTAAGTAAAGTTGATCTGTCGCTTGTGAAAAAATGAGCATTGTTATAACATGTCTTGTCTCGATTTCTTCTTTCTGCCTTCTATAAAAGAGTCCCCATGGATGACGGCGGACACCCACCTTTGATATTTTATAGCAGACTCATTGGTGGTAGCGAGTGCTAAATCCGCCAATACTTGATTCTTGATTAGGAACAAGGGTCACGGCGCTGGGGGTATTTCCATATATGCTCTGCTTGCTGTTACGTCAGCTATCTAAAAGTGTATAAGCTCAGTGTCCGCTAATACTGCAGAAGTCAACAGATCTGACAAGAATGGGGAACTAGTAGGCCCAAAAGGTTATGATGTGCGTCAGGCACGGCGTGATGATCATGGGATATCGAAGCACTGGAAAGCATTTCTTCAGGGACTAAACATGCACCCATAAACCCCCAAATACAACCACACTTTTTATATATAAACCCCCAAACACAACCATGCTTTGGAAATTGCAAACCGTATACGAGTCCTGGTATCGCTTGGTTACTCAACTGAAGAGAACCTATGCTTTTTTCAGACATGGCATGGACTGTCAAGATTTACCTACTCATAGCCAAAGGAATTACTTCATCATCATCATGTGTCAAGATCTGCCTGTTTTTAGCTAAAGGGATTATTTCATTATCATTACCCATATAGTTTTCTGCTAATTTTTACATTATTATCGATTAACGATTAAATACCCTATTAACGATTTAATTGACTTCCAACACATCCAGGTCTGGGGACATTTCATTAACAGACAGAGTCCCCGCCGAATGTCTACTTCTGGTACTCTGGTCCAATCAGCTCACACCTGCTGTGACAACTGCACAGAAGATCACCACACAAGTTATACAGGTAACATTTCAAATATTCCATGATTATCTGCTGTTTTCTATAATAAATCTAGACCATATTAGTTGTTTATTCTTGATTCTTGATTAGGAACAAGTGTCACAGCACTGGGGACATTCCCATATATGCTCTGCTTGCCTGTCCATCAGCCATCTAAAAGTGTAAAAGCTCAGTGTTCCAGTAAGTTGCTGATTACTCGTTCTTCTGATCTTTCCCGAGAGGGAGTAATCTCTCTCATCGCCTCTAGTCACTCCCATTTCTACCATTCTCTGAATATGTACATTGTCTCGTTCGCTTTCCTCCTCGTCTTCTCGTAGGGTATCCATGATTGCTTCCATTAATTCCTGTCTCTTCTCATCTCGGTGCCGTTCACCAAGGCTTTACCAGCCAACACATCGGCTCTTTCGTTTCCCATGCCCCCAGCATGACCTGGACAGTAGATCCATGTAATGCTCTGCGCATTGTTGAGAAGAGTGACCCATCCAGTTCAGATCATACACTTTTCTATCTTGCGCAGCATACTTTGAGAATCCGATAGAATTTACCAGGTCATTGATCTCTACATCTCAGGTATCTTGTATCAATATCGCTGGTAATTTTGTGCCATGCCATGGTATTAAATGTTATAATATTTCTTCGTGCTGTCGTTTTCCATTTCTCTTTCCCTCTGTGCTCTGGTCACAGAAATATTCAACGTTCTTTCAATTTCATTGTTCTCTAAATAAATACTCTCTTCCAGTTTTGGTATATATCTGTAGAAGATTGGAATATTGTAGTAGGCTTCATTGTAAAATGTATTGACAAGTTTAATGAAGAGAACAGTTTACTGGAATGCTAATTTAAAAGTGTATGGAAGAGTTTATTGAAAAGTTTATTGACTTAAGTAGAACTAGTTCTATAAATAGTTTTTTTTTAATTTACTGAAAAAAATATTCAAGTGTTTATTGAAGTAGAAAGTTTATAGAATAAATTAGGGAATAAATTAAGCTAAACTAATAAATTGATTATTTCCAGCTGGTGTGTTTCTCCTTGAGGCTGGAGATGCCATCTACGTGGAAGTCACTGGTAGCGGCCTGGTATTTTTTGATGGAGGAGGAAGTTATCTTGGACTTGTCATGCTCGGCAGCCAGGAACCCACGACCCACAATAACGAAAATTACAGAGGTAGTGATAATAATATTGGTGACATCTGAGATAGATTATTCCGGAGAGATCAGAGTATAATGTTGGTGTGCCTGCAATTGGATTAAAAAGAAATATATATTTATTTCCAGTGTGCTCAATCCCCTAGTACACACGTTGTATAGAGATATTCCAGACTTTAGGAGTTGGAGGAGGGGGTAATTCTGACGTGGTGCAGGGGATGTTTTCTTCTTTACTCTGCAACAAATACTTAGATCCAGTTAGGATGTCTTAGAAAAAGTATCAGGAAATACTTAGATCCAGTTAGGATGTTTTAGAAAAAGTATCAGGAAATACTTAGATCCAGTTAGGATGTTTTAGAAAAAGTATCAGGACATAATTTTCCCGGACTTATTTTCTTTATTATTTGTTCATATATCATTACAATATCAATTTATGTCATCAGATTTTTAAAATGTATGTTTGACCTTTTGCGTTTTGCAGACGGCCATTACGTAAAAACAAGCAATCCCTTGAGATTTTTCTCAGGAAAGGGAATTTTCAAAAACAAAATATGCTAATAATTCTATTTATAGCACATATATAATGTTAGTGTTTATTTTCGTATCTTCTTAGTCAATCGTTTTTAATATAAATTTTAAATAGCCTATCTGACGTTATCAGGATTATTAGAAAGCAAGATAACAGGACAGATAAACCTGGATCAGTAGAGCTTTTGAGATATCAATATGCGTGTTCAGAGAATAGCCCCATTCTAAGTACGAGGCTTATTCGTTAGGCATTGCAAGACACTGAAAGATTAAATAGTCTATGCATAACAGCACTAGAAGAACCACCCCACTGCATATAGGAAGAAAGAGATAATCTCTGGTGTTTCCAGGCAATCTTGACGAACAAATACATTAAAAAAATATTCGTTACCAAACGTCCACAGGATCTCTCATAGCAGGATAATGATCCTACAAGATTTCCAGCAGGATGTAGTTCAGGAAACGGAGCTGCTTTATCTCGCTGTTTAATGTGCACCAACCGTCTGACACACTGACTTCGGCTTGATAACGAATACACTGTGTTTTTATTACTTCCGCTGAATGCCTGTGTCCATATCGCTGGGGGGGGGGGGGGGGAGACAACTAAAGTAACTATGATAATATATTATTATCACTGATCACTAATATAACTAACAAATAGTAAAAATACCAAATGTTAAGTAATGTTAATGAGAAATAAAAAGAGCAAAGGAACAAAGACTTTTTTTTTACAAGTTACGTTCGATATGAACCTTTAACAAGAAACAACATCGAATTTAAGGTAAGCAACAATGAAATCAATAAAATCGAATGATCTAATCACCACATCCCATAGTATTGAACCCAGCAGTACTAGAGAACTGCTTTCCATACTGTACACTGGACAGCAGCCTGACAGCTAACCAGACAAGCATACTTGGCCTTTTCGCCGCTGTAGGTGTTGATATCGACATAGTAAACGACGTGCACAAATACATTAAAAGTAGAAAGTATTATATTGGATACTACAACTGAACAGAGTTTAGTTTTTGTAAATGACAGCAGAACATACCATCCAAGAATGACATCAGAACATATTGTTCCAAGAATGACATCAGAACATATTGTTCCAAGAATGACATCAGAACATATTGTTCCAAGAATGACATCAGAACATATTGTTCCAAGAATGACATCAGAACATATTTTTCCAAGAATGACATCAGAACATATTTTTCCAAGAATGACTGTAGAGCATATTTTTCCAAGAATGACATCAGAACATATTTTTCCAAGAATGACTGTAGAGCATATTGTTCCAAGAATGCCCTGAATATGAAAAGCTGAGACAAACATTCTGACCCAGAGAAATAACTATCTACGTGACGTGTCCTTTACAGAACAGTCCTTACTGCCACAAAAGACTCTTTGTCTGTATCTTCTTCGTCAGCGCCCACTCTCAAATTTCGCCGGAGTCTGTATCTGTAAAGCTTCATAACTTGACCTATTAAATAGTCGCAAACGCGTTCATCCTTGAGTTTGTATCAGTTTCAGCTACATCGAATATCAGAATCTAGAGAGATTCAGTAACGGCAGTTCTTTTTTGGCTGGTGATTCAAAATACCAAATCACACTGTGATACTCTCATACTTCCAAAGCATGCTTCGTAATATACATTATTGCATGCAAAGAAATGAGAGAGTCGCGCTTCTAAACAACTCCATTGGCCAAAGTATTACATGGAAATACTATCATAGTCATGCAGGTGTCAGAGGCAACGGAGAATGATGAAGATCTCAAATCGAAACGTCAATCATTACGTCTTTATTTTTTAATGTGTCATAAAAAAATTATTATTCGTAACTTATTTCTGTAATATGTAGTTACATATTTAGAATATTGACTTTCGTATCCGTGTTACTACGGCCCATACACGATTGTTGGATCTTCTCCGGCTTTCTGGTAATTATACACTTGGGAGTATTGCGTGTTGATGTCGCTATGGCAACCATGGCCGCTAGTAATTTATTTAAAAGTTCATATAATACGTAAGATTATAAGTTTACCAGCGCGACTTATAGATATAACAGCTGGTTTTATAGGATTAACGTAGATTAAGAGTTTATGCATGTTTTATGAGTTTTAGCGGATTAAGATAAGCTATTCTAAGAATACTTTATTTGTAGTGGGATTAAAGTATAAAATAGGATTTATCAAAGTAGGTGATGTCTTCCCCAGGATTATAGGTGATGTTTGTTATGGGATTATAAATGCTCTAGAGTCTAAGACAGGATGTATCAAAGTGTGTGGTATTGTCCACAGGGTTGGAGGCGACAAGAGACTTTAAGTGGACATTGGAGAATCAATGGACTAGTCATTAAAGAGGCACACATAGAATTGATACTACTTGTAATGCGGGAGTTGAGGGTAATGAGTAAGCCGATACACAGGCGAGCATAATCAGTGTCAATAGATGCATCAATGGATCGATCTGAGAGAGTTCATGCGTTAACGGACTTCATCCGCTCAGAGGATTCACAAAAGTGTGAGTTATCGTCGTTCTCAAGACTTAGTGAGATGGTGTAAAGATTGGAACAGCCCGTGCTCTCAAGACTTCTTGAGATTGGTGTAAAGATTGGAACAGCCCGTGCTCTCAAGACTTCGTAAGATTGGAGATCGAAACATCCTGTAAAGAGAAATATAATAGATACAAAAAGAGACTGATAAATCAGCATCGAACTGGATCGATCAGCTGCTAAACTGATCGGATGGATTTATTGAGACGAGTTTCAGAACACCTACGGACTTGTCCGGTGTGCGTTCATAATAACCTGTAGTCATAACTCAAGTATACGAAAGTGGGAAAGGCGGTAGATTTCGTAAAGGGAAAAAAGGGGAAGTAAGTTCGCATCTTCTTGTCGTCTGTTATAAATATTTCATAGCCATTTGACGTCCGCGTGATCTAGAACTCGAACAGCTATCATAAAAGTGACACACCTATATGCTACATGGAGTTAGTTACAGCAACATCTCCTAAGTAAATGTGTTCAGAAAATGTTGTACCCAAGTCATATGTGTCGGGCCGAACGGTGTAGATATTGGAAAAATCATATAAGTTTTGATGCATCGCATTCAACTCTCTAAACCCCGTCATGAAAATCGGCAGGAGTTTAATAACATCGGTATAAGACATTCCTTTTCTGTGACCCAATTTACGTATCTGTGGTACATTTTGGGGCCATGTGTCCTCCGATCTGCAGCAGGAGTGAGAAAATACGGTCATGCAGCCACATTTCCATGCCAAGTTAATATTTTTTTTGGCCAGCCAGGCAGATATACATTTTTGCAATCGCCCATTACCAAAGAAATCACTACATGAAACTCCAAAAGACTAAAAGTATTTTTTTCGGCCGCACGCTAAACGAACAAAAAAGCTTAATCCCGCCAGCCGATCCAAGGAAGGTTGCTCACGGGTTATATACAAATTTTGATGTGTTCTTTCATGTTAACTGTGTAGTATGTATATTGTGTTATTATGTATATAGATGATTATTGTATTGTTAACTGTTGATATTTTTACAATCGTAAAATGATATATATATATATATATATAATCATACTTACATGCATGTTTATACCAGAGTGTATTAAGCTTGAATATAATGCGTTTTAAAAATATTTTTACAAAAGTACATATTTTATTATTTAAGCATAACAATGCAAGTTTTTAATGTTTTAATGTACTAATGTACTATAAAAAACTAATCAAAGTTTGTTTGTTGGTGTTTATTTTATATTGTTTTCGTCGCACAAATGCTCGTGTGGCAATCCTGGACCCGGATTTTTAGTTCCGTGTGGTGTAAAAGAATAAGGCCACTGTCTTTTTTTCTAGGAACATGCGTATAAGAAAAGTTTGAGAACAAACTAACAACTTGTCAACTCTAAATAAATCCTGTGTGTCGACAGTGACACTGCATGTGTTGGTACAACGGTGTCAGAGATATTTCTTGTCTTTTGCCACCTCTCACTTAGTGATTTTTAGGAAAATGTCATCCAATTTTCAACAAACACGCAAATAATAAAATTCAACACGAAAACGCAGGAATGACCTGTTTAAAAAAATGGTAGCCCTCATCTCCCGAGGATAACGTACCTACGATTCAGATGTCTTTGATACCTTATTTGAGATCGAATATCGCCTCAGTTATACAACTGAGAAGAACCTGTGCTTTTGACAGAAAGACAATGTGCTGCCAAGACTTACCGGCTCCAGCTAAAGGAATTATTTGCATCCTCAACATCGCTGCATCTGATATGCTGCCAACCATATTAGAGGCGAAAACTGTCGTCGCTATATGTTTTCCCGTTAACTAGTTTTCACAAGAATTAGTAGTAATAACGACTATTTTGTCATAGCTTTCGCCACGGCGTGTACAATAAATAGTTTTCTTTCTTTCTCAAATAATTATTCCTTACCGTTACCTGGACCTCATAAATGGGAAAGCACTCAGAAAAAATCAACTATATATTAGTATTATAATGGTTATCTTCCTTACTTGCACATTAGTGAAGGCGAGATTTATAGGAAACTGCATTATTATATTACAAAATTCGAGCTAAAATTGACAACGTGCTAAAGACTTGAGTGAAGTGTATTTATAATAGAAATGATTAATTTAAGGGTTAAGTATGGTACTCTCGGCAAATAAATATAATAAAGTGCGGGAGGGGGAATCTGCATAAGTTTTTGTTAACAATAATGAAAGAAAAGATCAGATGTGGTGACAAAAGTTGACGTCAACAACACTGCGTTTTTATAATACGGCAATTAAATTGATTTAGAGAAGCTTTTATTCAATCTAAACTTATGTGGTTTCTGTAAACTTTTTATGTAAACATTTTGTTATAATTGGGGGAGGGGGATACATGTTTTTCCTAATTAAGCGGGTGGAGGGGGGGGGTTGTCCCTGAATTACTGACAAGTTATTGACAGGGGAAAAGTGCGGGGAGCGGGACCCAGAATCTCTAAAACAACGTTGACATATTTTATGGACATCGTATATGTTGATTATGAATGACGAACACGTGACACAGTAGTGACCGGACGACAGTATAGAAAGTATGTTTGCTGAATTAATTAGGACCCCATTTGTGAAGTTTTTGATTATTATTGGGCTCTTGTTTGGGTAATATTTATAGCTTGGAGTCCCATATCAAAATTAGCCGAGGCCGACCAATAGATAGCAAGGAAATGGGCCCAAGGTCATGTTTACGTGTTTGTTGAGAGGTCTTTATTGGAGAAGATACGGTCGAATTTATTGATGAAATCAATATCAGTTTTTGATTTTGGCTGAAGAAAGAGGAAGAAGGGGAAAAAGCTAACCCCCCCCCCTCCAATACAATCTTGTCTTTGTGAAAACGAACATTATTGTCAGAAAGGTTAAGGGATGTCAAGAGATACCTGCTCACGCAATTCATCATTACAATCGTCATCACAATCATCATCAAAATCATCATCAGATGTTTTAGTGCTTACTCTGTCCGGTTGTGCATTCACCTGTGACATAGTGACGTGCCTTTTCTTACATCATCAGTTTGACACTGCAATCAAAACAGCATCAAAACCAACACATCAAATTGCCACCAGAATGACATTATATATATATATATATATATATATATATATATATATATATATATATATATATATATATATATATATTATATATATATATATATATATATTCCGCCGAAAACGGATGAGTCGAATCTTGGTACAAATAAAACGGCGACACAACGCATTTCCATTCTCTGGACTACACCCTTCTGGAAATATAATAGGACCATGGTCCTGTTACAAGAGATATCCAGTGGGAGTTTGAGAATGAACGCTGAAGAAGAAATATAGAGAGAGATAGTCTATACAACTCGCATTGCCCTAGCGTCAAGTGTCTTTAACAGACTGTCTTATATCTGGAGGTCAAAGTCAATCAGCACACGCACGAAAATGCGCTTATTTAATTCCTGCGTTATTCCGGTGCTATCATATGGATGTGAGAGCTGGAAAAGCTCTTTATCTTCAGAAAAGAAATTACTGAGTTTCGAGAACAAATGTCTTCGTGGGATAACTAACACCCATTGGAGTGAATTCAAATCGAATGATGAAATCAGAGAAGAGACACATCAAAACGTCATCACAGATGTTATCAGAAAACGCCGTTGGTCCTACATCGGGCATGTCCTACGCTCAGACATCAACAGAATACACCACCAATCTCTTGAATGGATACCTACAGGCAAAAGAGCCAGGGGTAGACCAAAAGAAACACACAGAAGAACAATACTTAGAGAAAGTAAAACAATCAATATTCATACTATCCAAGAACTGCACAGAATAGCTTTGAACAGACAGAATTGGAGAGATCTGACCTCTGCTCTATGCGCTAACTTAGCGTTAGAGAAAATATGAATGAATATTTATATGATTACTCAGACTTACTTCAATGAATGAATATTTATATGATTACTCAGACTTACTTCAATGAATGAATATTTATATGATTACTCAGACTTACTTCAATGAATGAATATTTATATGATTACTCAGACTTACTTCAATGAATGAATATTTATATGATTACTCAGACTTACTTGAATGAATGGTCAAAAGAAGAGATGAAGAGGAACGTACAGTATCGCAGATAAATGGGATACGGTGTCACCCTAATTAACCTTTGACCTCTAGATAAGTCATGAAGTGGATTAGTATCTTTCATTATTGTACAGCAATAGAGTTCAGTGGTTGTAACCAGTGTTGCCATTTGATTGCTTCTCGTACTAGATTTAGTGATTGTTCTAACCAGTGTTGCCATTTGATTGCTTCTCGCACTAGATTTAGTGATTGTTCTAACCAGTGTTGCCATTCGATAGCATAGTGATTGTTCTAACCAGTGTTGCCATTTGATAGTTTAGTGATTGTTCTAACCAGTGTTTCCATTTGATTGCTTAGTGATTGTTCTAACCAGTGTTGCCATTCGATTGCTTAGTGAATAGTATAACCAGTGTTGTCATTTGATTGCTTCTCGCACTAGATTTAAGTGCTATTCTAGTCATTTAGTGTCAACATACAGGAATAGTAACTTGTACGCTAATATGAGGATGATAATGTTCCTCCTTCGCAAGCGAAGATGAGCATGGCATGAAAAAAACATTAAATGCGATGAAAGAAAAAATATATATATATATTAATTAAAAATTGGTAATTAACTAATTTAGTTTGTGAGTTCGTAGATATATATATATATATATATATATATATATATATATATATATATATATATATATATATATATATATATATATATATATATATATATATATATATATATATATATATATATAAATATATTTGTAAATGTTAGTGTTTTTTAGTGCTTATTGTTGTGTTTTCTTTTCTATTACAAATGTAAACTGATAAACCGTCTGGAATACAACGAGTTATCTAATTATTGCGATATTTAACAATATTTAGCATTTATTTGGCGCCATAATTCCATTAACACAAGGCACCGAAATTAGACACTGATTAACATTTATCAATTTACCTACTTTGTAAATTGGAGTTTGCAAATACTAATTCTGTTATTTGCTGTACAAATTGTAAGATTCGACTAAAGTAGTTTATCTATCTATCTGTTTGCCTGTCTAGTATGGTAATCTACTTTCAGTTTCATTTGTTTCATGAAGAGCATTAGTTCACTAGAACATTAGTTCATATAGAGTATTAGTTCACTAGAACATTAGTTCAAATACTTTGTGGATCTTGGCCTCCTTTTGAGACATTTTACCTCGTGACTTCCCTGGAGTCTAAAAGAAGGTCATTGACGTATATTGTAGGTCACCAGGAATTTTTCCAGTTTATTCATTTACATCTCGTGTATCGTGTGAATATTTACATTTGACCCCTATCTGGGCTCTCTGTTGCCATCTTTTATTTCCTGAAATGTGAAGAAAAAAACCACATTTCTTCGTCCCCTCCCCCCTTCAAGTATGAAAGAGTTATTTTCAGGAGTGATATGTTATACTGGACAATGGATCCATCATTAAAGGGTTATAGTCAACTACAGGGAATTATGGTCGCAAGTGTTATTGTGGAATTATACACTCATACATACTTGCCGCCAGAACCACCGTGAACGTTATAAGCACAACTCCCAGAGAACCCTATCTACTGACCGTATAGTGGATTAAATATGGATATTGATAGAAGTCAAACAAGATGCAAGAGAATAATCCAGATACTGACTTAGCAAAAATAGAATAGTGTAAATTTGAAAGATGCAATTGAACCTCTATTGTGAATACCTTCTTAGGTAAGGTATGTCAAGGAATAAGCAGGCTGATAGACTCTAACCATAGCTAGCTTCACTCTTCCCTTAGAAAAGGACACAACAGATTAAACAGCCACTTAAATAGACTAAGACTGGTCCCATCACCCCTCTGTGCCCTTATGGGCAGGCAGACCGCTGAACATATCCTGCAAGACTGCAGTACACTAAACCACTAAAGGGAAGAACACTGGCGCACAGAGATGGATGTCCACAGAAAGATGTATGGGAGCACTGAGGAGCTTTCAAATACAGCAGAATTTATTAAGAAAACAGGACTTGCTGTGTAGACATGTCAAACTGCGAACGAGAAGAAGATTAAATTAGCAAATTAAGTCAAAAGCTAAAGGTACTACGTTTATTAGTGGGCCCTAAAATGTCTCTTTTTCAATATAAACTTCAACATAAACAATACAGACACACGAGATTCTAACTAACTATTTCCAAAGCTTGTCTACATATCAAAATCTTAATTACCACAATAGTATTATTAAGACAATACTCATCTTTAAGTTTGATCCGCTTGTTGTGTCTACTTTCTTACTGTATTGATTGTTGTTATATATACCTGGTTGTACCAATACTGCCAATCCTCAGTTTTCAGGTTGTCCAGCATTCAGTCAGTTTCAGGATAAATCTCAGTATCAAAATGAACAGAAATAGGTATAAGTATTAAAAAAATAAGTCATAAAACAACCTAACAATCAGATACATAAAACAACATAACAACCAGATACATAAAACAACATAACAACCAGATACTGTAACCGACGACGTTCCGAATAAAAAGTTTTCTTCAGAACAAACAAAGACCACAGTAAACAAATCTTACATAGAGACACACATAGTTGCGATGGAAAGGAAAGAAATGAGAATGACAATAGCAAATGGACGACGGAGGAAGCAATGCTAGGGCAGCATGACAGGGGAGAAGAAGGTATGAGGGTCTACAATCTATTAACCAACAGGAAAAGAGCGCAGAATAATGACAGAAAAAGTCCCTCCAATTTATCTCTTCTGTTGTGAGTTCGTCCATCACAAGTGATGGTGATAATTTTGTTACATCCACTTTTGAAAATTCAGTTGGAATATTGACGATGCCTAATAGTTCGTCGATGGCTAATGAACCATATTCAAGCTGCAAATATCCTTGGACAGTTTTGACACGGAATGACCACACCGTATAAGGATTTTTGTTCCATCAGTGACTTTCTAGCTACTCTTCGTTGTTGAGCTGCTGTATTTATCCTCTTTTCACAAGATGATGCGCCATTTTTTTTGACTGTAAAACGCCATGTAGATCTATTTTGTACAAGTTCTTCCCATGTATCTTGAGACTAACGGGAATTGAACCAGTCCGTTCAACGGCACCAAATCGCTTGGCAACTATCTTTTTTTCTCTACTTGAATAACCGTACTTTTTTTCTGTACTTGAGTAAAGAACGGTAAAACCTATGTACGATAGTTGCTAGGCGATTTGGTGCTGTTGAACGTACTGGTTAAATTCCCGTTAGTCTCAAGAATTTTTAATTTTTCCTCTGGCTTCCTACTTGAATTCCCATGTATCTTGGTCAACCTCAAAGGTTTTCAGTGAGGTCTTTAACGAATCCTTGTAGCGTTTCTCTTGGTCATCTTGAGATCGTGTACCCTGCTCCAGCTCACCATAGAGAAGTATCTTTGGCAGGCGACAAGCGTTCATTCTATAAACACAACCGCGTCAGTTCTTGCACAAGACACACACATCCTTTCAAAGTTTCAAGTGAATACACCTTATTTTCATCATTCAATTTCTTCAAGTTATTAATAAAACCATACACTACAATAAAAAATACTATATATATATTTAAATATATCAGTGTATGTTATTAAAATGCGAATCGTGGATACTACGAAGGATGAGTTAAAGAATTAAAACTTCCTGCTAGGTTAATGTAGTCTATTGACCTGACCTTTGACGCTAAGAGGTCAAAATTCTTGTGGAGATTGTGGGCTCGCGAACTGTATCACGTATCACTTTTAGAATTCATTGATGTGGATCAATCCGTGTGAAACGCCGATATCAGTGTTGATCATTAATCGACAATTAACACATTTACTCACACAGCGTGTAATAATTCTAAGGAATCGTGTTAATTGTTATACAGTGACCTGAACCCTGGTTTACTTTGTCGGAAGATTGTACCAAGTTGTAAGTAGGATTCTTGTAGAAATGTATTTGTTGGGTTGAAGTGGACTGGTGTCAGTTTGAGTTTGTCTGCTTACTTACTTACATTGTTGTGTGTGTACTGTGTGTATTCTTGGATGTTTGAGTAGATTGTTACGTGATGTCATTGACAGTTTAAAATATGTTGTGTTTTCTAATGTTGAATAAGGTTATCGTGTCTACCGTGTCAACATTTCGATTAAACCAGGTATTGTAGACTTTAACTGGAATTATAGTCTTACAGTTGTTCAAACAAAACCATCTAGGGCTTACCATTACATCAGTACACCTATCATTGTATCTGATTATCTTCAAGTACACATGAACTACCTACATATCCATCCATCTACCCGTCAATCCATCCATCCACCTAGAATTTCATATAGGCCTATCTTCCTGCATACCTCCTGAACCACTTTCTCATATATCCATTATCACAGGAATTTTCTATCTATATTTTCCTACCTACCGCCTAACTATCCACCAACTCACTAATCCATCAATCCTCACACCTACGCTTCCATCTATTTTCCTGCCGATCTAAGTACCTACTAATCTATCCACCCACATATCCTCCCAACTTTCTTCCTGTCTACCTAGCTAATCTACCCATCCCTTCATCTACCTATTCATGATTCTATTCTTCCATGTAAGGCCTCATTATTTACCTATCTACTTACCTACTCACCCATCCATTCATATATCTATCGATCCACACTCATCCATCCACTCACCTATCCTTCCATATATCATCCTGCCTCTTAACTACTTACCTACTCACCCATCCATTCATATATCTATCGATCCTGACTCATCCATCCATTCACCTATCCTTCCATCTATCTTTCTGCATCGTAACTACTTACCTACTTATCCATTCATCCATCCAGTTATCCATCTATCCATTCACACCCATCTATCCATCCGTCAGCCCATCCATACTCATTCATCTTTCTGTCTATATACCTTTCCACTTACCACCTGTTTTATATCTATCTATGATGGCTCTCAACAAACTACTATTAAATGTTGCGCGCACAAGACTGTGAGCCTATGTGGTAGAGCGAGGAATATTTTAACCAGAAAGCCACAGGAACTATAAGCATGTTAATCTTTCGATATCTGCTGGAGGAGAATTAACACGTATAGGTTGCCTGGAGTGCAATATCATCTCTAAATCAACAATCAATAAACAGTCAACAAACAGCATACTTGCAAGAAGTTGCCATCCATAAGTTAGGTCAACGATTTCTTGTCAATGTTCACGCCCGTCTCCATTGTCAACATTTTTATTGTAAGGACACCAGGGACCAGGCCTTGCATAATTATGTAAATCAATGTGTCGCCCCCCCCCCCCTAACCCTAAAATGTTCAGCAGGAAAAGTGTGAAAAAAACTACATGAGTTGTTTTTAGAAAACATGTTTCATATTGAGATAATTTAATTGGTGTACACAAACATAAAAACTTGCCCAAATGAAAAATCTTTGACAATGTTACAGCAGTATAGCCAAACTATGTATGATCAGAACATGAGAACATAAATCTTACAGCTGACGGGCATTGAACCAGGCCCGTTCTAGCGTCACTGAATCGTCTTGATCAGAACATGCGTATTTCCAGTGACAATATACAGTTGTGAAGCATGTACATTAAATGAAACAGTAGCAAAGCGAATCGCCGCTGTTGAAATGAGATACTACATAATAATTTTCTGTATACCATGAACAGATAAAAAGACAAATTAAGAACTGTTAAGATCAATAAACGTCGAAGATGGCTGACTTCTTAACAATATCCTAATAAGAAAGATGTGTTTTTTGTTGGTCATATAAAGAGGCATAACAACATGGAAAGATTAATCGCTGAAGGCAGAGTTAATAGCAACAGGGGAAGAGGACGCCCAAGACGACGATGGTGCAGTGATATATCAGATTGTTTAAACATGTCTCTAGCTGCGGCAGATCAACACCCTCAGAATCGCGGAGTATTCAGAGAATACATAAAGAATATTACGTTCTGGAAATAATATGTCATATGATGATGATCATAAAAAACAGTATTGTTGGCGTTAGCTTTTGTCAAATCTCTTAATTCACATGTCAACTAATGTCAAACTTTTCAGCCCCTCCCCCTTTCCCTAATTGTTGATGTATTTTACAGACAGCCACTAAACAAAGTAGATAAACAAACAAGCCGTGAATAATCAAAGTAATAATAATAATAATAATAATAATAATAATAATGACGTATCAAGCCAGATTTAGCCTGTGGACCGTACAGTGGACCGTACAGTGCTGACGACAGCACGATAAATAAGAAACTATGAAAAGGCCACAGCAAACAAGCATGCGAATAGGATAAACAAAACTCTTGGAGTTGGCTGTCCTGCTCCTACAAAAAAATTGTTCAAACACCAAAGTCGGATCTCAGGCCAAAAGGCAATATATTTCAGTAAGGCTGTAAACCATAGCACAACAAATTCCATTCTCTAGACTGCTAACTAATAGGAATTTGAGACAGACTGTAAGGAATTATCATCCCTGACTCACACAAATTATAGCGCTGACCATCGCCCGTGCTGTGGTGTTTTCAAAACAAATGCGCATATCAAACAATGTCATTGGATCAACGGGCATGATTCCATGGAATTCTGAAACAACTTCTTCTCTTTTGCGTTCGTTCTCAAACTCCCATATATTAGCAGGATTTAGTACGATGAACGGAATGCTTTATATCATAGTGTGCACTGTACTGCGTGTTTAGGCCCGACACATCCTACTTCATCATTGCATTTTGGATCACTTTGACTCTCTATATATATATGTTATTGAGCAGACAACTCCACCCCATAATCTCCATAGTTGCCTCTTACAATATGCATGCACGGTAAATAGTGTTGCTATTCGCGGCTTCTCTTTCGGGCCCCGTCAAGACGCGGGCGTTTCGTCAGCAATCAATCACCTATCTATTACTAATGCAGTCTTCTTGTGCAATACATTGAACATGTTAGCTTATACTGGCAGCCTGAAATAAAAGGAAAGATGGTCCTCAAATTAAAACACAAATGGGTGATAGAAAAAATAATGTATTGCAGATAAAATTAATTTATTCTTTGTGGTTCTCACATTATTTTCGATCCATGGCCCCTTTCTTGGATTCAATTTGTTGTGAAATATGACAGCGTCGAGACAGCATATCTTGTGCACTATCAGGGATTGATGTAATAACGCCAAGTCAACATCAAGATCACTCAAGAGTTCTGTCGTTTGTCCATTTTATACCAAGTTGTTCATTTCGGGCGTAATATTTTATAACTCAGTCTATAGTCAAGCTTGAAAAATAATGGTGACATAATGCAACCTTGTCGTACTCCTGTTTTTATGTAAAACTATTCATTCCTACTCTCGTTTGTTTGGACATATTATCTTGAGTTGTCATATAAAGCAATGATTACATCTAAAAATCTAGTTGGGAAGCCGTAGAACATCGTATGAAGCACATCTTATGTAATATATCTTTGTCAACTGAAGTGAAATATTTCTTAGATGTTATGTAGAATCAGTTCTGATGTATGGAAGTGAATAGTGAACACTCCGCAGAATAGTGAAACATTACATAGAGGCAGCAGAGATGTGGTTATAGAAGAATGTTAAGAACACCACGACAGATACAAAGCGTAATGAAGATATCTTGAAAGAAGTTAATTTAGAAAGAGGGCTGTTTATCCGCATCAGAGACAGTCCATATTTCTTGGACACATAATGAGAAGAGGAAAAATTGAACACATTATAACAAGCTGGCAAGTTGAAGAGCAAGATAGGTAGGGATAGACCAAGAGAGATGATGCAGCTTAACAATCTAGTATTCTGGCATGTGAGAACATTTGTAACGGAAATTATTGACATCACACGAAATAGAAGGCTGTGGTAAAACATGATAACCAACGCCACACGGCGTGGACTGTAAGAAGTTAAAGTTACCTTATTGTGGCCACCTTGGACTGGTCATCCCCCTTCAACTCAATTTAAATAATTGTATTCTTGCCCTCGTCAATTTTTATCGGCCATGCTAAGAACCACTTTTTAAAAATCTACTCTGCTTCTGGTAGATAATAAATATTAATTTGTATGAAATAGTTAATCTTTTCTGTCATTTCCTTCTTCTCGCCGCTTATCTCCGGTTCATTTTTCTACCGCACTAAGGAACACTAAGACCTGACAATTTATTCGCGTGTATACATATATATCTCCAGAATAATAGTCACAGGAGTGGGGACTAAATTTTAGCGTCACTTTTCTGAAAGCAAAGTGAAGTATATTCCAGGAAAACACTTGGCCTGTGTCAAATCCGTATCCTTGTGACGTAAAGCTGTCATGTTGTAGAGGTTTTTTAAATAGATAATTTTACACGTTGCTTTATAAATAAAAAGGGTAAGACAAGGATGTATTGTACAACCCAGCCTATTTAACATCTACACAGAGAGCAATGTTAAACATATGCATATAGAAGAAATGTCAGGACTCAATGCCAGTGGGAACATAACAAACAATCTGTGACATACACATGACACTTTCCTTTTAGCAGAAAGTCGATAAATGATGACCAAAATATGGATGAGATACAGGCCTAGGCCCAGAGATGATATGCACACCAGAGTTCACAGGCCGGCGCCCAATTGCTGGTCGATCATTAGGGTCAGCGAACCACAGCTGGCCAAGACCCTCAGTACACTTCCACGCAGTGGGCCTGGAAACAGGAGTGAAACAACCCTGCTGTAGCCTGGCCAAGTAGTAGGGATCGAAGATACGGGGATGCCTACCCGGCCTTAAAAATGCTGACTGAAGACGGAAGTGTCAGGTCGAAAGGCGCAGATAACGCAGCTTGCTGTAAAACATGATAAAATGCAGATCACCCCCATACGTCCTTCTCAGGACGGTCAGCATAATGCTACCAGAGGGTAAGCCGCAAGGCGTACGAAGAAGAACAAGATACAGGCCTAAACATTTTTAAAAAAAAATCCACTAAAACCGTGATAATCAACATAAACGTAGAAGAGGAGGGACCAACCATAAAAATACACGCAGATCAAGATACACAAATCAAGATACACAAATCAAGCTACACAAATCAAGCTACACAAATCAAGCTACACAAATCAAGCTACACAAATCAAGCTACACAAATCAAGCTACACAAATCAAGCTACACAAATCAAGCTACACAAATCAAGCTACACCAAGCAGCTTATTACCAATATCACGGACACATAATCACAAATGTTGCTAGATGTGAAACAGAAGTTAAAAGGGGAATATGAATAGCTAAAAGTACTTTCAATGTTTGTTTGTCATTTGACGTATTCTCTCCAGAACGTTGTTTTCCCAAATGAACTCCCTGATCCTTCTCTGTCTTGTGTCATATGGCTTGCATTATCCAACGACTTATTCATGTTATCTTTAATGTCGACAGTCCTATAATCTTCTTGTTATGCCCTTTTTTCTCCACCCAGATGCTCTGTCCCCCAGAAGCTCTGCCCTCCATTATTTATCTGTCTAAGGTTGTGTCTCTGTATGACCAAACAGGTATAGTTTTCTTTTTGTTATTGTGTTTAGTTACGATCACTCTGGAATCTTCAATGTGTTTACAATATCTGAGTTTCTCTTTTTTCCGTCCATGATATTCTGAATATCTTTCTGTAGCATTTCATCTCGAAGGCTTTGATCTTCTTTGTCGCTGTTTTACTTAGGGTTCATGTTTCACATCATTAATCTATTAGAAATATTTAGGCACAATATCCCCGTAGGTGTATGTTTTCTTGATAAAGGCATTTTGGTCGAAACGTCGATTATGTCCTTTTTTGTGTCCTGTGTACTGTTATTCGTATTGTTTCACGTTAGCAGCTGATAGTGATAGCCTGTTACTTCAAAACCCGTGTTCTACGTTAGTACTATTGGTATTCTTATACAGTTTTACAGCAGTATTAGCTTTTATTGATGATAATAATAATAATAATACTTATCATAATAATACAAACACATGATACTGCTTAACTGGCCAATTTCTATTGATCAAACTCAGGGATTATCAATAATAGAGGAGTTCGTTGGGTGGCCCATACATTACGTCATCAATTAGGGATATGGGAGACGGGGGAATGGCTGCTGAAAAGGCTTAAGAGACCAAAAAGGGGTGGGGTGAGTGTTGACAAAAGTTTATGTCAACAATATTGTTATTTCATACACCAAGCTCTTGTCTGAGTTAGATAAAAATATCTTTCTATAAAATGAAAAACAAATCATATTTTTTTACCGGACATTTACTGCACAAAATATTTTTCTTAGAAAGGGGACGAGTTGGGGGGGGGGGGGGGAGGAGAGTAAATTATTTCAGGTAACATAATTAAGTAAAGGAGGGTCCCAGGATTATCTGCAGGGAATCAGAAAATATAAGAAAATTGTTGACATTATTTACGGACTTCCTTTTTGCATAAATAGGTCACGTCCGGTATCGTTGTATCTAACAATAATACGTTATCTAAAAGATCACGACAAACGACAACTACCGCAAGGAATAACCGGGCCCCAGCGTAGGTCTCTCAACGGAAAGCCAACAGTGCTTCATTCGTGACGTTTTTCATTATTGTCGTGATTATCGTTGGTTACTATTTAAATATAGTGGAATCTCTCTATAGCGCATTCTTACACTACAATTTTTGCGGTATAACAAAACTTTTCAAAATCCCCAATTATATTTATTGTTTGTGTTACATATAACGAACTTATGTTATTAGATACATTTTTCATTGGTCCGGACCAAGTTGTTATAACGAGATTTCACTGTACTTAAAGTCACCTGCCAAAAAATAAAGCTAATCCCGACAAGGAAAAATTCACAGAATAATAAAAAAAAATAAGCCTTTTATGTTATGGTTACTTTCTACTGAGAGGTTGTATAGTACTGTCGTTGGTCACGTTTAACGCTGATGTCGTATTGTGCGTGTCACACTACTGCAATATAACGTATGCTCTAGGTCAGTGTTTTCCACCTTTGTTACCATGACCCACCTAAGTTATTAAAAAAAGTATATGCGGATTTGGGGGGGGGGTGGGGGGTGCTCACCATGTAATATATACATATTTTTTTAATATTGAAAAAAAAATGGAATTATTCCTTAAAAGAAGCATAATTACAATTTGTTCAGGATACAAGACATAGATTTTAGGAATAAATCACTAGCAAATTTTAAGAAAAACAAACAATAAGGACATTTCAAGACATATAATAGACAGCCAAGAGTAAAATAGAAAATAATAATTTTTGTATTCGAATTGCCTCTATGAATGATCAAATTGCCTCATCGCCACTGTGAGACGTGAGCCCCCCACTTTTTGTAAACACTGCTTTAAGTGGTAGTTGGTAATGACATGAGGTTGGCAAGGTAATACTGTTGATCCTTCTTAGTCGAATATATGTCATGCCAAAAACGGTTGTGTCGATCCATTGGCGCAACTAAAACGGCGACACAACGCATTTCCATTTTGTGGACTACTCACTGCTGAAAATCTAGTAGGGCCATTGTCCTACTGCAAGAGAATCCAATGGGAGTTTGAGAATGAACCAAGAAGAAGAAGAAATGAAAATTCGAAGGAAGTAATCACCAAAAAGAACAGACTAGACACTGAAAAAAAATCCCCAGAAGTACCGTAGAACGCATCTCCAACGCAAGAAAATCGAAAAAAAAATCATCCATAATATAATAGCTGTGTTCTGTCAGTCTCTTTGAAACGCTCTATAAATAGCGCACTTGCGTCACGAATTTCGTGCGACATCCAATCAAAACGATTGGTGACGTGACGTTATTCATAGTGGACGAGATTTTTATATACAAAAGTGTTATTGGTGCACTAACAAGCAAACTTCTGTATCTGTTTGTTTTTAAAGTTATTTAAAATACATTATGTTTAAGATATACATATAATTTGCTTTAAATAATGGATGAAGGTGATCCAATCGCAACAGAACGTCAAACCATACAGACAAAAGGGTGAAAAGGTGGATGGTTGAGTCGTCAAGAGTCATTCGCTCAGATTTGTGCGGCAAATTCTGCAGAGTATAGAAATATAATTGAAAGAGAGATGCAAAGAATTTATCAAGAAACCCTTCAACAAAGGCAAACACAACTTGCTACGGATTGTGATTTGATTCGGCGTCGAGCTAAGCTAGAGTCATCAGCGGAAAGAGAAAATCCACAAGCTATGAATAGAGAATACCAGCGTCGTTACAGACAACATGAAACTGTTGAACAAAAGCAGAGACGCCAAGCAGCAGATGCCGAGGCTCAATCATTGTCAAAAATGTATCGAAGTCAAGCAGTTTTAAATGAAAAAGCAACCTTTTTATCGAGGATCGTGTTGCTGCACTTAACTGGAATTTTCGATACTATATGTCAATTTTGTGGTGATAAATTTATTTGGACGAACCAAGTTGTTGTCGAAAGGGAAAGATCATGCTCCCAAAGCCACAAGACACCCATGGGAATAAGCTGGAGTATCCCGAGTTCCTTCGCTTGATGCTCTCTGATAATACAGACCCTATATACACACATTTTCACGAGATTATTCGCTCTTATTGTAGCGCTCTTTCTTTCGCGCAAATGGGATTACAAATTACGGTGTGTCAAGGTTGAGGTTCATATGTTTGAAAAGTTCATTGACAAACTTATCATCGAACTTCTCACATGCAACCGCCATACAACCAAGTTTCGCAGTTCGCTCATTTGTATGTTTTGGACAGTACTCAAGCAACAGATGTTCGCCAAGTACACGCAGCAGATGCTACATGTTAAAGAGAAATTCTTGATAAAATCGATCTATTTTTTCGTCAGCATAATATACTAGCACAGTCGTATTAGTTATTGCGTGATATCGAAATAAGAGAGATTCAGAATGCTGTTCAAACTGGAAAAGGATCCCAATAGTAAACATGATCTTCAAGAGCAATCAACAATCTGATCAACGTCACTATAATGAACCAACATCTAACGAGGTAGCAATGCTTTTCGTCAACAAAGATGGAGAACCACCATTTAACCGCGACATTCGCATTTATTCACTCATAAAATATTGTTTTGGATCGTATTCTTTGAACTGGTTATGGATTGTCTGTTGTCATACTCGCTTCTGTTCCCATACGGTGAGCCGGGTTGGCAAGCACATTGACAATGTGGACATATCAGGGTAAGCAATCCAACACATTTCGTCCCGTCGGGACCCGAACGAATTTAGTTTATAATATTGACGTCCTTTGTTTATTTGTTAGGTTTCGTTCTTCAACTCCTACTGACAATGTTCCCTCTAATTTTTTTCTTTAAATGTGAGAAAACTGAAGGTGTTTGAGTGGTGAATATTATCGTGACAAAGGATAGTATCGTAACTACTTAAAAAACGAATTCGTTCGTTATTTATGTGCGCGGATCATACATTTCGTTAGCGTCACCTTCTAATTACGTGTATCCACCTCGCACGCTGGGTGAAATATTGCCCACTGTATCTCCCTTTTTTTCAGGGCACTGATACTACTAGATTTCCAACAGGATATAGTCTAGAGAACAAATATGCCTTCTGTCGCCGTTTCATTTGCACCAATGGTCTGACATTTCTGACTTCAGTTTAATTCGTAATGTAAATTCAAAATTTTGCCCTCCTGTGTTTTATGCAACCTTCCAGCAAACAAATATTTACGTCATTTTTTGGCTGATCCGATTGATCTTGTTTTTTTTCCTTCCATTGGTCTGGTCTTTGCGTAAACTTTGTATCACTTGTGAATGAGAAGCATGGGTCGATAAAATGTTAGCCATTTGGCGTGATCGGTTGTAAGGCCCTAAAATCTGAAGAAACCACGAGCAAGCGTTGCAAATTCTATTGTACTATGATTCTGTATTGTACATTTCCGCTTTGTAGCAGAGTTTGATAATGAGTTCTCCTCGCAAACCTAACTTTTTGTATTAGTTCGTGGATCGATTCCCGACCATCCACATTGTACTAGCGATCCAATTATATATATTAGTGGGTCCTCAATAGTGGGTCCTCAGCTACAGTAGAAATAGCAGTACTAAGTAGAGAATATTATTCAACTTTTATATTATTATTATATTGCCTAAAAATAATAACTACGCACGTGGTTGCGTCTGTGGGTATCACCAATGGCCTACTAGACATACCACCCATGCAACAGAAAACCTTAGTGGATGACATGCCGTTATATTGAGGTTATCTTCTTAGAGAAGCTTCATGGCACGTCATCTATACAATTATGCTTTTATTTTGTTGTTGAAATGTGTTTCATGTTTACCTGAATATATATGTATGCACCCTCTGTGGTTGGGAAGGAGCCAGAGATGTACTGTGCAGCACTGGGCAGGAGGACGGAAACTGACAGCACTGTTTTTTCCTATGGCTGAAACCCATCATAGAGGGACAGTGACTCAGGACGTGACAATCATTTTGACTTGAACATTTGGTTGCATGCCTAGAGCAATAGAGAAGTTCGGCATAACCAGTAGTCAATTGGTGGCGGAGAATGAGCACAGTGAACCCTATCTTGGCTACAGTGGCTAGGAGCAGTGCAAAAGTTGAAACCTACCTTGCTGGAGGTATGATAGTTATTCTCTGGCTCTGTCCCGGGGTGGACCGAAAATCCACAGACTCTCCAGCAATATAATGCCATTTAATGGCATTAGGTCAAAGGGCATGAGTCCATGGACCGCTGGATTAGTAACCAACCAACTAAAAATAATAACTAGAACGACAAATGCGAGGTTGATGGTTGGGCCCTGAATATGATTATTATTATATTGCCTAAAAATAACTAAAACCAAAAAATGCTGGGTTGATGGCTGGGCCCTGAATATCATTATTCTTGGTAGCGTATCCTATTCAGGTGTAACCATCAACCCATCAATTTTTGGCTGTAGTGATTTTCTAGGCAATATACTTGCGTTCAATAATTTGCAGTTGCTTTCTGATACGCTAACAATTTGTGATATTATTTTTTATATAATAATTATGTATATTCTAGTGCTCATCAATGCACATCTGTTACTGGACGTACATTCCCTGTCATCTCTTTCTTACATAACTTATTATCACAGCCCACGCGCTGTAGTGTGTGTGTGTGTGTATGTGTGTGCTCTATGAGTTATGGACAAACGATGTAACACACGGTCGGGAAACAACTAGCCTGCTGGAAATGTGAGGACTAGAGTAACACTAAGTAGCATCGCTTACCGCAATTGCTTAGTAGCGGTAGCGCCATTCCTCGACATTCCAAGAGCTTGAGCCATTGTACCCTACGTTCTGGCGGCTGGATGAACCACATGAGTAATTTTTATTTCAAAATACGAATGATAGGTGGATTGATTAAACACGTGCGCGCATGCTTGTCAATGATTGAACATCTCACAACTTCGACCACATCCCCCTTCCCCTATCTCACAAGCAGAGCACAGACGCTGTAGAGTTATACACGGAGAGGAATCTCCACATTACAGTTAACCTAATCATGTGCAAGTCTATAGTTCTTATTATAAATGGTTTGTTGTATATGTTCAATTTTTATCTTGATAAATGCCCTTTGGTCGAAACGTCGATTTATAAAGATATTGGTAAAGAAATTTGTAAAGAGTTTTGTATAGAGATTGGTTTCATTAAAAGAAATGTAATTCTCTGGTTTTCACGTGTAAATGCGGGTGGTTTTTTAATTTTATAAATGTGATGTTCTTTTTTTTGGTCAAAAATTATTAAAGGAGTGTTTTTTTTTACCCACTCTTTGGTTACATCCTAGTACTAAATATTCATAGCGTGTGTGTGTGTGAGACTTCAGGCAGTCGGTGGGAGTAAATACGAATCGCCTTGAATGAATATGCAAGAACTAAGTGTGAAAAAGCAAACAGGGTCTTATTGTAAGAAGTGGAAAAATGTTAAAGATAGAAATTACAGTCTCTCTATCGAGAGAAAGAAATGATTACTTTGAGCTTGTGCAATACAGAGAAATGAAAGTTTCCTTCATCGCTGGTATCACCATGTTACGAGCACACAGTTGTTGCGGTATTTGAAGGTCATCATAGGTTGAATAAGTGTAACGTGTGAAATCATTACCGTCAAACTTAAGCTGAGGCCCTAGTTACTTATACGGTCCTGTATATGCATAATTTCATCCTTCAAGTGACGCTGTTTGATTTTTTCTGTGATTTCATTGGTCACAGTGTATACTTAATGTAGACATCTAATGAAAATCACGTGGAAAGTATATCAGCGTCACTTTTGGATGTTGAAACGATGACTCCACAGGACAGTGTAAATTCTCGAGGAACTAGGCATAGCTGTTCTGGAGGGAACTTGAACGTCAGATCAGTGTGCTAACTGTGCCTGTTGACATATGTATGATATTCCTAGCCTACATCTTACGTCTAACGTTTTATGACTAACATCGAATTCGTTATTTGAATATAACGATTTAGAATTGATTTACACGTTGCTCTGTTTAATGAGTGTTTTTAGAACCTCTTTGTTTTCTTCTCTTTGCATGATGTTCTCCCTATTCTTCTATATACGCACATATGCGTTGTGTTTTCATTCTGTGAAGCAGGGATATGTATTATATTCATTGAATTAGTGTGCAGTGGAAAATATGTCAGTTCGGGATAATATCTTGAAGGTTACTCGTTAATGGATTAAAAGATAACAACATAATGAAGGTATTATCAAGTTTAGAAGTATTAATGTGGATGCGTACGAAGTAAGGTTGTGACCTAGTGAAATGGTAGCGATGCGCTCAGCGCGAAGTTCAAATGTGATGTAGCGTCAACATCAGAAAAGTGCAATGGAGATGGAGAGAGAAAACACATCCATATAACCACATTAGAAGGACAGCTGGAGAGGAGATGGGCACCACTAGCTAAACCTTTTGCCCACTGAAATACTACAATGGATAATCACACACAGAGAATACAGAACAAAGCTATCATTGCAAGAATTAACATCAAAGTTAGAAAAAGTTACCAGCAAGTACGGAATGGAAATCAATTCAGATAAGAGCAAAATTTTGGTAAACAGCAGAGACACAGAAAACCAGACTAATATCATGATGAATGGACACACGCTTGAAGAGGTGAATACCTTCAAATACCTCGGATCCAGTATATGCAGCGATGGTAAATGCAAAGCAGAACTAAAAATAAGGCTGGAGATGGCTTTAGAGTCCTTGTCAATGCTAACTGTGATTTGGAAAAGCAACATCAGTGTTGGAGTGAAAATCAAACTGTATAGGTCGCTGGTGCTTTCTGTTGTGTTGTATGGTTGTGAGAGTTGGACAATCACTGCGGACATGGAGAGAAGATTACAGGCTTTTGAGTATAAATGCTACAGAAGAATTCTACGAATTTCCTATAGGGAACATAAGACCAATGTGTACGTAAGAAATAAAGTAGAGATGTGTGCAGGTGTCCAGGAGCCATTGCTTTCAATAGTGAAACGACGAAAACTAGCATGGTTCGGACATGTATGCAGGCACGATTCCTTGTCAAAAACAATACTGCAGGGAACTGTCGAGGGTGGAAGAAGCAGAGGAGGACAAATAAAGACATGGACAGACAACATCAAGGAATGGACAGGGCTAGATATTTCCACACTCATCCGCATCGCTGAGGATAGAATTCGCTGGAGGACTCTGTGTGCTGAAGCATCCAATGTGGTACCCCTACGACCCTGAAGGGTTATGGGTTTATTGATTGATTGATTGATATACGCACATCTCAAAGTTATGAATTCTGTCTTCTAATTGTTTAGTGTCCACGTTTCTGAGCCATACATTACAATATAATAGATGTAGTATTTTATAATTCTCAATTTTAACTTGTTTGTAATTTCTTTAGATGTTACTATTTTTTTTTATACATTGCGTTAATTGGATTAAATTGAGAGCTACTTCAGTTATATTGAGAAACATTGCACCAACTGGATTAGGTGTGACAATTTCAGGTGTGACAAGACAGTTAATGGGTTGGTGGAAGTTGAAGATTAATGGCCTGGACCTGAGATTCAACGTGCGCTTACCAAAATAAATTTGAAAATATAAATAGTGATCGATGATAGAATAGCTAGGGCATCGAAACGGCTAGTCTAGGGCATCGAAACGGCTAGTCTAGGGCATCGAAACGGCTAGTCTAGGGCATAGAAACGGCTAGTCTAGGGCATCGAAACGGCTAGTCTAGGGCATCGAAACGGCTAGTCAGAGAATATCTAGGGCATCGAAACGGCTAGTCAGAGAATATCTAGGGCATCGAAACGGCTAGTCAGAAAAGCGGCAATATATGCGTATTCTATTAAGTCGGGAGAGGAAGGATTTCCTAAGAAAATTTAATTTCTAAATTTTCTCGGGAATTTTAGTGATCTTGTATTATTTTTGTAGAAAACTATTAATGCATGAAATGTAATCACCACTTCCTAGTATCTGTACTACACAGACATGCTCTGATTACCACCCCCCCCCCTCTTAGTTGGAGACCTCTTGTCAAAGCACTTTACATCGCAGAGAGTAAATATTCTGGGTAATAAACATGTCGAGAAGACAAAACTTGACATAAGCATGCAGGAAATAAGATCTAATAGTCGTGACCATCGGGATGTATAGAAGACCTATTCGCTAAAACGTAAACATGAACTAGTTTCCGATTTGAATGAAATTTATTGGCTGGTCTTGGCATGCGACTTCAAGTATGTATTTAGCGACCATTAAAAGTCCAACAATAATAAAAAACTTAACAAACTGGGTCCACATTAACTCAGCTAGGAGGTCTGTATTGTCGAGAGCCACGTAATCGCTTTGTAATTCCAGGAGATAGATAGATACAGCGACAAAATAGCAACAGCAACAACAGTAACAACAACAGCAGCAGTAACAACAACAATAACAACAGCAACAACAACAGTGATGACAGTAACAACAACAACGGCAGTAGCAACAAAAACAACAACAAAAATACAATAACAAAATCGGCAGGAGCAACAACACTAAAAACAACAACAATAACAACAACAACAGCAGTAACAATAACAATAACAACATCAATGGCAGTAGCAACAACAACAACAATAACACCAACAACGGCAGCAGCAACAACAATAACAACAGCAATAACAACAACAGCAGCAGTATAACAACAATAAAAAAACAGCAACAACAACAACATTTTATGATTTCCTAATAAAGGGGTTAGTTCCAACCATAATACATCCTAAATATATATCTTTAACAAAATTTTTAAATAAATATGCAATCGTGTAAAAATTCTCAATTCAATGTAAACTTTGTCCCAATGTTAGAAATTGTGTATTTAGATGTGTATTGATTCTGTGCTGGTACATCTTGTCTGGCAGTTTCTCTTCTGAAAGCATGTCAGAAATATTAGTGTCAGGCTTAAACTGTATGCCAATTCTCTTATCCTCTTACTGTGCTGTTTCTTATCTTGTCGTGTTGATTAATTCGTACTAGTAGATCGCATTGCTTCTTGCTAATTCCTTGCTCGTTTTAGTTTCATAAATTTCATGTTCATTTATATTTTAGTTTTAAATACTTCTGTTTGTTTTCTACCTTCCTTGGTAGACTCATATCTTCATTGGTGGACTCAAATCTTCCTTGGTAGACTCCAATCTGCCGTGGTAGGCTCCAATCTTTCTTGGTAGACTCCAATCTTCCTTGGTAGACTTAAATCTTCCTTGGTAGACTCCAATCTTCCTTGGTAGACTTAAATCTTCCTTGGTAGACTCCAATCTTCCTTGGTAGACTCCAGCCTTCCTTGGTAGACCTCAACCTTAGTTGATAGACTTCAACCTTCCTTGGCAAATCTTCCACAATAGAGTTCTTGGTTTGTAATTTGGTTTGTAAAACCAAAAATAGCTTTATCAAGAAGACAACACGACGAGTTAATAACTGCATCGATTATGATTACACAATTGCACAATAATGAATGAAGACAGACCAGAATCGGAAAGAAATAAATAATAAACAGTAATGCATGAACAGAATGGATAGAGACGACACAACTGGATATCTATATGAAGTGGTGAAGGGTGTTAAGACAGAACGGCGGTAGTGTAGCAAATTGACGTATGTACAATTGAATGGCATAGACCAGTGACTCCCAACCTTTTTTTAACCATGCCCCACCCAAGTCTTTATAAAATTCTGATTTTTCTCCACCCCCCCTCCCCTATGTAACATATGCCTTTTTTATATTAAAAAAATGAAATTTTCCTTAAATGACGACTAATTGCAACTTTCTAATTGCCCCCCCCCCTTCCCACTGAACAATCAAATCGTTCCCCTGTGGGGCGCATGCCCCACGCTGGGAAACACTGGGATAGACTATTTGGATGATCAAGATATTCAGGTGACTACCATGAAATCTTACCTTTCGGATGGTTAGACTGAATGACTGTTTGATTAGATTGTGTCATTGTTGTCCATTCTGCTAACTAAAGACTAGCCAACCAAATAGACAGTCCAACAAACCAACCAAACAACAGCCCAACCAACCATCCAACAGTTCAACCAACCATCTAATAGTCTACCCATCCAACTAACCAATTAATTGAACGGCTAGCTAACTATTCCAATACAATTCAAACTTTTAAGATTGCTGTGCGTTTCAGTATTTCTCAACGCAGACTATTTGGCCCCCCTTTCACCACTCTGATGGGGGCCACGAACAAATAAGGGAATGTGACACTGGATTATCTCAGAAGTAAAAACGGACTCTTGGGGACGAGACGCGTACATTGTCTGAACGTGCGAACCACTATAAGTTTGCATACACTACACAATACATTACCATTTCCGTTAGACAAAGTGTGCCGTATTTGAATTGTGCATATTCAGTTTAATAGTTACCACTCAACATTTGAAAAAAAGTCCAGTTCAGAATACACAACGTTCATAAAAGTCTAACACACGAACGTACGTTCGCGCATATCCATATATATATATATTTGGTGTTTTTGGTGGCGGATGATCTGGCATACGTACCATATAACTTGTCCAACGAATCTGTGTCTGCGTCAGAATAATATCAGTGTTAGGAATATCAGATCTGTCAATATTTGGACAGTACGCGGTCTGAATCCCGTACGCGGGAGGTTCATCATGACGGTTACTGGGTGAACGATAAACAATTAAATGTATAGCGATGATGATCATGTTACAGTCAGCAAGAAACAGAAGTTGGAGGTCCGTTGCATGCAGCCAAATTTCGTTGCGGAGACTGCACGTGTTGAAGATGAATCTCACCAATACACTCTTTACTTTTTGTTAGACAGATCGAGCCCGTCGGAAGGAAAGACCTCTACACAAAAAATAAAGAACCCTTCATTCGTTATTTTTAAAAAATTATTGTCGTGTTTTTGTTGGTCAGTATTTATATACTTGGAGGCGCATGCCAAAAAAAAAAAGCCAAGACCGACTAACGAAATTCACGGAAATAATAAAATAATCAGCCTCAGGTCATGTTGACTTTCTGTACACAGGTCTTTACTGGAGACCGGTCATGGTCAGATCAACTTATCGTAGCCATATTTGAAAAACCATTACACAGAGCGAGACTGTCAGCAGTTATAGAAGAGCTGCTGGCTAAATTAACTTGGGAACCCCATTCGTGACGTATTTTGATTAATGTTTGACATCCAGTTGGCTACTATTTATATACTTGGAATTGCCTTGGCTATTTTTGGCATGCGACTCCCAAGTATATAAATAGTAACCAATTTAATCCAACGTAGTTTAGCGAACAGGTCTTCTATACTGTCACTTGGTCACGACACAGATTCTGAAAACATCCAGGAACCAATACACATGCCCGTTAGCATGTAAACACACAAATGTTTGCCACTATGAGCATTGACAGAAGCAAATATCTCGTATTACAAAACACAGTATTT
This sequence comes from Meghimatium bilineatum, assembly GCA_034231615.1. Taxonomy (NCBI): domain Eukaryota; kingdom Metazoa; phylum Mollusca; class Gastropoda; order Stylommatophora; family Philomycidae; genus Meghimatium; species Meghimatium bilineatum. Next base: position 2,213,434 of record CM067301.1, read on the forward strand.
ACATAATTGCCAATGTTTGTTTATTATTCTATTACATATTAATCTATTTCGCATGAACAGAAGGTCGTCGTGGATTCTCGACCTTGTGTCGCCGGGCCCGAGATGGGAGCAAAGAATATCAATACTGTTTACCTTCCATGCATCTCGTAAGAGGCGACTAAGGAGGTTATGGGATGGAGTTGGCTGTCCCATACCATATAGGGTCAGTGACTCAAAGCCATACTGAAGTCGGATGTGTCAGACTGAAAGGTGTAGATATCGCAACTAAGCTGTAAACTATGGTACAGCTCATTCTGTTCTCCGGCTACATCCTGTTGAACTGCTGGTGCCTGAACGTACACAGAAGAAGAGAACGTTTCTACAAGCGGTGCGTACCTACTGGCTAAAAGTTTTAAAGATGATGTCACGTGATCTTATCGTGATGTGATTGGCTGGTCTGTAGGACATTATGGGGGGGGGGGGGGTAACTTAGCGCAGTAGTTAGCGCACTGGCACTAGTGGTCCTGGGTTCATTCCCCAGTTGAGGAGGAAATGTTTTTCAGATCGCAACGGCTTCCGGGTCGACCCCGCCTGAAATGGGTATCGGATTAATTCGGGAAGAATAGACTGCGAGGGAGAGGAGGTGGCTACCGCCCTCATATAGCAGAGCCACTGAAATGTGAGATCGCTAACATCTCATACCACTACGGCATTAAAAAATGTTATGGGTAACTTTACATATTTTTACTAGGGCATTATACAGCTTAGCTATCTGATTCACTTGTAGTACAATGTTCTGTGTTCTATTTCCCTTAGTAGGGGACTTGTCACCATATTACCCCTCCCCCACATCTCACTATCTACGGGACATAATAACAGTTGGTATGTTAAAGTAAGAACGTCGGGCGTAATGCTGACCATATCATCCCTAGGTTTGTGGAGGGGCTGCAAAATATCTATCTATCTATGTGACATGTCCTTTACAGACCGTTGTCCTCACTGTCATTCTGTAAGCCTGTATGTGCAAGCAGTCCAACATCTTCCACTATTCATGTTCAGATTTTCCACTCGTATATCCTGTGTCCATCGTAGTCTTCGTCTGTCTCTTGTTCTATAACCTGGAACCCTTTTCTTCATGATTAATATCTCTAAACCGTTGTATATTTTTATATGTTCAAAATATGTTAGCTTTCGTTTTTCAATATTCTTCAGGTGCAACACTGTTTATGTGCAGATCGTAGCGGATATCTCCATTTAATTTAAATATTTTTTTTAAATACATTAAAATGTATTTGACAGCTTTCACAAATTAACCTCCATTTGGTGAAGGTGTTTATATAGGAAATGTCTTTACTAGACGTGTATATATATCGTATATATATATATATATGATGCGATCCCTCTATAGGGCAAGAGAAAACGAGGAAAACCAAAAGGAACTTTACGTAGAACTATTACAAGTGAACTTTTCACCATTGGTATCAGAAACAATGAAGATCTAAAGCAAATTGCAATGAAACGAGCGACATGGAAATATATGACATCCGCCCTATGTGCCATCTTTGACCCTAGTGGAATAATCAACTAACTAATTAATCCTTCTATAGCGCATCCGTTTATAACAAATTCCATATTTAACAACATTTAAAACAATTTATCCAATTAATTATCCAGAACAAGTAGTCATACAGGGATTTGAGACTGTGTATATTCTATATCTGTGCGTTACATGTTCTAATTTTAGTGTAGGGTCGTAACTAGAAATAAATTTAGAACCGCTGATTAAGATCATGTTACAAGTCTGCCCTTGTATACTACTCCTGTGTTTATTTACCTGTACTGTTCGTTACTGCCGATAAATACCTGTATAATTAACCAATACTGGCTCTGTTCGATATATCTCATTACAAGTTCTTATCAAGATACTTTCTTGTTTGTTCTACGTCCAGACATAAGACCAGCATATCGTTTGTATGTTGATTAATGTTGGTTTAAATCATATTGTTTGAGTTTGAAGATAAAAGTTGTGCATCGTTCCATGAAGATGGAGAACTTTTGAGATAGAAGTTCTTCATGTCACAAGTATTAGGTTAACATACAAAAGGTGCTTATATTTGTGGTGCGTATCATTACAGTTTGTGATACATGTTATTAGAGTGTTTAGCATATTTCTGGTACGTATTCTCATTTGTGGTGCGCAGTAACATCGTTTGTGGTGTGCAGGGACATCATTTAGTTAGTTAGTCGTCGGATCATCATCACTGCAAACTGGACACATCCATAGTTGCTCCGATCTCTCCTTGAGTGTATCCGCCATCACACTTCTGCTGACGGTACCGGTCCTATGCTGGTTGACCATCATTCTTCTGCGCCCTCCAAAATGTTCACCTCTAGCAACACCGCATCTCAATCCCTGATCTTTAATCCTAGCCATTGAAAAGGAATCATCATCCACATTCGTCTCACTCTCGCGTGTTATATCTCTTAAGGAGTTCAAAACGTCAGCGCGATCCATTGCCCCATCGCCCTTTGCCACAATCGCACACGATGCCAGTTGATCCGCTCTTTCATTGCCTCGAACGCCCACATGTCCCGGCACGAAAATAAATGTAACCGCTTTCAAGCTCGCATTTCTCAAGGCCTCAATCCACTGTTCGCGAACGAGACCCACTTGTACCTTCTTAATCATACTCATAGAGTCACTCAAGATGCAGACCTGCGTTACTTTCTGTGTGCGTAGCCACTCAAATGCCTTGGTCACCGCCATAGTCTCCATGGTCATACTACTCGTAGTGACCGCAAAGGCACCACTTTCCTCCTTGATCGTTTTACCTGCGCACTGAGCTGTAAAGGCCCAAGCACTGCGAACATGCCTAATTACAGATCCATCAGTGTATATAATCACATCCCCCTCTTTGGTATTCTCACTGATTAAAGCCTGCACTTCTTTCTCCACAGCTGTGGGACACCATTCTCTGCATTCCCTGCTAAGTGATATTACTACTCTCAAACAAGTTTCGAAATCTGTGGGTAGACCTATCCATTCCGCACCAGCTGCCACATCCTGTAATCGGCACACGCTTTGTATTACATCCTCAGCACGTCCCATCCACGACCTTCCTCTCTTGAGTCTGCTGCCTTTAACTTTCTGTATTTCGGAATGCAACGGGTGTTCCTTATCTGCATGTATTTGAAGGTACGCCCGTGCACGGCAATACTGTAATCTATGCTCAGCTGTTGGGCAGTCAAGTAGGTATCGCATAGCTCTTGTCGATGTGTCTCTTGTGCATCCCAGAATGATACGCATTGCTGCATTCTGGACTCTATCCAATCTTTCGATCTGAGTTTGGCTAAGAGTCAGAATTGCCAGTGCATATTCCACCACAGCCACAACCAAACCCTGGTATAAAAGAAATAACAATCTTTGCTCACACTGCGCAGCAGCCATAACCTTCATTGCTGCTAAGCCTTTGCCTTAGACATCATTTAGGATGTGCAGCAGTGGCGTAGCGTCAGTATCTCCAAAATGTTCGGAGTTCCCTCCCATGATTAAGCAACTTAAATAGCGCAGAAAAAGTTATAATTATTTACTATAATCATTAGTAAATGTGTAAATATAATAAAATAAGATTTCGCTGATTTAAAACAAAAAAAGTAATAAGAAATGACGTTGCAATGTATACAGGGGTATACGTCGAAAAGGAAGAAGACAGAAAGACTATAATCATTACAGAAAGATAATCGAATGTTTATTCTTTGATTTAAAATGTTATCTGGTTATTTAATGGTTAATAAAATGATTTATTTAATTAAGCGATTTAATGCTTATGTCGGACACTGACTTCAGACCAATCATAAACTTAGAAATAATTTATGATGACATGTATTTATCAGAACTACAAAAGGAAAACCTCTATCTGTTAGTATATTAAATCTGTGAATAAACTATTAGTTTTGTGTGTGTAATTAATTGTAATTACCGGTAATAATAACTCAGAAAGTCCGTGAACAACAATCGTCTGTCATCTTTGAATTCCTTTGTCATTGAGAAGTAACTATTACGTGACCTTTCATAAGAAATAATATTGAGAATATACTGAACATTTGTGAAGAACTAGCGCATGGAGCTGCATTACAAGATTATATAATGTTTGTTTAAAAAAAAAATATACGAGTTTATATTTTAAATACGACTGTAACTACGTGTTTCTGGTGGGGAAAAAAGGTAGGGGGGGGGGGAGGACTACATACCTTCTAAGAAAATGTCACTCGGAGTCCCACTATAAAACAAAATCACGCTACGTCACTTGAAGTTCATAATTGTTTGATGCCTTGTCATACACGTTAAACTGTTTGATTGCTTGTTCCAGACACGCTTGAGTGATAGTTTAAGGCTCATGAAACTGTTTGATTGCTTCTTTAAGACTAAATAGTTGTTTGATTGCGTGTTGAAGACTCGAAAATTAGTTGTTTTATTTCATGTATCCGAGATGTTATGCTTCATTGCCAGTTTACGGCTCACTAAACAGTAATTTGATTAAGACACGATTTTTGTTTGAACTGAAAATTGTGTGTTCATTTCTTATTTCTATGCACGTTAGACTATTTGATTGCTTGTTTTAGCCACATTTAACTGTTTGATTGCGTGTATCTGACACGTGTAACTGTTTGGTTCAGACACGTTAAACTGTTTGATTTCTTGTTTCAAACACGAGATAGACTGATTACTTGTTTTACGCACGCTAAATATTTGTTTGATTTGTTTCAGCTACGATAAACTATTGTATTGCTTGTTTCAGACACGATAAACTATTGTATTGCTTGTTTCAGACACGTTTAATGTATTTGATTGCTTGTTTCAGCCACGATAAACTATTGTATTGCTTGTTTCAGCCACGATAAAGTATTTTATTGCTTGTTTCAGACACGATAAAGTATTTTATTGCTTGTTTCAGACACGATAAAGTATTTGATTGCTTGTGTGTTTCATATTGTAACATAGAATAAGCAGAAAATTTCAGACTAAAAATAATAAAAACAATTCGTTATTATTTTAGTGCTGATTTGAACCGAATAATGCCGTTAGCTGGCTACGTGTATCATGCGGGTCTATGGATGACCGGGGTCTTAGATGTACAGTAACTTTCTTTAGCCCCATTGATGTTAATATTAATCTAGTGATTAATGTGACATTTATTGTGCCTGACTACCTCTCATGTGTTTGACGTGAATGATTTTGATAAGACTTGCATCATATTGTCATATTCTATGACATTGATTAAGAAAGTAACATTAACTGTTTCAGTCCGTGGTACCGATCAATAGGCGTGACTATTTTCTTAAACTGTCACAGTGCCAACTGGTGAGCGTTTAGAATAACCTGTAAATCTAGCTCAGTGCTGCTTTCCGGGGTTATAAATGAGCAGGGGTAAGTTAGTTGAAACTGTTTGATTGAACAGAGCATACACAAATGTAAATTAAAGCACTTAATTCTTTCACGGCAGCTCACACTACTACCTTTGATACAGGTGAGCCAGGATTTCACTTGTATTTCGAGAAGAAAGAAAAAACAAACTACTGACAGACTATTTAGTTATGCATACGTGGACGCAGTCACCTCAAAGTTCGTACTGACTGCTACTAAGGATAATTTCTTTGAGTAGTCATATACACGATAATCTCCTGGTGCAATGTCTATCGAATATGCAAGATGTAGGTGACACTCTCAAGAGATAAGAACGAAAAAGACATCACAACAGATGTGGCTCAGAGGAAAGATAATGAGATTATGAAAGATAAACTATCATGCAGAGACGCCACGATAAGATAGCGAAAACAAAAGACACGTGACAAATATAATTGAAGAACAAAGAAAAGTTACAGGAACCAAGCTACAGCCCAGCACTGTGGCGGAGAGGTGCAGATCGCGTCTTAGACGGCCAAGATATCAGGTCCAATTACAGCCTCAGTCCGTTGTGTATTTGGATCGTTCTTAAAGCAATAATAATAATAATAATAATAATAATAATAATAATAATAATAAATAATAATAAATAATAATAATAATAATAATAATAAATAATAATAATAATAATAATAAAGACTTATAAACCGCCAGGGTCGTAAGGGTGCCACACAATATACGTCAACACATTGAACCTTACAACAAATACTTCTGCCCCCAGTCATTCAAGGCTTGTAGAAAAAGCATGCTCAGAGCATTCCTAGATGTTATCAATCCATGATTTTCTTTGTGCACTTCTTCTCCTTCCTCTCTTCCTTGCAAAATAGTTTTAGAAAGTGAGTCGTGTTTTGCGTTGCGTTCGCCAGATTGTCGTTCTGTGAACAGCAAAACTGGGACAATTCTGTAGTGTGTGCTCTAGTGTCTGTGTTGCTGCTACGTAGATGCAGGTCACAGAACCGCTGATACCGATTCGTATCTATCGTTGAATCGTACCGATTCGCTGATACCAACCTGTTTTATTCTGTTTATTAACATTACAGCCTTTTTGAATGAATACCCGCCATTCCTATGTGTAGATATAATGGTATGCTCTGTCGATTTATTGTGTGTATGCTGTATCGATTTTTTCCTTCTACATCTGTTTCTCTCTCGAAGTTTAGTCATGTTACATGATACCATAGTTGTTGGTGCACCTATTGGCCTGGTATCTCCGATTTCAGCACCAGTGATTACTTGGACAGGACTGTAGTCCTGCTCGATGTCAGTGATGGCATGACCAATCTTACTTTCCAGCCTCTGTTGGCTGGACTAAACCCTCATTTCCACTTCAAGGAGTTGGCCTATATGGGGATCCTTCCACATCACTCATACTCTTCGGACATATGTTAATTTAGCTGTTACGATGTGATCGTGGACAGCGCAGTTCCTTACTTGTGTATTATACTGTGCACGTCATAAAGGCCTTTTGGTCGAAACGTTGTTTTTATGTGTTTTATCCTGTGTGTTTCCAGTGATTCGAAAAAATACAATCTTTTCAAGTTTCACTTCTAAAAATTGACCACATTCACGCACTCAAATATATACACACTCTCACACTTTTCTTAATTAATCTGATATATTTTTCTTTCTCTCACTCATAAACTTATGTGCACTCAGACACTGACTCCCACTCCCACACTGTCTCACACTCACACACTGACACACACTCTGACTCACATTCACACACTGACTCACATTCACACACTGCCTCACATTCACACACTGAATCATACCTACACACTGACTCCCACTCCCACACTGACTCCCACTCCCACACTGACTCCCACTCCCACACTGTCTCACACTCACACACTGACACACACTCACACACTGACTCACATTCACACATTGACTAACATTCACATACTGACTCACATTCACACACTGAATCATACCTACACACTGACTCACACTCACACTCTGACTCACACTCACACGCTGACTGGCATTGATACAAACTAATTCACACACTGACTCACTTTCACTCGAACACACTCACCATCGCATACTCACACTCTCATACTGACTCGCACTGACTAGCGCTCACTCACAAAATGACTCACTCACACACACTCACGCATACTCACTCACAAACACATACACACCCAAATTCTCACAAATCTCACCCAAACGCACGCATACTCATTCACACACGCCCACGCATACACTCATACTCACCCACATTATCTCACTCACACACTGATTTACATTTACTCACTGATTTACTTCACTCATTCACACTCACTCACTCACTCTCATTCATTCGAACACTAACTCGCACTCACCCACACATACCAGGCTCACATTCACACACTCATCACTCACATTTACTCGCTCACTCATTAACTCAATCACTCACACAACAATATGCGCCACATGTTCACACACACACACACCACATGTTCAATAAACCACTCATATTCTTACCACACCACAGTGAACAGGCAAATTAACCAATTTACCACCTTCTGCCTAGCATGGAAACACCCACGGTTGTAACTATCTACCTCATTAGACTCGGCCAACCATGACACATTGATCATAGTTAATTCTTTGTCAGGGTTGCCAATCAGTGGAAATTATATATATCGTTTTATCTCAAGTAAAACATCGCCAAACATTTAACTTTTAATTATCATCATCATCAGGTGTCATTCAGTCTGGCGTAGGGATCATGGATGTTCACAATTTTATATGTCCAGTATCATTATCAGGATCGTTGTTGACTCTTTGCCATGCCACGATGTCAGGTTATCTAATATTTTGTCACGCTGTCATCCTCGATCTATTTTGCCGTCTATCTTGCCTGTTGGATCTATGTTATCTAGAACCCCTCCCTATTTTTGAAACATCTCCAAAGAAATAGTCTCTTTCTTATATTATTATAACTAACACCCTCCCTTTTGACTCCTTCAACACACCCTAGTTAGTTTTTCTAGCTGTCCACCATATAATTTTTAAAACATTTGCACATTGACCAAAAATTAAAGAGTACTAAAACAAATTTCTTGACCAGTGACATTTAAAAATAATTTTAAATTATTTGAAATTTAGCAAGGAAATAACCTAATTGTGGCAACCTCGTTTCGTGTCGCTAAAGACATACATTTATCTTTTGCAAACATCAATGTCTAATCAGTATATGTTTACGTTCGGCCATAAGTAATTACTTTGTTTATCTGATCAAACGCTTCTCCGGAATAGTCCTTGGGGGCTAATCCAATATAACGTCACGTATTTTGGCTGATGCGAATGATATTTGGTTGCTGTGTGTCGCAAGCCAATGTAAAGCGCGAGGGAAACGTCAAATAAGCCAAGGTAAGTGACACTGTGTAGGAGCAGCTCGTAGGATTAATATTGAGAAGGATTTGACCTGATTAACAAGAAAACTGATTTAATATAAATAAAAAAATTATAACTATTTGTGGCGATAGTAATCTTCTAATAACAACATTGCTTGCAAACCGTCGCTTTATCAAGCTCTTCTCAATAATATAGGTCCTGCGTATGAATATCAGTCACTTTATCAAGCTCATCTGATTAATATAGTTCCTGCGTATGAATATCAAACAGCGCCACTGATCTTGGTAGATTGGACTAATCATTGGTTACGTTCTGCACACAATCATTGGTTACGTTCTGCACACAATCATTGGTTACGTTGTGTATACAATCATTGGTTACGTTCTGTACACAATCATTGGTTACGTTTTGCCATCATCCAACCAAAATCACGGGAAAAAGCTGGTGAGCCAAGATAAATGACGCTGTTTTGGATGAGATCTTGGGATGATCATTCTATTGAAGGACTTGAGTAACAAGATGGTAGAAATCATTTATTTAATCAACTTCAAATAACCGCATTTCTAGCAAACCACTATTTCCCGTGCAAACTTTCCCGTTTACACGAGTATGGGGGCTGCCCGTAATGTATGTCAACAGTTAAGGGGGGGATGGGGTAGGTGAGGTAATTTATTCAATCAATCAAGTGCCATGCCGACTGGCGTAGGCGATCATGTTTCTCCACGACTCTCTGTCTCTTGTGTTGTCAATAAGCTCGGTTGGTGAGCTTCTACCGTGCCACGATACAAGCCCATCTAGTAACTTTTCTCTTTGTCGACTCTATCTCTTCTCTCTTTGATCTTTCCAGTGGTTATTAAGTGTTCAAGCTGTGTTCTTCTCAGCACATGCCCTAGAAACCTTGACTGTCTGCCTCTAAGGTTTGATATGATTGATCTTTTTACGCCAGCATCAATGAGAACCTCTGCATTAGTTTTCTTAGCTGTCCATGGTATTTTCATCCTTCTTCTCAGAAACCATATTTCTGTAGCCTCCAATTCACTTAATTTATTGGCAAACCCTATTCTTGATGTTACATAGAAAATGTGTAGACTTACTTTTAATGAGTTTTACACTTGACGTGTTTCTGTAATTCAAATACAAGTCTAAGCTACGTTCACATTACGAATCGTACATTGTAATTACTTTCTTTAGATTACAGGGCCGTTCATACGGTTTCGCTAAGGAGAGTGAGAGTAGGGTTACCTAAAACAAAACCATTCATCTAGTTTTGTGTGGGAATTTTGATGTTTTTTGCGTAGGTCTGGAGAAACCGGTGAAATTAGGAAAAGGGCAAGGAAAGGGCAATTTCTTCCCGTGTATCTTGGTATATTTCAAAGGTTTTTGGTGAGGTCTTTAACGAGACCTTGTAGCGCTTCTTTTGACCACCTTGAGATTGTGTACACTTCTTCAGCTCACTATAGAGAAGTATCTTTGGCAGGCGATGATCTGGCATACGTTCGATATGACATGCCCAACGATTCTGTGTCAGCATCAGATTTGTGTCAATGCTAGGACTACCAGATCTGTCAAGGGCAGGGTGGGTACACGGAACCCTGCCTTTCCATCTGATGTTCATAACGTTTCTGAGACAATGTGTGTGAAAGTGTTTAAGATTTCTTACGTCAGGACATTTTCCATTGTCACAGTGCTGGTGCTAAAGATAACAAGTCTGTTGAACAAATCTTGTATCTATGGTATTGATTGGGGGGGGGGGAAGAGGGGTCGAATGCCTGATTTATCCTGTGTGTAGCCTGATTCCATATGGACAGCTGTTGGTAAGTTTCATTTTTACTTTAGCTGTACACAGAAGAAGATTAAAGATTTCGCGAATTATGAAGTGTGCCACCTATATATTGTAGGGGATCGAAAAGAGAGTAAAGAATAGCAACACTGTTTAACTTCCACGCATACCGTAAGAGGCGGCTAAGGTAGTTTTGGAGTGTAGTTGGCCGTCTTATCCCGTTACGGGTCAAAGTGATCTAGAAGCCATACTGAAGTTGGATTTTTAAGGACGAAAGGCGCAGATATCTCATCTAAGCTGTAAACCTTGCCACAAAACATTCATTTCTTTGAACTACAGCCTGTTAGTTTGCACGAATTTGAGATTGTGCTCATGAGAAGAAGGAGGAGGAACTGTTCATACTCAAAACATGAGGTAGAGATTGAATGACGATTGGGGAGTGTCTATGTGCGGGAACTATCAATGTGAGCACGCGCTGCACATCTTTTAGACTGATTACCCATGGTTATGTCAGGATGGCCGTGGAATCAGTTTGGCTATTCACGTGAGAGCTGCGTACCCCCATCAGAAAGAAACATTCCACATTTTTTGGACACATCATGAGCAGATGGAAGATGGAACACGTTGTAACAACAGGCAAGTTAAAGAGCAAGAAGGGTAGACCAAGGGAGAAGATGCTTGACAACCTAGCATTGTTGTATGGGAGAACATCGTTTTTGGAAATGATTGATAGCTCACGAAATAGAAGGACATGATAACCAACGCTAAACGGCATGGACTACATGAAGAATCGCAGACAAAGAAGTCACACTAATCTCCTTCTCCGTTCACTCTGAAGTAATCAATACAAGTAGGAGTCACATCCCAGTATAACAACTTAGTCCAGACTTACTTACAAGTACCAGTGACATCCCAGTATAACAACTTAGTCCGGACTTACATACAAGTACTAGTGATATCCCAGTATAACAACTTAGTCCGGACTTACTTACAAGTACCAGTGACATCCCAGTATAACAACTTAGTCCGGACTTACTTACAAGTACCAGTGACATCCCAGTATAACAACTTAGTCCGGACTTACATACAAGTACCAGTGACATCCCAGTATAACAACTTAGTCCGGACTTACTTACAAGTACCAGTGACATCCCAGTATAACAACTTAGTCCGGACTTACTTACAAGTACCAGTGACATCCCAGTATAACAACTTACTCCGGACTAACATACAAGTACCAGTGACATCCCAGTATAACAACTTAGTCCGGACTTACTTACAAGTACCAGTGACATCCCAGTATAACAACTTACTCCGGACTGACTAAATATATATGTAATTAACTATGATGTATGTAATATGCAGACATTCGCTACATACAGTATAAATGTAGAAAAAAAAATCACATGTGAAATGAAGTTTTTGAGAAAAGCAGCTATGATCACCAAACTAGACAGAGTAAGAAACGAGGATATCAGAAATAGAGTAGGAATAATGTCTTGTATCGAATATATAGAACATCAGCAGATAAAGTGGTTTGGTCACCTTGTGAAAATGAACCCAAGCCAATTACCACTGAGAGCTTTGTAACAAACGATAATCTGGATACAGAGCCAAGGGAAGACAGAGAAAAAGACGGATGATAACATCGCGACCAACCTTCACAAACACGGACTCAGTCCGAATCATGCGTCACATCTGGCCTTGAACTGAAACTTACAGCTCCCACCCCAACGATTAACGGCAAACTAACGACGAGTTTCCACCTGGGGATACACAATAGACAAAGAATAAATATAACTGGATTCTAAAAAGTGTTGTTATATAGGGAAATGCGTTATAAAAGTATACGCTATAAAGGGATTCCACTTTATTCGTGTGATTTGAACCTGAGATAGTACGGCGTCTTGCTAGTGTTACATTGAAGCTGTGTTATTTGCGCCTCTCGCCCCAGTACATCCGATGTCAGCATGACGTTAATCTGTTTTCAGCATAAGAAAATATATTACCATTAAATTTATTTATCCATGATTTCTGCGTTCTTTTATTGATTACTATACTTTGTATTTCTTAGTTGTTACAGAAATATTTATGTTGACATCTTGTTTTATCTACATGTCCCACAAATTCCATATAATTTCTGCTCACTTTGGCCAAAAAATACTATTCCACCATCACAAATCAATACGTTTTATAATTATTTTCTCATTGATATAGAACCCGGATGTTCATTACGTCCCCTGTTTGATCTTTGTGTGTGTGTGTGTGTGTGTGTGTGTGTGTGTTTAAAGCTTTATCTTTAGAAGTTAAATAGTTCTTGGTAATAAATTACATTATTTTTTATTGATCAATATATATACCAAACAAAATAAAATATGAAAAACCATTGATCATTTGTTAGATACTTACAGTAATGTTTGACGATTATACATTTAAATATTTATTGTTGCACATTGCAGATGGCGCCAGCAGTCAAATTGTGAGGACGTGTTTATCAGTTGTTGCAGAGAGCAGATTCTCCTTCTTGCCGACACATATCAACAAAGTTGATACTTGCATACAAATTAAACAACAGGATTGATTCTTGCAGACACATGAAACAACGGAGTTGAATCTCGCAGACATAAAACAAACACAGGAATAATTATAAATCTCATGTTTCCTATTGATGTTTGATGCTAAAAAGTGTTCGACCATATCAGTTAGGGCATATTCCGCGCGTGCTTTCACATATTCAGAACAATTTGTTGATCAACTAAAACTTATGGATATGAAATAATTGTTGATAATTTCCTGGCACAAAAGAAAATAGCATATCGTATTTTTAAATTCTTGTAACAGGAAATTTCCAGATATTTGTTCTATAAATAATATTTAGATGACAACAGGTAATATATGTGTACTCGATTGTTAGAAAACACAACAAGAAAACAGAATTTTCCAAGTTTGCTAGAAGTCTATCGAAAGAACACATGACCAAATAATTCCATCTGTTAGAATGATATTAGCGTGATTGAAAAGTTGGTTACTAACTCGTTTTCAGGACCGTGATCCTCCGCAGAATTGTTTCGCTGTAGTGATTTTCTAGATAATATTTACGTTCAGTAGTTTGCTATTAATTTTTGAGCGGTCCGGCTGCACAACTGACTGCAGCTGATTCGAACCTGTAACTTTTAGCTTTGAGAGCATATTCAACCCTGACTTCGTGAGTATGTACATGGAATAAATGAATGATACTTGCTTTAGATATAGTATTCACATGTACATCGATAAATCAACACAATAATCGGGGACATTGAGACGTGTGGCAGTTGTGGAAAACTTTGAAAACATATTTAAATATAAGATTACATAACAAATATAGATCTTATTTCCAATTTCTAACTTTTCACAAGGACGACGGGATATTAACAGGAACAATTTCTAAGAACACAGTTTCATAATGGCTGACGATGCGTTTCTGCCACTTATAAAAAGCGCCAAAAGATGTGACAATCGTGAAGGAAAAACAACTATAGGTATTATTGGTACCGGAAATTATGCGGTTGCTCTTAGCAAACGGCTAACAATGACAGGGTACGATGTTGTACTCGGTAGCAGATATCCGCACAAGCGGGAATCATATTTGAAGATCTATAGTGAGTGTTTGTGCGGTGTGAAAGTGACGACGATTGGAGATTGTATCAAGAAATGTGATGTGATATTTGTGGCGATTCACATGGAAGATTTCAAAATTACGCTGGAAAAATTCGAGGAAGAAACCAAAGGAAAAGTGCTTATTGATGTCTCAAATAGAGATTATAGATATGCTGCGTATTCAAACGCAGAACGCTTAGAGTCCGTGCTGCCAAATGCAATCATTGTCAAAGCTTTTAACTCCATCTCAGTGTACACAATGGAAGACCTGGCTACATCTGGAGGCAACAGCAGAGTTTTTGTAGCTAGCAATGATCCTTCAGCTCGTTCTACTGTAGAAAATATAGCGAAGTCTATGGGTTTCAGGGTTGTGGATCTTGGAGGTTTGAAATCAGCTCGTTACATGGAGGATTTTGTTCTTAAAGTGTTCTCGCATTGGAAGATATCAATATTTCTAACTTTTGGAATCTTCAACCTGTGGTCACTGTATGTTGTGTATATATGTTTTATAGAGAAGTCAGAGTTCGTTTGGGAGCAGATATTTCTCAAGGTCTTCAACAAACCCTTGTGTATGACAGCGATCACCATTCTGGCACTGACTTATTTACCAAGTAAGTGCCCAGTACATGCATTTATTGTTAGTTTGTATTATTTTTAAACTTGTTATCTCTATAATGGTGTCCATGTTCTACAGCAATATATGAGAAATATTGTAAACATCTATCTCGATAAGAGCTTCCATGTTTTGCATCAATGTATCTGGGATATTTTAAACGTTTTCCCCCCAAGACGATACTTTCAATAATATGAACAATTAACTGCTGTTAATTTTCTGAAATTTTGGAACACTAGTTTTTTCTTATTTAAAGCTGACTGATGTTTTGTTAAAAAGTCAGAGTTTAAATAGAACTGGTAGCTATGTTTAGAGGTGTATGAGAACTCTGGGCATGGCAGAACTGAGCTAGAGGTGTATGAGAACTCTGGGCATGGCAGAACTGAGCTAGAGGTGTATGAGAACTCTGGGCATGGCAGAACTGAGCTAGACGTGTCTGAGAACTCTGGGCATGGCAGAACTGAGCTAGAGGTGTATGAGAACTCTGGGCATGGCAGAACTGAGCTAGAGGTGTATGAGAACTCTGGGCATGGCAGAACTGAGCTAGACGTGTCTGAGAACTCTGGGCATGGCGGAAGTGAGCTACACATGAATGAGAACTCTAGGCATAGCGGAAGCTTTGTATTGCAAGGGAGGACATGATAAAATGTGATAGGATAATGGAAGCACAGCGGTATTGGCGTTCTCCTGGAATTATGAATGGTTAACTCTTACTTTCTATATGCACTGTGGGGCATTCTCCAAAGCTTTATTTCATATTCAGAAGACTTTAACACTCAGCGCTGTGCACCAGAAGACTCCAACACTCAGTGGTGTGCACCAGAAAACTCCAACACTCAGTGGTGTGCACCAGAAGACTCCAACACTCAATGGTGTGCAATGTTTTGAGAAGGTGTACTCAGAGTGGGTAAATTCTATGAGTTTTTCTCCCTTGAGATGAAGTGATAAGCTTCAGGTCCATGCCAAGCATCCTTTGTCATTTTTACACATATTAACATAGGTCTGTTCCATAGTCACTGTAATGAGTGAAGCAGCCAGTTATAGTCACTGTAATAGGTGGAGCAACTAATTATGCCTTTCACACCATCCAAGAGTTCTTTAAATATGAATTGTTAAACGCCCGTGTGTATCCGGGGCCCGAAAGGGAAGCAAAGAATAGAAACACTGTTTACCTTCCATGCATGTCGTAAGAGGCGACTAAGGAGGTTATGGGATGGAGTTGGCTGTGCCATCACATATAGGGTCAGTGACCCAAAGCCATGCTGATGTCCGATGTGTCAGGCCGAAAGGAGCAGATGTCGCAGCAATGCTGTAAACCATGACACAACGCATTCCGTTCTCCGGACTACATCCTGCTAATCTGCAGGAGCTTGAGAACGAACACAGAAGAAGAAGAAGAAGGGTTAACATATTTACCTGATGTTAGGTTCTAACAGGGAGTTGTCACTTCTTCACAGAGTTGCTTGTCATCAAAGTCCATATACTACCTGGACATAGTTTGTGCGCCATGTATATGCCAGCAGCTTGGACCATGAACAGAGATGCAGCTCATCTGGTTCCCTTTAGCTTGATGTGCATTGCTGGGTTTTCTGAATATGGCACCACGTAGTGAAACGTAATTGTACACATGAAATACCGTGGTCTTCAACAAAAGCAAAGCCTCATTACATTGACATTTCATCTTGCGTAATAGTTGGTCTGATAGACAAATAGTCAGACCTTCTGTATGTGGGCGTAACGAGGTATAGGCCTACTTTTAAAGGGAGATAATATGATATTGGAAAAAAAAACATAGAATGATCAAGATAAAAAACAGTTCCATGTTCGGAGTTAAGAGAGAAGATTATAATTAAAATATTTTAAAAAGAAGTCATTACAAAAAAATGAATAATTAAGGTATATATTTATTGTACGACACAAGTATTAGATGAATAATCAGAAAAGGGGGAAAGAAAAAAACAACAGGATTAACTAAAGATAGTTGCAGAATGCAGAAGATTCTGAAGGTTTTACCAGTTGACCACCAGATCAAACACCTTTTAACTGCAAACCCCTAGTAAACTGCATGACCAAATAATATCATATTTTTCTATTGCTGAAGCCTCACATATTTGTAACGTTTTGCCACCTCTGAGTAGTCAAATCATTGCACACGGCAATGTATGGGTTTCTTGATATGAGAAATGGCTTTAGAGAACACAGTCTCCGAAAATTGTGCAAAAAGGATGCAAGAGCTATTTTCATATAATTTCTGTGGATCAACATATAAAAGGAAGAACTCTAATAGAAAGAAAATAGCTGGGAAAGAAATATCGCAATTCAAGGAATAATTACATGAGGAATAATGACATTATAGAATAACACAGATCCAAGGACAAGTTATAGTTTAGGAATAATTACATGGAATAGACACTAATTCAATTGGGGGAATATTTACACGAAGGAAGAATGAATCATTTAGGGAATATTTACAATAAAAAATTCTAAGACAGAAAAAAGTTGGTGAATGATTACAAAAAGGAAGAATAAAGCAGTTTTAAAGAATATGGAAGAATACAAGTTACGGAATAATTACTAAAAAGAAGATTAAGAATAATATGAGTAATAAATTATAAGAATGAAAATGTGTGAGTAAATAATTAAAAAAATAGGAAGAATGCACAATGCGCATTAATTAGAAAAAAATGAAGAATGCAAGTCATTAAAAAAACACACACAAAAACTTCAACAATTCTAATATTGAAGTAAATGAGATGGGAATATTTACAAGCATGAAAAACAAAGAGTAGAGAGTACTTTCAAACAATATTTTTGATTATCAAATATTTATCTTGTCAACTGCGCAAATTTGCAATACTATCTTTTATTTGTTTTTTTTTATCAGGTCACATTGCCTCCTTGTACCAGATTTACAATGGCACCAAACACAAAAGGTTCCCGCAGTGCTTGGACACGTGGCTCAAAAGTAGGAAACAGCTAGGCCTCATCAGCCTTTTTCTGGTTATTTTTCACGTGATTGCATCCTCATTGATGATGTCTCCCACATACTACAGAACCTGGTACCACACAGCTACAGTAACCTTGCCTGCTAACACATCCTTGACCTCTGACCTAGTTATCCCAGTAAGCACTTCCTGGATGAATTGGAAAGGAGAAGCTGCCATTTTGGTCGGCATATTTGCATTTCTTCTAATGGCTGTTATAGGATTGACTTCAATTCCATCAGTTGGTGAATCCTTAAACTGGTCAGAATGGCGATGTATACATTCAAAATTAAGCTATTTTGTTCTTCTCCTATCTGTAGCTCATGTGTGTATAATGGGGGCTCCACATTGGGTCAAAGTTGGGACATTACGAACATTTAGATCAATAACATTTTTAAGTATAATTCTGCCAGTTATCGTTGTACTTCTAAAATTCATATTCATGTGTCCACCACTGAAAAATTACATTTGGAAGATCCGACGAGGGTGGGAGAGAACTACAAACATTCAGACGTCCCCAGAAAAAGATTTTGAAGCAGGGAAATTTTGTAATAGTAAGGCTAAAGGGGAGGTCAATGAAATGAAGAAGTCTTGCTGTTGTAATGATACCAGCAATAAGGCCACATCTTCGTGTGATGGTTGCAGAGCTGGGGTTTTTTCTGTTGTTGTTCATTGTGAATGTTCATCATTGTGAATCTTTATTTTTGTGAGCATCGTTCATTGCGAATCCTTTACCTTTGTGAGTTTTGTTCATTGTGAGTCTTGTCCATTGTGTCTTCATCTTTGTGAGGCTTTGTTCATTGTAAGTCTTCCATCATCTTTGTGAGGCTTTGTTCATTGTGAGGCTTTGTTCATTGTGAGTCTTCCATCATCTTTGTGAGGCTTTGTTCATTGTGTCTTCATCTTTGTGAGGCTTTGTTCATTGTGAGGCTTTGTTCATTGTGAGTCTTCCATCATCTTTGTGAGGCTTTGTTCATTGTGAGTCTTCATCTTTGTGAGGCTTTGTTCATTGTGAGGCTTTGTTCATTGTGAGTCTTCCATCATCTTTGTGAGGCTTTGTTCATTGTGAGTCTTTGTTCATTGTGAGGCTTTGTTCATTGTGAGTCTTTGTTCATTGTGAGTCTTCATCTTTGTGAGGCTTTGTTCATTGTGAGTCTTCATCTTTGTGAGGCTTTGTTCATTGTGAGGCTTTGTTCATTGTGAGTCTTCCATCATCTTTGTGAGGCTTTGTTCATTGTGAGTCTTCATCTTTGTGAGGCTTTGTTCATTGTGAGGCTTTGTTCATTGTGAGTCTTCCATCATCTTTGTGAGGCTTTGTTCATTGTGAGTCTTTGTTCATTGTGAGGCTTTGTTCATTGTGAGTCTTTGTTCATTGTGAGTCTTCATCTTTGTGAGGCTTTGTTCATTGTTAGGCTATGTTCATTGTGAGTCTTTGTTCATTGTGAGTCTTCATCTTTGTGAGGTTTTGTTCATTGTGAGGCTTTGTTCATTGTGAGGCTTTGTTCATTGTGAGGCTTTGTCCATTGTGAGTCTTCCATCATCTTTGTGAGGCTTTGTTCATTCTGAGTCTTCATCTTTGTGAGGCTTTGTTCATTGTGAGTCCTCATCTTTGTGAGGCTTTGTTCATTGTGAATCTTTACCTTTTTGAGCCTTGTTCATTGTGAATGTTTACCTTTTTGAGCCTTGTTTATTGTGAATGTTTATCTATATTAGCTTGGTTGGGATTAAAGTTAATTTTAGCTTGGTTGGGATTAAAGTTTAAAGGTTACCGGGTAAGTCTAAATTTCATTGTTTCTTGTGTTGCACTAGGCCACTCTCTGTCAGCGTTATCCGACTGATGGTTGTATAGTATATTGTGAGATTTGCTAGAAACATAGGCTTATTATTCAGGGGATCTCCTGGATATTTGGTTTATTGTGAAGAATACAAAATGTGCATTTGAATTGCAAAATAAGTATTGCTGTCTTGGTTCAACCAGAAGTCACAGAATGACAATCTGGCCCACAGGAGCAACTCCGCAAACCAAAATATGGGAACCCGCATTGACCTAAAACACATCACTCTATACATGACCACTATCAGAATAGAGGCATAGCAATTGATCTCCGAAGTCTTCTGTGTTCATTCTGAAACTCCTGCACATAGCAGGATATAGTCCGGAGAACGGGATGCATTGTACCATGGTTTACAGCTAAGCTGCAGCATCCGCACCATTTGACCTGACACATTTGACTATAGCATGGCTTCTGGGTCACTTTGACACTCTAGGGGGTGAAACAGACAATCCCATCCCAAAACTTACATAGTCACCTTCTGTGACGTGTGTTAGGTAACATTATTGCTGTTCTTTGCTCCCTTTTGGGCCCAGACAACACACAGGCAGGGAAATGGTCTACATTTTAGTAATTACACATATTTAACTGCGGATGTAAGTTTTTATTGTTATAGGAGTAACAATTCACTTGAGTATCCTAATACAACTTCTGCCCCTCTCAACAGCAGCAAGCTGCCTGCCTCAAGTATCACAGCATATACATCCATAACTTATGCAATAATCCACTTGGACCCACAAAATTTGCATATAGGCCTGATTAAATGTAGAACCAAGAGAGATAAGTTCATGTTGGTTGAAGACTGACTTGCCAGTAGCAGATGTTACAATCGATCTGTGAACCAAGAGAGATAAGTTCATGTTGGTTGAAGACTGACTTGCCAGTAGCAGATGTTACAATTGATCTGTGAACCATGAGGATACAACACATTCCATTTTCTAGACTACAGTCTGGAATCTCTGGGAGTTATAAATGAATATTTAAAAAAACAAGACATGAAGTCCAATTGGATGGCATTTGAGCATTTAAAAATGTGATTGGCCTAGTCCACCGTGGATTACAAATTATTGTTTGTGGTGATCATTTGTTAGTTGCGACCACTGTGATTCTCTGTTTTGTTATTTGTTAGCTGTGTTCACTGAATTAGTTTTTTTTAATTTAGTAAAATGTACCTTTTGTGACAAGGTAAGCTTCTTTCAACCAAGGACTCCTCTTATGACAAGGTAAGCTTCTTTCAACCGCAGACTCCTCTTATGACAAGGAAGGTAAGTTTCTTTCAACCAAGGACTCCTCTTGTGACAAGGTAAGCTTCTTTCAACCACGGACTCCTCTTGTGACAAGGTAAGCTTCTTTCAACCAAGGACTCCTCTTATGACAAGGTAAGCTTCTTTCAACCGCGGACTCCTCTTATGACAAGGAAGGTAAGCTTCTTTCAACCAAGGACTCCTCTTGTGACAAGGTAAGCTTCTTTCAACCACGGACTCCTCTTGTGACAAGGTAAGCTTCTTTCAACCAAGGACTCCTCTTATGACAAGGTAAGCTCCTTTCAACCGCAGACTCCTCTTATGACAAGGAAGGTAAGCTTCTTTCAACCAAGGACTCCTCTTATGACAAGGTAAGCTTCTTTCAACCACGGATTCCTCTTGTGACAAGGTAAGCTTCTTTCAACCAAGGACTCCTCTTATGACAAGGTAAGCTCCTTTCAACCTCGGACTCCTCTTATGACAAGGTAAGCTTCTTTCAACCAAGGACTAAGTCCAAATTGGCTATATCAAAGCTTTTTACCATAAAAAAATAGTGGATGTCATGGTTATCCAGTTATTACGAGCTGTGGGAGTTCAATGTAAGTATGAAGATAAGTATTATCTCCAGTGGAGAGGCACATCTTTCAACCAGTGGACAATGTCCAAGTAGGCTATATCAGGAAGCATAACCAAGAAGTATTAGAGGTTCTAAAAGACCCCAGTAAGTATAACAACGAGTTCTTATTATGGTAGTTAATGAGTGTACCTCTCTTTTGGAGAGGCTCGTACCTTTCAACCAGCGGACAGCAAAGTTCAATTAGGTTATATCAGAACGCGCTACCATAAAATGTTAGTGGTAACAAAGCCTCAAGTTGAGAAAACTGTACCGCCAAAGACAGATGTGTTGGGTCATTGGCGCAAATAAAATGGCGACACAACAAATTTCCATTTTCTGGACTACATCCTGCTGGAAATCTAGTTGGACCATTGTCTTGCTACAAGAGAGATCCAGTTGGAGTTTGAGAACATTGTCTTGCTACAAGAGAGATCCAGTTGGAGTTTGAGAACATTGTCTTGCTACAAGAGAGATCCAGTGGGAGTTTGAGAATGATCGCTGAAGAAGAAGAAGAGAAAACTGTAACTGAGTTCTTATTATAAGAGTTTTTGGTTAATTAAATGTACCTTGTATGGAGAATTACTCTGCGATCAACTGCGGACATTAGCCAAGTTTGGTTAAATTTGAGCTTTACAACCATCAAAAAATAGTGGAGGTCGCACGTCTGGTAATCCAGATGATATTATCTTCAGTTATTCTTTTGTTATTTAATCTTCAGTCGTAATATATCAATTGTGAATGTCTCTTATTTGTGAATGTCTTCTTGTTTGTTAACTCCCCTTATGTGAATATTCTTGTTTGTTATTGTGAATATTCGTACTTGATTCATGCTTGTTACATACCCTTATTTGTGAATATTTCAGGATTTTTTTTACTCCCCTTATTTGTGAATGTAATAACATTTATATTGAAAAAGAATACAACAAAATCAAATTATGTTTAGAATTATTGTGCAATAATAAATAACCTATTCTCCACACTCCATATAGAAATGCTGAGCTTTAGCTTATTCTTCAACCAAAACTACCGGTACTACTCTTGATTGTGAAATTGATATATTTATTTATGTATCAGCTGTGTAAATGTGCCAAATGTTCATAATTTACATTCATTGCTACTTGATCTAGATCAATTGTGTTCATATTTCATATATTGTTGCCAACTTGACATTGTGAGTTACTCACAAGCAGACGCCGATAAATTTCAAATTGTTGTCATATAAACATAAAAATAGATTGTCCGGATTTCTGTTTAAAATTTATGTTTTTACTAATTTTTAAAATAGTCCATCAGAAAGGCAAATTAAATTTTATTACTTCCAGGTTGCACTTGAGGCTGCTTTTAAGTACCACATCTTTGACAGTCTTTTGGGATCTTCCTGGCGAAATTGTTAAGTCGTTCGCTTATTAGGTTGAGGGTTTGAATCGAGCTTATGATGTGCTGTTTATTAAGTGGTTTTTTTCAGAGTTCTCCGGGGATTATTGTTTTATGCTATTGAGTTATGTGCTGTGAGTTGTATTCCCGACAAACGCCGTAACGCTTCGATGAGACCGATATGGTACATATGGGTAAACTTAGTACAATGAAGTCAATCCTATATTCCTTTTGAACCTTTTTTAAACTGCCTTTGACACCCTTGCTGTGATTGGACCCACATGGAGATTAAAGAATAGCAACACTTTGATCTGTTGTGCATGCTGTAAGGGACAACTAAAGACATTAGGGGTGTCATTCCATAGAAAGTGAAGATTGTGCAAGCTATACTGAAGTCTGATGTATCAAAATAAAAGTTGCAGATATCTGATCAAAGCTGTAAACCATGACACACTGTATTTCAATCTCTGGATTACATCCTGCTAACTAGCACAAAAAAGCTGAGATATCTTGACCATATAAACAGACATAACAGCACGGAAAATTTAGAAATGGAAGGTATGGTTACAGAAAGAAAGGGGAAGATGAACCAAATGAAGACTAAGTTCTAGAAAGAATATCACCTGAAGAACTAGCAAATGTTTGGGAACAAATACACAGAAGAACGGGAAGAAATGAAATCTGGTACTTAAACTGTATGTGCAGTGGTTAGTAAAAATCAATGATGGGTGACAAACTACCCAGGTAGTGCGCAAATTGTGCGAGCTAACAGTACATAACCTTTATAGAAATGAACATAATATAAGACTGTACAAACTTCTGTTGATGAACAATATTTAGTGGATCATTGCAACACAATTTTTATATTTAGTGGATCATTGCAACACAATTTTTATATTTAGTGGATCATTGCAACACAATTTTTATATTTAGTGGATCATTGCAACACAATTTTTATATTTAGTGGATCATTGCAACACAATTTTTATATTTAGTGGATCATTGCAACACAATTTTTATATTTAGTGGATCATTGCAACACAATTTTTATATTTAGTGGATCATTGCAACACAATTTTTATAAATAAGACAAGATCACAAGAAGAAAATATTGACATAGTGCTATAATCTGAAGTCCTTATGAAAGTGTTTCTGAAATATAGTTCATCCCTGTGTAAGAGAGAGAGAAATCACAGGTGGGACAGTAGTAAAGCTAGCATCCAAGCAATGTAGCTGAGTTTATCCCAGTGTAAGAGAAATCACAGGTGGAACAGCAGTAAAACCATGATCCAATTAAATAACAGTAAAAAAAAAACTGAGTATTGAAGTTTTTTTAAACACTAAAAGCAGATATAATTGATGTTTCAACAAGAGGCCTTTTTCAAGGATGAACCACATTTCTTTAACAGCACAATCAATGAATACAGCAGATGGAATGATGGGAGAAAATGCACAATGATTGGTTTTTACACAACTATTGAGATGTTTATGCTTGATACTCTTGCACTCTCTGCCATGCAGCCTAGTTTTTACTATAACTTTTGTATAAAACCTTCATTATATTGTCCTCCAGCAATCCTTGTGTTGATAGTAGTTCTAGTATTGTGTTCTTTGACTGCTGTTCTTGTGTTGATAGTAGTTCTAGTATTGTGTTCTTTGACTGCTGTTCTTGTGTTGATAGTAGTTCTAGTATTGTGTTCTTTGACTGCTGTTCTTGTGTTGATAGTAGTTCTAGTATTGTGTTCTTTGACTGCTGTTCTTGTGTTGATAGTAGTTCTAGTATTGTGTTCTTTGACTGCTGTTCTTGTGTTGATAGTAGTTCTAGTATTGTGTTCTTTGACTGCTGTTCTTGTGTTGATAGTAGTTCTAGTATTGTGTTCTTTGACTGCTGTTCTTGTGTTGATAGTAGTTCTAGTATTGTGTTCTTTGACTGCTGTTCTTGTGTTGATAGTAGTTCTAGTATTGTGTTCTTTGACTGCTGTTCTTGTGTTGATAGTAGTTCTAGTATTGTGTTCTTTGACTGCTGTTCTTGTGTTGATAGTAGTTCTAGTATTGTGTTCTTTGACTGCTGTTCTTGTGTTGATAGTAGTTCTAGTATTGTGTTCTTTGACTGCTGTTCTTGTGTGTCGCGAGTTTTGTCCTGATAAAGACCATTTGGCCAAAACATCAATTGTGTGTATTGTTTAGTGATTTGTACAACTTTATTATCCTGCGTTTTCAGTTTTATCTTGTAAAACTTAATTATCCTGTGTTTTCAGTTTTATCTTGTAAAACTTAATTATCCTGTGTTTTCAGTTTTATCTTGTACAACTTAATTATCCTGTGTTTTCAGTTTTATCTTGTACAACTTAATTATCCTGTGTTTTCAGTTTTATCTTGTACAACTTAAATATCCTGTTTTTTCAGTTTTATCTTGTACAACTTAATTATCCTTTTTTTTCAGTTTTATCTTGTACAACTTAATTATCCTGTTTTTTCAGTTTTATCTTGTACAACTTAATTATCCTGTTTTTTCAGTTTTATTGGCGAGAAGTAAAATAATGATAATCTTTATTATATAAATAATCTGGATACATTTCACTATTTTTATTGTTCATTATTTTCTGTACTATTTAGTTTTATATTATATTAGACATATTAGTAATATTAGAATCTTGATTGAGTTGTCAGTGAATGTTATCATAAGTGTGTACAGAACAAGTTAATAGAATCTCTACACTGAGTTGTCAGTGAATGTTATCGTAAGTGTGTACAGACCAAGTTAATAGAATCTCTACAGTGAGTTATCAGTGAATGTTATCATAAGTGTGTACAGACCAAGTTAATAGAACCTCTACAGTGAGTTGTCAGTGAATGTTATCATAAGTGTGTACAGACCAAGTTAATAGAATCTCTACACTGAGTTGTCAGTGAATGTTATCATAAGTGTGTACAGACCAAGTTAATAGAATCTCTACAGTGAGTTATCAGTGAATGTTATCATAAGTGTGTACAGACCAAGTTAATAGAATCTCTACAGTGAGTTATCAGTGAATGTTATCATTAATGCATACAAACATTGATGAAATTTATCATTATAATCTGTCTATGTAACATGTCCCTTACAGAATGTTGTTCTCACTGCCACTCTGTAAGCCTCTTGGTTCTGTGCACACTGCCTAACTTCTTTCAGTGTCATTCATGTTTGAGAGGTATTTGATATCCTTTGTCCATCGTAGTCTTGGTCTGCCTCTTGTTCTCTTCCCTGAAACTTTCTCCTCCATGATTAATCTTTCTAAATCATTCTGTCTCTTTAAATGTCCAAAGTATGTTAGCTTACATTTTTTAATAGTTTTTAGGAGCCATTATTCTTCTATTTTCAGGTCTTCGTATGCATCTGCATTGGTTCATTTTATGTCCTTGATATTATTAGGACATTTCTATAACATTTCATTTTGAATACCAATATTTTCTTTTTCATTACAGATGCCATTGCCCACTTCTCACAACTAAATGTTGGTTGCCACTGTAAAAATATAGCTTCTTTATGATTGTAATTTTGATTTTCTTTTTGCTCTGTGCCTAAATTTTGTTTTAATAATATTCTAATTAAATTTGAATATTAGGCCTAAATACCTTTGTTATTCCAGTGTTATGCTACCAATGACAGACATGGACACTAACAAAATAACATGAGAGAAAGCTTGTCATATGTGAAATAAGATGTCTAGCAAAAGAAGTAAATAAAACAAGCACAGATCAAATAAAGAAAGAAGAATGCAGATTTTTTGTACTGAGATTTATGAAATTTATAGAAAAACAAAGAGTAAAATGATATAGGGCAGTCATCTCATGAGGGCAGAGTCAACATTCCTTGTTGCTAGAACACAAATGATAATGGATCCAAAACTCCCAGCTGCTAGAGCTTAGGCCATAGACCTACATGAAATTGGATCTACCACCCCCAGCTGCTAGATCTTACAACATAAAAACTAGAAAGTACTGGGGCAGAAAAAGACTAAGGAAAAGATGGATTCAGGGAATAACTGACACCGTAAGATTCCCCACTGTGATCAGATACTAATTTGACTTTATCAGATTTAAAAAAATAATTATAGGCCTACATTTTATTTTATAGAGCCTACTTGACAATGTTATGCAGAGCCTACTTGAAAATGTTATATAGTGCCTACTTCACAATGTTAATTTCATTATATTATATTTGTATAAATTATATCACAAAATTTTGTTTCTTGTAGGGTAGGTGGGTGCACAGATCTGCATGGGGCAAAGATCAGCATCAAGTTTATTTCTAATCTATGGGATCTCCCAATACTAATGTGACTACTGCCATGGCTCTCGACAATACATGCTCCTTAGCTAAATTAATTAGAACCCAGTTCATTATGTGTTTCGATTATTGTTTGCCTTTTAGTTGGTTACTATTTATATACTTGGAATCGCATGCCAAAAATAGCCAAGGCAATTCCAAGTACCAATATATAAATAGTACCCAACTAAAGGGCAAACAATAATCCAAACATGTAATGAACTGGGTCCGACTTAATTTTTGGAACAAGTCATCTACTGGAGCCCAGTCATGCTACAGCAGAGTAACATTCCAATTTCTGACAGAATGAAGTTTAATAGGTCAAGGACAAGTCCATTTTCAACAATGAGGACAACAAATTTTTCACTGTGTTTGACCTAATTCCTTTTCTACTTCTCATTCTCTATTTTCTGTTATCATTAATATTTTTAATTAAAAAAAAAATTTAAATGTTGTAACTGCTTTGTAGGACTGCTACTTTGTTTTTTTTAAAATACATTATGTTGTAGGCCTACTACTTTGATTTTCTAGGGAAATTATGATAGTTACTAACAATGTGACTAGGGGTAAAGGTCCACTCAGTTTGTGGGGCAAAAGTCTGTATTCAAAATGTATGAGGAACATTCTTCATTAAGACTGATGTCATGAGGAAATTGTTGAAGCAGATCCAGATCTGGAAGAGACTGTTATATATTATTATAATGATCATCCAATGTTACAAATACATTATTAGCTTTAGAACAGTCTGTAGCAACTATATTTTGCACTAGCATTTTTTTTCAAGATTAAATTTGCATAACTATACATAAACTTAAGTGTTTTACAATTTTCACATAATTTTACAAATTGTAGCAATGTAATTTGTAAAGATAAGTAGTAAATCACTTTTGTAATTTTTGTCAATTCATCTTCAATTTCATGATTATTTTTATCACCATTTTCCTTGCAGATTTTTGCCCCATCATATGAGTAATCAGTGAATGTTATCATTAATGCATACAAACATTGATGAAATCTATCATAATCTATCTATGTAACATATCCTTTTTAAAATGTTGTTTTCGCTGCCACTCTGTAGTCCTCTTGGTTCTGTGCACACTGTGCAACTTCTTCCAGTGCCAAAGATCCTGGTTTACTGAGTTTATGTTCATAAACTCAGTAGGCCATTGTCTATATGTAATCTTATGCTTTCAATGCTCTCACTAATGTAAGGTGGATAGATAAGATATACCTTGATGACAGTTTGTTATCCTGTAGCTAGGTCTAGGTCTAGATGTCAGAATACACAGCAGAAAAGTGAAAATATGTCAATCTTTGTCCCCCATCTACCCTATATGGCAAATGTTGACAAAATACAAATTTTATTGGAAATAAATATTTCATAGGGTGTATATATTGATGTGTGTGTGTGTGTGTGTGTATTTGACAACATTAGTATTGCAAGTCCTACCATCATCATCATCATCATGTATACTGGTTGGATTAGCCTTTATTGTCTGTGGTTCCAGACTGAGGTGAAAGGAATTTCCAGTGAGAATCTGCTGAACATTGTTCATCATAAGACAGTGGCTCTATCTCCTGGATAATGAATATCCGCATGGCATGGATCAGAGTATATACAGATGGGTCAGCACAGAGAATGCAGTGAATAGAGTAGCCAAACAATCTTATGAATACAATTAAAGTCATCATCATCAAACATTTAACCCTGCAGGGTCATAAGGGGTGTCACTATGGAAACGTCAACACAAAAATTTTGTCATGCCTCTCTGTTCTCAGTTCTTTGTTTAAGTGTGGAGAATCTTAATCCTGTCCAGTCTTTAATATTATCTATCCCATACTTTCCTCTGACCTCTTCTTCCACCATTCACTGTTCCCTACAAGATATTTTTGGAAAGTGACTCGTGCCGTAAATTATCATGTGGCCACACCACGTTTCTGACACCTCCCCACTGCCATGAGTGATATGTTCTTGTTGGCCTGCAAGAGTATTTATTTTTCTTTTTCCTCTGATTTTATGTTTTGTATAATGGATACAATTATAGGCAACAGAAATGAAATTTCTTAGAGGAATGATGAAAATACCATGGACAACCAAGAAAACTAATGCAGATGTTTTCATTGATGCTGGCGTAAAAAGATCAATAATATCAAATATTAGGGGCAGACAGTCAAGGTTTCTAGGGCATGTGCTGAGAAGAACACAGCTTGAACACTTAATAACCACTGGAAAGATCAAGGGGAGAAGAGATAAGGGACGACAAAGAGAAAAGTTACTAGATGGACTAGTATTGTGGCACGGTAGAAGCTCACCAACCGAGCTTATTGACAACACAAGAGACAGAGAGTCGTGGAGAAACATGATCGCCTACGCCATTCGGCATGGCACTTGATTGATAATGGATACGTAATATTAAACTGTAGCATTTGTTTTCAAAATCCTGTATTCTCCTCTCCTTTCTGCTGTAATTGTTTAACTATCACATCTGTGTAAAAGAATAAATCAATCAATCAATAAAACCCATAACCCTTCAGGGTCGTAGGGGTACCACATTGGAAGCTTCAGCACACAGAGTCTTCCAGCGAATTCTATCCTCAGCGATGCGGATGAGTGTGGAAATATCTAGCCCTGTCCATTCCTTGATGTTGTCTGTCCATGTCTTTATTTGTCCTCCTCTGCTTCTTCCACCCTCGACAGTTCCCTGCAGTATTGTTTTTGACAAGGAATCGTGCCTGCATACATGTCCGAACCATGCTAGTTTTCGTCGTTTCACTATTGAAAGCAATGGCTCCTGGACACCTGCACACATCTCTACTTTATTTCTTACGTACACATTGGTCTTATGTTCCCTATAGGAAATTCGTAGAATTCTTCTGTAGCATTTATACTCGAAAGCCTGTAATCTTCTCTCCATGTCCGCAGTGAGTGTCCAACTCTCACAACCATACAACACAACGGAAAACACCAGCGACCTATACAGTATGATTCTCACTCCAACACTGATGTTGCTTTTCCAAATCACAGTTAGCCTTGACAAGGACGCTAAAGCCATCTCCAGCCTTATTTTTAGTTCTGCTTTGCATTTACCATCGCTGCATATTCTGGATCCGAGGTATTTGAAGGTATTCACCTCTTCAAGCTTATGTCCATTCATCATGATATTAGTCTGGTTTTCTGTGTCTCTGCTGTTTACCAAGATTTTGCTCTTTATCTGAATTGATTTCCATTCCGTACTTGCTGGTAACTTTTTCTAACTTTGTAAAAGAATAGGTATTATTTAAAATGTATAAGTTTATTTTCACTGCTGTACATATTCTGCTCTTCCATATGGTATTTAATCGGGACATTGCAGCCGAGACTATTTCAAGTCTAATCTTAATTTTTTTGGTAGTGTTTCCATCGCTGCTCATATGAGATTATAAGTAGTTAAAGGTATCAACTATCTCTAGTTTCTGTCCATTCATCCAGATGTTAGTAGGAGTTGTGTTGTCCTCTCTGCCATTTTTGTACTTTCCTCGATGTTTAGGTATTTCTATACCACACATTGTGCACTTTTTTTCAAGTTTAGAAGTAAGTTGAAGTTATTTTCTCACCGCCAGCTATAAGCAATGTCATCTCCAAATCGCAAGTTCCTCAGAGGGAGACAACCAATAGATTGTTGCTTGATGGTTCTGTAATGACTCTTGCAAGATGTGGTCCAAGAATACATTGAATAACACTGGTGATAATATGCATTATTGTCAAACTCCTGCAGTTGTTTTCTATATCACTAATTACTACTTTGTTTAATGCTTCATTGATTTCTATTACATTTATGTCAAAATTAAAACATCTCAATTATCTTCCATAATCCTTCTTGCCATACTCGATTGAATGCCTTAGTGAAGTCGATAAAGTTCTGATCAATTTTATACTGATTAGGTGTTTCTCAATGATTATTCTGATGTTGAAAATTTGTTCTATAGAATTTTTGTTATGAAAACCTGCTTGTTCTTCAGCTAGTATTTCTTCTGATTTTGTTTTCAAACTGTTTAACAATATCCCTAACATCACGATGCTTGATTGAGTCATGATAAGAGACTAGTACTTCTATAATTTTTGCACAGTTTAAAATTCTCTTTGTATGGCGATGATATAACCAGTGATTGTGTACATTCTGTAGGCCATTTTTGTTTCCCATATGCGTTGGCAAAATATTCTCATAATATATATTGTTTCTATGTCCCCATGTTTGAGGAGTTCTGCAGAAATATGATCTATTCCTGGTGTCTTATCTCTTTTTTTAATGATTGTATAGCATGTTCCACTTCTCTCTAGATGTCAGAATCATCAAATTCTCTTGAATCGTTTAAGTTGTTAAGTATTTCACGGACTTGAGTTGTACAGTTGTATTATTCTTTACAATATTCAATCAATCTATTAATTGTGGTTTTTCATTTAGCGTTTTGCCTTTAAAAATTTCTCATTTAAAGTAGCAATGGGAAATTCTGTCATAATTATGATACAGAAATCCAGACAAGGTGGCAACAACATCTGGTATTCCTGACATTGCAAGATCAGTCCAGAAAACTACCAGACCTGCAGATACTACTGACCGAACTAGGTAGTCAGCGAAGGGTAGTTATGCAGTGGATACCATCACATTGTGGAATATCTAGAAACAAGAAATCAGATCATCTGGCCAAGGAGGGAGCTGCTGATGATAAAACAGATGTGCCAATAATGTACTATCAAAAGAAACAGATGATCAAAGTAATTAAAAAGCCAACACCAACACAAGATGACTACCAAATTATTGACAGACCAGGTTGCCATTCTGTGCCTCAGAAAAAGACACAACCAACTCTGCAGCCACATGTATACAACACTCAAGATTCTCAATACAGCTATTGTACTAGTACCTTAGACCGCATAACATATACTTCAGGAATGCCTGGAATATGAAATACTGAGACAAATACACTGACCCAGAGAAGCAACAATTGAAGAAAAACTCTACAATCTCTGTATGAGTTACAGTGGAATCGCTCTATAATGCATTCTGATATAACAAATTTTCCTATATAACAACACTTCTCAAAATCTTGAATTATATTTATCCTTTATTGTTTGTACTGTATATAGCAAATTTCTGTTATTACATATTCCGTTGACCCGGATCAAGTTGTTATGATGTAAATATTAATTAATTATTAAAAATGCATAGAGATGTCTCACGAACCTATTTCTGTGCAATGCATCAGAAATGACAAAATAGTGGAAAAGCACAATCATGTTAAGTTTAGTGAGTGGAAACACTGACACACACAATCATGTTACGTTTAGTGAGTGGTAACACTGACACACACTGATGTTACCCATTGCATACTAATTATGTTTAACTTCTCTATGGCTCCAGGCATGTAACCAAATGTTCATGGCACAAGTCTTCCCATGTCATGATCGATTCACTTTGCATTTATGATGGACCTCTGCCAAAATACTGTAGCCAGTATTCCTTCCCTCCTCAGTATTGTGCAGTACATATCTGGTTCCAGCTCAACCACAGATGATAACACAGATGATAACACAGATGATAACACAGATGATAACACAAATATAACACAAATATAACACAAATAACAAAACAATAAAAATAACACAAAAACTATGACAAATATAATTGTATAGATGAGATGTTATGAAGCTTTCACAAGAATAAATAATCAATTCTATCTACTAAATCTGTCATCTACTAAATCTGTCATCTACTAAATCTGTCATCTACTAATTCTGTCATCAGATACTACACTAGAATCACAAAATATCAAAAGTTATTAAACAAAACTTGCCATGTTGTTTGACGACATATTCTTTCCAGAATGTTATCTTATAAATCTCTTGAAATCTCCTCGGTTTTGAGCTAATTGTCCTGCTTCCTCCAGTGACATATGCAAGCATTCTTAGATATCTCTCGCCCAACAACGTTTTGGGCTAACTTTGCCTCTACTCCCTTCTATCACTCCCTCTATCAATACTCTTTCCATCTCACTATGTCTCTTTACATGGTCCAAACAACCTTACTTCCTTCTCAATATGGTGTTTAGAAGTCAGTATTCTTGGACGTTGATTTTGTTTACCGCCTCTTGGTTCAACTTCCAGTTTGTCCATAGTATTTTCACAGGACTCTCCTTTAGCACTTTCATTCAAAAGCCGCTATTCTCTTTGATAAGTTTTGTTTATTGTTCATGCATTGCATCTGTAGATCACTACTGGAAACATACCTGTACGTAACAAACATACCTTTATTCCTAAGTTCACACACTTGCCATACAAAATAATAATTAATTTAAACATAAAAATAATACAGTGAAATCCCTCTATAACACATTATCCTAAAACAAATTTCCCCATATAACACTTTTCAAAATCCCCAATTATATTTATTTTATGTTGTTTGCACTGTACGAGTATATAGCAAATATCTGTTATTACATACATATTTCGTTAGTCCGGACCAGTTATTATAATGGGATTTCACTGTATAAGAAAAGCATTGCTACATTAGTCTTGCTAAAAGATAGTTGTTAATTTCAAGCTAAGATTAGCATAATTATTCCCCGAGCATGACAAGTCCAAGGTAGGGAGACTCATCAAAGTCAACATAGCTGATGTTTGTAACAGAAACGTATATGATGTCCCCGGAGTATAGCTGGAAGACAGCACCTGAAATATTTTCATAAATATTCTTAATTAAACAGTAAAATATTTGTTGTAATGTGATTGGTTATTAAACACAGGCTGTATTCTAGGTATTCAGTGGACAGACAATACTGCTATCTGGGCAAAATGCATTTGATCATGCTGTTTGTTGAACCATGCAAATACCCTACTACGATTGATAGTACCACACCCTACTGTACGGAATTAGCTAGTGAGTAGAAATCACTCCACCTGCTGTGCAGTTGCTTCTGTCACAAGTTCTGTAGCATATACTTCCATGAAGAGAGGCAATCCAGTGATCCTAGGATCATCGCGTCCTGCCAGGAGTGTACCATATAACCCTAACACTACTCCCGGGCCAACTAGTTCATCATTCTTCCATCAGATCTGTTGACCCATCTGCAGTGGTGGCACAACTAACATTCCCTGTCACTCAGTAGTCTGTCATAAAATGGTGGCACAACTAACATTCCCTGTCACTCAGTAGTCTGTCATAAAATGGTGGCACAACTAACATTCCCTGTCACTCAGTAGTCTGTCATAAAATGGTGGCACAACTAACATTCCCTGTCACTCAGTAGTCTGTCATAAAATGGTGGCACAACTAACATTCCCTGTCACTCAGTAGTCTGTCATAAAATGGTGGCACAACTAACATTCCCTGTCACTCAGTAGTCTGTCATAAAATGGTTGCACAACTAACATTCCCTGTCACTCAGTAGTCTGTCATAAAATGGTGGCACAACTAACATTCCCTGTCACTCAGTAGTCTGTCATAAAATGACAAAGGTGCAATGTTCACTGACACACATCTCCTCACCACCCATGGGGACCATTTGACAGAAGATAAAAAGTAAGAAATAGAGACAAAACATGCAGTGATAATGTTTTCATAGGTGACATATCAATCTATCAACTTGTCACCTGTTAAAATATCAACCTGTCAGCCTATCGTCCAACCTTCCTTAGTCACCTCCTAGGACATAACTAGAAATAAGACTGTTGTCATATTATCTACACCTTAAACTAGACATCCAGGGCAAGGTTGCCACACAGGAGACAGAGCAAGGTTGCCACACAGGAGACAGAGCAAGGTTGCCACACAGGAGACAGAGCAAGGTTGCCACACAGGAGACAGAGCAAGGTTGCCACACAGGAGACAGACCCTTCCCCTCCCAACTGGGGTGCCTATAAAAACATTGACTTTCTTTTCACATAACCAAGGCTTTTTTTCAACTTTATCAATACAATTCTTTTTGTTTATTATTCAAGTGAGCACTTTACTGTGGTCTCCCTGGACAGGTCTGTGGCCACAACCTCCCCTAAATTTCACAATTCTTCTACATGAACTCTTTCTCCAGGATCTCTAGGGGGGCATATAGTCTATGTTAAAAAGCACGTCCCTAACTAAAATTTTAATTTCAATGGCTGCACTGAAGACATGCAGTTTGTGTATTCAAAAGTAGTCAACATTGATAACATGAAATGGTTGCAGAATTTGATGTGATTAGATGTCCGATATAATAATAATAATAACAATAATAATAATAATAAGACAGTAACCCGTCAGGGATGCCACACTGGTGATATAAACATATAAAGACCCAAAAATCTCTATCCTCAGCCATTCAGAGGAGTGTAGAAGAATCATGCCCAAGACCATATCTTGCTGTTATCAATCCAAGATTTTCTTTTACCGTCTCTTCTCCTTCCACCGTTAACTGCTCCTTGCAAAATAATTTTAGCAATCGAGTCGTGTCTCGTTATATGTCCAAACGAAACAGGTATACACGTTTCACCACTGCCAGAAGTGGTTCTTGATAACCTTCAAGTTTGTTTATTTCCTGCCAGATGAATATATTTGTTTTGTGCTCAATATTAACTAATTCATAACACAAATCTGTAGCACTTAGTTTCAAAAGCTTGAATCCTTCTTTCTGTGTCTGTATTGAGTGTCCAGTTTTCACATCCATGCCTGGGGAAAAAATGGTGGAACGAAACTTCTACATACATCGACACTTGAGCAGGCCAAAACATTGCATATTAATGAGAGCTGTAGTGTCTGGATAGTAAAGACAGCTCTGGAGAAGTCTCCTCCTCTCTCCATCCATAAAAATTGTACGTCGTAAAAAGAGTTTCACTGTTTATAATTCAAGTGATGTCTACAAACAGATCTTAGCTCCAAGTTCTTAAGGACTACATCCTGCCAGCAAGCAGGACTTTGAGAATGTATGCTGAAAAATAAACATTGAACTAAAATTTCTGACTGAAAAAAATAAACATTGAACTAAAATTTCTGACTGAAAAAAATAAACATTGAACTAAAATTTCTGACTGAAAAAAATAAACATTGAACTAAAATTTCTGACTGAAAAAAATAAACATTGAACTAAAATTGCTGACTGAAAAAAATAAACATTGAACTAAAATTTCTGACTGAAAAAAATAAACATTGAACTAAAATTTCTGACTGAAAAAAATAAACATTGAACTAAAATTTCTGACTGAAAAAAATAAACATTGAACTAAAATTTCTGACTGAAAAAAATAAACATTGAACTAAAATTTCTGACTGAAAAAAATAAACATTGAACTAAAATTTCTGACTGAAAAAAATAAACATTGAACTAAAATTTCTGACTGAAAAAAATAAACATTGAACTAAAATTTCTGACTGAAAAAAATAAACATTGAACTAAAATTTCTGACTGAAAAAAATAAACATTGAACTAAAATTTCTGACTGAAAAAAATAAACATTGAACTAAAATTTCTGACTGAAAAAAATAAACATTGAACTAAAATTTCTGACTGAAAAAAATAAACATTGAACTAAAATTTCTGACTGAAAAAAATAAACATTGAACTAAAATTTCTGACTGAAAAAAATAAACATTGAACTAAAATTGCTGAATGAAAAAAATAAACATTGAACTAAAATTGCTGAATGAAAAAAATAAACATTGAACTAAAATTTCTGACTGAAAAAAATAAACATTGAACTAAAATTGCTGAATGAAAAAAATAAACATTGAACTAAAATTTCTGACTGAAAAAAATAAACATTGAACTAAAATTTCTGACTGAAAAAAATAAACATTGAACTAAAATTTCTGACTGAAAAAAATAAACATTGAACTAAAATTTCTGAATGAAAAAATAAACATTGAACTAAAATTGCTGACTGAAAAAAATAAACATTGAACTAAAATTTCTGACTGAAAAAAATAAACATTGAACTAAAATTTCTGACTGAAAAAAATAAACATTGAACTAAAATTTCTGACTGAAAAAAATAAACATTGAACTAAAATTTCTGACTGAAAAAAATAAACATTGAACTAAAATTTCTGACTGAAAAAAATAAACATTGAACTAAAATTTCTGACTGAAAAAAATAAAAATTGAACTAAAATTTCTGACTGAAAAAAATAAACATTGAACTAAAATTTCTGACTGAAAAAAATAAACATTGAACTAAAATTTCTGACTGAAAAAAATAAACATTGAACTAAAATTTCTGACTGAAAAAAATAAACATTGAACTAAAATTTCTGACTGAAAAAAATAAACATTGAACTAAAATTTCTGACTGAAAAAAATAAACATTGAACTAAAATTGCTGAATGAAAAAAATAAACATTGAACTAAAATTGCTGAATGAAAAAAATAAACATTGAACTAAAATTTCTGACTGAAAAAAATAAACATTGAACTAAAATTGCTGAATGAAAAAAATAAACATTGAGCTAAAATTTCTGACTGAAAAAAATAAACATTGAACTAAAATTTCTGACTGAAAAAAATAAACATTGAACTAAAATTTCTGACTGAAAAAAATAAACATTGAACTAAAATTTCTGACTGAAAAAAATAAACATTGAACTAAAATTGCTGAATGAAAAAAATAAACATTGAACTAAAATTTCTGAATGAAAAAAATAAACATTGAACTAAAATTTCTGACTGAAAAAAATAAACATTGAACTAAAATTTCTGACTGAAAAAAATAAACATTGAACTAAAATTTCTGACTGAAAAAAATAAACATTGAACTAAAATTTCTGACTGAAAAAAATAAACATTGAACTAAAATTTCTGACTGAAAAAAATAAACATTGAACTAAAATTTCTGAATGAAAAAAATAAACATTGAACTAAAATTTCTGACTGAAAAAAATAAACATTGAACTAAAATTTCTGACTGAAAAAAATAAACATTGAACTAAAATTTCTGACTGAAAAAAATAAACATTGAACTAAAATTTCTGACTGAAAAAAATAAACATTGAACTAAAATTTCTGACTGAAAAAAATAAACATTGAACTAAAATTGCTGAATGAAAAAAATAAACATTGAACTAAAATTGCTGAATGAAAAAAATAAACATTGAACTAAAATTTCTGACTGAAAAAAATAAACATTGAACTAAAATTGCTGAATGAAAAAAATAAACATTGAGCTAAAATTTCTGACTGAAAAAAATAAACATTGAACTAAAATTTCTGACTGAAAAAAATAAACATTGAACTAAAATTTCTGACTGAAAAAAATAAACATTGAACTAAAATTTCTGACTGAAAAAAATAAACATTGAACTAAAATTGCTGAATGAAAAAAATAAACATTGA
This sequence comes from Meghimatium bilineatum, assembly GCA_034231615.1. Lineage (NCBI taxonomy): Eukaryota > Metazoa > Mollusca > Gastropoda > Stylommatophora > Philomycidae > Meghimatium > Meghimatium bilineatum. The sequence goes on from CM067301.1 coordinate 2,251,941, forward strand.
ACTAAAATTTCTGAATGAAAAAAATAAACATTGAACTAAAATTTCTGACTGAAAAAAATAAACATTGAACTAAAATTTCTGACTGAAAAAAATAAACATTGAACTAAAATTTCTGACTGAAAAAAATAAACATTGAACTAAAATTTCTGACTGAAAAAAATAAACATTGAACTAAAATTTCTGACTGAAAAAAATAAACATTGAACTAAAATTTCTGAATGAAAAAAATAAACATTGAACTAAAATTTCTGACTGAAAAAAATAAACATTGAACTAAAATTGCTGAATGAAGAAAAACTACCTGTGAAACTGGTTTCACGGTCTTTATTTGTGCAACCATCACAACATGTATGTGCAGTTTTGAGCAGGCTGCCTCCTCTCTGAGGTGTTTGTTGACTAAGGAGTATAATATTGTGCTCCATGACCTTAGAGAAACAGATAAATCAAGCTAAATAAACAATGGTGTGGACTGCCTGTGATTACATTCATATTTTGTTGGTCTGGACCAAGTTCTTAAAAATGAGAATTCATTGTACAAGAAGATTGATTGTCAGCTTAATCAAATTTATACGATGACATTTTTTATGAGGATGATATCAGATATTTTAGTTCCAGTGTCATAACTATGACAAAATAATCCTGATATTTGTGAAGCTGATGGGATAATCATTTCTAGTCAAGTGACATTTGGAACATGTCTTTTGGCATGTATCTGCCTGGAATGTGATGACATTTGGAACATGTCTTTTGATATGTATCTGCCTGGAATGTGATGACATTTGGAACATGTCTCTGGAATGTGATACATGCACACAACAGACAATAAATTGGAACATCTATTGAGAAATGGCAGAAAGATTGTTCATTAATCACATGATCATCCTCGTTGCCCACTTAAGATATCCCTCAATTTGTAACAGCTGATCCCGTTTAATTTGTGCTGGTTTACCAGTCATCTCTGGTTACTTGTAAATCTTGTTGAGCCATAGCCCGCTCCACATATACTCATGCAGACTGCACAAAATTGCAGCATTTGTTGCATCTGTCACTCATCTTATTCCCCTAAGAGTATTAAGAACATCAGCTCGGTCTATTGCTTGTCCAGTCCCTATGATTTCTATACAGTAGAATCCGTCTATAGCACATTTGTTTATAACAAATTTCCCTATATACCGTAACACTTTAAAAAATCCCCACTTATTTTTATTCTATATTGTTTGTTATAGTGAATATCTGTTATTATACACAAGTTTTGTCAGTCCAGATCATGTTATTATAACAGGATTCCAGTTATAATATATCAAAGGGTTAAATAACAGTTTTATGTTGAATAATAATACTCATGATCGACATTTCAATCTAATGGTCTTTATTAAGAAAGAGATGATCAAACAGAATGGAACCACACAATTATACAAAGACTACATGAAACAGCAATGTTAACAGTACGCAGATATGGAAAACAAGAAATAGAGACAATGAGAGTCAAGGACCATGATTACATGACGAGAAAGTACAGTAGTGCACACACAGAAAATGCAAAATTGAAAACAAAAGTATGAAAATGTTTTAATACCATGGAATACCTCTATAACGCATTCTTTTATAACAAAAATTTACCTGTATAACAACAGTTCAGAGTCCTCAATTATATTTATTCTATATTGTTTGTACTGTATAGGATAGAATACATTTCTGTTATTACATACATATTCTATCAGTCTATACCAAGTTGTTATAACGGGATTCCATTGCATTAACAATCTTTAAAAAGTATGATTTGAATGTGATGTGATTTGAATATGATGTGCGACAACTTTGTATTTTTCTAACATGATACTGACCTTAAAATCTCCCATTTCACTGCACTTGTTGTTGTAATATATACTGGAGTACACATAATACCAGCCGCTGACTTCAACAATCAGGCTGTTGCTGGTCACTGACACACTGTAGTTATTGTGATCAAATATGTTGTCTTGACGGAACTTGACCACATTGTATTCTCCTGGTATTGCTTTCATTGCTAGATCAGATGAAGGCAATAATTTCATAAATATCAAATTTAGAAAGATTAATCATGGAGGGAAAAGTTCCAGGTAGATTAATCATGGAGGGAAAAGTTCCAGGAAAGATTAAACATGGAGGGAAAAGTTCCAGGAAAGATTAATCATGGAGGGAAAATTTTCAGGAAAGATTAATCATGGAGGGAAAAGTTCCAGGAAAGATTAATCATGGAGGGAAAAGTTCTAGGAAAGATTAATCATGGAGGGAAAAGTTCCAGGAAAAAGAACCCCTTTCATTCACCTTTTAATATATACTCTATGTTTTTATGCTCACATTCTGGTAGTGTAAAGAGGGAATAGAAAAATCCTTGTAGTGTAAAGGGGAATGGAAAAATCCTTGTAGTGTAAAGGCGAATAGAAAAATCCCTGTAGTGTAAAGGGGAATAGAAAAATCTTTTAGTGTAAAGAGGAAATAGAAAAATCCTTGTAGTGTAAAGGGGAATAGAAAAATCCTTGTAGTGTAAAGGGGAATAGAAAAATCCTTGTAGTGTAAAGAGGGAATAGAAAAATCTTTTAGTGTAAAGAGGAAATAGAAAATCCTTGTAGTGTAAAGGGGAATAGAAGAATCCTTGTAGTGTAAAGGGGAATAGAAAAATCCCTGTAGTGTAAAGGGGAATAGAAAAATCATTGTAGTGTAAAGGGGAATAGAAAAATCCTTGTAGTGTAAAGAGGGAATAGAAAAATCCTTGTAGTGTAAAGGGGAATAGAAAAATCATTGTAGTGTAAAGGGGAATAGAAAAATCCTTGAAGTGTAAAGGGGAATAGAAAAATCCTTGTAGTGTAAAGAGGGAATATAAAATCCTTGTAGTGTAAAGAGGGAATATAAAAATCCTTGTAGTGCAGAGGGGAAAAAGAAAAGGAAAAACAGAAGAAATGAAAAAATAGAGAAATAGAAAACAGGAAATATGTATGAAGAATAAGAAATAAAGTGATGAAAATTGTCTAGAAAATGAAAGTTAAAATACACAAAAAGATGATTAAAAATTGATAAATTCTAGACATTGATGAAAAGGCGAGAAGAATGAATATGCAACATAAGAAAGATAATGGTTTATAACTGGTTTTGTAGAGGGAGCTTACATGTATGTTGAATAGTTTAACTCATTTTTCTATGGGGAACTTGCGTATATGTTGAATAGATTAACTCATTGTTCTATGGGGAACTTGCGTATATGTTGAATAGTTTAACTCATTGTTCTATGGGGAACTTGCGTGTATGTTGAATAGTTTAACTCATTGTTCTATGGGGAACTTGCGTATATGTTGAATAGTTTAACTCATTGTTCTATGGGGAACTTACGTATATGTTGAATAGTTGAACTCATTTTTCTATGGGGAACTTGCGTATATGTTGAATAGTTGAACTCATTTTTCTATGGGGAACTTGCGTATATGTTGAATAGTTGAACTCATTGTTCTATGGGGAACTTGCGTATATGTTGAATAGTTTAACTCATTGTTCTATGGGGAACTTGCGTATATGTTGAATAGTTTAACTCATTGTTCTATGGGGAACTTGCGTATATGTTGAATAGTTTAACTCATTGTTCTATGGGGAACTTGCGTATATGTTGAATAGTTTAACTCATTGTTCTATGGGGAACTTGCGTGTATGTTGAATAGTTTAACTCATTGTTCTATGGGGAACTTGCGTATATGTTGAATAGTTTAACTCATTGTTCTATGGGGAACTTGCGTATATGTTGAATAGTTTAACTCATTGTTCTATGGGGAACTTGCGTATATGTTGAATAGTTGAACTCATTTTTCTATGGGGAACTTGCGTATATGTTGAATAGTTGAACTCATTGTTCTATGGGGAACTTGCGTATATGTTGAATAGTTTAACTCATTGTTCTATGGGGAACTTACGTATATGTTGAATAGTTGAACTCATTTTTCTATGGGGAACTTGCGTATATGTTGAATAGTTGAACTCGTTTTTCTATGGGGAACTTGCGTATATGTTGAATAGTTGAACTCATTGTTCTATGGGGAACTTACGTATATGTTGAATAGTTGAACTCATTTTTCTATGGGGAACTTGCGTATATGTTGAATAGTTGAACTCATTTTTCTATGGGGAACTTGCGTGTATGTTGAATAGTTGAACTCATTTTTCTATGGGGAACTTGCGTATATGTTGAATAGTTTAACTCATTGTTCTATAGGGAACTTACGTGTATGTTGAATAGTTGAACTCATTTTTCTATGGGGAACTTGCGTATATGTTGAATAGTTTAACTCATTGTTCTATAGGGAACTTACGTGTATGTTGAATAGTTGAACTCATTTTTCTATAGGGAACTTACGTGTATGTTGAATAGTTGAACTCAGTGTTCTATGGGCAAACGGAACCATTCGATGTGACTCCTCAGCCTTTTCTTTTTCAACTAAAGAAGAAAAAAAACCATTTTAAGAAATTAGAAACCAATAATGGTTTGGCAAAATGTTAAGTATGATTCTAAAATCAGAAAAGTATGATTCCAAAATCAAAAACATATGATTCCAAAATAAAAAATGTATGATTCCAAAATTAAAAATGTATGATTCAAAATACAAAAATCAGGCCTATCACTCTAAAATCATTTAAGAATCATTAAAAAATTTAAGAAAATATTAAAAAATCAGAGAAGTATGAGGATTTCCTCATACAATTTCTAAATCAGAATAAATATAATTCCAAACTCAGAAATGTATCATTCTAAACTCAGAAATGTATTATTCCAAACTCAGAAATGTATCATTCCAAACTCAAAAATGTATCATTCTAAACTCAAAAATGTATCATTCCAAACTCAGAAATGTATTATTCCAAACTCAGAAAAGTATCATTCCAAACTCAGAAATATATCATTCTAAACTCAAAAATGTATCATTCCAAACTCAGAAATGTATCATTCCAAACTCAAAAATGTATCATTCCAAACTCAGAAATGTATCATTCTAAACTCAAAAATGTATCATTCCAAACTCAGAAATGTATTATTCCAAACTCAGAAATGTATCATTCCAAACTCAAAAATATATCATTCTAAACTCAAAAATGTATCATTCCAAACTCAGAAATGTATCATTCCAAACTAAAAAATGTATCATTCCAAACTCAAAAATGTATCATTTAAAACTCAAAAATGTATCATTCCAAACTCAGAAATGTATCATTACAAACTCAGAAATGTATCATTACAAACTCAGAAATGTATCATTCTAAACTCATAAAAAATGTATTATTCCAAAATCAGAAAGGCAAATGTAGCATTCTCAAATCTGGTAAATATAATTCTAAAAAACATTTAAATATTAGGCCTTATTCCAACATTAGAAAAATTATTATTTGAAATCAGAAAATTATCATTTCAAAACCAGAAAAGTTTTATTCCAAAATTTAAAACAAAAAGACCCTCAGGTCTAATTTTAAAACTTACTTGGCTTATATTCCTGCTGTTTCAGAATCTGAAGGAAATAAACAAACAAAATTAAGGTATTTGTATCATGTTTTTGTATCATGTTTATAACTGACATTTAACACAATATATTGCTTAATGTTATTCTCATTTCCAATAGCAGAACTGGATATTTCATACATTATTTATACTTCCTAAATGTACGAATCTCTTCAGTAACTATGGAACAAAGCTGACGAAAAAGAATATAGGCCCTATATCTATCTGTATTCTCTAATTGTTCCCTATATCTATCTGTATTCCCTAATTGTTCCCTATATCTATCTGTATTCTCTAATTGTTCCCTATATCTATCTGTATTCTCTAATTGTTCTCTAATCTATCTGTATTCTCTAATTGTTCCCTATATCTATCTGTATTCTCTAATTGTTCCCTATATCTATCTGTATTCCCTAATTGTTCCCTATATCTATCTGTATTCTCTAATTGTTCCCTATATCTATCTGTATTCTCTAATTGTTCCCTATATCTATCTGTATTCTCTAATTGTTCTCTAATCTATCTGTATTCTCTATTTGTTCTCTAATCTATCTGTAATCTCTAATTGTTACGCATGTGGTTGCGTCTGTGGGTCTCACCAATGGCCCACTAGATATACCATCCATGCAACAGAAAACCTTAGTGGATGATATGCCGTTATATTGAGGTTATCTTCTTATAGAAGCTTCATGGCATGTCATCTATACAATTATGCTTTTATTTTGTTGTTGAAATGTTTTTCATGTTTGCCTGAATATATATGTATGCACCCTCTGTGGATGGGAGGGAGCCAGAGATGTACTGTGCAGCACTGAGGAGGAGGAAACTGACATCACTGTTTTTCCTATGGCTGAGGCCCATTATAGAGGCACAGTGACTCAGGACGTGACAATCCTTTTGACTTGAACATTTGGTTGCATGCCTGGAGCAATAGAGAAGTTCGGCATAACCAGTAGTCAATTGGTGGTGGAGAATGAGCACATGAACCCTATCTTGGCTACAGTGGCTAGGAGCAGTGCATAGGTTGAAACCTACCTTCCTGGAGGTGTGATAGTTATTCTCTGGCTCTGTCCCGGGGTGGACTGAAAATCCACAGAATTCCCAGCAATATAATGACATCTAATGGCATCATTAGGTCAAAGGGCATGAGCCCATGGACTGCTGGATCAGCAACCAACCAACCTCTAATTGTTCTCTAATCTATCTGTATTCTCTAATTGTTCTCTAATCTATCTGTATTCTCCATTTGTTCTCCACGTGATAATTTTAAAAAAAATCATTTTCCTAGTTTTTTTATGGCATGTTGTTGCTTATATCAGTGTCGCCACTGTCATTATCAACATCATCAAGTGCCGTCTCCGCAACAAAGGGTGGCTGCAACGGATCTCCAACATCTCCTGTCTCTTGTCTTGGTGGTGCACTCTGCTAGAATATAACCTGTCCACCGTGTGATGTTACTCTCCCACTTGTATCTCTGCCTACCTCTTGCTCGCTTCCCTGTGACTTCACTCAAGTAACGTCTTCAATAAGGTGTCATGTCTTTTAATGTGTCCAAAATATTTTATTTGCCGGATCTTTATTTCTCTTAGTAGTTCTTTCTTCATATTAAGTGTTTTTAGCACCTCTTTATTTGTTTTCTTCTCTTTCCATGATGTTCTCCCTATTCTTCTATATACCCACATCTCAAAGGCATCAATTCTGGCTACAAATTGTTTATTTAGTGTCCATGTTTCTGATCCATACATTAATATGGAATAGATGTAGCATTTTATAATTCTCATTTTTAACTTGTTTGTAATTTGTTTAGATATTAATAATTTCCTCATGTCATTGAAGGTACTTTTAGCCATTCCTATTCTCCTTTTAACTTCTGTTTCACATCTGCCATCATTTGTGACTATGTGTCCAAGATATTGATACTGTTTTACTTGTTGTAGTTTCTCTCCTGTATGTTTATGTTTATCTCCTGTTCTTCTGTGTCTTTGCTGATTATCATGGTTTTTGTTTTTTGAATGTTTATATCCAGTCCATATTCATTACTTATTTATTGACTTGATCTATTAGTCTTTGTAGTTCATGTTCACTTTCTGCTAAAAGAACAGTGTCATCTGCATATCTAATGTTGTTTATTATTTTCCCATTGATCTTGAGTCCTGGTGTTTCTTCTATATTTTTAAAGATATTCTCTGTGTAGATATTAAAATGTGCTTGGACGGAATACCTGTACATATTCAGTTTATTAAATCACATACATAACACTACATACATTGTATATTCCTTGGTTAGTGTATACAGAAAACATTGCATAGACCAATAGGCATTGTTGCTGTTAAATAAACAATAGGCATTGTTGCTGTTAAATAAACAAATGTTTATCAACATCTGAACTTACCATGTTGATTTGGTATTGATTATCAAGAATAAAATGACATAAGAAAATAATAACTTCAGATTAGGCATGAATATTATTACAGGTAATAAAATAGAAAGTACACTCACCAACTTCAGCAAAGAACTCATCTGTGCACTTGTTTTTGCACAGCAAAACATCTCTCCATCTCGTGGCTCATTATACAAACTTTGCAAATCTGCATTATTATCGTCAATTTTACACATTAGATACAGACATTTGACACATGTCTTATATGTACCTTCCTCAAAAGTCCGCTCCTGCCAGCGGTAAGCAAATGGATTGATAATAACAAGTGCTATCAGTGAGATGGAAGCTAAACTTAGCAAAAAGGAAATAACGCTGATGGCGATAAGGTTACGCCTACGCAGTATACAGTGAGGTCGGCGATGTGATTGCTGTGAGCTTTGTGATGTATGTCTGTAGGGAACTAAATCTGATTGAATAAGCTGAGCATTTGAAGATGTTGTCTCGTCTTCTGATGAAGATGTTAATGGCGTTACATGTTGTAGCTGCACATTTGAGAGATTTCGTACTAAAATTCCTGGTTGGTGTTCTGGGCGACAATCATCACCGGATTGCGAGGGAGAGAAGACCTCATGAAAATATTGATCGGATCTAGGTGTTAATTGTGGAATAAAGTTTGTAGGTTTTGGTGGCAGTTGGGGTGGGGGATTTTCTTCAGTGGATGTTGGAGATAAAATCTGAAGATAATCTTGTTCTGGTGTATGCAGTAGTTGCGAAAGAAGATTTCGTGGTAAACATTTTCGCGGCAATTCTGGTGGAAGATGTTCTTGTGCTGTTGAAGTCAATAAGTAAGGTTCAATGTAGTCATTTTCTGGTGTTGGTGGCAATTTTAGCTTCGTTTGCACAGCCACTGGATTTGAAATTGCAAGAGGCGACAGTGCTGTTTTCTGTAATGGCAATCTACGTGGTTGAGTCAGTCCTCTACCAAGTTGGTCTTTCAGTATATCAGTTGGACATTTCCTTTTGTTATCACTAAATAATGTATTTAGTTGTTTATTGAGAGACAGGGATTGTTGCTCGACAGGAGACGATGTAAGATTCGGCAGTTCAGATGTAGAGGTTGATGGGGCAGATTGTATTCGTGGTCTTGGAGGTGGTGGTGGTTTTTGTGGGGTTGAATTTTGACATTGTTCAGGAAGTGACTTCACACTTTGATTTAGTGACTCTGGTGTACGTGGGGTTATTTTAGGCTTGGATGATGGTAAGTTTGGTTGTGAATCTTTTGGAGGTTTAGCGTTATCCATCATTGATGTGCCAGATGAGACATCGCTGGTGAAGCTATTACCAAACAACTCCTTTAGATAATCTGGATGCTCTGAGCCAGTTCTTATAGAATATTGACTCTGATCATGGCTAAAATCTGGACAATTCAGATCAAAGGTCGTAGACATTTCTTCAATATTTGACTTATTACTAGCATGACCCATTATATAATTTATGATAAATAATTCTCTGTTGATGTCGTACTGCAAGTAAAAAAAGCATTTTATTGAACTTTTGTTAAAACAGTGGAATCCATCTATAGCGCATTCGTTTATAACAAATTTCCTTATATACCACCTTTCATAATCCCCAATGACATTTATTCTTTATTGTTTGTACCGTATATAGCGGATTTCTGTTATTACATACATGTTTTGTTGGTCCGGACTAAGTTGTTATAACGGGATTCCACTGTTCAGAACTGATGTTATTACATCACGATTACACAGCATACAGACACATACATACGCACAGAGGCATACATATTTATACATTCATAGACTCTTGAAATAAGTATGCTGCGCATGATAGAAAAATCTGTTGCATTCAACATTTTTGAATATTTCAAGGGCGTTATCTTTGAATTTTATAAATTCCAGAAAATAGTCCAAAAACGCAGAGCCGTCTTTACGCCATTTTGGGCCCCTGGGCAAAGAAAGAGTGTCCCCCCCCCCCCCCGAAGCTGTACTACGAAGCTTATTTTTTTATAAGTTTAAGTCTTGAAAAAGAACGTTCTCCTGTACAATTGCTCACCATCATGCACATGAACACTCTGAGTGCAATTTCAATGTTCGGAAAACAGATCTGAAATTATCCGAATATTTTTTTGGCGATAAAGCTTTTCTTTGAAGGGAAAATAATTATAGGGATTAAACCTCAATCTACAGAATGTGGTAAATGACATTCCTGAACATTGGTCCAGGTTCAAGGTTGTAAGTGATTGATAAACTTAAAGGGCCCGTTAGCATATAAACACAAAATTATGGGATTTTTATAAAATAATACTAAATTTTATACGGATTTTCCGAAGCCGTACAACATATTCGCATGGGGCCCCTATGCTCGTGGGCCCCCGGGCAAATGCCCAACTGGCCTATGCGTTAAGACGGCATTGCAAAAACGGAGCCAAATTCTGTAATTCAATGAGCTCACATATTGACATCATATGTTGTTGGGTATACGTAACTTATTATTTCTTTTTTTAGTGACTGTAGCATGACCGTGGCTCATAATGTTATCGCTAGGCACAAACTGGATCGTACTTTTTCTAAAGAAATCCTAGATAACCATTAGAGACAGCCGGGTAATAAAATTCATTACTTCACTCTCTCCAATACATTCATGCAAGAAGATACGATATAGGCGAGATATATACATATATTACTTAGCAAAATATCACTTAGCAGGGAATGCAGAGAATGGTGTCCCACAGCTGTGGAGAAAGAAGTGCAGGCTTTAATCAGTGAGAATACCAAAGAGGGGGATGTGATTATATACACTGATGGATCTGTAATTAGGCATGTTCGCAGTGCTTGGGCCTTTACAGCTCAGTGCGCAAACGATCAATGAGGAAAGTGGTGCCTTTGCGGTCACTACGAGTAGTATGACCATGGAGACTATGGCGGTGACCAAGGCATTTGAGTGGCTACGCACACAGAAAGTAACGCAGGTCTGCATCTTGAGTGACTCTATGAGTATGATTAAGAAGGTACAAGTGGGTCTCGTTCGCGAACAGTGGATTGAGGCCTTGAGAAATGCGAGCTTGAAGGCGGTTACATTTATTTTCGTGCTGGGACATGTGGGCGTTCGAGGCAATGAAAGAGCGGATCAACTGGCATCGTGTGCGATTGTGGCAAAGGGCGATGGGGCAATGGATCGCGCTGACGTTTTGAACTCCTTAAGATATATAACACGCGAGAGTGAGACGAATGTGGATGATGATTCCTTTTCAATGGCTAGGATTAAAGATCAGGGATTGAGATGCGGTGTTGCTAGAGGTGAACATTTTGGAGGGCGCAGAAGAATGATGGTCAACCAGCATAGGACCGGTACTGTCAGCAGAAGTGTGATGGCGGATACACTCAAGGAGAGATCGGAGCAACTATGGATGTGTCTAGTGTGCAGTGATGATGATCCGACGACTAACTAACTAACTAACTAACTATATATATATATATAAACCTATTTTATATTAAACCTATATAAAATATATTTAAAATTACACATATTTAAACCAGATAAAAGCTTCAATACAAGCGATATCTCAACAAGTCTCAAATTTCGCAGTAGTTTCCATTCATTCAGCAAATTATTCATTATACTCTCAGATATAATGTTGAACATTTCTAAACAGCTAGAATTAAGGAGATTACAATTAGCAACCAACCAACCAACTTACCTACCAGCCAACTTACCTACCAGTCAACCAAGCAACCAACCAACCAACCAGCCAGCCAGCCAATCAACCAACAGACCAGCCAGCCAACCAACCAACCAACCATCCAGCCAACCAACCAGCCAGCCAACCAACCAACCAACTTCTCTAGAATGGTTTGTGCACAGTTTTCAAACAGCGTCACTTACTTTGTATATCCGACTTTTCCCTTCGAATTTCAAGCAATAGCTGCTGATCCAGCCGTCCATGTAATCATCTCTATTACTCCACCGAAGACGGATGTGTCGGGCCATTGGCGCAAATAAAACTGCGACACTACGCATTTCCATTTTCTGGACTACATCCTGCTGGAAATCTAGTTGGACCATTGTCGTGCTACAAGAAAGATCCAGTGGGAGTGTGAGAATAAACGCTGAAGAAGAAGAATTCCTTTTACGTAAATCGTTGCTAGTGAGCCACCGTCATTGTACCAATTTTTATCCTTGCAGATTGATTATAGATACTGCATCTCCCAGCAGATGTTAAAAATATACATCTTATGGTTGATATAGCTCGATGGTTATATAAAATACCCACATTGGTGGACATTTCTACTAGTACCACTTGTAGTACCGCGTATCGTAATCGCTGTTAGAAATTTCTACTAGTACCACTTGTAGTACCGCGTATCGTAATCGCTGTTAGAAATTTCTACTAGTACCACTTGTAGTACCGCGTATCGTAATCGCTGTTAGAAATTTCTACTAGTACCACATTTAGTACCGCGTATCGTAATCGCTGTTAGAAATGTAGCAAATCGGCGGTGTTAGTCTCTAGCATGCATTCATGAAGCAGATTCAACAGAGCCCTATCTTCTGCCATCATTCTGTCTATAGATACAAGTCAGTCTGTTTCTCCCTACCGACTGGATGTCAATAAATAAATGATCATACTGCTGCCATTCATTTTGAATACTTCGAAGCAAGGACTGAGAATCTGGCACAATAACCTTCTTATTAAATAAAATATCTAAGTATTATTTAGGAGATATCCTCCTCTATAGTACACACAAAAATGCTTTAGGAGAAGGTGGAAAATCGAATTATCGACAAGGGTACGAAGGCGGAAGTTGGAAAGGTCCCGAATTGGACCGAGGGCGCATCAATGACAGTAAATGATAAGCGATCATATCCGGCTCTAAAGTAATGGCAAACTACTGAGACATACACTTGCCAACAGGGCCGGATTTAGACTTGATAAGGCTCTAAGCTATTTGAAATATGGGGCCCTTTAACAATTAAGAAGTATATAGATGGTGAAATAATAAATCTTTAACAAGAAAGTGGGGGCCCTAAGCTATAGCTTGTGTAGCTTATACGTAAATCTTTAACAAGAAAGTGGGGGCCCTAAGCTATAGCTTGTGTAGCTTATACGTAAATCTTTAACAAGAAAGTGGGGGCCCTAAGCTATAGCTTATACGTAAATCTTTAACAAGAAAGTGGGGGCCCTAAGCTATAGCTTGTGTAGCTTATACGTAAATCTTTAACAAGAAAGTGGGGGCCCTAAGCTATAGCTTGTGTAGCTTATACGTAAATCCTACATTGCATACCACGAAACTCAACAAGAGGCAGATTAAGACTACGATGCACACATGAAGACCTTCTGAAAATGATACTGGAAAAAGCTGAACACCTCGCACAGAACGGAGAGGCTTAAAAAGTGGCAGTGAGGACAATGTTCTGCAAAGGACACGTCCCAAAGAGAGAGTACTATTTTAAGATGTAGCGATATCAAACTTCATGCAGTTGATTTGTATGCTTCACTAGGCATGTGAATCATTTGTCAAAAATTAATGATACACTGACATACCAACAGTAAAATCGGAATAGACACCAAAAAAAAAACAACAACCAGATTCTTGGACAATAATCCAAGATCCCTAGGTCTGATAGAAAAATACCAGATATAAAAAAAACCCAGGAGTGGTAACGTTTATCTACATCCACATGATTACTAACGGAAGTAAACATGATTTTCCAAGAAACCGAAAGATTACAGGATCACACGAACTCTAAAAAGGTTAAGGAAATCCCATTGCATACATTCTGTAGGGGTATCAGATTGGCTTTGTACTTTCTCAGTGGTTCTTAAACTTTTTAGCTCGTTGTCCACTGTTACAGAAAAAAGGTGCAACTTAGTTATACTAGACAAAGAAAAAAGCTACCCACCAACGATTTCATTTAAAACAATTTTTCTGAAGATTTACTATAGGCTAATAATTATAATTTTACTAAATATAGGATAGTTCCTACGTTTCACAGTTGACTGCTTGTCTGGTTGTCTAAAAGAAATGACACCAAAATTGTAATGAGAATGAGGAAGTGATATTTCCTTGTCTTTTCTTTTCTAGGTAAAGACCCCACCCCTCCATTACCCGTTTGCTGTAGACATATTCAATCAATCAATCAATCAAGTGCCATGCCGAATGGCGTAGCGATCATATTTCTCCACGACTCTCTGTTTCGTGTATTGTCAATAAGCTAGAACTTAGGACAAGCTAGAACAACCTTGGTGAACTTCTACCATGCCATAATACTGGTCCATCTAGCAACTTTTCTCTTTGTCGTCCCCTATCTCTTCTCCCCGTTATCTTTCCAGTTATTAAGGTCAGGTTGAACCCCCCCCCCCCCTAATAGATATTGATTGCATATGCTGGAAGCAGTGCTTTCACTTGATACATAATGGGTTAAAGATTCAGGAAAATTAAATTCTCGGGATAAAATGAACATAATATTGGAGATATTTCTGAAAATGTGATGTTTTATGCTATAAAATTGTGAAATATATATATGCCTGTCATTAGATTTCTATCTCAAAAACTAACATAATATCTTAATGAAATTTGATATACACATAAAGGACAATGGTACCTTTCAGTTGAACCATTTAAGTCTTTGATCAGAGATATGGTTTAAATGTTATATTATGTTATGTGAAAAAATAATTTCTAAAAATGTAAGCAAGGAGTATGGGTTAACATAAATGACATACATAGATAAAGTATTCAATCTGTTGCTGTGCAAGCGCCTCAAATGTTGTGTGTGTGTGATAGTTTCCTACATGTGGGCCAAGTTTGGATAGCATATGTTAAATATATTTTGAGATATCTCCTGAATGCTGACTGAAAACATTGGAAAAAGTAGTTTTGGGAAAATGCAAAAATCTGACTTAAAATGCTGGTTTCCTATGTAAATCCAAACTTACTTAGCTCCTGCGGCATAGGCATCATCCATATCATGTTTTTTGTCTTCATGTACACTTTTTCTTGCTCTTTTTATGTTTCTGTCTATTATATTTCCTTCTTTGGCTGCTCTTGCTCTGGGTCAGTCAATACGCTGAAATGTTGTAACACTGTAGTACCCACCGCTGAGTCCTAATTTCTTCAAAATGACAGTCCTGCCTAGTTTCCCTTCATTGAATACCATAATGGTATCATTTACAGCTAATTCCAATCTCTCTTGTCCTACAAATGTTGCTTTAGGACAACTATACCAGATCAGGTGATGGAATACTTCATGTGAATTTTGTGTCCCACCAGGAAAATAAATTTTTTAACAAATTATCATCCTCAAAAAGCAGGCTTTATTATTTCTATGACAAAATCAGTCAGCGTATTCCTGTTTTGACTGTGACACCTTGATTGTGAACATTTTAGATGTATTCCTTGTATATGTTCCCATAATTCTTTCTTCATAGAGTCTAAATATCCCGAATTTTTACCTAATGGCACCTCAGTAGTGACCCTGAATTCTTTTTATTGCTGCTTGTGTTCGTCTTCCTGCTCCTCTAATTCCTTTATAAATTCTGCCATTCTCTATAAATGATGTGTTCCTTATAACTGTAAACTTTATCTAAGAGTTATGTGCCCATAGACTTGTGAACATGGTCTCACCATTCTAGTTTTCTTATTAATTTACCCAAATAACCGGTAACCATGGAAACTTTAATAATTAATTAAAAATACTTCCAGATGGATGATTACAACTAAACATGTATCATTGTTTGCACAAATGTGTACACTTTCAAAATGGATCAACAAAATAAAATGAACAAGTTTTATGGGGGGGGGGGGGGTTAATCTGATCAAGCTGTATTCCTCTCAGCACAATGCTGAGCACGTGCACTAGAAGAAGACATTGCACATGGCTAATGAAAGCACATACAATAAAGTAAAGCACATTACAGACAACAATCCTTAACACAATATGTTGAATTAATTACTTACCCCTGCAGAAACATTAGTCAAGAGCTGAAAATATGTAACACACTGAAGCGAAACGTGAAATAGTTGACTTGTCACACTGGGTTATTGTTGTAATAGTTGACTTGTCACACTGAGTTATTGTTGTAATAGTTGACTTGTCACACTGAGTTATTGTTGTAATAGTTCACTTGTCACACTGAGTTATTGCTGCATTAGTTGACCTGTCACTCTGTACATTTGTTGCGATAGTTAGCTTGTCACACTAATGCATTACAATTTTAAAGGAAGTAAAAATATGAACACATTGTTGACACGTATTGCATTGAATAACAGAAACACTTAACACGGGCTTAAAAATTACTCAAAACATTTAAGCCGATGAACAGGACTACCAGATGATGAAAATTGTTTATGATCAAATTGTTGGTAAGAAATTGCCAAAAATTGGCCACATTTAAAATTGTGTATAAACATCTAAAAACTAACGAAATTCTCAAAAAAGTTTCTTTCTATAAACTTACATTCCCTCTCTCTAATTACCAATATTAATTCATTTCAAATGACAAATATGAATTCGCTAACTAAATTTTAGCTCCTCTAATGTTATTTATAATGTGCTTTTTACTACCACGAACATTTCTGTTCTTATTGTTTACTGTACCCGGTCTCATTATTGTAACAAAGCTTTCACTTATATATCGTGAGAAAATTATTATGAAATACCTGTTTGTAACATGAAGTTTTCATTATACACGAATAGAATAGATAACGCTTATACATGAATTAATATCCACAAAAGAACCTCTCACACAATTTGTAGCCAAGCTTAAACAAGAAAATCTGGAAAAGTATATGTTGTCCAAAACAAGTGGCCAAAAGAGTAAAAAAACAACAAAAAAACAAAACAAAAAAAAAAAACATTAAAAAAAACCCCACTAAAATTCATGGTCATTAGTATAAAAGAATGGCCAAACTAGAGAAATAGGACCATAAAATTGCCAATGTGGCAACTCTTCTGAAGGGTATGATAATATGAAGAGGCATGGAAATACCGTGCGGTTATATTTAATTTAGAAACGAAACTTTTAATCGGATAGGTTAGATAGTGGTTGTAAGTTTGCTGTGTCCGTGGTGGTGTGTAAGTAGAGCAGGGGTTCCCACACACAGAATGATGGCAGATGAATAAGAAGATTCAGACGTCTGCGTTCATGTAGTCTGGAGAACGGAGTTCTTTGTCTCATGTAGTCGGAAGAACGGAGTTCTTTGTCTTATGATGAACAGGTTGGTTGCTGCGATATTTGCAACTTTTGGCCAGACACGCCATAATTCAGAATGGTCCTTGGGTCACTGATTCTCTATGGGATGTGACAGTCAATTCCAGCATCAAAACTTTCTTAACCGCCTCTTACGATATATATGACAGCAACAGTGGCTATTTTCTGCTTCCCTTTCATATCTCTGCAACAAATGGAGGGGGGGGGGTGTTGATAATACATGCCAGGCCCGTAGGCACAGCTTTGGTAAAAGGTTAAATAGGACGTATGTCCTAGTTAGGACATTGTTAAAATGGGGTTTGTAGATAGATCCTTGATAAAAGGGTGTTCCTAGATGGGGCTATGTTAAAAGGAGGTGTCCTAGATATGATTATGATAAAAGGGGATGTCCTAGATATGATTTTGGTTAAAGGGGGTGCCCTAGATATGATATTGATAAAAGGCTGTGTGTCCTATATATGACTTTGGTAAGAGTAGGTGTCATAAATATGACTTTGGTAAAAGTTGGTGTCCTAGATATGATTTTGGTAAAAGGGTGTGTCCTAAATATGACTTTATTAAAAGAGGTTGCCCTACAATACCTTTGTAGAAAGGTGTGACCTAGATACTACTTTGGTAGACAGGTGTGTGTCCTAGATATGATTGTTAAAATGGCGTGTCCTAGATAAGACTATGGCAAAATGAGGTGTCCTAGAAAGGACCACAAAATAAAATAAAAGGGCGTGTGTCTTACATAGAAGTGGGTGCGTCCTAGATAGAACTTTGTTAAAAAGGGGTGTGTCCTAAATGGAACTTTGAAAAAAGGGGATTTGTCGTTGATAGAACTTTGGAAAAAGTAAGTGAATTCTAGATACAACTTTGGCCTGTCTGATAACCAGGGTCTAGTCCAGTGGGAAAATAATAGGACACCTGCCTATTTGTAGGGGACTAAACAAGCATCCATAAACCCTACTTACACAACCATACATTTGAGACATCATTCCTTATGCCAGTTAAGTTGTCAAACTTCCTTTCTTATGCCAGTTAAGTTGTCAAACTTCCTTTCTTATGCCAGTTAAGTTGTCAAACTTCATTCCTTAGGCCAGATAATCAAACTCGGCTACATAACTGAGGAGAATATAAGATTTTGGCAGAATGGCTATGCCTAGTCAAGAGCAACTTATCACACTTATCTTCAGGTGAAGACCTTGTAACTGCTAGTGTAGTTGTTAATTTAACACTAGATACTGTAAAAGATATGTCAATACTATATGTTGGAGGGATCTTGTGAGTGGCTTGTGTGATAAAAGCATCACGTCTTAACTGATACAATGTTATGTACTGGGTGAGTTTTTAAATTTACCCTCCGACATAAAAAAAAATAGAGGTCTTACGGAGGGTCGAATCTTACTAGATGTCTGTGACTAGAATCAGTAGGAACCCCATTCCATGAGTATGTTCTAGATATGCTGCTGCAGAAATGATGTGGCCAACTATTTTCCTACAAAATAACTGTACTTATATACACAAATGGCCTCCCTTAGACAACTTTGCCCCTTTTCAAAACTGGAGATATAAATTATGTGGTTGTATCCCTTACATCGTAACTTTGTATCGCACATGTACACTAACATCTATACATACTGGGTCTAGTTTGCCAAGAAAAATCAATATCAGCAAATGTGATTTGAACCAGATCATTCTCTACGATGGCACCCACTCGCTAACCAAATTTAAAAAAAGTTTTTTAACAACACTTTTTATAGTTTGTTAACAAAATTACTTTGGTTAGCACCTCATCCCTCGGTGACCCTTTTTGGGATTATCAGTTCTCTTCAGGGTTAATGTTTTTTCTTAGGATTTTATTATATATATAAGGATGGTTGACATTGTACCTCCGATTTTATGGTACTTTTTAGGGGTCTCTTGATTGCCAATACCGTTGTTACGTCGCTCAGCGGGCCGATGTTGCTCTTGCTAGTTGGAGGGTCGGGTACCTGTCCATCTTGCTAGTTCTGGGTTGCAATCTTCCGTTTTGGTATCGTGATATCCCTAATCTCGCCCGTTACCACCTCCCTGATTCTAGGGCCTTCTCTGCAACCAAATCTTCCTTTGCATGTCCTGTCTTCTTCTTCTTCCTAGATCCTCCTCATCGCGCTAATAGCTTTCCTAGGATTCTGCTTGCTTTGCTACACTTTCTTTGTATACAAGTAAATATAAGTAGGAAGCCCGAGGACAATTTTTCTAAAAATTCTTGAGACTATTACGGATATTATGTTATATGTTTGTTGTTACTGAGGATATTTCAATACCTGGACGGGATGTTTGTTGTTGTTGTAATAGTCCTTGTCTCCATCGGTCCGTTCTGGTGACTTTGAGTGCACGGCTTGAAAGGCTTGATAAAATCGCGTCTACACTTTCTTATATATTTCTTACCATTATGTTTCCTATTATTCTATTACTTCTTTGGCATTATATAATCTCTTCCACGCTCTGGTCTTCTTTGTCTCTATGTTTCTATTGCAATTGTTGTACAGTCCCGTCTCGATGTGGTGGCTCGGTCCGTTCTTTGAAGATAATTGTTTGGTGACAGATGTTTCACTACGTGCACGTAACGGAGAATAGATGTTGATGTGTGCATTGAGACAGGCTTTTCGGTTTTGTTAATAGTTGTGTGTGGGATAATATATGTATGTGGGATAATAGTTGTGTGTGGGATAATAGTTGTATGTGGAATAATAGTTGTATGTGGGATAATAGTTGTGTGTGGGATAAAGGTTTTGTGTGGGATAAAGGTTTTGTGTGGAATTATAGTTGTGGATGTATCTCACTGTACAAGTTTTATTTTAATGAGCTTTGATGTTTCTCCTTCGTTCTTCCACTTCCCCCCTCCCCCTTCATGCAATACCATCTGTTATTGCGAACGTTGTACACGATCGTCATTCTACTATCACTTTTAACGACATCTACTTCAACCATTTTGTTTGACCACATCGAATTTCAGATCAGTAGTTTTTTTTTATCACTGAGATTTTTCTTCTTCTGTTATACTTGTTCTGTTGCCACTTCTTCTGTTATACTTGCTCTGTTGCCACTTCTTCTGTTATACTTGCTCTGTTGCCACTTCTTCTGTTATACTTGATCTGATGCCACTTCTTCTGTTATACTTGCTCTGTTGCCACTCCTTCTGTTATACTTGCTCTGTTGCCACTTCTTCTGTTATAATTGCTCTGTTGCCACTTCTTCAGTTATACTTGCTCTGTTGCCACTTCTTCTATTATACTTGCTCTGTTGCCACTTCTTCTGTTACACTTGCTCTGTTGCCACTTCTTCTGTTATACTTGCTCTGTTGCCACTTCTTCTGTTATACTTGCTCTGTTGCCACTTCTTCTGTTATACTTGCTCTGTTGCCACTCCTTTTACTCTCTCTTCTCTTCTTGCAGTATTTGACTTTTCCATCCTTTTTTCTTTATCTCATATCTCCCCGTCATCATCTTTTACACCACCTAAGACAGATGTGTCGGGCCATTGGCGCAAATAAAATGACGACACAACGCATTTCCATTCTCTGGATTACATCTTGCTGAAAGTCTAGTAGGACCATGCTCCTGCTACGAGAGAGATCCAGCAGGAGTTTGAGAGTAAATGATGAAGAAGAAGAAGAAGAGGAAGATCTCCTTTTGTCTCTGTCTTACATCATGATTCTCTGTAATATTCATTTCTTGTTGTGTGTTTTTGTTCTGATGAAGACCTTGTAACTGCTAGCGTAGTGGTTAAGCTGTTCGCCTTGTGTTCAAGAGGTCATGGGTTAGAATCCGGCTCGTGTCGTCTTGTGTACAAGGTGGATTTTATCGGAGATCCGTGTGGATTATCGCTTGAAGCTACGGAGTTACGTGCTGTGAGTGGTACTCTCGGCAGGCAGTGTACCGCTTCGTTGAGAGGAACTGAGTACATATGGGAAACCGAGTACAGTGAAATCAATCCTCTACGACTTTTCAACCCTTTCAACCCTTGTCACGGTTGATATCGCTAGTGTGTTTTACATTTTGCTGCAACACTCCTTACACATCTTTGTTACCCCCCCCCCCCTAAACAATCAGTGTTGCATCAGCCCTCACATCTTTAGGTTAGGTTGTTCCCTAACACCCAGGAGTTGTCCTTTTACGCCGTATTACCAATGTCATAGATGGATACAAAGCCAGAAGCAGAATATGCAAAAGATTGCCCACATAAGTAAACGAAGCTAACATATAGGAAGCGCACAAAAAGCCCGTCACCAGAGAACTGTGCTACCCCCGACGCTGCAAGGCATAAATGTATATAACCACTGTCGAATGTATATTTTTCTTGTGTTCTACATAACTGTTTGAAAACAAACTTGTTTATACTAAAACACTTGAAACATATGACATTATATTTTAAATAAGTACGATAAATAAGTATAGTTATTTGAATGTATTCCGGTTACATGAATGTCTCGGGTTAAATTCTCATAGCAATCCTTGAATAAGCGGAAAACTTGCCTTAGCGGTAAAATGTCTCAGTTCTTGTGGTTCCGCTTAAGACAGATTATCACTATATTTGTGTGAACACACCCATTAACGATCATTCTTTTAGAAGTATTCATTATTAATGAGATACTTTTCTTTCACTACTTTGAAAAAAAGGCATTTGTTTACCACCTCTCCATTATGGCAAATCGTTGTCATCTGTCTTCATAGATTGAAGAATTGATCAAGGTCAATGGACTCTAGTTAAAAGGGGAATAGCACTTCAGCAAAACAGCGCTGTCTGGAATACGCACTCACTGGCAACCAACGTTCACTTAACAATGTTTGGACACGTCCTGGAGATAAAGACAAGCTCATTTCACTCACTCAGGAAATTCCATCTACTGTATGCCATCTGAGATCTTTCTGTTTGTGTGCAAAAATAGAACAACGGGAAATGTATTGAATTTCGGGAAACGATTTACTGTAAAACCTGTTACATTTTGTCTGGATGTCTAATATTTACTTTACTGTAATGACACGGAGGTTGCAGTTGAACATGGAAAATCAACAAATACCACTATATAAGAGTAATAACACTATATAAGAGTAATAACACTATATTAAGACTATAAAATACTAATATATGGCCTTCTGTGTCTTGCAGAAGATCATTACGAAAAAGAGAAAACAAAAACATGCCAGTGTGCATTTTCTCGCAGGAATGGAAGACTTTCTAAGTAATCATGTCACAGTAACAGAAGACTTTCTAAGGTATCATGTCACAGAAGACTTTCTAAGTGATCATGTCACAGAAGACTTTCTAAGGTATCATGTCACAGCAACAGAAGACGTTCTAAGGGATCATGTCATAGCAAAAGAAGACATTGCTTCTAACTAGTCGCCTATTTACGAGTCAAAAGTTGGGCTGATTTCAGTTTTCTGGAAGTGATTCAGAAACCAGTTTACTTTAGACTTTTCATGCTGTTTATTGTCTATAAAATATGTCAACAATTGATTACGAAATTTTTAAACTCCACTCCATCTCCATGTATACAACTGTCAGGTATTCAGAAGACCCGTGCGATGATAAATACACCCAAAGAATTTAACTCCCAACCCTCTTCTAATAATATTTAGCAGGAAAAGTAGAAACAGAATTATAATTTCTTTTCTTGAGATTTCTTGAAAACGTGTTCCAAATTTGAATAAAATAATTGGTGTTGAAAAAAGTGTTGTTGATGTCAACTTTTATACCCCCCCCCCTCCTCCTTCTTTCACTTTTCAACAATTGTCAAGATTTCTCCGTGTCCCTCTTCACGCAATTGTTGACGCCGTTTATGGACAGCCACTGCTTATCATTGCTAAATTCCGCAATGGATTAACTCCGTTCAAGATATTCTTAGAACATTGATATAGCATTTAAATTTAAATGCTTTTACCCCTTCAATTAATTAATCAATCAATCAATCAATCGATCAGCCAGCCAGCCTGCCTGCCCGCCCGCCCGCCCTCGGTATATATTCGCCTATATAATGTGTGTGCGTGTGTGTTTTCAGGATAATAGGTACAGAGAGGTTGCACCGTCTCCTCCAGCAGACGTGGAGGGGTATGCATGATGATGATTTCTCTGTTTGATAGCTACAAACGTTCCCCATTTCGTCTCGTAATCACACAATCATACTTAAGTCATTATTTCTCTTGACAGATGGTCTGAAGCACGCCTGTATCAGATGACGTTTAGCGGGAATACGCCGAACATGTCTTCACATTAGTCATGTTAGTTAGTTAGTTAGTTAGTCGTCGGATCATCATCACTGCAAACTGGACACATCCATAGTTGCTCCGATCTCTCCTTGAGTGTATCCGCCATCACACTTCTGCTGACAGTACCGGTCCTATGCTGGTTGACCATCATTCTTCTGCGCCCTCCAAAATGTTCACCTCTAGCAACACCGCATCTCAATCCCTGATCTTTAATCCTAGCCATTGAAAAGGAATCATCATCCACATTCGTCTCACTCTCGCGTGTTATATCTCTTAAGGAGTTCAAAACGTCAGCGCGATCCATTGCCCCATCGCCCTTTGCCACAATCGCACACGATGCCAGTTGATCCGCTCTTTCATTGCCTCGAACGCCCACATGTCCCGGCACGAAAATAAATGTAACCGCCTTCAAGCTCGCATTTCTCAAGGCCTCAATCCACTGTTCGCGAACGAGACCCACTTGTACCTTCTTAATCATACTCATAGAGTCACTGAAGATGCAGACCTGCGTTACTTTCTGTGTGCGTAGCCACTCAAATGCCTTGGTCACTGCCATAGTCTCCATGGTCATACTACTCGTAGTGACCGCAAAGGCACCACTTTCCTCCTTGATCGTTTTACCTGCGCACTGA
Organism: Meghimatium bilineatum; assembly: GCA_034231615.1. Lineage (NCBI taxonomy): Eukaryota > Metazoa > Mollusca > Gastropoda > Stylommatophora > Philomycidae > Meghimatium > Meghimatium bilineatum. The sequence continues at coordinate 2,275,933 of CM067301.1, forward strand.
GCTGTAAAGGCCCAAGCACTGCGAACATGCCTAATTACAGATCCATCAGTGTATATAATCACATCCCCCTCTTTGGTATTCTCACTGATTAAAGCCTGCACTTCTTTCTCCACAGCTGTTTCATGTGTCACATTAGTCATGTGTCACATTAGTCATGTGTCATGTACTAAACAATCTGTCAACCCATGATCGATTTAGTCTTTTGGAAGAAAAGTTAAACACTATACTATTGCTGCTTTGGGCTTAGTTCTCAGCGCTATATTATACGGTGTAGTTTTTGTTCCAGAACAAACCATTTCGACTCATATATCTTCGTCATTTTGTGTTCACAATTTTAACGGTTATTTCTCTTTAATTAAGGTCAGATATTTGGCGATGGATCCTTCAAATTTTAAAAATTATACATGATTTGTAGGATATTCCGCATGCGTTTAATTTGTGAAATTGACTTTTGCGAAAGAATTGTGTAAATAAAAAAATGTGCGCATTTTTACAAGGTATATATTCTTGATTTTAGTTTCAATTTAAATAGTTTTATAAAATGAAATATTCAGTACCGGTACCACTTTAGCATTTCCCACTTTTCCGCATTTGCCAATTTCTGCATTCAGGTTTTGTAAAAATAAACTCCTTCCCACCCAAAATAATATTATAGAGAAAAGGGTACCACGCCCATAGAAACAATAATCTATAACTTTACTACATTTTAAAAACATATTATGCATACTTGAATCTAATACAATTCGAATATCCAGTAGCCATACTTTTATCGTGGAAAACCGTCAACAGTGTAATAGAAGCTTAATAGCCCAATCCATCGCCATCCATTGTTCCAACCATCACCATAAATTATTGCAACATCTAAGAACAATGGTTGCATATTACGGTCTCGTTTTACTGGTATTTCTATGCGAAATCATTACGTTTCGGCAATAATACTTCTTCATGGCTACATATCATCCTGAATTGTCAAACAGTCTTGATTATGTTGAAACATTAAATTTGGAAACTGAAATTATTGAGAGGATTATTTCCAATAGTGATGGCTATCAAATATATTGTGAAAATCAATGAAGTTTGTAATAAGTTTGTAATAAGTTTGGATTTCAGATGTGCACAAAATCTTCGATGTTTCATAGAGAAAAATGTGCATAATAACGTGTCAATTAGAACTGAAATCTCCACCGAAGAAGGATGTGTTGGGCCATTAGTGTAAATAAAACGGCGGCATAATGCATTCTCTGGACTACATCATCCCACTGGAAATTTTAAAGAATCATGGTCCTGTTACAAGAGAGATTCAGTAGGACCATTGTCCTGTTACAAGAGAGATTCAGTAGGACCATTGTCCTGTTACAAGAGAGATTCAGTAGGACCATTGTCCTGTTACAAGAGAGATCCAGCGACAGTTTGAGAATGAACGCTGAAGAAGAACTGAAATTAACTTGTTTCTTTCTTATTTTCATATCCAGTTCTCTCCTTTTACACGAGCACACATCTTCTAATAAGTAGGAAGCTCCATCGAAGACGGATGTGTCTGGCCATTTGCTCACAAAAATAGCGACAGAACGCATTTCATTTCTCTAGACTACATCCTGCTCGAAATCTAGTAGGACCAGTGTCCTGTTACAAGAGAGATTCAGTAGGACCATAGTCCTGCTACAAAAGAGATTCAGTAGGACCATTGTCCTGCTACAAGAGAGATTCAGTAGGACCATTGTCCTGCTACAGAGAGATTCAGTAGGACAATTGTCCTGCTACAAGAGAGATTCAGTAGGACCATTGTCCTAATACAAGAGAGATTCAGTAGGACCATTGTCCTGCTACAAGAGAGATTCAGTAGGACAATTGTCCTGCTACAAGAGAGTTTCAGTAGGACCATTGTCCTGCTACAAGAGAGATTCAGTAGGACAATTGTCCTGCTACAAGAGAGTTTCAGTAGGACCATTGTCCTGCTCAAAAGAGAGATTCAGTAGGACCATTGTCCTGCTACAAGAGAGATTCAGTAGGACCATTGTCCTGCTACAAGAGAGATCCAGCGACAGTATGAGACTGAAGAAGTAGAATCGCAAGGAGTGGGAGTGATCTGTACATGAAAGATGGTTCTGAAAGACATGCTCCCTCTCTACGTGCATACAAATACAGCAAGGCTGGATAGTTTTTATTTCTGAGGATTTAAACAAATACTCAAATATACAATCAAAACAATCAACCTCAAGCAAACAATCGTATACAAACCATCTCTAACAAACAAACAATCTTAAACAAAAAAATTTCAAACAAATCAACAAACAATCTCTAACATACAATCTCTAACAAACAATCTCTAACAAACAATCTCTAACAAACAATCTCTAACAAACAATCTCTAACAAACAATCTCTAACAAACAATCTCTAACATACAATCTCTAACAAACAATCTCCAACAAACAATCGTATACAAACAATCTCTAACAAACAAACAATCTTAAAAAAAAAATTCAAACAAATCAACAATCTCTAACAAACAAACAATCTAACAAACAAACAATCTCTAACAAACAATCTCCAATAAACAAACAATCTAGTGATTCCAATCAGTTATTACAAACTATTCTCCCTATTACAAATAACTATTTGTAGCAAAGTTACACCACACTAATTCTTACTTCCTGGTTAGACATCAGCGTTATTGCACATGAGATATTCCCATAAGTGCACCGTTCTCCGTTATATCGGCTATCCAAGAGTATTCATACTCCAAGTTCCAGTCAGATGTTGATTATGTGATTTTCGGGTCTTTCCAGAAATGGCACAGTTTCTCCCCTCATTCACTGTCATTCACATTTCCGTTATTCTGTGCATCTGTACATTATCATCGCCAGCAGTGTCTTTTTCACTCTGTGGTAAGCCAAAGAATGTCCTTATTAGGACATCCCCTCATCTCATTTCAACACTCTGTGGTAAGCCAATGAGTGTCCTTATTAGGACATCCCCTCATCTCATTTGAACACTCTGTGGTAAGCCAATGAGTGCCCTTATTAGGACATCCCCTCATCTCATTTGAACACTCTGTGGTAAGCCAATGAGTGCCCTTATTAGGACATCCCCTCATCTCATTTCAACACTGTGGTAAGCCAATGAGTGTCCTTATTAGGACATCCACTCATCTCATTTCAACACTGTGGTAAGCCAATGAGTGTCCTTATTAGGACATCCCCTCATCTCATTTCAACACTGTGGTAAGCCAATGAGTGTCCTTATTAGGACATCCCCTCATCTCATTTCAACACTCTGTGGTAAGCCAATGAGTGTCCTTATTAGGACATCCCTCATTTCATTTCAACACTCTGTCATTAAAATCACAGTATTGCCCGCCAATGAGTCTGGTCTTTCGTTACCTCTGACCCCAGCATGTCCAGGGCAATAGGCCTATATCCATGTACAACCTTAGACAACCGAATATATCTTACGCAGCCTGATTTGGGAATCTGAAAATATCTACCCATATGAGTTGAAAGTTGAAAACACACCAATGTTTAAGAATAATGCAATCTTGTTATTTTGAAGGCAACTTTTTGAGGCTAGACCTAGCCAGAATCATTTTTTTTAAAAAAGGCATTTTTAAGCTTACCAAAATAAGCTACATTTTCATAAACTTCAGAGTCTCCGAATAAGAAAAAAAATTAAAAAATCTATTTCCTGACACAGTTTACAGTTTGTGTTTATTGGATATAATTTTTGTGTTACAGTGATTTAAAATTGGTAGGTGTATCAGTGTTAGTTTAGACTTGATTTTTGCATTTGCGATATTTGTCCAAAAATGACTTTTCGCAATCAGAACAGTGTCATCCGCATATCTCAAATTATTTGTCCTACCACTGATATTCCTGGGATATCAATTATTGCACGCATTATGTTTTCACTGCATAACGAGACCAGGTCTGGTGAAAGTACACATTCTTATCTAACTGCTTGTTTTATTTGTTGAAAAGGGCCAAATTGATTTCCTACTCTTATTGCTGCTGTTTATTGCCAGTACATGTTCTTGACGATTCATAAATCCTTACTGTCAATGTTCGAACTCTCTAGCATGTGTATAATTCACTAAGCAAATGCATTGAAGCTAAACATTAATTTGTGCATATCATTTGAGTGAGACATATATTGTTACATTCTGTTTAGCTTTTCCCCCCCTGGTGTTTGCTAGTAATATTTTGCACAAAATGAGAACTGTTTTCTGGCAACCCTGGCTATCAGCCTCACTCCACACGAGTATCATCTTCGCCAATCCTTGATGTTCTCTTTCCCCAATGCGCTTCTAATTCTTTTTCTATTTTTATTTCCCAGCTAGTTCCAAGTCATTCAGCTTCTATAGCACGTTTCACTAGCATCGCCCAGCTTCAAAATGATGTATTTCAGCCAATACATAACAAAATGATGTATTTCAGCCAATACATAACAAAATGATGTATTTCAGCCAATACATAACAAAATGATGTATTTCAGCCAATACATAACAAAATGATGTATATCAGCCAATACATAACAAAATGATGTATTTCAGCCAATACATAACAAAATGATGTATTTCAGCCAATACATAACAAAATGATGTATTTCAGCCAATACATAACAAAATGATGTATATCAGCCAATACATAACAAAATGATGTATTTCAGCCAATACATAACAAAATGATGTATTTCAGCCAATACATAACAAAATGATGTATTTCAGCCAACACATAACAAAATGATGTATTTCAGCCAATACATAACAAAATGATGTATTTCAGCCAATACATAACAAAATGATGTATATCAGCCAATACATAACAAAATGATGTATTTCAGCCAATACATAACAAAATGATGTATATCAGCCAATACATAACAAAATGATGTATTTCAGCCAATACATAACAAAATGATGTATTTCAGCCAATACATAACAAAATGATGTATTTCAGCCAATACATAACAAAATGATGTATTTCAGCCAATACATAACAAAATGATGTATTTCAGCCAATACCTAACAAAATGATGTATATCAGCCAATACATAACAAACTGATGTATTTCAGCCAATACATAACATTATATATTCTATTGATTTTCGGAACGAGTGTCCAATTCATGCTCATTGAGTGTATGATTTATGAGTTATGGCTGCAGGTTATCACCAGCGCGCAATATCATAGGTGCTCCGATCATATTCTCAATAAAATCAATCACAGTAGAGATGTCAGAGATATTGCCTGTCTCTTTACAATCAATTCTCTTTCCATCTGCTGCCTCCACATTCACGGACACGATCCCCAAAAGTTTAACCAGAATCAGCACGAGCAGCTGTATTTCTGTTACTAGGGTGCACCGCGAGGCGGTCCTTTTGAGATCTTTGTTATTTGCTAACTCTGGTACCGCCTAGAGAGCAATTAGGCAACTTTTGCACCCAAATACTAATTTAAAAACAAACACATACCCGATTGTTATACAAAGAAATAAAGTGTATATAGAGTGTAAATAGAAGCTATAAAAAATTAAGACAATTGGAAGTTACAAAACAATTATAATATATTTAAATGGACAGGGATAGTCTAAATGTTCAAGGCTGCATTCTCATTTTTAGCTTGCTTGTTGTCTTGACCGAGTATAACCATTTCACAAAGAAGGAAACAAATAAGAGTGCACAAAAGATTCAGAACAGTTACTGCAGTGTGTGTGTGCGTGTGTGTGTATCTGTGCGTGTGTGTGTGTACGTATGTGTGTGTTTTGTGAGAGAGACTTATGGACCAGATAGAACAAGGCATATATAGTTTATAACGAGAATGTAGACATGACTAGACAAAGTTAGAGGCTAAGGTAAAGATCATCATATGTCTTACTGTCTATCTGTAAACTCGTAACCAGTCAGAGTTATAGGGGTCCTTCATGACAAAACCATTCTAGTTTTCATCATTTCATTATTGAAAGCAATATCTCTTGTGGACCGGCAAGCTTCTCTTTTTAATTTCTTATGTACACATTTTTCTTATGCTCTCTAGATCTTCTCTGTTGGTGATTCATAAAATTTAAATATAATAGTTGTATTCGAAAGCCTCCTATTTATCTAAGTATTGTTCTTCTGAGTGTTTCTTTAGGTCTACACCTGGCTCTTTTGCGTGTAGGTATCCATTCAAGAGATTGATGGTGTATTCTGTTGATGTCTGCGCGTAGAACATTCCCGATGTAGGACCAACGGCGTTACACAAATCTGTGTGAGCTTTACGATGTTAGTTGATTAATCCAAGGATCGACGGAATGAGCCAGACTTGATTAGAGAAACACCCTCCATTAACGGATGTCACTACCTGAAGTCATGGCAAGACAAGTTTCCAGATACCACTGTCTTTGACAGATCTGGTATCCCCAGCATTAACACTATCCTAATGCAGACACAGATTCGTTGAGTAGGTCATTTGATACGTATGCCAGACTATCGTCTGCCAAAGATATTTCTCTATGGTGAGCTGGAGAAGAGTAAACGATCTCAATGTGGACAAAAGAAGCGTTACAAGGACTCGTTAAAGAACTCACTGAAAGCGTTTGAAATAGACCACGTCACATGGGAATAACTTGCACAAAATAGATGTACATAGCGCTCTACAGTCAAAAAGAGCGCATCTTCTTGTGAAAAGAGGAGAAATGCTGCAGCCCAACAGCGGACAATAGTTAGAAAGTCACAGATAGACCAACATCCGTTTACAGTGGTCATTACTTGCCCGAACTGGCCAAGAACATGTACAGCTCGAATATAGCTCATTAGCCATTTGCGAAACTTTTATTGCATGGTCATAATTCTAACTGAATTTTCAAAAGTGGATGTAAAAAATGGTCATCATCACTTGTGATGGACGAACACACACCCATCTATTATAATCTCGGTCTCTGCTGTTAACCAAAGACGTGCTCTTCTCTGTGTTAACTTCCATTGCGTTCTCTTGCTGGTCACTTTTTTCAGCTACTTTGTTAACTCTTGTAGTTCGTGTTCTGACCCAGCTTAATAATCTTGCGGTCTTTGTTACCTCTAATATTTTATGGTATTGTGTCCTGATATAACCTAATTAGACTTTGTTGTCTGCTAGTTGAAAGGGGTATGCCTCTCCAAAAGAGAGGCAAAGTCATAAACTACCTAACTACCTGACCCAGCTACAAGATCGCTATCATCTGCAAAGCGCAACATGCAAATAAGGCGACCTCCGATTGATCTAGACGTGTTATAGTCGTGAAGGGTCTCGTGTTTGATGTGCTCTACGTATATGTTTAAAAATACTGGAGATTATGTATCCTTTTTATACCGAGTATACTAACATGACACCTATGCATTTTTAGACTCATAACTGTTAGGAATGGTGTCTGTGCGTACATCTGTGATTTATGTGTTCTTTACAGAATTCCGTGCGTGGCATCAAGCATGTTCTATCCCAGGAGAAATTTATCTTAAACCTCACTACAAACACGTAGAAAATCCATTCTCACACTCCCAACCCACCTTCTCGGTATCAGTATTTGTAATAGTGGTGTGTTTTTAATAATGTCCTTCAATATATATATATATATATATATATATATATATATATATATATATATATATATATATATATATATATATATATATATATATATATATATATATATATATATATATATATATATATATATATATATATATATATATATATATACCGCATAAATTCAGTTCGATGTAACAAGCCGAGTAAAGTACTAATTTTTAACACACTCGATCAAAGCTAAAAAATCGCTGTGAGCCGAATTAAAATTCTTGTCAAAATATTTACGGGTAACAAACAGGGCAATGAAAAGATACGGCTTTGTAAACTCCCCGATACAAGTTTATGTTTATGTGGTCATTAGCAGTGAAAAGTATACATCACAAAGAATAAGTATAGAAACGATGCGCTGAGATGAAACTGTTATGGTTATAATTTGTGGGTCTTACATCATTCCTGTATCCCCTTGATCTTTTAACAAACCATTTAATGACAGTGTTTTAACTGAGACGTTAGTGTGGGATTATGGGAACAGGATAGGGTGGATCGTGTTGCATGCCGGGAAAAGATAAGAAATATATAAGACAATGTAGAAAGATAGCAGATAGTTCTACGTTAAGACGTTGCAGTATTAAAAAGACACACAACAGCGCACGATGGCACAAGTGTGCCTTTAATTCTTTGTATAGTGTGGATTAGACAACATCAAGGAATGGACAGGGCAAGATATTTCCACATTCATCCGCATCGCTGAAGATAGAATTCCCTGGAGGACTCTGTGTGCTGAGGCTTCCAATGTGGTACCCCTACGACCCTGAATGATTACGGGTTTATTGATTGATTGATTTATATAATGTAGAAGACTATTTGTGGTTCAGATTGGTGCTGTGAGTTGTATCCATCATCGGCATGGGTCGTAGATGATATTTCTTCTAGCACAACAATACTACTACTGTCTGGAAAGACGGAAAGTTGCCTACTTATAAACCGAGACGTTTTGAAATAATTTTCATTACTAAAGCAAAAATTCGGCTTATGCACAGGTTTATTCTTAATTTTGAATAAATATCAAAAGACAACAGAATATTAAAACATGAGAGAAATAGACTAAGAAGAACATTTGGAGCGATGAGAGACATAATAAGAAAAAAATCAATAAAGCTTTTGGAATGATGAATATGTGTTAGAGTTTTCATATAGTTCAAGAAATTCTGTCACATGGATGGATATACGGATGTATAACGTCGTCATTCTCTACTTATCTACTAATATTGTTGTCGTAAATTCACTGAAATATTTATATGGTCCTCGCTTCTGTCCATCATATTTCTGATAAAACAAATTTTTAAATAGCGGACGAAAATGTCTGAAGGACTGCCCCATCTACTCTTGCTTCACCCTCTCCTTGACATCAACCTTGTTTTTAAAAATAAATGTTGAAATCTCTAAAGGGTAGGGCATTGCAAAAGAAAAATTGGTATTTTGGTTGGACAGTGATCGAAAGTAAGACATAAATTGTATAAAATAAAACACAAAATAACAAATTGATAGACATACAACATACAAATAATAAAACCTGCAACAATAAACACCCCCCCCCCAAAAAAAAACAAAAACATAAACAAAAAATTAAAAAAAAATACAATAACACAGGAATGAAGTGACCAATTAATATACATTTATTTGATAATTTAAAATAAAACGAAAATAGACTTCGTGGTAAAGCACACAACACCAAACATTGAAAACTTAGAAATTAATCATCAAAAAACTATTTAAAAAAAAACAAAAACAAAAAACACAAGAGAATCATTTGAATCGTATAGTAAAATTAAAACTAGGGAGATTTGACTAGAAAGAGTTAGGGAGATTGTTCCTTGGTATACCCTTGAAACATCTGTACAATACAAATGTTGAACCGACATATCCGCTATCTGGATTCATCTCGTAGAACTACTGTCATTGTATTTCTTCTCTCGCTTGCTAACATTGTTGTGTAACTCATGAGATGTGTGTCACTAGTTTTGTTTCTGCATGTACGCTGTATTTTACAAGTCAGTATCCGGATAAATGTCCTTCTAAAGGCTGTGTTGAACATGGTATAGATGATCGGATTCGCCAAAGATGCGATGTACCCCATCCATAGAAATAGTGACATGACTTCTTTACTAACACTTGTTGTACATGAATCACAAGCGGCGTTTAGAATGTTCAACGCAAAAAATGGCGTCCACAACACAACAAAAACCAGAAAAATAATACCTAGAACCTTCGAGGCTTTCTTCTCATTACTAGCCGTCTTCTTCGACATAATGTGTTTAACTGTACACTTTCCGCGGTGCATTCTAAATGTATTTCTAAAGCTTGGCTGTTTCCATTTTATATTGTTTCCAGAAAGGTCACTTCTTTGGCTAGCGTTTTTCTTATCAGTTCTGGACTTGTGCGGATGAGGGTGACACGGACGACGAAGTTTAATACGTTGATGTTTTGGACTAGAGTCTAGAGTATCATCTGTTTCCTCAAGAGTCATTTCTCCCTCACTAGAAATCACAAGTTCTGGTAGTGGAGACCCTGCAGGTGACAAACTGTGGATGCTTGTAGCATTTTTGAGGCTACACATGTCTATATTACTACTGCTGTTGTTGATACCTGAACCGCAGCTACAGTTTGAGAATCCATTAAATTGTTGAGCTTTAATAAGGTTGCTTTTTTCCAAAGAAGCACTATCTGCTATGTTTATGTTGACGAAGTCCTGATGTGATTGGTCACTTTCGGTAACGTGACTCCCTTTTATGGAATTGGCCAATGAACTGTTTCTGCTATGTTTAAGATCATTTGAACTTCTAACTTTTGGCGTGGGTGGATGAAGACGTATTGTGATGATGTCAGAGTTAGAAGACTCCGATGAGTGGTTAACTTCTTCGTCATTTTTATCAGAATTGTTCTCGTTGTCCACATCCTCTCTCTCATCGTCAGATGAGGTTGTCAAATCCGGAAATTCAGGATTTAGTCTGTTCAGGGGAGAATTAGGAGCCGAGTAACTGTATCCTATAGGAACTGTACTGTTATACTGATCGCTCAAAGAATTTATTAGATATGTTGGCAGTGAGACTTCTAGTTTCAGAAGTGGTTTGCGTTCTGAGTCTGTACTGCCAGGTTTTCCTTTGACTAGTTGGTCTTCTATATCAGAATGTGTTTGTCTGGTTTGACGCTGATCATATCTGCCAAATTCTCCCTGAAGACAGAGATCCATTTCCTCCTGTATCTGCACAGATTAGAATAATACAAAAATTACCAGAATTGTGAAATGATAAACCCAAAATTAATTATAAGAATTACTGGTACGTTACGGGCAGTAGTGACCACGTTTTAACGAAACAAATTCATACATTATTTTACCCGACCAAATATCGATAAAGACGTATTTCACATTAGCTGAGACTACTGGGGTTCCAGCGATTTTCCCGCTACACACTATCCCCCCGGTCTCCTTGGATGGTCCTAGGGGATGGGACGGGGCACTCAGTGCGTAGTGTGCAGATCGATCTAGACTATCGATTTTTTAATCAGCGAGGTCACAAGAGCTTAATGAAACTACGCATACTTTAAAAAGTTGAAATCTGGTCATTGCTACCCGTAATGAAGTGAATTACTAATTGAAGACTAAATCAATATTTCAATCAAATTAATAACATAAAGAAATTACTTGATTTACATCAAAAGTTCCATCAAACATGGACTGGAACTCAACTCACTCACAACCACCACCACTATTATCATCAGCATCATTATCAATCATCACCAGGTATCATGGACAGGACATATAAGTCATAACAACCTCTTGATACCCCTGCCGATTGTGAGGTCAATCTCCGTGGTCCTATGAGTACCGTGCGGAGGTTCATTAAATAAACTGGATTAAATAAACAGCACAGAATATCACTGACTGAAGCAAGAACTCTCATCAAAAGAAAATACATACATGGAATCATAGAACAGGCAGTAACTTTCCACAGATCCCCATTCTAAAGTCAAGCAGGTCACTGCAAACCATAATTATTTTTAGATTCCGCACAGGACACTTCAAACTACAAGCACATCTCCACAAAATGAAGGTTGTTCAAACTGACCAATGCCGATGTCAAAATGTCCATAGGCTACAAAACACATTCTGCAGATATGTCCACTTTTCGATAACGTGAGAACTAAAATATGGCCCCAAGAGACAGATCTGAAGGTGAAGCTGTGGGGCAATCGTGAGGGCCTCCTGCTGACGACTGAATTCATGGAGGCGGCCCACCTTCCTGTATATACTTATGTGCATAGGAACCTGATCGCAGAAGAAGAAGAAGAAAATAAACTGGCAAGTGATCAGGTACCACTTTTGGCAGTGGCTAAGAGGTGTAAACCTATTTCCTTTGGACATGTAATGAGACAAGACTCACTTTCCACAATTATTGTTCAAGGAACGTTCGAGGCTCTAAGGAGAAAAGGCGGCCAAAGACAATCATGGATTCATTACATAAAGGAATAGTCTGGACATAATTTTTCTACACTCCTCCGAATGGCTGAGGATAGAGATATTTGAATTGTTTTGTGTGTGTGTGTGCTTATGTCTCCAGCGTGACACCTCTACGTGACACCCCTACGTGACACTCCTACGTGACACCACTACGTGACACTCCTACGTGACACCCCTACGACCCTGACGGAATATGGGTATTATTATTATATATTCAAGTATTGTGATATCTTGCCTGCATCTTCTTCTTGATCTTCCTCTTTACGTTGCCCTGGAATCATCCTCTACGTTTTGGTACTTGTCTAGGATGCCATGTCATTTGATATCACTAAAATATTGTAGTTTTCTAAAGAGAACTTTGTTATTTAGTCAATTTTTTTTTCCTATTCTCTAAGAATGTGCGTTGTTGATATCTACAATTCACTCGTGCAGCCAAAAAAAGATGATGGCTTGAAGAAAGGAACAAACAATCATGTAAAAAGATGATGGCTTGAAAGAAAGGAACAAATAATAGTATTTAGATCGAGAAAATAAATACCACAGCAGACACAAACAACACACGCGTAGGAAGTTTGGAATTAGTGACATTAATATGTGTCCCTGTATACAATCTCTAGAAAATAAAACACATTTTTCAGAGCTGCCTGCTATATTACATTCCAAGAAAAAACAAAAACTATGGCCATCTGAAACATCTCTGGCGGAGAAACTCTATTGGCCCAGGCTCGGGGCTGGTGACCACATTATAGTTAACTGATGAACTCCATAAAAGGGTCTAACGTCGGCTGAAGAACAACGTCTGACGTCGGCTGAAGAACAACGTCTGACTTCGGCTGAAGAACAACGTCTGACGTCGGTTGAAGAACAACGTCTGACGTCGGCTGAAGAACAACGTCTGACGTCGGTTGAAGAACAACGTCTGACGTCGGCTGAAGAACAACGTCTGACTTCGGCTGAAGAACAACGGCCAAGAAGAATTGATTTACTCCCCCAAAAATGTTAAGAATATTCATTTCCACTATTTCAATACTGAAACATCTAGGCTGAGATTGGAGGAGACACTGTGATTTATGAGACATCTATGCTGAGATTGGAGGAGTCACTGTGATTTGTGAGATATCTATGCTGAGATTAAAGGAAACACTTATGCTGAGATACTGCGATTTATGAGACATCTAGGCTGAGATTGCAGGAGACACGCAGAGACACTGTGATTTATGAGACATCTAGGCTGAGATTGGAGGAAACACTCATGCAGAGACTGCTTGTCGTACGACACAAAAGAAGATGACATTGAGAAACCAAAACAGACAGGACCATTTGAGAGGCCGATACGGTCTCTCAGTACCAAAGCCTTGCTCATAATTACGGGAAAGACCTAGAACCACATGGAGAAAAGAGGAAATGAAAAGATGAACATAGAAATGATAACATGGGTAAGTATGAGAACATATCTATGGACAGAGAGAAATGCATTTTCCTTACTCGTCGCATCAACACTCAAGCTCTGCTGACAATTTCAAAACGGTAATTAGCCTATATATATAATCCTACCACTGAAAATAACGTAAATATGTATTTATATAATCATGAACTTACCTAAAAATAACGTAAATTAGTAATTATATAATCATACATTACCCTAAAAAACGTTAATTAGTCTTTAGGTCATAAACTCACCGGAAATATCGTAAATTATTCTTTATGTAATCATAGATTTCCCCCAAAATAACGTAAATTAGTCTTATGTAATCATAAACTCACCAGAAAATAACGTAAATTTGTTGTTATATAATCATGAGTACTCATGCTAATAACGTAAAGATCCTGTTTTTATAATCCGTGAGTTTACAGAAAGAAAGACAACAGTATACCACAAATAACTCACTAGAAAATAACATAACTGGGTTTTTTAATGAACGACTGACTTACCTGAAAATAACATAACTCGGTGTTTAAATGAACGACTGACTTACCTGAAAATAACATAACTCGGTGTTTAAATGAACGACTGACTTACCTGAAACTAACATAACTCGGTGTTTAAATGAACGACTGACTTACCTGAAAATAACATAACTCGGTGTTTAAATGAACGACTGACTTACCTGAAAATAACATAACTCGGTGTTTAAATGAACGACTGACTTACCTGAAAATAACGTCGGTCCCACTCTGCAGATTTATAATCCTTGCTGAGATTGCTGTGGCTGAGGTCAAATGAGGACTGCTCACGATGATAGTGTTCATCGTCTGATTTTCCTCGTCCAGCATGAGAGACATGGGTATCTGACACAGAGCTAGATAAGACGACAGTGTGGCCATTTGACTGTCGGTTTGAGAATCTTTGATTAAAACAAAAATGTGCAGGGACTTTTAAAAGATCTGTTTTCTGTTCGTTTTGAGTAAGGCTATTTCTTCGTTTCTTGCACCTTTTTGAGTACCTTTTTTTCTTTGAAGATTTAATACCTACTAACGCTTCATTCATTGATTTCTTTCTGGACAGCTTGGATGATTTGGAAGTTTCTGGAAGAAGCGGTGAGTAAACGTTGTTGTCATTTGAAACTTGCTCCAGTTCGTTTTTGCTGTTGTCGTCAAATAGTGGTGATAATGGTGGAGACGCCACAATAAGTTGAGATACGGAGTAGTTTATGTTTTTTAGTTGTGTAATCTTTTCTTGAGCAAGTTTTGATGATGTTAAAGTTGAATTTTCTTCATTGCTGTGATGGTGTTTCTTGTTAGTGTTTTTGTTAAGATGTTGCAACTCGTGTTGTTGCTGGTAAAGTTGTCGTTTCTGGAGACGCCTATGCAGAGACTTATCCGAAATTGCAAGACTATTAGGCGTGCAGAGAGTTCGGCTTGAGTGGTTGTTCTGAACTAAACTAAAATAGTTAGCTTCACTCTCACTCTCTTCTGTATCCGAGTAGATTGGTAGTTGGGCGGAAGGCGGAGACGGGGATCTAGAAGTATACATCTGAGGGGACGGAGGTGCTAGATATGTTACACCGACATGCCTCTTGTCCTGGTCTTTTTCTCCATCATCCGTAAGGTCTGCCTCGCTGACTATAGTATTAACGTTACCATTACTTCTGTTGTTAAGTAAACCCGATGACCCTGTTGGTATAAGCTGTTTATCAACACCTATAGGAGATATTGACGTACTCGCAGATATAGATTTTGAGGGTTTTTTGAAGGTGGTCAACAGCTTGGGAATAGCGAAACCAGTATATTGAGCAGTAATTTGAGCTAGTCTTGGCTTCAAGTCAGATCTATCAATATGCTTCATTCGTTTCTGATTCTTCCAGAGAATTCTAATAGTCAAAACATAAGTCACAATCATAATAAAAAGGGGGATATAAAATGCGAAAATAGACCCGTATATTACAAAATCTTTCACAGTTGGTACACAGTCACCATTTTTGAAAACACTACTATTGTCTATGAACCCGTGAATACAAACAGGACTAGATATTGCCATGGAAACTACCCAAACAAATAGTATCTTCCCAGCAACCATTCGCCTTGTCTTGTTCCGGCCGTATCTCATTGGATATTTGAGAGTAAAATATCGATCCATTGACATAGTACACATGTGCCAAATCGAGGCTGAACACATTAACACGTCACTGGCTACCCATAAAACGCACACCTCAGGGCTCATGGGAAAATGTCCTGTGGAAATAAAATATATATTTGCATTATCAAATTATGCAAAACAAGAAGCAAGACGTTCATATTATACATTATTTAACTGTCATTTTTACGCCAGTTCCAGTCACAATAACGCCCAGCAAATTATCTTATTTTCCTTTCTCCTACATAACTAGAAGGTCGTGGTGACAGTATTACTTGAACCGCAACATTATATATGGAAGATGTTGTGGGTGGTATAGTCTTGACCAGGGGTGGACTAAATTGGACCCTCGGGCCACAATCTGTACTTCAATAATTATTTGAATTAAAGATTATTGTATAATTTGGTCACTGATATAAAATATTGCTAATTGGTCATTGAACTAAACTAAAGCTACAATGGAATGTTAATGACTTAAAGAAAACGATTGTTACCTCAATCCCACACGTACAAATCTCAATTCCACAGCTATACATCTCAATCCTACACGTATACATCTCAATCCCACATGTACACATCTCAATCCCACACGTACACATCTCAATCTCACACGTGCAAATCTCAATCTGAACCGCCGCCTTACAAATGTTGTCCATAATTTATATGTGTATGTATATTTCTATGTGTATGTATATTTATATGTGTATGTATATTTCTATGTGTATGTATATTTCTATGTGTATGTATATTTCTATGTGTATGTATATTTCTATGTGTATGTATATTTATATGTGTATGTATATTTATATGTGTATGTATATTTATATGTGTATGTATATTTATATGTGTATGTATATTTATATGTGTATGTATATTTATATGTGTAATCCCGCCATAGACGACACAACGGATGTTCATTCTCTGGACTACATCCTGCAGGAAATCTAGTAGGACAATGGTCCTGTTACAAGGGAGATCCAGCGGGAGTTTGAGAACGCTAAAAAAAATGAAGAATATGTGTAATAAGTTATACTATTACTTTCTGTGTAATAATGTATATTATCTGTGAAGTTACAACGTCTCTTTCGCCATCACGTTTGTCAGTTTTGGTAAAGCACAATTCAGCCCTCTCCTCATAACGTGCTTCAGAACGATTCCTATTTCGACACGTAAATCCATAGAACAATGAGATTAAATGAAAGATGGGGAAAACTGACAAATGATGGAGTTAGTACAACGTAAATGAACGGTTGTTCTAATACAGAAAATAAGCAATCCACAATTGCTTACTACTACGAGTACTAGTACTACTACCACTATTACTACTACTACTACTACAACCACCACCGCTACTACTACTACTACTACTGCTACTACTACAACTACCATTAAGTCTACAAAAATTACATTTACTACTATTGCTACTACAATTATTGGTATCACTGCTGCATAAATAGCAACAACAACACCAACATCAACAATTACTACTACTACAACTACATCTACTCCTAAGTAGTTGTCCCTTTCTACATTATGTTAGCACACTATCTTCATCTCCTCACATAGCAGCACAACCTCTCTAAGCCCATGATCACATTATCAGCACAGTATTCTGTCTCCTCCGAGTTCATCATCTACCCATTGTGTTTCAATCGGTGACAGTTTTTTGTTCTAATGCATTTCTCTAAAGCTTTTACATCCTCCCCTCCCCCCTTTAATCTCGTTATGTATTGGTTTATGCCTTGCCCTCCTGCACAATTCTCTGTTAACGTTGGTTTTAAGCCAGAGCTCAGCCACTGAATGTTACACAAGCATGCTATATTTATTGATTTTTATTCTACAAACTCACTAAAAATATCAAATTCGATTTGAAAAAAATGAAAAGCATGCTACAATTCACGTCTTTCAGCTCATGATGTCCTTAAAGTGGCTTAGTTCACTTCAGTTAAACGGTTTACACTATTACAAGCTTGTCCACGAGTAATGCTATTGATGGTTACTGTTCTAGATTACACTTGATCTGACATCGATTACTACGTCTGTAACTCTGATTCTATTGTTGGCTGAATAATTATCGATCGTTGAGATATTATACATTTCATAGTTACATAACTTTCAGATATTATACATTTCATAGTTACATAACTTTCAGATATTATACATTTCATAGTTACATAACTTTCAGATATTATACATTTCATAGTTATATAACTTTCAGATATTATACATTTCATAGTTATATAACTTTCAGATATTATACATTTAATAGTTACATAACTTTCAGATATTATACATTTCATAGTTATATAACTTTCAGATATTATACATTTCATAGTTATATAACTTTCAGATATTATACATTTCATAGTAATAATTCTTAACGCTGACGGGAATTGGTTTGAATTGATTTCATGATAACCAAATTTTCAGATATCATACATTTCAGTTATCAATCTTTCAAAAATCATATATTTCATAATTAATCAGATTTCTAAAAGCATACATTTCATAGTTACCAAACTAAAGACATTGCTTACTTTTAATAGTCCTGCATTGCTTGCTGTTTATGAGGACAAAAACAAAAAGTTGAATTTCCTCACGAAGGCCTATTCTTGTGTTTTCTTTCCTTAATGAGCTCACACATTCTAGCATCATCCTATAATCATTCACATCCTCAATAACATCACACACTCTATCTAGCATCGTCCTATAATCATTCACATCCTCAATAACATCACACAATCTAGCATCGTCCTCAAAGCATTCAGAAAATCTAGTTGATTTCCTTACGACAATCAATACAAGGTAACTGCGTGAAATGTAACAACAATTGTACTTACGTAAAATACAGGTTTATATAATTGTTTCAGTCAGACACGACAGACTTTAGCTAAAACTAGTGGGTAATGATGTGCAGACAAGAAAAAATACAAATTACAATACACCAATCATATTCAACGTTTCAACTAAAAGGTCTTTATCAAGATACACACAAAACATCAAAAGACGACGAATGAAACAATTATCACAACAAACAAACGTACCAAACGGAAATATGGAAATGAGATCTCAAATTCTCAAACCATTCAGAAACTCTAGTTGATTTCCTTAATGACCTCATACTTTCTTACAACTTGTTAAAATTATTCAAAAACCTGTAGTTTTTATTTCTTACACATTTCTTCCCCGTTGTTTTATGCTCTTGTTTATAACATTTTCTGTTCCTCTACTTATCTCCCTCCAAAATTTGTGTCAAAAAGTGCGTATCAATTTCTCCACATCTGTATACGTTCTATACACCTGATGAGGGTCGCTTATTTTGTCAAGGATCCAGAAATGAAATATTACATCTGGATAAAGCGAAAAACATATTTTTTTTAAATCATTGAATAACATATTTCAGTTTGTGTGTGTGTGTGTGGGGGGGGGGGGGTGCTATACAAACGGACTAGATCACTCGTTCCCCCTCCCCACCATTTCCCTGTCTCAGAACTCTACACTGAATCAAGTTCATCAATAACGATACTTGGTGCCTATGGTAACTTCGGATGAGAAACTCAATTCGATACTTGGTATCGATGGTAGAATCGGATGAGAAACTATTTTTGATACTTGGTATCGATGTAGCATCGGATGAAAAACATATTTCGGAAATTAAGGTAAACTTAGAAGACAGCAGACGGGATTTGAACCAGTTCTGTCAAGCTGACACCGATTCGCTTTACAACTGGAGTCACCACGTTTTCCGAATTCGACCAACCAGCATCCCTCGGAAATTAAGAACAAAGCGGATCAGTAAATGACAATCTGTCACATAATGTAAAGTTTACTGCGTAACAAGAATTTTTTCGTCATAAGTGAAAAGAGATGCTTCTTCAATGCTAAATACATGGTGTCTACGATGTCACTGTGCACTCAAATATATTAGTAGTGATAATACGTCGCATGAATTGTGAGTATTTAGTCTGAATCTGTGTGACGTCATTACATAGCGATTTTATAGATACAGTATAGAAAAAAAATCATACTTTTTGATCAAGTTAACAGATTTCAACATATAATTTGGGTCAAGTTAACAGTTTTCAAAATATGTTTTTGATTAAGTTAACATATTTCAACAAATAGTTTTGGTCAAGTTAACAGATTTCAATAAATAATTTTGGTCTAGTTAATAGCTTTCAATTTATGTTTTTGATAATAATAGATTTTAACAAATAGTTTTGGTCAAGTTAACAGATTACAAGACGTGTTTTCGTCAAGTTAACAGATTTCAAGACGTGTTTTGGTCAAGTGCACAGACGTGTTTTGGTCAAGTGAACAGATTTCAACATATAATTTAGCTAGAGTAAAAGGTTTTAGCATGTTTCCGTCCTCTCCCCCTCGCCAATGTTTTTTTCCATTCTAATTCGGCTATTGAACGTAATTTTTTTCTCAAGAAGAATCCAAAATATGTGTACGCAAACAAGGTGTCTCTTCTACAGTGTAAGCATTACAAACGTTAGATGGCAGGCGTGCTCAAACTATACCCCAGCAGTTAAAATAGGAGAGTGTAGTGTAAATAAACAGGATGAATGTTTAGTTGTTGCTGAGTACAGAGCTAAATTGACACTAATATGTTGTATCCTGTTTTTAATACTGCGATTTAGTCTGTTTTAGTCTATTTTGAAAACAAGTAACCCATTTTGTATTTTAATGATTTACAGTTTCGTGTACACTTTTATGCCATTTGTACCATATACAAATGTTGATTGAAACGTCGTTTTGAAAAGATTGAAAATACGTAGTGGATTGACTTACTTTTACACGAGTTACCAATATGTACTCTGTCTCACTTGATAAAATCTCACGCCACCTTGCATAAAGTACCACTCTCAGCACGTAACTACTAAAAAAATGCTGTAGCTTTATGCCATGATCCTCAAGGTTCTCCTATGTTTTACCATTTTTTGTATGTTCGGTCTCAAAATCCCTCAGGATGTTTCTCATAGCAGAACAATGGTCCAACTAGACTTCCAGCAGTATGTAGTTACAATAATGGGAAGTCCTGTCTGCATTGTTGTATCACCGGATTATTTCCGCACATGGCCCAGCACATCTGATTTGATGGAGAATGAAATCTGATGTAATAATTTAATTTCTCTAGAGTCTTCTGTTTTGTGTGCAGTTAATAATTTCCAACACGAAGTTCTCCCATGCCACTATACAAGGTTGTCAAGCATCTTCTCTTGGTCACTACCTCGCTTGATCTTCAACTTGGCTATTGTCCTAATGTATTCCATCTTGTCTCTTCTCGTCATGTATCCAATGGATGTGGAATTTTATCTGTCTAATTCGAATTAGTAGCTAGCTCTCTTTTTTGAAATAGGTTCTTATAGGTAATATATTCATTATGTTTTAAATATGTTCAAAGTATTCTAAACATTCTTCTATAAAACATCTCTCATTAATATACAAAATAACCCTCGCAGGTTATGTCTCGTTCCGTAGCGAAGTTGCACAGGGCGCGCCTATGACAACAGAGGAATCAGGTACAAACCTTGCCGCAAGCAAGTGTGCATCAAAACCGTTAAAAAAAGTAGTGGAAACCTACTTAACGTATTTATATTACTTAAAAAATCCTTACATTAAAAAAAATAGATTTACTGATAATTTCTGAATATGATATGCTACCAAACGAATATCACATCTATAAAAACAAACACAAACAAATCTATAAGATATTTAAGAGTTTTAAAAACATAATTATCTTGCGCGCTACAACAAAAACAAACTTACAAATATAACGTTTCTGTAATTCATTACACAGTTTTTAATTTTAACATTTCCTTTATAAATACAATGAGTTTAAACTGATCGGTGGCTGAAATTTCAGATCGAAACGTCTTCAAATGTCAAGTCGAAATGGAATCAAATTACAGTTTCGATGTTATTTTAAGAAATGAAGGTTGGAATTAATACTGCTGTTCCGATGAAAACACTTTATATGGTGGATTATTTAGTTTGGCTATGGTGGATTATTTAGTTTGGCTATGGTGGATTATTTAGTTTTTCTATGGTGGATTATTTAGTTTGGCTATGGTGGATTATTTAGTTTGGCTATGGTGGATTATTTAGTTTTTCTATGGTGGATTATTTAGTTTGGCTATGGTGGATTATTTAGTTTGGCTATGGTGGATTATTTAGTTTTTCTATGGTGGATTATTTAGTTTGGCTATGGTGGATTATTTAGTTTGGCTATGGTGGATTATTTAGTTTGGCTATGGTGGATTATTTAGTTTGGCTATGGTGGATTATTTAGTTTGGCTATGGTGGATTATTTAGTTTGGCTATGGTGGATTATTTAGTTTTTCTATGGTGGATTATTTAGTTTGGCTATGGTGGATTATTTAGTTTGGCTATGGTGGATTATTTAGTTTTTCTATGGTGGATTATTTAGTTTTTCTATGGTGGATTATTTAGTTTGGCTATGGTGGATTATTTAGTTTGGCTATGGTGGATTATTTAGTTTTTCTATGGTGGATTATTTAATTTGGCTATGGTGGATTATTTAGTTTGGCTATGGTGGATTATTTAGTTTTTCTATGGTGGATTATTTAGTTTGGCTATGGTGGATTATTTAGTTTGGCTATGGTGGATTATTTAGTTTGGCTATGGTGGATTATTTAGTTTGGCTATGGTGGATTATTTAGTTTGGCTATGGTGGATTATTTAGTTTTTCTATGGTGGATTATTTAGTTTGGCTATGGTGGATTATTTAGTTTGGCTATGGTGGATTATTTAGTTTTTCTATGGTGGATTATTTAGTTTGGCTATGGTGGATTATTTAGTTTGGCTATGGTGGATTATTTAGTTTGGCTATGGTGGATTATTTAGTTTGGCTATGGTGGATTATTTAGTTTTTCTATGGTGGATTATTTAGTTTGGCTATGGTGGATTATTTAGTTTTTCTATGGTGGATTATTTAGTTTTTCTATGGTGGATTATTTAGTTTTTCTATGGTGGATTATTTAGTTTGGCTGTATTTTAAGATGAGGAATTTTTGGTTAAAGTGACGGTAGTTTCGTTTCGTTTCCTACTTGCTCTAATATGATGGAAGCAGATCCTAATCAGGGAGTACCCATCAACCACAGGCATCTATATATAAATGTCATGATATGCGTCACAAAAGGAGTCGTTTCACCCAAAACAACACTAAACGGGATTTCCCTTACAGTAAATACCAAACCCTTCTCCTGAATAGTAGGGCGTGCTGATCTCACGCTTCGTCTGATTATTAATAATCGATGTCATTGATTATTAGTGAATTTGTGGGTAATTTGTGCTGCCAGCCAATGAAAATCAATGAAACAGTAGGATAGGCAAAGATTAATGACGCACAGTGAGTTAAATAAGCAGGACTTTACCGGAGATGGAGTTGGCATACACGAGTCTCATACGTTCTCCAGCTATACTGGGGGGGGGGGAATGGCTAAAATACGGGACATCCTGACAACGCTTCTTGACGATCGATTCTTGTTGTAAAGCCGTAGCATAGCCATATAGAGACAGGCACGAACATAATTTCCTTGAAGATGTACATAATAGTATCACTTATTCGTCCATCGTAGTTGTGGGGGATCATTCACATCAACTTGGATGATGATGATGATGATGGTGATGATGATGATGATGACGTTGATGATGATGACGATGGTGATGATGATGATGATGACAATGGTGATGATGATGATGATACGATGATGATGATGACGATGGTGATGATGATGATGATGACAATGGTGATGATGATGATGACGATGATGATGATGACGATATTGATAATGATGACGATGATGATGATGACGATATTGATGATGATGATGATGATGGTGATGATGATGGTGATTATGTTTGGCGTGCGCTCGGTTGTGACTAATGAGTCATATGTGCGACTGGAAGTATCTATCCCACTCTCAGCTTGTGTGTAAGAGGAACCTGTGGGAGATTGAGCAGCTCTTGCCCTTTATCTATCACATTTTTATTGGACAGTATCGTGTCTGAGGTTCTCTGAAGCTTCTGCACCACTCTTGATTCTGCGACGCCAGCCAGATCTGTCTTGTGCAAGATTCTCCCATGAATGTGTGTCTATGCTAAAATAAATCAGTGATGTCTTAATAGTATCTTTAAACCGCTTCTTCTTTCCTCCGGCCCTCATTCTGGAGTTCTCAATATAACAATTTTTTTGGTAAACAAAGATCTTTCATGGGAACCATGTGTCTTGCCCAGCGTGTCTGCGCCTTCATCAACATTGTGTGTACGCTTAAAGGATTTAGATTCATCAGTAATTTCACTGTCAGGTACTTATCCCACCATTGTATGTGAAGTATATTGTATGTGAAGTATATTGTATGTGAAGTATATTGTATGTGAAGTATACTGTATGTGAAGTATATTGTATGTGAAGTATACTGTATGTGAAGTATATTGTATGTGAAGTATATTGTATGTGAAGTATATTGTATGTGAAGTATACTGTATGTGAAGTATACTGTATGTGAAGTATATTGTATGTGAAGTATATTGTATGTGAAGTATATTGTATGTGAAGTATACTGTATGTGAAGTATACTGTATGTGAAGTATATTGTATGTGAAGTATATTGTATGTGAAGTATATTGTATGTGAAGTATATTGTATGTGAAGTATATTGTATGTGAAGTATATTGTATGTGAAGTATACTGTATGTGAAGTATACTGTATGTGAAGTATATTGTATGTGAAGTATATTGTATGTGAAGTATATTGTATGTGAAGTATTTTGAATGTGAAGTATATTGCAATGGTAGCGTAGGTGGATATGGTTGTGTTTTCCAGCGTGTCTGGTGTATACCGTCCATGTTTCATATGCATAAATTAGTGACACTAATTTTCCCTGGTAAACTATCAGTTTTGGTGGTAATCGTTATTCCCCTTCTGTCCCATACGTTATTTTGCGCAGTGTTTCACATGTCAACTAACTGTCGTTATTCTGATGTGTACATTCCAACCGATGTTTACAGCTGGTGAGAGAGTGCTGCTCAGGTAGGTGGAAGTATTGATTGTTTGAAGCTATACACCGGTTAATATTATAATAATAAGCTATATATGAAACAGTTAATATTATAATAATAAGCTATATATGAAACAGTTAATATTTGAGTACTAAGCTATATATAAAAGAGTTAATATTAGATTACTAAGTTATATATCAAACAGTTAATATTAGATTACTAAGCTATATATGAAACAGTTAATATTAGATTACTAAGCTATATATGAAAGAGTTAATATTAGATTACTAAGCTATATATCAAACAGTTAATATTAGATTACTAAGCTATATATGAAAGAGTTAATATTAGATTACTAAGCTATATATGAAACAGTTAATATTAGATTACTAAGCTATATATGAAACAGTTAATATTAGATTACTAAGCTATATATCAAACAGTTAATATTAGATTACTAAGCTATATATCAAACAGTTAATAGTAGATTACTAAGCTATATATCAAACAGTTAATATTAGATTACTAAGCTATATATGAAACAGTTAATATTAGATTACTAAGCTATATATGAAAGAGTTAATATTAGATTACTAAGCTATATATCAAACAGTTAATATTAGATTACTAAGCTATATATCAAACAGTTAATATTAGATTACTAAGCTATATATCAAACAGTTAATATTAGATTACTAAATATTTTATATATGAAACATACATTAATATTTGTGTATTATATTTTAATAACAATATTTAGTGTACATTTGAAAATAAATAAATCAAGTCTTTTCTCAATTATACAGTTCTGTGGACTCCCACGAGAGCATTCATTAAAAGTGACGCTATTAAAATTGTATGTTATTGTCCAAATCAACCAGCACTGACGAACATGGGCATAGGAAAATGTTGAGGGTGGTGGAAGAAGAGAAGGCCAAAAGAAAGCAAGGATTAATAATTTTAAAGAGTGGACAAAATTAAGGTTTTCCACACTTAAACAAGGAACTGAAAACAGAGAAGCCTGGCGTAATTTTGGTGTTGATGTTTCCACAGTGGCCCCCTTACTGCCGGCCCTGAAGAGTTATGCGTTTGATGATGATTATGCTTATTATTGGCCACTTTGTATATACGCTTTATATAGGGCGACAGCCAATGAAAATCAGGCATAAGTCAAATAGCGTTACATTTGAAGGATGACCTCGATGTCTTTGTGGCTGAATAATTTACTAGGGACTTGACTAGATATTCTCAGTTTTCATAAAAAGTTATTCTATACACGCTTCTCATAACACTATTTCATTAAATGAACTCACGAGGGATCGTTTAACGAGAACACTCGTGTAACCATCAGTAAACACAACGTCTACTAACCGGAGAAATACGGGAGTACCTGACGGATAAAACCGTTCTGTGTTGGAAGTATTATTTCATATGTTCCATCTCTAAACCATCTCATCTGCGAATGTCAACATTAACTGACACGACTGACACGAAATGTTTACCAACGTGAACATCTAACTTTACAATCTGTGTTATCCATTAATAGGATATATATATATCCACTTCAGAACGGACATCATCCAGTATTTACATACTATATTAAGATTGCCATTGCCCATCGTCTATCGATCTTTTTCGTCTCGCCTCTCATAGATCAAATACAGAAGCACGTCTCCACACAAAGGTTTTCTTTAATGAATCTTGCTATCTTTTATTATCTCGTTTCAGTTCAAACTTCTATCATTTTCTTTCTAGGTCAGATAAGATGATGTTCCGTCTCCGTAATGAAATATGATTGTAACGAATCTCCAATGCTCTTATTTCTTTACTTGGTGGTCATCATCATCAGGTGCTGGCGTAGGCTATCATGACTCTCCACAGCTCTCTATCTCCAACATTATGTATCAAGATCGTTGTTGTTTCCCTGCCGTGCTAGGTTGTCAAACTGTCTAATATTTTCTCACGTTGTCGCCCTCTGTTTCTGCTGCCTTCAATTTTGCCTGTTGTGACTATGTTCTCCAAACCTCCCTGTCTCATGAAGTGGCAAAACAATGAAGATTGTCTTTTTCTTCTATTACTGATTAAGGATCCGTTTCACATTTGACCCTTTCAACATCTCTACATTTTTTTTCTGGCAGTACATGGTATTCTCAACATTCTTCTATAGTTTGAGCGTTATTCGGTCAGCCGTCACTGAAGGATTATTTATTATCGTATTATGTGTTATTGAAAGTGAATAGATACCAAGTGAAATATGCAGAAAATTCCTTGTGTGTTTTCTATTGTGTTAATTTGAATTTTCCTGGAGTGGAGTCGAAGTTTAGGAGTTTAGACGTCAATGGTGGCGTCATGATGTTCGCTAGGCGCGAACAAGGAAGCGACCGATAGCCACCGGTATAAGTGGTAGCTCTGCAACTGGTCATGGTGAGGCTCCCATTTGTCCCGACATAAAGTATTGTCAAAGGCAGCGGATATAAATGGACATCCCCCATATGGATGTGGAAAGAAACGGAAGCTACCACATTATTTTCCCGAGAAGAAAGTCATGACGACTTGTTGGTACACTCGCATAAACTGCAATTAATCAAACATCTTGATGTTTCCTTCTCTCATTGCCAACATCTTGATGTTTCCTTCTCTCATTTCCAGCATCTTGATGTTTCCTTCTCTCATTGCCAGCATCTTGATCGTCAACTTTCAACTATACCTTACTCTTGACAAGATTCATCTAAGACGGATGAATGACAAGCAGAAATCTTTAAGGAGGTCTAAAAAAAATGAAGGTTCTCAAGCTGATTTTGTATGTGCATCAGCCCAGTAGATAAGTGATGGAGTGTAAACGCCGCGGTGACTATGTAAGATGTGCGGCACCCGAAAAGACGTGGATGAGGTTTTTCTTAAGATAAACCCCCACTTCTCCCCCCCCCCCTGAAAAGATCATATCTATGACACTAATGTAGACACTATGATTTATGACATATCTAGGCTGAGATTAACGTCAGGAAGACTGGCTTCTGAACAGCATATTAATAAAAAGCTAGTTTTTTCGGTCACATTAAGAGACACGACGGCATGTAGAGAGTGTTACTGGAGGGGATGATAGAAGGCGACAAGGGCAAAGGCCACCCAAGACGCCGTTGGACAAAAGACATTCAGGAATGCCTGCGCATGTCACTGGAAAAGGCTCAAGACCGCGGAGAATTCAAGAGATGCACAGGAAAGGCTACGTTTTGAAAAGAATATGTCACTTGATGATGATAGGCTGAGATTGGAGGAGACATTCTGATTTATGAGACATCTAGGCTGAGATTAAAGTAATTAGAGAAGTAAATGTATTGTTGAATGCGTATATTGCAAAATAAGATTTTAAAAGTGTGAATAAATGTCTTTCAACAGTGGAGAACCTCTGCCCAGGCAAACTATGCCATCTTGTTCATAAATACAGTGGAGAACCTCTGCCCAGGCAAACTAAACAGCAGCATACGCCCCATATCTCGGAGCGTGCCCATGTCAGGGGACGAAATGGTATATCGTACACGAAAACATTTTTAAAATTAATTTGTGTGTGCAATATTACCAAAAAGCGTCCCAGACTGTTAACATTGCCGGTTCCCCGGTTCTTTAAGTCAGGCCCTGTACTTTGTACACACTCGTGAAATTTGGAACAAGGAAATGAGATTTGACTAATCATTGGTAACACACACACACACATCGACAATTTCAACCAAAAGATCTTA
Organism: Meghimatium bilineatum; assembly: GCA_034231615.1. NCBI lineage: Eukaryota > Metazoa > Mollusca > Gastropoda > Stylommatophora > Philomycidae > Meghimatium > Meghimatium bilineatum. The sequence goes on from CM067301.1 coordinate 2,304,333, forward strand.
ATCAAGAAGACACAACATTATATGATACACGTATAAGAACAGCATTGCCCTCGTTCACATAACAATGGCAGTGCTAAGCACATCAGAACAGTAAAAAAATTAGAAGTCCTTGAGGCAGTTATTATATGTTATCTTTTCAATATATATACACACACATAAGATAACAGGAAATGACAAAATCGTGTAATAGATAACGTGCTCGATAAAATAACAATAATAATAACAATAACAACAACATAAACGACAGAAAAAACTTCGTAGAGAATCATACAAAACCAGAGACATTGCCAGCTTTTGTCATTCGTGAAAGCCATTAAGTTAAAAAAAATGGTTTATATACAAAAAATAAACCACGAAATGCTTTTATGCCCTGAGAAATCAGACATGGCAAGAGAAAATATGCAAAAGGGACTTGTCGTCAAATTCTGTTGTCTTCAAGCCTAGATTTTTGAGTTTTTTTCCCATATAGTTAACGTATATTTTCGTTTTGGCTTATCTAATTTGGCCCTACACACACACACTCTCTCTCTCTGTCTCCCATTCATACTCATTTTCTCTCGCTCACTCGTGAACCAAGGAGTATAAATGCATCAATTTCTATTTGCCTTTCTTTCTATCTTCCAATTTTATATTCCGAAATTCTACTTTCACATTTTTTCAATCTCTATTCCTGCTCGCACGGCTTTGTGGCGTCGTTGTACAGAGCTCTTCTATGATGTGCCAGGTGCCCGGTTGGAATCCCTCAGCAAGAAATTGTGCAACCGGACCGTTCAGAAAGCAATGGCAAACTACTAAACGTATTTATATTGCCCATTTATTGATATCTCTCTTTATCTCTCATAAATAAAATCACTGCATTTACAGAAGAAACCAAGTGCACTGGGAAAATACGGCTGTGGTAACACGGAGGAAATGAAATTTAAACGGGCGTCGTCCCCTTGGAAGATTTATAAAAATTGTGAATCTAGGGCAAATCAAGCTTGCATTCCATTTTTAGTTTATTGTCCGGAACATGAGAATATAACAGACCTGATGTGAAATAGTTCTGATCAACTGACAACTATTTGCCTTGTTATTTAAGTGAACACCTTTTTTCCGAAATCAGCCAATAATTCTCTAAGAAGTGGGTTTTAAAAAACGCCAGGAAATAATATAAGTAGAAGATCACTGACACGGAAACCTGTATGTATAGTATGTCTAGTGGGCCATTGGTGAGACCCACAGACGCAACCACATGCGTGATTATCAGTTGTGCGCGATACACATTACACACAAAACATAACATACACAATAATAGATTCAGTCGGTCCAGCCAAAACGAACGACGTACAACAGTTCCTCCTGTCAGGTAGTATATAGACTGAAGTAAGTTCTTAATTTAGGTTCGGTATCACGGTTTCCATCACATAATCAGAATGACATCAAAATCTTGCTGAAAACGGATGCGTCCAACCGAAAGGAGCATAAATCGCATCCAAGCTATAAAACAGAACAAAATACGTTCAGTTCTCAGGAATACATCTTGATAACCAGCAGGAAGTCACATAACGAACGCAGAAGAAGAATAAGATAAGTGAACTTATCACAATATACACATTTCATAGTTGAAACTTATCGATGTTACTTAACACACAGTATTTGTGTGTGTCGTTCACAAACATTAAAGAGATACAAAATAGATGCAATAAAACATACCAGATCATTGGACAGATGACACGTATTTTCAAGAACAAAAATGAAGACACTAAATTTGCATTATATAAGACTATTATTATTCCATCACTATGCTACCAGTGCCAAACCTGGACAATGACAGCACAAGACAAAAGAAAAATAGTGACAACAGAAATAACATGTCTACGAAGAATACTCGGAGTGTCATTAAGAGATAGAATTAGAAACGATAACATCAGACAGATAACCAAAAAAATACCAATATTGGAACACATCAAAAGACAACAGATCAAGGGGTTTTCACACACTTCCAGACTATCGACAGATAGCATGCCACAGATGGCCATGACACATAGACATAACAGTTATAAAGCCAGAGGCTTTATAAGATTCATCACAGAAATCAAAGAAGGCACAGGAACAAACTTACAAACAGCGCACAAGAAGGCCATCTCCAGAGAAACCTTTTATCCCTGACGCCGCAAGGCAAACAAGGGTCACATCATATAGATAGACAGATAGTTCACAAACATAACTGTCTTCATTTCTAGCTTTTTTATGCCTATCTATCGTGAACCAAACAACTCTAAAACTTTTTTATTCTAGCTTTTTTAGGACTTTATCGTGAGCCAATCAATTTTAGAACTTTTTTATTCTAGCTTTTTTTTTTAGGAATGTCTATCGTGAACAAAACAACTCTACAACAAGCACTTCCAGGCTTCTCTTCATTACGCTGTGACAGGTTGACAGCTTCCAGACCAGGAAACCAAATTCAAGTCGCAATTTTTTTTTGTTTTGTTTTTAAAACGCTGTATTTTCTTCACACCTGTCTCTCATGTGTGCTTGTCTTATCATCATCAGGTGCTGACTGGCGTAGACGATTATAAATAACTTTCTTTATTTTTAGTTCTTTTACCAGGGTTCGTTGTTGATTGTTTGTCATGCCACGATGTCAGACTATCTAATATTTTCTCAAGCTGTCGTCCTCAATCGCTCTTGCCTTCTATCTTGTTTGCTGTAACTACTTTCTCCAGAACAACCCGTCTCATAACATGTCAAAAAACATTAATATTGCCTCTTAATTCCTCATATTTCTAAGTAACCCGCATCTCACATGTGTCCCTTTCAGCCCCTCCTTGTAACTCTTTCTAGTTGCCCACGGACTTTCAGCATTATTCTACAGAACTGCATCTCTCTTGCCTCCAATTTTCCACGATCCTGTTTATCTATTGTCCACGACCCGCATCCATATGTTAGACTACTCGTAACTCTGAAGAACTCGATTCATCGCCTCTATTGACAGGAACATATTACACACTATATTCTTAATTTTTATGAAAGTTGTCGTTGCCTGCCTGTGTATTACCTCCCGTTAAACTTGTTCTATCGAATGGTACCTTTGTCACAAAATATTAGATTTAGTGAACCTATTTGAGTATTAAAACATTCACTTTGAGAATTAAGACATTCACTTTGAGAATTAAGACATTCTCTTTGAGTATTAAGACATTCACTTTGAGAATTAAGACATTCACTTTGAGAATTAAGACATTCACTTTGAGAATTAAGACATTCACTTTGAGAATTAAGACATTCACTTAGAGAATTAAGACATTCACTTTGAGAATTAAGACATTCACTTTGAGAATCAAGACATTCACTTTGAGAATCAAGACATTCACTTTGAGAATTAAGACATTCACTTTGAGAATCAAGACATTCTCTTTGAGTATTAAGACATTCATTTTGAGTATTAAGACATTCACTTTGATTTTACATGCTGGGGGAATTGTGTTTCTTACAACCATCACATCTGACGTCTTGTTATTCACTAACATTCCTTTTCATTCTGCTATTACTGTTTTGTTTAGTTCTTGTAGACCTTTAGTTCTTGTAGACCTTTAGTTCCTGTAGACCTTTAGTTCTTGTAGACCTTTAGTTCTTGTAGACCTTTAGTTCCTGTAGACATTTAGTTCCTGTAGACCTTTAGTTCTTGTAGACCTTTAGTTCTTGTAGACCTTTAGTTCCTGTAGATCTTTAGTTCTTGTAGACCTTTAGTTCCTGTAGACCTTTAGTTCTTGTAGACCTTTAGTTCCTGTAGATCTTTAGTTCTTGTATATCTTTAGTTCATGTATATCTTTAGTTCATGTAGACCTTTAGTTCCTGTAGATGTTTAGTTCTTGTAGACCTTTAGTTCATGTAGACCTTTAGTTCTTTTAGACCTTTAGTTCCCGTAGACCTTTAGTTCCTGTAGACATTTAGTTCTTGTAGACCTTTAGTTCCTGTAGTCCTTTAGTTCCTGTAGATCTTTAGTTCATGTATATCTTTAGTTCATGTATATCTTTAGTTCCTGTAGATCTTTAGTTCTCGTAGATCTTTAGTTCCTGTGGATCTTTAGTTCCTGTAGATCCTTAGTAAAACAAGAATATGTGACTTACATCATCAGAAAACGCCACTGGACATACATCGGCCAGTACTTAGAATGAAGGAAGACATAATTCCACGACAATCCTTCATATGGACACCAGACAGGATAAGAAAAAAGGTAAGACCAAAAACAACGATCAGAAGAACATTTATGAATGAATTAAAATCAACAGGCATAAATGCACAAGACCTGCAATTTCTAGCAACTGACCGACACGTATGGAGAACTATGACATACGCCATATGTGCCAAACTTGGGAAAAGAGGAACGGACTGACTGAGATCTTTAGTTATTGTAGATCTTTAATTCCTGTAGATCTTTAGGTCTTCTAGATCTTTAGTTCTAGTAGATCTTTAGTTCCCGTGGATCTTTAGTTCCTGTAGATCTTTAGTTCTTGTAGAACTTTCTCTGACTTTAGGAAATCACAACGTTGATTACGCGACCAAAATTAGAAGTTGTGTAAGCAGTGACGTCATCTACCAAAACCTGTTTGGGATATAAATAACAAATTGTTTGTTCATTATCACTTTGACTACAAGTACCGAACATTTCATGAATTCATTCATGCATATTTATACCAGGGAGTTTTTTCCCCTAAAGATTTCGTGCTATCATAGACAGATTGTGAGTCTCATTAGTCTGTAGTTCTAGACATTGGTGCTGTCCTGATTGTGGGATTTGTATCATGGTTGCTTCCCTGCAAGTCTGTGGAATTTTGCCTGTAGTCCCTACGAATTTTTACATACGTTTCGTGATTCCTTTAAATGTTTTTGTTATGATTCTCATTAACTACAAGCGGCGAAACTCGTGTTTCCAATGCCTATTGGAGATTTTTCCAGAACTTCTTTTCATACTGTAGACTTCAACTTTCATCGTTATACAATACTTTAAGAACAAAACCAGCTCTTCTGACTATCTAGAAACCAGTAACCCATCGGGTTCGTAGGGCAATCACATTTGATGCATCCACACGCACAGTGATCTAGCGATTTCTTTCTTCAACGATGCAGACGAGTGAAGAAACATTTTGTCCCGTCCAGTAATCTTTACACCCAGAACTAAAAACCAGAACACGGTTGCCACATTGGGGTTAGATCATGACCATCTAATATATAAGACATACTGGCTAATGGGAAATGAAGTAATTCTTAGTGACTCATTTAACTATTACAGCGATTTTATGTGCTCACTATGATTATATTTTGTGTGACAACCAATGAAAATCAAGAAAATAGGCAAATAAGTCATTATATGAGGCTTGATTTCCCACTATCCAATAGGTCTTATATTTCCGAGGTAAGTCATAGACTCAGGGATAGAAAACTTCCTCTAAAAGCAGTGCATACCATGAGACTTGAAGTTTTTTGGTCTAGAAAGAAAGATCTGGGGAAAATCCCTTCCTTTTGTGCGCATAGGAAACAGAAGATGCAGCCCTCGCAACTCTTGGGAAACAATACAAAACAGAACAGATATTCCTCTAAGCTTACAGATTCGACCAGATTTACCAGCGAGCATCTTTTTATGTTTTTAGTACATCTGTCTAATATATATCGAGATGAATAACATATATACAGTTGAAGACGGATATGTCGGGTCATTGGCATAATTAAAATTGCGACACAATGCATTTTCATTCTCTGGACTACATCCTGCTGGGTATTTGGTAGAATCATTGTCCTGCTAAAAGGGAGATCCCGCAGGAGTTTGAGAACATTGTCATGCTGTAAGGGAGATCCAGCGGGAGTTCGAGAACATTGTCCTGCTATAAGAGAGATCCAGTAGGAGTTTCAGAACATTGTCCTGCTACAAGAGAGATACAGTGGGAGTTTGAGAACATTGTCCTGGTACAAGAGAGATCCCGCGGGAGTTTGAGAACATTGTCCTGCTATAAGAGAGATCCAGCGGGAGTTTGAGAACATTGTCCTGCTATAAGAGAGATCCAGTGGGAGTTTGAGAACATTGTCCTGCTATAAGAGAGATCCAGTGGGAGTTTGAGAACATTGTCCTGGTACAAGAGAGATCCAGCGGGAGTTTGAGAACATTGTTCTGCTATAAGAGAGATCCAGCTGGAGTTTGAGAACATTGTCCTGCTATAAGAGAGATCCAGCGGGAGTTTGAGAACATTGTCCTGCTATAAGAGAGATCCAGCGGGAGTTTGAGAACATTGTCCTGCTATAAGAGAGATCCCGCGGGAGTTTGAGAACATTGTCCTGCTATAAGAGAGATCCAGCGGGAGTTTGAGAACATTGTCCTGCTATAAGAGAGATCCAGCGGGAGTTTGAGAACATTGTCCTGCTATAAGAGAGATCCAGCGGGGAGTTTGAGAACATTGTCCTGCTATAAGAGAGATCCAGCGGGAGTTTGAGAACATTGTCCTGCTATAAGAGAGATCCAGCGGGAGTTTGAGAACATTGTCCTGCTATAAGAGAGATCCAGCGGGAGTTTGAGAACATTGTCCTGCTATAAGAGAGATCCAGCGGGAGTTTGAGAACATTGTCCTGCTATAAGAGAGATCCAGCGGGAGTTTGAGAACATTGTCCTGCTATAAGAGAGATCCAGCGGGAGTTTGAGAACATTGTCCTGCTATAGGAGAGATCCAGCGGGAGTTTGAGAACATTGTCCTGCTATAAGAGAGATCCAGCGGGAGTTTGAGAACACTGTCCTGCTATAAGAGATATACAGTGGGAGTTTGAGAACATTGTCCTGCTATAAGAGAGATCCAGCGGGAGTTTTAGAACATTGTCCTGCTATAAGAGATCCAGTGGGAGTTTGAGAACATTGTCCTGCTATAAGAGAGATACAGTGGGAGTTTGAGAACATTGTCCAGCTATAAGAGAGATCCAGCGGGAGTTTGAGAACATTGCCCTGCTATAAGAAAGATCCAGCAGGAGTTTGAGAACATTGTCCTGCTATAAGAGATCCAGTGGGAGTTTGAGAACATTGTCCTGCTATAAGGGAGATCCAGCGGGAGTTTGAGAACATTGTCCTGCTATAAGGGAGATCCAGCGGGAGTTTGAGAACATTGTCCTGCTATAAGGGAGATCCAGCGGGAGTTTGAGAACATTGTCCTGCTATAAGGGAGATCCAGTGGGAGTTTGAGAACATTGTCCTGCTACAAGAGAGTTCCAGCGGGAGTTTGAGAATGAACTATAAAGAAGAAAAATAATATATATCATACAGACATATTAGTTAATTATAATATATATATATATAGGAGGCGGTACGATCAAAGACAAATCATATTTTCCGGAAATCGTCATTCTTTTGTAGAAATTTGAACGCTTCATTGAATCCAAGAATGCTCTTAACGTCATGTCAAATCAACTACATTCTTCCTTTGTTTCGTTTCCCTTTTCATCAAATTTCCTCAGAGAATACTTTTGAAATCCGGAACAAAATTCCCGATAATGCACTAAGGAAGAAGTGGGAAAAATTCGTGCATTTCTTGCAAGTCGTATAACTGATGAGAAATGTCTTCGTCAAATTTAGAACCAATATTTTTCTGTCTGATGGCAATGGCCAATTTTGTGTCATTTATGTTTCTCTAGTCTTGCGAGATGGGATTCAGAAGAGAAGATTAGTAGAATGATTCAACAGAAAAGACAGTGCATTCTTGTGTTCTTGCGAACGACAGACTTGTTCTTTGTTGTTGATAGAATATTTCTAGAACACTCCTGGGCTTGCTCGGGTATCATTTCCGAGAAGCATGCTTTTCTGTTAGAGTTGGACATTAAACGCAGACACGGACAGAAGGATTCAGGTTTTTGAATATAAGAGATACAGACATTTGTTAAACATTTGAATATAAGACATACAGACATTTGTTAAACATTTGAATATAAGAGTACAGACATTTGTTAAAGATTGGTTACATAGATCACAAGACAAATATATCCGTCCGGCAGCAATTAAACACATTTTCAGGATATTAAAAACCACCTTTTTAAAAAGTGGTAAATTAGTTTGGTTTGAAAATATAACAAGACACAACCCGCTTTCATAACTTATTTTGTAAGGAGTAGTTCAAGGTACAATGAGAATAGGCGGAAGGAAGAAATCAATGAATGATCTTGTCATGACGTATCTATATTCACCCACACAGCTGAGAACATAATGGTTTGTTAAACTTTTCGTGTGAATGTCACCAATCCTGCACTCTACAACCACGACATGGTCTTCTCCTATTAGTATCTTCGTTAAATTTTTTATATTTACAGTGCGTGTCCGAATGGTTAGAGCACTGGTCTAACAATCATGGGGTTTATTTTTTTAATTGATGCTGGAATTGTATTTCTCTTTCCTGGGTAGAATTAGACATGATGTGTCCTATCCCTGACATCTCTTCAATTAATATTTCTAGATAAACTAGCACAAGGAATACAAGAAATACCATCAGTGAAACAACTACAGAAACTAGCACCAGGAATACAAGAAATACCATCAGTGAAACAACTACAGAAACTAGCACAAGGAATACAAGAAATACCATCAGTGAAACAACTACAGAAACTAGCACAAGGAATACAAGAAATACCATCAGTGAAACAACTACAGAAACTAGCACAAGGAATACAAGAAATACCATCAGTGAAACAACTACAGAAACTAGCACCAGGAATACAAGAAATACCATCAGTGAAACAACTACAGAAACTAGCACAAGGAATACAAGAAATACCATCAGTGAAACAACTACAGAAACTAGCACAAGGAATACAAGAAATACCATCAGTGAAACAACTACAGAAACTAGCACAAAGAATACAAGAAATACCATCAGTGAAACAACTACAGAAACTAGCACAAAGAATACAAGAAATACCATCAGTGAAACAACTACAGAAACTAGCACAAGGAATACAAGAAATACCATCAGTGAAACAACTACAGAAACTAGCACAAGGAATACAAGAAATACCATCAGTGAAACAACTACAGAAACTAGCACCAGGAATACAAGAAATACCATCAGTGAAACAACTACAGAAACTAGCACAAGGAATACAAGAAATACCATCAGTGAAACAACTACAGAAACTAGCACAAGGAATACAAGAAATACCATCAGTGAAAAAACTACAGAAACTAGCACAAGGAATACAAGAAATACCATCAGTGAAACAACTACAGAAACTAGCACAAGGAATACAAGAAATACCATCAGTGAAAAAACTACAGAAACTAGCACAAGGAATACAAGAAATACCATCAGTGAAACAACTACAGAAACTAGCACAAGGAATACAAGAAATACCATCAGTGAAAAAACTACAGAAACTAGCACAAGGAATACAAGAAATACCATCAGTGAAACAACTACAGAAACTAGCACAAGGAATACAAGAAATACCATCAGTGAAACAACTACAGAAACTAGCACAAGGAATACAAGAAATACCATCAGTGAAACAACTACAGTTCACTCATCAACCCGAGATCATGTGACACCAGAACTAAGATACGCTGATGAAACATCATTAATAACAGCAAGAAAATTCTCACTCCATATATATATAAGGCCCGCCGAAGACGGATGTGTCGGGCCCTTGGCGCAAATAAAACGGCGACACAACGCATTTCCATTCTCTGAACTACTTCCTTCTGGAAATCTAATAGGACCATTGTCCTGCTACAAGAGAGATCCAGTGGTAGTTTGAGAATGAACGCTGAAGAAGAAGAAGAAGATATATATAGTTACAGCTAGTAGACGTGGTGGCATGATTACCTTGACCACGACCTCCAATACTTTTGATGATAATAGCTCTCATAAAACTATGATACAAGACATTCAGTTTTCCGGACTACATCCTGCTAGCCAGTAGGAGTTTGAGAAGCAACGAAGAAATGAAAAACCAAATTAAATTCAAGTCCAGGGTTGAAAGCAGCGATCCTCGCCTAGAAGCATATGTTTTTAAACTTAAGAGAAAAGTTGCCATCATCCATGTATCCTGTCTACAAATTCAATAACTGCATATATTTAATACTACCCGTCTACTGGAAGCGACGACATGCCACTATAAGAAGCGCGACTGATCCAAATGCAAAGGATGCTTGTTCTTCACAGCGCAAGACATCGGACGTTCGAATTCGTTTGCAAAGAAGGAGCTTTCGTAGCACTGCTTGTATCAGTTGCGTGATTACAGGTGAAATCGGATGTTCTTGTTGTAGTGTGAAGTCTTTTCCAATGAACGGGAGGTTTAATTAACATATCTCTAAATGTTCATAAATTAACTAAAATATTAGTGGAGGAGGAGACGGTCTGAAAGTAGTCAGATGTTGAGAAGGGAGGTAATGACCAAAAGCTAATGTCAACAATACTGTATTTGCTGACCCATCCGCAGTGATGTTACATCTAGCATTCCCCATTACCTAGGAGTCTCCCACAAAAGACAGAGGTACAATGTCCGTTGGCCTCCACCTCTTCTTCTTTATCCATTGAGATTCTGTGATAGAAGACAAAAGTAAGAAAAAGAGACAGGATATGACAACGGAAATTTTCTCACAGGCGACATGTTTTCAGTATATCCCCTGAATTTCCTTTGTTGCCTCCTGCTACATCTATTGAAAGAAGACAGTGACATTATTCTTTACACCCTGAACTAGAGCCAATGCCCCGGTTTCCTCACGGGCGGTGTAACCTAAACCCACCGAATAGTGTTTTAAAACTTTAGATTTAAAGTTAGGCACAATTATACTTCCAGCTTCATTGCCAAATCAACGTGAAGGATCCATTTCTCTTCTCATTGAACATGGAGCTAATTCAGGCAATTTAGAATTGTCAGACAGACTTATTCAGTCACAATCCTCGACAACCCAATTTGGTCAGTATAACTGTAACAAGACCCTAGGGTCAGCAATAAATCTTACACATAACATCTCCACCTCGAGATGTGGTTACTCCCCAGTGCCCAATTTCGCAGCGCTAAGTCCATTGATAGGTCTAACCGTTAAATAGACAAAAACCCACGACAAGGCCTAATTGTTCACTTTGAAATATAACGCCGGAGATAAATTAGACTCTAGAAAATGATGTTATTTTTGTTGATTAGAAACGCTTATTTTCGTATTCCGGTAAATCCTTGCAAATCCACACCGATTTACAAATAATTGCCACATATTCTACATTTTGTTCAAACTTTAAAACAAGAATACCAATACAGCCAATACAATCGATATCATTGATCAATAGAGCCAATAGAATCGATATCATTGATCACCAGATATGTTTATATGTGCACAATCTCATTTAGCAGATTTTAGCAGATCTTTTTATGTGCTCAAATATTTTATGAATCTTGTTTAGATCACTTTAGTTGTTCTGTTTGACTTCCAATCTGTACACGAAATTTGTATTTGTTTCTTGCAATGAAATTATACCTATTCTTCTGGACATCCACATCTGAAAGGCATCAAGTGTCTTGTAGAAATGTTCAAGAGCTATGTTTTGTATATCCTGGTATAATTGAACTCAGAGCCGTAGTTAAATCTTCGATTAGGAATGGGGAAGGGGGTATTCACCTAGAACAAAGAACAATGAACAGGATACAGCCAATAGAGTAAGAGACAACACAGTAAGAGACAACAGATATTGGAGATTGCAATAACCTTTGTTGCGGAGACGGCACTTGGTGATGATATAATTCCAACAAAATCATTGACATATGATATCCAATCCATATATGATATCCAAACAGCATATGATATACAAGTCACACATGATATCCAAGTCACACATGATTTGATTTCCAAGCCAAATGTAATACCCAAGACACATATGATATCCACGCCGCATTTGATATCCAAGAGAGATATGATATCCAAACCACGTGATAAACAAGCTACATATGGTATCAGAGCTATATATGGTATCCAAGTCACATATGATATCCAAGCCAAATATGATATCCAAGCCAAATATGATATCCAAGCCACATATGATATCCGAGACACATATTATATCCAAGTCACGTATGCTACCCAAGCCACGTATTATACCCAAGTCCCACATGATATCCCAGTTACACATGATATCCAAGCTAAACATGATATCTAAGCCACATATGATATACAATCTACACATGATATCCAAGCCACTAGAGTAAATCCCTTAAGTTTGAAAGTACCGGTTCACAACTTATACTCAAACTGAAACAGATCAATTTAAACTTTTCAAAATCTGCAATGAAAGTCTAATAGAATAATATTTCTAATGAAAAAGTCTCTGTATTGGAAATAAAAGAAGCGAAATTGTATTTTCTGTAAGGACACTCAAAAACGCAAAAGGTTGAGTGAATACTATCCTGTTGCAAATTACTCCAGAGATTAACTTCAAAGTTTACTGATTGGCTGTTTGATTTGATTTTGCCAGGTAAGATAGTCAAAGATTTTGAAGATGTGAAGAATTGTAACTTATGGTTTAATCCAATAGACTTGTGTTTCACCTGGTGTAGAAGGATAAGTGGGATGGATAGGTTCATTGTGACCTTCATCAACATCATCATCATCATCATCATCATCATCAAGTCCCATCTCCGCAAAGAGGGTTGGCTGCAACATGCCTCCATCATCCCCTGTCTCTTAATTTAGTGGTGCACTCTGCTAGACTGTAACCTGTCTTTCTTATAATGTTACTCTCTCACTTGTATCTCTGCCTATCTCTTGCTCTCTTTCCTTCAACGTTACCCTCAAGTGAGGTCTTCAACGAGGTGTAATGTCCTTTAAAGTGTCCACAATATATTACTTGCCTGTTTTTTAAAATTTCCTTTAATAATTCTTTCTTTATATTAAGCATTTTTAGAACCTGTTAGTTTTCTTCTCTTTACATGATGTTCTCCGTATTCGTCTATATATCTACATCTCAAAGGCATCAGTTATGTCTTCTAATTGTTTGTCCATGTTACTGAGTCATACACTAATGCAGAATAGATGTAGCATTGTGACCTTAAATAAGTTATATATTATATATTTATTGCGTTATGAATGCTAGAAGCTAAAAGAATAACATAAATGGCTTAAAGTACTTTTAGTGGGCATGAAGAAAAGATTCACATCTAAACAAATCACACACTAAAAATGAGAATTATAAAATGTTACACCATTTCTATATTAATGTATGGATCAGAAGCATGGACAATGAAGACATAACTAAAAGACAGGATTGATACCTTTGCAAGAAGGATAAATAGAAAAATAGAGAGAACTTCATGGAAAGAGAAGAAAATGAACAGAGAGATTCTAACAACATTTCGTATGAAGAAATAATTAAAAAAAACATAAACATCTCTATTTTCGTCATAACAATTTTTGAATTGTTTTTCCCTGGTAATATAAAATTGTGTTGAACGTCATAATCACGTCAGAGACAGGTAGTAAAATATGAAATTCAATACGCAGGTTGGGTAAATTAAAAACTTAATGCTATTGAATATCCATTTATTTAGACGAAACAATGAATAATACATCTCGTGAGATGCATATTATAATTCAGATATTTCTATACTCAGGTATTATGCGAGGCGAGTAGATATGTAAATATTAGATGAAAGGACTTGGTTCAAATCCCGACTGCTACTATTCGAGTTTTTAATGTTTAAATTGAAACACGTAAAGCATTATAGTGAAATTAGAGGGCGATCTTTCAGAGTGGTTTGAGTTACAGAGTGGAGTACGGCAGGGATGCACACTCTCCCCATACCTGTTCAACATCTACACAGAAAAAGTAATGAGGAGTGTGAGAGAAGACATACACAGCGCTGACTACCACGCTTTAAACATCGGTGGTTTAGAAATCCCTGAACTACGCTACGCAGACGACACAGTGCTTCTTTCAAATGATATAAAGGGATTGGAACAACTAATCAAAAACACAAAGAAAAACAGCGAATCACAAAACTTATATTTAAACGTGCAAATAGCAAAAAATCATGTCAACAGATATAACAACAAATTAACAAAAAAATCAGAATAGACAATACCGAGATATAATGTGTGGATAAATTTGAATACTTAGGAGCAAACATCAACAGTGCAGGAGACTGCATGGCAGAGGTAAGGAGGAGATTGGTAATGGCATATTGTAAAATAACACGGTTGAAAAAAATATGGAAAAAAAACAAAATAGAAACGAAATTGCTAATGTTACGAACTTTTATTTTTCTGGTTGCAACATACGGCTATGAAACATGGACCCTAAGTAAAACAGAGGCAAAGAAGATCAACGCCTTTGAGATGAAATGCTACAGAAGGATACGTAGAATATCATGAAAGGAAAAAAATCAGAAACTCAGATATTATAAACACATTGAAGATTCCAGAGTGTTGGTTACTAAACACAATAACAAAAAGAAAACTATGCCTGTTTGGTCATATAAAGAGACACAACTGTTTAGACAGACAAATAATGGAGGGCAGAGTACCTGGAAGGAGGAGGAAAGGCAGACCAAGAAGACGATGGACTGACGACATTAAAGATAACATGAATACATCGCTGGAAAATGCAAGCCACATCGCCCAAGACAGAGAGGGGTTCAACCGTTTTGGGACAACCGTTATAGAGAAAAGGGTAATGGGAAGAACTATCTTATTGTATACCTTGTTTTGGGGAAAATTGTTATAGAGAAGGGGGTGTGAGGAGGCCATGTCCTGACTTCCTTAGTAATGTGGCATTTTAAACTTCAATCCACATCTTCTCCCACCCCCCTCACAAAAAATATTAACTCTTCCCCTATCTCCGATCTTGATATAAAATATATGTGTGTGTGAGTGTGTGTGGAGAGAGATAGAGATAGAGATAGAGAGAGTGTGTGTGTGTGTGTGAGAGTGTCGTTGGGGGCGTCATTGTTCCTGCACTTAGTATCAACTTTTATGGTAGCAATTTTTGATAGCAATGGCCAAAATTGAATCGTTACCACGGCGCGGCATCAATTTCTGGCTCCGGTAACACGAGATGTATAATCACAGAGACGGGTAATAGGACGACTCATACAAATGTAATGATAACAAAATCCGAGTTATTTATGACACCTGGAGTCTCTCGTAAAAGTAGTCAAGCGTCACGACATAACTGGGAATCAAAATTAAACGATATTTGACGCCGTGCGATCAGAGGCGGACTAAGACATGTAGAAGCATCATCCATATTTTCATTATTCTATTTCATTTTGTGTGCTCGTAGTTTGAGATTAGCGGCATATTTCCCCAATTATACAGTGCTGTGGACAATATGTAGCATCATTTAAAAGTAACACCATTTGTTAATTTCCGTTATTTTAATTGGTCACGTTATTTATACTGTGCGCCGAAAGCCAATGCAATTCTCGGAAAAGTCACATGACGTCCATTGTGAAGGATGATTTTCGAGGAGTCTATGTACTTGACAAAAGACTCGAGGGTTGCCACAAGAGTTAGATGAATCTATTCATATCTTATCTATCTACCTACCTACCTACCTACCTGCCTGCCAAGGCCTCCTGTTAAAAGGCCTACCTACCCAAGCACCCGTAGGAACACAGCGACGTTAATCCGTTAATCCTCTACGCCTTTCTGTTCGGACCCTAAATAGGGAATTATGATAATCCTTCTGTATTATTCAAGAAAATATTTGACACAGTTAAAGCTGTAATATCACGGTTAAACTTGATATTTTAAAACAAATACAATAATCTCCACATTCAAGATCATCTTCCAAACATCACCAGTAATCCATTATTTTATATGGAGGTGAATGATGGACACTTGCAGCGGACACAGAAAGAGGAAACAGGTGTTTGGATATAAGTTTTACGACGGTAAATTACACACTTAATTAAGAACTTAATAAAATGTAAAATATTTATCCGAAACAAACAGTTGAAATGGGATGTTGCAGACCATAGACACAAATAAAGCGACGTCGTAATGGAGTTTTATTCTCTGAACTAATCCTGTTGGAAATCTATTGGGACTATTGTCCGACTACGAGTGAGGTCCAGTGGGAGTGCGAGAATGAACGCGTAATACGATATAAAGTAGCCGAGGTTCCAGGACGATATAAACCAGTTTTGAAAGAAATAAAAGAGCTTTCGTAGTTTGGACATGTATCGATACTCTGATCATTCGTATTCGTTGCGTGAATTCCGTGAGATATAACGATATTCTAATCACTATATTCATCTATAAGATTATTCTGGATAAGATTATTTTGGATAAAATTATTCTTATCCAAGATTATAATGAGAGAGTACACAATTGTACTCCATTTGAGGGAATGATGTTGGTGTATGGATTGATGATGTCATACCACTAGTCTCTTTCAGATTATTCTGTTAGGAACTGTTGATGTAGGAAAGAGAAAAGGTGAATAAAGAGAAATTTGAAATGATAACATCACGGAATGATCAGAGAGTGGTATTTTTTTTCTAGGCATGTGCGAATGTCTGAATATAGGCTACTTAAGGTTTTTATTTATCTGCAGCTAGCCTTAGTGAGGTATCCATACGTCCCTAACGGGTTAACGATGTTTATTACTATTCTTGTAAGGATCAAAATGGGCAATCTCGAACTCCTTCTGCGTGCAGCCGTGCACCGTTGTCTTCTTCTTCTAAATTAATTCTCAAACTCCCGCAGATTAGCAGTATAAACAAGTTGAGAGAACGTATACAGCTGTGTCATGGTTTACATCTTAGCGGCGATATCTGCGCCTTTTTGGGTCTGAGACATCCGACCAGCATGGAATCTAGGTCACCATGTCCTATCTGATGACTTATCTCTGAACCAATCTTGCAGGAAATCTATTGGGACTATTGTCCGACTACGAGTGAGGTCCAGTGGGAGTGCGAGAATGAACGCTTAATCCGAGATAAAGTAGCCGAGGTTCCAGGACGATATAAATTGGACTCCACTACATGAAGTTACTTATTCTCTTATTACCATTTACATGGCACAATTTGACTACAAGATGTTGCATATCAATGTCAATATATCTCATCATCATTATGTACCGTGCCGACTGAAATAAGTGATCATGGACTCACTATTTACGTATTTCTTACCAGGAACGTCGTTGACTCTGAGATTTCACGATGTCAGGCTATTTTCTGACACGGTCGTCCTCTATCTCTATTGCTTTCTATCATGCCTGTTGTAACTATATTCTCGAGACATGAACGTCTGAATATAGAAGACCTCTGTACAGAAAGTAAACAAGCCTTCATTCTTTACGTTTTTGATTATGACAGTTCTATTCATTGGTTACTATTTATATAATCGGAATCGCGTGCCACAAAATAAAAAAGCCCAATGCTATTCCCAGTATATAAATAGGGACAAATGAAATTCACGACAATAATCAAAACCTAACGAATGAAGGCTTATTTACTTTCTGTACCAAGGTCTTCTGTACGCAGACGTTAATGCTCTAGACCTCCCTGTCTCATAACGTCTCCAGACCTCCTTGTCTCACATCTCCAGACCTCCCTGCCTCATAATATCTTCACATCTCCCTGTCTCATTAAGTCTCCAGACCTCCCTGTCTCATAACGTCTCCAGACCTCCTTGTCTCACATCTCCAGACCTCCCTGCCTCATAATATCTTCAGATCTCCCTGTCTCATTAAGTCTCACTGTCTCATAACGTCTCCATAAATTAAACATAGTCTCCTGATACTGTTAAGTAACCCCATTCTCTCATTTGTCTCTTTCAGCAGTTCTTCGTTAGTCTCTCTAACTGTCCATGATACTCTCAGAATTCTCCAGTATAACCAAATTGGTGTTGCCTCTAATTTTCCACTATCCTGTTTCTTGATTGTTCACGAATCAAATCTACGTATTAATAAACCATTGGATTCACATCAAATTCTACGCAATATAATTTTCAGTGCGTTTAAGTGCGCACTTTCTTTTACAAACACGGTTATGATTGCGGCGCAGCACAACAGCAACAAAAACATGCATGACAAAACAGGTAAACACTCGGCATTCACACACCTGGTAATCTTCTTTTACACCTGGGCTACACGTGAAAGGTGTGTGTTTCAGATAATAAATTAAGAACTTAAGATTGTTATTTAATCATATTTATTTATTTTTTTATGTTAAAAATAATCAAAATATTAGTTATTTCGGCTTGAGGTGTATAGGGTGAAAAAATTAATCAACGCTCGTTTCTTGAACACCACGCTTGACTATCATTTATTGCAATCTAGTCATTTACACGGAAAAAGAAAGGTGTCAGATCCAAATTAAAATTGACCAACGTCATTTACTTTACAAGAAAATCTGACATCTATTTCCTTAGGCTTATTTTGGTGATTTGAAAATATTTACAGTGGAACTGAGAATAGATCATCTGACTAGGAAGCAAGAGCACTAACCACTTGACTATCATAGCCTCCACATTTTTGAGTACTTGCGTCAACATAAATAGATGCATTTATTACAACAATCGTTTACATCTTATCGTTGTAACCTCTGAAGTTGTTCGGGCTTTACACTTTATCGTCGTAACCTCATGCAGAAATTGTTCGGGTTTTACATTTACCAGAGTAACCTTTAGGCTACACTAAATGTCAGTACACTAAACACAGTTCCACACATCCCGCTATATTTTGGCTTTAGTTCTGACATCCGACCAGAATGAGTTCTTGGTGATAATAATTAACCATCTCTTACAATGCTTATGCCCTGCCACGTGAACATCAATAGTGCCGTTCTTACTCATAGTTTTGTTGTTGCAATGTATTGTTGATAGCAGTCTTTACTTCCCGGATTAATCCGGTACCCATTTAAGGCTGGCTGACCTGGGAGCCGTTGGGGTCTGGAAAACATTTCGGCCTCAACTGGGGAATGAACAAAGACTGCGAGGGAGAGGAGATGGCTACCGCACTCATATAGCAGATCCACAGAAATGTGAGATCGCTAACATCTCACACCACTACGGCATTAATAAATGATATGGATAACTTTACTTTACTACTTTTCTTGATAAAGGCAATTGGTCGAAGCGTCGATTTGTGTGTTTTATTATGTGTGTTTGCAGTGATTTGCAGACCTCATTTCCCTGTTCCAAATTTCTTCTGTTTAATCAGCGGGCTGAACTGAGCTATTTTTTGTAAGGTAAAAAACCATAAAGCTTCTTTTCAAGTATTCTGGAGCTTCAAGTAATGTTTTCTGACATTTGGTTACAGCTCGTATAGTGCATTTAAATCAGCTTGCCAGGTCATAAAAGTTACTTGTTGGACCCCATATCGGGTCCTCGGGTCGTAATTTTATCAATCTCTGTTCTAGTACATTTTTAAAACAAATCTCTTCTTTTTTTTGTTGTTGCTTGGCAGGTGGATTTGTTTTCGTGGTGCAAAACACGCATGTGTCAACCTTGGATATTACTCCTATTGGTTATATTAGGGGTGCATTTTGTGGTCTATTGACCTGGGTTCTCTTGTGGGCTAGTTAGTTTGACCGTGAGTATGGTCAGAATATCCTAATTTAATCTTTTGTTGGACTGGAACGGGTATATATAGGAAGTTGCTCTAGTATATGACTACATAGTGTAGTTTTTCTTTTAATTAAAACCCCTACAATATTGATTTTTAGAATTGTGCCTTTCAAGCTGTATGTCCTTTTTTTTCCTACTCGTATGTTAAATACATGACCTATCAAAATTCTAAATTTTCTATCACAAGATCCTCATGAAATAAGGAGAGATGTAACACAAGTTGATATCGCAGCTTTGTCCTATTGAAGTGGACACATATTCCTCGAGGGAAATCCGACGTACTATCACTGCAGATGTGTCATCACGTCTGAGAGAGGAATTATCAACTAGTCGACTCAGAATTACATGGGTCGTCATTTCTGAGAGAAGAACTATGAACTAGCTGACCCAGAATTATATGTTAAACTTCTGGCAAATCCTGACGATATTGCTTTACTGTACAGCCTTTGTTTGGGGACCACCATGCACCCATATGGCCACTAACACACCCGTCCATTTGAGACATCAAACATTATTGCCTGAAATGTGCTGTCACCATCAATCATCCGATAGCTGAAGGGAGAATAGCAGCATCGTCATCTATTAATTTACAGCAACCGCTATTATTATCATCACCATCATCATCAGCATGAATCCATCACCATCATCATCAGCATCAAAGCCTCTCAAATGGAATGCCATTTCGTACCATCTCCATCTCTATCATTTAGAAAAATATTTAGAAATTACTATAAAAATAGAGATTTAATTTAGAAACTACTATAAAAATAGAGATTTAATTTAGAAACTACTATAAAAATAGAGATTTAATTAAACAGTTTATATGCACGACAAGTAAATCCAAAGAGCACATTCAAAAAGCCTACTATAAATCTAGCTATTGTCTATTCTCTACTTTTGCTATAAGGATTGAATAACGATCGGTTTTTAGAATATGACCTGTATCAGAATGTTGGTAACTCCTTCAATCCATATTCGTCTTGTTCTTCTTCTGTATATTGCTATTTTTATTATGTTTTATGCTATTGTTCAATAAGGGTTTATCTTCCTTAGGTGGCGGAACTATTTCAGTTTCTGCTTTTCAATAAATTTGACCACAAATGTTGTTCCAACAGTTCGTGTAATCTCTTCATTTCTCACATGATCTCTTCTTGTTCTGTTTAATTTTTTTCTTAGATATCTCATTTCACGTAGTAAGCTTTCTCTTTTGTTTTCTTGTGTTTGTGCCCATGTCTGATATTAATAATACCGCGTCGATTTGAAAATTGAATTTACGTCGTAATTTTGGCTTCCATTGGGATAGATTTGTGTTTCAAAATTGGTGTAAGTTTCATAATTTACGTAGTTGATTTTTGAAGGAAATTTTGTAATGAAGAAAGTTTGGTACTGGGGAAAGTTTGGTAACTGCAGGAAGGTTGGTAACTGGGGAAAGTTTGGTAACTGGATTAAGTAAAATGTATTGTTACTAAAGGGAGAAATTGGAAACAAAGTGTAATGACATTTTAATCACTGGAAACACACATAAATTGACGTTTAGATCAAAAGGCCTTTACGAAGAACAAAACATGATGAGAAAAGAATGACACTGTAAACGATCACACCTCTTATGTCAATAAAATAAATATTTCAGAATAAAACATCGCAATAAAACATCTCAATAAAATAAATATTCCAGAATAAAACATCTCAGTAAAACATCTCAATAAAACATCTATTCCCAAAGACTGGAAAGGAAGCTGCTGATCTAAGAACTGGAGGGGCAGGTACGAAACAAGACGAACACAAATTTGAGAGTAAAGAGACAGACATAGAGAGTAGACAGAGTGTGATAGAGATAGAAAGAGACAGACATAGATAGTAGACAGAGTGTGATAGAGATAGAAAGAGATAGGCAGACACATCGATAGTGCGAGATATAGAGGTATATATATATATATATATATATATATATATATATAGGGAGAAAGAAGAGAGATAGAAGAGAAAAAGAGAGATCGATATATAGATTTAAAGAGAATAGAGTTATAACGATAGAGAGATAAAGATAATAGGAGGAGATAGATAGACAGACAGAAGATTAGAGTGAGTTAGTTAAAGATGGATAGAAATAGAGAGATTCGGATAGAGAGAAATGGATCGAGATGGAGAGATACATGGCGGATAGTAGTAGATTAAGATATAGATTGGAATTCCATGGACACAGATTATTGTCTGCCTACCCCCCCCCCACACACACACACACAGACACACATATACTGATATATGAGGCCCCATGAACCTGGTTTGATGGAATAATAAAAAAGAGAATATCGCTACGTTACAGTTCCGTTCAAATAAAAACGAGGGAGTGAACCTCTACAGAAAAAACAACAACATTCTGGTACTCAAAGTGGGGACCTGGTAGATGAGGTAACAACATGCAATCCATACACGTGTCGACCTGCATTCTTTAGTTCAGGAATAATTTGAGTGAGTGCACTGGTGTGCACAATATTGAACAACTTAAATGAGTGCACTAGTGAGAACCATATTGAACAGAATGATGTAGTTAGTTGGTCGTCAGGTCATCATTGTGGCACACCGGGTACATGCATAGTTGTTCCGATCTAATATTCAGTATGTCCTTCAGCATGTGACTGTTTAGTTTTTTGTTGATAAAAAAAACTTTCTTTTGTTGCTGCATGTTTTCCTGTTAAAAGGCCGCGTTGCCAAAGCTGTCGCCGCTACGTGTACAGGAAGAATTTTTTGTTGCACCTACGAAAGACAAAAATCCTCGTCCCAACCACGGATTGAACCCGGGACCCCAGGAACCTGAGGTCGGCGTTTTAGCCGTACGGCCACGCGTTTCCTTTCGTTGATAACTCTTCTTTTAATTCCTATATGCACTCATTTCTCACAACACCATACCTCACTTCCAGGTCATGTATTCTGGCCATAGACATGGAAGAAGAAATACATCCTAACCCTATATCTTCCAACTACAGCAACTCCATGATCGCATTTAATATTATCAGCATGATCCATTGAACTGTCACTAGTCACTGTGACCACGTTGGGAAGTCTGTCTGCTCTTTTAATTCCCTAAACACCCACGTGTCCCTGTACAAATATAAAGGTAACTAATTTCAGCATTAATTTGGTCACCGACTCAAGCCACTGACGGCGTAAATGGCACGACTGAATCTTTCGAAGCATACCCATAGAATCAGTATGAAAACAGACAGCTGTAGCACTCTGGGACTCCAGCCATAGCATTTCTTCGTCACCGCCATCACTTCCATCGTCATTGTGGTTGTAGAGTACACCATTTTTTTATACCCAATTCTCTTCCATCTGTTATGAGTCGGGGATATCATAACACTGCGCTCGTGCCGAACCACAGACAAATCAGTGCAGAAAACAATATCCGCATTCGAAGAACTCTCACCGAACAGAGCCCAGACTCCCCGAATCTATATGCACTGGAACGCCATTGCCATGCCTCCGATAAAATGAGCTTACCACTCCGATATAAACTTGATGTGCTTACTTTCCCCCTCTTCTCCAGGTTATATCTCCCGTAATGTACATACCCATTTAACAACCTCCTCTGCCCTGCCAACTCATAACTTACCCCTTTCTAATCTGTTTCCCCTGATCTGTTCAATATCATCCATATGTCTGTTTAATATCATCCATATGTCTGTTTAATATCATCCATATGTCTGTTCAATATCATCCATATGTCTGTTTAATATCATCCATATGTCTGTTTAATATCATCCATATGTCTGTTTAATATCATCCATATGTCTGTTCAATATCATCCATATGTCTGTTTAATATCATCTATATGTCTGTTTAATATCATCCATATGTCTGTTCAATATCATCCATATGTCTGTTCAATATCATCCATATGTCTGTTCAATAGGATGAAATGGTTGGTTCATGTCAACACTGCTACGCAGGTATGAACTAGAGCAGCAATGATTGGTTCATGTCAACACTGCTACGCAGGTATGAACTTGCGCTGCAATGATTGGTTCATGTCAACACTGCTACGCAGGTATGAACTTGCGCTGCAATGATTGGTTCATGTCAACACTGCTACGCAGGTATGAACTAGCGCTTCAATGATTGGTTCATGTCAACACTGCTACGCAGGTATGAACTAGCGCTTCAATGATTGGTTCATGTCAACACTGCTACGCAGGTATGAACTTGCGCTGCAATACCCACTCTTGTCATCATAGCAGGAAAATCCAGCAGTAACTTCAGAAGGCTGTTTTACAATGAGCCAGCAGGTTTTATTTTGACAATTGGTCACGAATGACGGGGTGAAACACTAAAAGCGCAGACATAATTAAATCACCTCACGTAGTCAAATATTTTTATCTTATATCCCATGTTGTGTATCGTTGTTTATCATGTATATCAACAAGTTTATATCCCATGTTGTGTATCGTTGTTTATCATGTATATCCACAAGCTTATATCCCATGTTGTGTATCGTTGTTTATCATGTATATCCACAAGCTTATATCCCATGTTGTGTATCGTTGGTTATCATGTATATCCGCAGCCGTCGTTCTCGTGTACTGCTAGTCATTTCGTATAGTTCATTGACTTAATCAATGTGTGTGTGTGTGCGCGCGCGCGTGTGGTGTGTGTGTGTGTGTGTTAACGAAGTCAGTTTGTGAGAGTGCTGATGTAGTGAACTAGTGAATGGTCCGGCGTAATAAAATAGTGAAAGTACCGGCGTAGTTAACTAGTAGAAGTACCGGCGTAGTCAAGTAGTGGAAGTACCGGCGAAGTCAAATAGTGAAAGTACCGGCGTAGTCAAATAGTGAGTGCCGAAGCCCTTCAGTAATGATAGTCCTATCATTGTCAAGACGCCACCATCTGTATACAGTCGAAGCATAGTATCACTGGCACAAGACTTGAAAGCCCAGGCGTAGTAAAGTGATCAGAGTACTAGGCAAGTAGTAAACAGAAACATGACACAGTCAATGTTTGAGAGCGTAATCAGTACGAGTCATGAAATAGTTAATTAACAATATTGCTTTCTCACAGAAATACTAGAACATCTAGACTACACTATGTCAGGGGCGGCACAGTTAGCAAAATACAGAAAACTTCCTCTCTCCATGACGCCTAGCGGCACACATGGATAAGACGAGAGGCTATCTCAATAATGAAATTACACACCCACCACCTTGCAGGAAAATTTACTAAAACGGGTGTGTATCTCTTTAAGCGCTAGAATAGACCGCTAGCGAGGAAGCATTGATTAACTAAACCTCTCATTGCCAGGATAGCAACACTGTGAGATCATTAATTCTGCACAACAATACATCACTAGGTTATATCATGTGTTGTTTGCTATCTTGTATTGGAGAATATAAGCACAAATACGTTTAATGAAAGGACAGTGGTCATAATGATAATGTCGTGGTAGACAGCTTCCATAAAATAAATAGCAAAAGGCCAAACAACCAATTCCCCTGCTTCACTGTTCACAGAACGACAATCTGATCCACAGGAGCGTCTTTGCAAAGTAAATTCTGGAGAACCTACAACTAGCTAAAACAAACCGCTGTTTGCAGGATCAATATCAAACTGGATGTATAGCAAACGATGGCAGAATTTGTTTAGTAGCATTATAGACGAGTCATCAATTCTTGTTCATTATTATTTACGCGTCATCAATTTCGGTGTATTAGCATCATAGACACGTCATCAATTGTTCTGTAGCAACATCATAGACGTGTCATCAATTGTTGTGTAGTATCAGGAACCTAATAACAGCGACCTAAAACTAACTTTTTAAAATAAAGGTTCTATTTTTCTGCTGTTTCGTTGAACTGCTATTTTTTTCCTGTTTTATATATGCCCTTTCCTTCTTCATTCATTCTCAAACTGCTGACGATTAGCAGGATGTAGTTCTCAGAGCGGAATACATTGTGTCGTGGTTTACAGATTGGTTGCGATATCTGTGAATTCTGGCCTGACTCATCCGACGTCAGCAAGGCTTTGGGTCACTTGATTCTATATGGGATGAGACAACAAACTCCACCCTCAATACTTCCTTAGTTGGCTTTTACCACACGCATAGAAGTTAACAATGTCACTATTCTTTGTTCCCCTTTCGGGTTCCGGTAACACACGGCGGCTATACATTTTATTTAAAATTATTTTATACAAATCGTTACCAATATATCTGTCAATCTGACTGTTTTTCTGTTTATCTACCTGTTTACCTACCTACCAGCTTGCAAACCTGCCTATGCATGTGTTTGCCACCGTGTCCATCTGTCCATCTCATGTTCATTATCGATCCCATAGCCTTCAGGATTGTACGGGTGTTACTCTGGAAATATCAACACATACATTTCACCATGTCTCTCTGTTATCGGTTATTTGTTTGAGTGTGGAGAATCTTAATTCTGTCCAGTCTTTAATATTATCATTCCTATACTTTCTTCTGACCTCCTCTTCTTCTTCCGTAACCCCCAAGTGTTCCCTGCAAGATATTTTTGGAAAGAGCATGATGTCCAATCGCGTGTACAAACCACACACACAGTTTACGATGTTTCAACATTGACATGAAATGTTCTTGTTGGCATGCAAGAGTATTTATTTTGTTTCTGTCCATGTTTTCATTCTGTCATTTATTCACCTAGCCATCTGTCGATCAATTTTTTTGTCTGCCTTTCAAATAGTATGTATATATTAGTTATACTTATCTATATTTGAATACCACTGTATTCATAAAATTGTGGACCTTCATCCCATAATTCGCATACTATATATTACCATGGATTTATACGTTATTCTTAATAAAGGCCTTTCGGTCGAAGCGTCGATTTGTATGTGTGCCTATGTTTGTTTCGTATTATTAGTATTTTGCGCAGTGAGTATATATTTTCCATGTATTCTTCAACTTGTGGACCTCAAGGGGTAAAATGGCAAAGAGGATGGACTTGTAATTGGGTTACCCCATATGAACTGCATCCCTCTGAGCGAAACATATCGCCACCTGTCGAGAGTATCACCGCAGCACGTAACTCCTTATCTTCAAGCGACAATCCCTAGGGATATAAAAAAAAATGTACTTTATAAACAAAGTGTCGCGAATGGGTTCTGAACTCGCGAACTCTTATCACAAAAGGAACTGCTCAACCACAACGTTAGAGCTGCGAGTTCGGTTTTTGATTAAGTAAAATGTGCCTTTTATGGCGAGTTACGCTGCTGGTAACCGCGGACATTAGTCCAATTTGATTATAACAGAGTTTTACAATAATAAATCAGAGGAGACTGCGGTTCTGGTAATTTAATCACCGGAGAGGCTACTCCAAACTTATGGCTGTTGACACAAAATACAAAAAAAATGACCAATACACAACGCGGAGTAGGCTCTCCCAGTCACGCAGACTGATGACCTTTTACTGTCGAAATGTCACTCACCGTCTTGTCTGCTGTTCCGTATCAAAATTCCAAATATCAACCGCTGATAATTTCGCGTGAAAGGTCATTGCTCCTGGACTAATCAGACACTCCGTACACGAAGTGGGAACCCTATTTTATATAGAAACATCTCATCTCATTAACTTCTCATTAACGGGCTTAATGCAGCGGTATAAGCCGCTGTTACATCAATTATTGAGCGTGTAATTGAAGCTCTTACATTTTACATCCCAGCTGGTAAACACGTCAGGAGAAGCTTATAACGTAAGCTCTGAATTTGTGCATATCATAAATGAAATGACTCGTGTGATTAAATAAAACAACATAAAAAGCTACGATGTTTTGTGTATGATGTCACGAAACTAGTTACATGGTTGCTAAATTATTGAAACATCTCTATTGTTGCTAAATTATTGAAACATCTCTATTGTTGCTAAATTATTGAAACATCTCTATTGTTGCTAAATTATTGAAACATCTCTATTGTTGCTAAATTATTGAAACATCTCTATTGTTGCTAAATTATTGAAACATCTCTATTGTTGCTAAATTATTGAAACATCTCTATTGTTGCTAAATTATTGAAACATCTCTATTGTTGCTAAATTATTGAAACATCTCTATTGTTGCTAAATTATTGAAACATCTCTATTGTTGCTAAATTATTGAAACATCTCTATTGTTGCTAAATTATTGAAACATCTCTATTGTTGCTAAATTATTGAAACATCTCTATTGTTGCTAAATTTTTTGATGTTGCTCATTTATTAAGTGTTGTGCTTATTTATTCTTGGCATAAGATTATTCATAATTTCATGTGATATTTTTATGAGTTGTTAGGTCATCACAGAAAATCACAATATAAAAGAGAAAAATTGTGGTCAACAGCAGAGAAACAGAAGCACAGACCAACTTCGTGATGAACGGGTATACACTTGAAGAGGTGAATATCTTCAAACTCCTGGGATATAACAAATGTATCGATGGAAAATACGTAGTAGATTTGAAGATAATGACAGAGATGGCATTTTTATCTGTCCAGGCTAAAACCTAATGTAGAAAAGTGACTTCAGTGTTAGAGTGACAATCTAACTAACATAGTTCCTTGTCAAAAACTATACCACAGGAAACTGTCGAGGGGGGAAGAAGCGGAGGGTGTGAAGGAAAGCACTGACAGACGAGATCAAGGATTCGGCAGGACAAGAGTTATGAGGTTATAAATCGTGAAGTTAGAAATCGTTAGAGGAATTATTCTCAAAATTCCGCAGTAGCATCCCATTTTGAAAACAGCTAGTCTCATTACTATTGTTTTTATTAGTTGTCAATGATTCACATCCATAAAATGCTACTGGAAATATAAATGCTCTAATCATATGCAACTTAGCTGTATATCCGATGGTATAAATTGATTTAGCGTTTTAGCTTTGCCAAAGACGTTTTATTTTTTATTTATGAAAGTTTTTAAGTCGCTATTTCAAATCTCTGGATTTCTGCAGAACAATCCCATGAACAGTTTATATTTGCATCCAAATATTGATCTGTTTCTTCTTGTTGTCAGTTAAACATATCTGCACAGCAAGTCTGGTTAAACATATCTACACAGCAAGTCTGGTTTAACATATCTACACAGCAAGTCTGATTTTGCGGATAAATGAAGCTATATTTGAGAGTTCCTCGATTCTCCCATACAGCTTTTTGTGGACGTCTGTCACTGTGGGCCAGTGCTCTTCCCTCATCTGGTTTAGTGTCACTGTGGGCCAGTGCTCCAACCTCATCTGGTTTAGTGTCACTGTTGGCCAGTGCTCCTCCCTCATCTGGTTTAGTGTCACTGTGGGCCAGTGCTCCACCCTCATCTGGTTTTAGAATCACTGTAGACCAGTACTCTTTTCTCATCGCGTTTACTGTCACTGTGGGCCAGTGCTCTTCCCTCATCTGGTTTAGTGTCACTGTGGGCCAGTGCTCCACACTCATCTGGTTTAGTGTCACTGTGGATCAGTGCTCTACCCTCATCGGGTTCAGTGTCAATATGGACCAATGCTCTACCCTCATCGGGTTTAGTGCCACTGTGGACCAATGCTCCACCCTCATCGGGTTTAGTGCCACTGTGGACCAATGCTCCATCCTCTTCGGGTTTAGTGTCAATGTGGACCAATGCTCCACCCTCATCTGGTTTAGTGTCACTGTGGGCCAATGCTCCACCTTAATCAGGTTTAGTCTCACTGTGGGCCAATGCTCCACCTTAATCAGGTTTAGTGTCACTGTGGGCCAATGCTCCACCTTAATAAGGTTTAGTGTCACTGTGGGCCAATGCTCCACCTTAATCAGGTTTAGTGTCACTGTCGGCCAATGCTCCACCTTAATCAGGTTTAGTATCACTGTGGGCCAATGCTCCACCTTAATCAGGTTTAGTGTCACTGTGGGCCAATGCTCCACCTTAATCAGGTTTAGTGTAATGCAATCTTAGGATATGATCCACACAAATATTAAACAATTAATGACAAAATAAAAGATAACAAGAGCTATATAGCTCTCAATTTCTGGGATCAAAACAAATAGTATTCCTTCAGACACTCATTTAACTGAAGTAGCAATTCCCATTGGTTCGCGGAATTACACATTCCCATTGGTTCTCGGAATTACACATTCCCATTGGTTCGCGGGATTACACATTCCCATTGGTTCGCGGGATTACACATTCCCATTGGTTCGCGGGATTACACATTCCCATTGGTTCGCGGGATTACACATTCCCATTGGTTCGCTGGATTACATATTCCCATTGGTTCGCGGGATTACGTAAAGGGTTGAATGTGCCGGCAAGCTATGGAATTGTCTATTAATTGTGATTTAAACATCTACCTTTTCGACTGCCGTCTACTAATTTTAATGTCTTTTTCTTATTTTGAAGAATGATGATGGAAAATATACTCTCAAACCAAACTGTTTGTTCTGTCAGAGGAAAGCTCATTATCTCAGATCGACCGGAAACGGTGTCCCCTCGGGAGATGACTTCCTTGGGCGGTCGCTGAAAACTAACTTCCTATTAGGTCACCTGTGTTTGACTTGTCCTAGAGTGTGAGAAGCAATCTAGAGGATCGGGGGATTCTGAATAGTTGCCCAGGTCTAACTGATGAAGTCGGCAAGTTCAAGACCTAAATGTTGGTCAGTATATTCACGTTGACCCACCTCTCTTGGGATAAAACAAGCATCCATAACGCGGTTTTATACACCCGAAGCAAACAACCTACCCAGACCTGTAATGAGATGGTCGTTCACGCATTCTCGCATTTCTTCTACAGTGGAGGGTAATTACTTGAGGTAATGACTAAATGCTCTGTCTGGGGCGTTGTTTTTCTAGGTTCTTATTTGTGTTGATGTCAAAAGTACAAAACAGGAACCTTGTTTAGAATCTGTTATTTCATCTCTCGTATACTTCACCCATTTTTTGGATCTGATAGTCCAGACCATTTTACTGACGCCGTCACTCATGCTTGTGGAACTTACCTCGAGTCATCATACTACACTCATAGATATAGGAGAACGGTTTGGGAAGTTTAACCCCCTTCCCCAAAGCCTCCCTTTTTTAGGAAATCCGAACACATGATTGAATACTAGAAAGAAAACCAATGAAGCAGATATACATTAAAAATCAACAAATAATCAATTTGTTTACAACTACTAGCTGAAATGGCACAGAAAATAATGACCTATACATAGTAAAAGTACTGACCCATGATTATGGGTGTTGGTTAGTACACACAATAGCAAAAAGAAAACTAAATCTGTTTGGTCATATAAAGAGACACAAATGTTTAGAAGGATACATTATGAAGGGAAGATAACCTTGGTGGAGGAGAAAGGGCAGACCAAGAAGACGATGGACTGACCACATTAACACTAACAGGAATACATCGTTGGAAAATGGAACCACATGGCTCAAGACAGAGAAGGGTTCACGGAGTTGATTGGGAAGACAACGTTCTGGAGAGAGAATACGTCACATGACAAGCCATCACTTCTCCCTCATAGTCCTTAGTTCTCGATTAATCCGCTGCCTAATTAAGGCTTGGCCTACATGGGAGTCTTTGCGATTTGAAACACATTTCCAGTTAAAGACGGACGGACGAACAGACAGACAGACAGATAGATAGATAGGAGATACAATACAAGAACATACAATATTGTAAATAAAAAGATGTGAGAATTCAAGGAAAAACCAGCTAATGAAAGAGATAGTAAGAATTGTCCAGAAATAATGAAATTAGAAATGCTCCCACTGTACAAGCACTTGTGCGTGCCACGCCATCAGTGCTCGCTTATCGCTGCTGTGGGCTCATCAAAATTTCTTACATAACTTCTTGCATGTTACCCCTGTGTTGGAGGGCCACGAAAAATTGAGAGCAGGGATTAACGACACTTACATTGCACGCTCGTCGTCAGAGGCGACTGAGGAGGTTTTAGGGTGGGTGAGTTATCTTTTCCAATAGAGAGATCTGTTTCATGCCATAGATAGTCAAATGAGCCTAAGACATGCTGATGTCGGATGTGCTAGTTCGAATAGCGTATATATCGCAGTCTAGGTTTAAACCATTACAAAGTGCATTTGATTTTTTTAGACTAAATCCTGATAATCTGTAGGACTTTGAGAACAAAGAAGAACAATATGAAGCCCGTATGTTTTACTAACAACATAAATAAAATATGAAAGTTTATAATTACTATGCGATTATATAAACAAGTAACTGGGAAGAAAACTTAGACAAAGTAAAACAAACAATATTCATACTATTCAAGAACTGCACAGAATTGCTTTGAACAGACAGAATTGGAGAGATGTGACCTCTGCCCTATGCGCTAACTTCAACGCAAAAGGAAAATGAATGAATGAACTGGGAAGATAACATCATATTTTGACCTATGCTTCGGGGTTCGATTCCCATTTGAGCTGTAACCAGTTAAACCATGAACAATTCTCAGAAAGTTAGTACTATACAAAATCTGGGAAAATAAATCTGGACACATCATATGCACACATCATATGGACACATCATATGGACACATCATATGCACACATCATATATACACATCATATGGACACATCATATGCACACATCATATGGACACATCATATGGACACATCATATGCACACATCATATGGACACATCATATGGACACATCATATGGACACATCATATGGACACATCTTATGCACACATCATATGGACACATCAAATGGACACATCATATGGATACATCATATGGACACATCATATGGACACATCATATGGACACATCATATGGACACATCATATGGACACATCAAATGAACACATCATATGGACACATCATATGGACACATCATATGGACACATCATATGCACACATCATATGGACACATCATATGCACACATCAAATGGACACATCAAATGGACACATCATAATTAGCGTGATGTTTATGCTCCACTATTGAACTTCTATATGTTGGACTTTTCTTCTTCAGAGTTCATTCTCAAACTCCCGCTGGTTTTGTCTTGTAGCGAGAAAATGGTCCTTCTAGATATCAAGCAGGATGTAGTCTTGAATTGATAGCATATCCTATTCAGGTCCTGGCTATCAAGCCAGCACTTTTTGGTTGTAGTGATTTTCTAGGTAATATAAATACGTTCAGTAGTTTGCCAGTGTTTTCTGAACGATTTGGATGCATAATTGTCTGTGACGGGGATCGAACTCGGTACCTTGGCTGTCACAGACGAGCTCCGTATCATCCTACCACAGAGCCGGACGGATGTAGTCTAGTGAACCGAAATGTGTAATGTGATCGTATTATTTGTGTTTATGACCCAATACATTTGACGGGAGCCGCGTTAGCGCAGCATTCCCCAGTTGAGACGGAAATGTTTTTCAGATCGCAACGGCTCCCGGGTCGACCCAGCCTTAAATGGGTACCGGATTAATCTGGGAAGTAAAGACTGCGAGGGAGAGGAGATGGCTACCGCCCTCATTTGCAGAGCCTCTGAAATGTGAGATCGCTAACATCTCGCACCCCTACGGCATTAATAAATGTTATAGGTTACTTTACTTTTACATTTGACTATTAGTATTCGATTATTGAAGTACTGACATGAAGTACTCATGAAAATACCCATAGGTGCTTAATCTTGTTCAGCAGGTGGCGAAGATTGTGTAGGTTTATTTTGTGTTGCGCTCTGTGCTTACACGTTCTCATTCCGTTTATTCCTTCACTATTCTCTTCTTGTTACCTCACTGCACATAGGAAGTAAAAGCTAATCGCTCACAATTCCGGGGGTTCTCAAACAAAACAAACATCCTCTTCTTGTCTCATGTCTTATTAACAATTCCTGGGGGTTCTCAAACAAACAAACATCCTCTTCTTGTCTCATGTCTGATTAACAATTCCTGGGGGTTCTTAAACAAACAAACATCCTCTTCTTGTCTCATGTCTGATTAACAATTCCTGGGGGTTCTTAAACAAACAAACATCCTCTTCTTGTCTCATGTCTGATTAACAATTCCTGGGGGTTCTCAAACAAAACAAACATCCTCTTCTTGTCTCATGTCTGATTAACAATTCCTGGGGGTTCTCAAACAAACAAACATCCTCTTCTTGTCTCATGTCTGATTAACAATTCCTGGGGGTTCTCAAACAAACAAACATCCTCTTCTTGTCTCATGTCTGATTAACAATTCCTGGGGGTTCTCAAACAAAACAAACATCCTCTTCTTGTCTCATGTCTGATTAACAATTCCTGGGGGTTCTCAAACAAACAAACATCCTCTTCTTGTCTCATGTCTGATTAACAATTCCTGGGGGTTCTCAAACAAACAAACATCCTCTTCTTGTCTCATGTCTGATTAACAATTCTTGCAGTCTCATGAATGATGGTTCAATCTATCCTCTTCTACAAAATATTCATTCTCGCGGATCCACGGTCATACAGATACATACGGTCGTGCTTCGGCAGACAACATAGCGGGTTGTCGATGAAATTTTGACAGGGTTGTATCCTGTGTGAATAATTTTTCGTGGGCAGAGCTGGAAAATGTATGAACCTCGTGTATACCAAGTCATTCCCCACAATAGTCCTGTGTGCTGATATCACATAGACATTTATCTGTGCAGACATGGCAAATAGACGGGTTACTTAATACGATGATTGCTGGTGCGCCTCTCGACATTAGTATCTCCGACTTCAGCACCCGTGCTTGTCTTCGCAGGAGCTGTGATCCTGATTGATATAGAAGATAGCTCGACCACTCTTAGGTTCCAGTCTACGTTGTTTGGACTACGCCACTCTCCACTTCAAGGAGTTGGCCTTGATGCGTGAAGATATCTGTGCTTATCCGACCGAATCCGTGTTGTTAATTGGCTGGCCACCTATTCTACACGTAAAGCATCAAGTAATCAATCGCATCAGCTAAGATAAGTATTGCTGTGTGAGATCAGCATGAGAGACTAACTAGGAGAAGTACTTGGTCAATGATGTTTGTGATATCCTAGCTATTTTTCGTAACAACAAAATCTCTCTTTGACGCGCTTTTTTTCATCGGCGGGCCGTATTGACCTTTCTTCGTGAGGTACGCGGACTTTTTTCTTTTAGTTCTCTGGAGCTTCCGTGTTTTCTGATCTCTGAGCAACGCCTACAGCACTCTTAAATCAGCCTGGCGGCCTATAAAAAGATCATGGCAGACCATAATTGGCCCTCCGGCGGTATTTAACTTACCGGTACACTAAACACATAAACTTGATAACAAAATTGTTAACAGACGAATACGTTTATACATACATCGTACATATATAATTCATCGTCAATTTTACAGCACTGTTGGAGCATCGGGGATCATCTTACTAAAGTGACGCATTTTATTTACTCCATGATTTTAATTGGTCGCTTTATGCAGACTTCGCATCAACAGCCAATGAAAATTCAAATGCGTCACGTTAGAATGATGACTTCCGTTTTAGACGACAGATCCAATATATACGATGGTCATGTATACGTTGTCAGACATTTCTGATATTCGAAGCCATGGAAACACTAGCTAGAAAACAGCAAACATGCAATCTGTTTGTCCCGAGGGTTAACACCATTAGATTTTGATTTTTTTGCAGAGGAGAGAAAAATTACAGGGACATTTCTAATGATATCTTGTTAGGAATAATCGAGCCAAATCTCTGTATCACGTTATGTAGTAATAATGTGATTGTGTTTCATTGAGAAGTGAAATGATTGTGTGTATGGAAGAATGATTTTGAGTGAAGTGATTGTGTTTCTGTAGTGGGGTGATGAGTTTATGTAGTGGGATGATTGTGTTTCCATAGTGGGGTTATTGTTTTTCTGTGGTGTGGTACCTGTGTTTATGAAGTTTAGTGATTGTGTTTATAAAGTGGGGTTATAGTGTTTCTAAAGTGTGGTGATTGCGTTTCTTTAGTTGGGAGATTGCGTTCTGTACTAATTTGATTCTGTTTATAAAGTGGGGTGATTGTGTTTCTGTAGTGATGTGATTGTATTTCTGTAGTTACGTGATTGTGTTTTTGTAGTGAAGTGATTGTGTTTCTGTAGTGACATGATTGTGTTTCTGTAGTGAAGTGATTGTGTTTCTGTAGTTACGTGATTGTGTTTCTGTAGTGAAGTGATTGTGTTTCTGTAGTGAAGTGATTGTGTTTCTGTAGTGAAGTGATTGTGTTTCTGTAGTGACGTGATTGTGTTTCTGTAGTGAAGTGATTGTGTTTCTGTAGTGACGTGATTGTGTTTCTGTAGTGATGTGATTGTGTTTCTGTAGTGAAGTGATTGTGTTTCTGTAGTGACGTGATTGTGTTTCTGTAGTTACGTGATTGTGTTTCTGTAGTGTAGTGATTGTGTTTCTGTAGTGAAGTGATTGTGTTTCTGTAGTGACGTGATTGTGTTTCTGTAGTGATGTGATTGTGTTTCTGTAGTGAAGTGATTGTGTTTCTGTAGTGACGTGATTGTGTTTCTGTAGTTACGTGATTGTGTTTCTGTAGTGAAGTGATTGTGTTTCTGTAGTGAAGTGATTGTGTTTCTGTAGTGACGTGATTGTGTTTCTGTAGTGACGTGATTGTGTTTCTGTAGTGAAGTGATTGTGTTTCTGTAGTGACGTGATTGTGTTTCTGTAATGTAAAATAGAACTGTGGCAGCAACTTCTAATTAGAAACAACCACGATACATTTGTATAAGAAGTATTTATTTGTTCGCGGTCCAATCAAGAGGGTTGCAATCAAGAGGGTTGCAATCAAGAGGGTTGCAATTCTTTCGCGGTCGCAGAATTTCCAGAACATCAGTTTCCATTATTTTTTGGGATCTAAAATTCTTATGTAACAAAATTAGAGTTGAATCTGCGATTGAAAGCAGCATACATTTTCATAATTAGATAGAGATAGCACTGTCTTTGACAGAACTGCTATCCCTAGTATTTATACTATTCTGATGTCGACGCTGATTCGTTGGGCAGGTCATCTGATACTTTGCCGGATCATCGTCTGACAAAATATATTTCTATGGTGAGTTGCAGAAGGGCATACGATCTTAGGGTGGTCAACAACAAACAAAAACCAACGCTACAAGGACTCGTTAAAGACGTCATTGAAAGCTTTTGAAATAGACCAAGTTACATGGGAAGAACGTGCACAAGATATGGCTACATGACGCTGTATAGTTTAAACAGTCGAAGCATCGTATCGAAACAAGAGAAAAATAGAGACTAGTTAGAAAGTCACAGGTCGACAAACATTCATCTGCAGTGGTCATCCTATGTCCGAACTGTACAAGTACATCTGTGGTCAGAATAGGACGTATTTGTCTTCCACCATCATACAGTCAATAATAATATACAGTGTTTCTTTTGAGCATAGTAAATGCATTTACCTAAACGAAATCAGAAATATTTTTAAAAGCAACGTTTGTTCCCAGAAATAAACGAAATGGACGTTTCGACCAGAATATCTTAATCAAGAAAGGGAGAGAAACACGGAAAACGCTAACATCATAATTCAATGGATTTCATTAACAAGAGCAGACAGGCAATGGAGTGAGAGAGTTTTAGTCTAGAATACGCATAATTATGTTATGTTACGTGCCAGAAAATGTGTTTCCCACCAGTAACAAAGGGATTTGATCTTC
This sequence comes from Meghimatium bilineatum, assembly GCA_034231615.1. Lineage (NCBI taxonomy): Eukaryota > Metazoa > Mollusca > Gastropoda > Stylommatophora > Philomycidae > Meghimatium > Meghimatium bilineatum. Next base: position 2,341,511 of record CM067301.1, read on the forward strand.
TTAACGTCACACCGAGTGGGTCTAAGTGAACTTATAAGATAGAAATAAGGTTATGCATAGATTTTCTATCCCCTACTACTGCTACACTGACAAGTGATGCTGTCGAGATGGAAAAATTTTTTGCTCAAGTTTCGAAGCATGTGGGTGCCATCTGAGAGGAGCTGGTTCAAATCTCGCTTGCTGCAGGATTCTTCGTGATTAATAAATCTTCGATTATTTTACACTGTGTTATTTACTTACTACGCATACGATAGTATCAAATGAATTTCTCACAATCATTGCGCACCTAGAGGTTATGCTAGATTTAACACATCGTATTTGTCTATCACAGGTATTGTCCTCGTTCGAAATGCTGCCACTAAAACAAGATTTCTTCACTTAAGATATTTGCGCAAGCTTCTCCGACAAGTTCGATGGTATCTGATATGTCAACTCAATACTAGAGTCTAAACAAGCTGCAACCCTTCTGGTTTAGAGATTATTGTCAAATATGTTGCCATAGCAACGAGTAATTCATTTACGTTACCATGGAGACCGGAATCTATTAATGGGGGGATTTTTTTCAATTTTTTTTTGTCTCTAGCTCTCCCTTCATAATTTATTAACGTTCTATTTTTTTGTCCTAACATGCCGACAGGCGCCAGTGATCATGAATCTGTAATATGTTGATCAATATTATTTCTTTTTAACCATCGTGCAAAACACAGTTAATAATCATCTTCCATCATGTCTTTTTGTATAGTAGACTAAGTAGCAGAGGGGTGAAATCATCTGTGATGTGTTCTCGAACTAGCGCGTTCGAAACCAGACCACAACGTCTTGTATATATTTTTGGGAGTTCCCCTGCTTTAAGCTACCGAGTTACGTGCTACTAGTGGTACTCCCAGAAGGTTACTTGCTGACCTTTTGAAATGAGTGCACTACATAGTGCACTATAACTCAAGTACCATGATATAAATCGACTACTCCTTTTGATTCATTTTTGCTGCCGTTATCTAGTCCGTGTAATTCTAGCAATTTATTACTTATCTATTTCTTCCAAATATTTATATTTCTTACCATCTAATGTTTCAGGTCTCCCATTACTTATCTATTTTGTCCATGATATTATTCCCATATCATATCTATTTCGTCTTTTCGATCATTTTTTTAAATATTTCTCACCTATCTAGAATATTTAATTCTTTCCATTTCTTGCCATCTAGTCTGTCCACTTATTCCCATTTCTTGCCATCTAGTCTGTCCAGTTATTCTCATTTCTTGCCATCTAGTCTGTCCAGTTATTCTCATTTCTTGCCATATGATCAAATGAACCAGAATTAAGCCATGTTCAAGTCGGGATCGCAAAGGCGCAAATATCGCAGAAAATCTGTAAATAATGACACTATACGTTCCTTTCTTCAGACTACATCCTGCTAATCTACAGAAGCTTGAGAATAAACACAGAATAATATAGATGTATAAATATGCAATAATCCACGCAGACAAAAACATAACAAGAGGCACTGAAGCTGTGACGTAATTCCTGTAATGGCGCATGTAGGAATTAGTGTCTTCAGCCATCGGTGGCTGCCTGTCATGGCTTCCGGGATTTTAACATTGATTTGAGCAAAGTTAGAGATTTGCACTATAACAGTAAGCAGGTCTTTGATGGAATCCTAGTCGCTTGCATTTTCACATTGCATAGTAATCATGTTTGCCGGAAGAGATGGACTTGTAATCTAGCAATATTGTCGCGTATTAGAGGTAGAAAGATTTTGTCTGTGGAAGATGGTGCCAAGATTGTGTTCTACAAGGGTTGGCTTGTAAAGACGTTTGTTGGCTGAAATTAGTCTAGTAAAATGTTTTAATTATCTGTTGAATTCTTATTGCTGCACATCTGATTGGTCTGTAACTGTCTGTCTGCTTGCATGTCTGACAATCTGTCTGTCTATCTAGCTATGTGTCAGTCTGTCTTCCTCTCTGTAATTTCAATAAATCATAGATCGATGTATCATCCATCCATCCATCCATCCATTCATTCATCCATCGATCAATGTATCTCTATATCTGCCAGTGTGTGTCTTTCTCTGCCGTTCTTACCAATCTGTATCGATCTATCTGTCCCCATGTCTGTGTTTCTCTCTGCACTATTTTGTTTGTCTATCAATTTATGTCAATTTAGCTGTCTCTGTCTATCTGTATGAATTGTTTATAGATTCATCCATCCATCGATCCATCCATCGAGCCATCCATCCATCGATCCATCCATCGAGCCATCCATCCATCGATCCATATATCTGAGTGTCTATACTTTTGCGTGCATGTCTGTCGCTCTAACTATTTTTCATTCTGTTTATATTTCTGTCTGTCTAACAGCCTTGTCTGCTTCTCTGCTTGTCTGTTTCCCTGATTGCTTGACGTTTCTGCCTCTCTGTTTGCCTTGTCTGCCTCTGTGCTTGTCATTTTGTCTGATTTATTGCCTTGTCTGCCTCTCTGATTGTCTGTTTCTGCCTGATTGAAGAACTGCTGTAGTTACATTTGTTTTCTACCCAAATCCGATTCCATCAGTACATCAAATGTCGACAGCAATGAATCGTCTCCAGGTGTCTAGCGAAAGACTGTTTCAATGAGTAAAACTATGTCTTATTATTAAATCTTTCAAACAGCCCAGGGATGCCACTCATTGTAAATGACAGCACTGCTGGGTTTATTTTGTTATTACTTACATACCGATGCCACAGTAATCCAGGTAGACTTTTAGGTGATCATTTTCTCTCGACGATTATCGAAAGGTATGCATCCTAAATATTCATATAGTTTCAGTGTTACGAGAATACTCCTTATTCGATCCTGCAGATTATTCTATTTCTTATTCTCCTTAGTTGTACCCCTTGTGGTGAGGTATGCGGTACGCTACATTCAACCGCGGAAATGAATCCATTTTGGTTATACAGTGCTTTTTCACCTTCGAAATTAATGAAGATTTTGTGAGACTTGGAAACACCGCCGTGTTTCATTGTATTTGAAGAGAAAAGGCACAATCAAGTTTAGTTTTAAATAATAACTGTGCTCGTTAATAATGACATGCCAATACACAATCCATAGACAAAAATCAAGACAAGTAAGGTTAGGAGGAAAGCTACAAGATTAAAAACTATTGTATCTGTTCGATTTTTAAAAAAAATAAAAGATCCAGATGGCGAGCAAGAGAAGAAAAAAGATGAACATATAAAGAATAAGAGGGAAAAAGAAAATGAACATATAAAAATAAGAGGAAAAAACAAGATTAACGTATAAAAACGAGAGGTAAAACAAGATTAACGTATAAAAACGAGAGGAAAAAAAGAAAATGAACATATAAAAACAGAGGACAAAGAAGATGAACGTATAAAATGAAGAAGAAACGGGGAAGAGGAAAAAGGAAAACAAAAAGTCAAAGAAATAAAAACATTGCTGAAATAGAAGTGACAGACTCTTTTTGGCATATTGTTTCCAGAAAGTAGATGTCTCCAGGGATGCACTGAGCTCATGAAATAGATACAGGGAATGGAAATAATAAAAGAATAAAGTTAAGTTAAAGGAGAGAATACAGAAAAAAGAACATAGGAAAACAAAGAGTGGACATTAATGAACTAAAATGTATAGAGAAATGGCAGCACAAATATTATACTTTACATTTCTTCCTCAAAGTAAATAGATACATGCACAGGGTACGACTGTGTACCATACCATTGTGTACTGGTGGAATAGATGAACAGACACAGGGTACGCTGGTGGAATAGATGAACAGACACAGGGTACGACTGTGTACTGGTGGAATAGATGAACAGACACAGGGTACGACTGTGTACCATACCATTGTGCACCTATGGAATAGATGAACAGACACAGGGTACGACTGTGTACTGGTGGAATAGATGAACAGACACAGGGTACGACTGTGTACTGGTGGAATAGATGAACAGACACAGGGTACGACTGTGTACTCGTGGAATAGATGAACAGACACAGGGTACGACTGTGTACTGGTGGAATAGATGAACAGACACAGGGTACGACTGTGTACTGGTGGAATAGATGAACAGACACAGGGTACGACTGTGTACTGGTGGAATAGATGAACAGACACAGGGTACGACTGTGTACTGGTGGAATAGATGAACAGACACAGGGTACGACTGTGCACTGGTGGAATAGATGAACAGACACAGGGTACGACTGTGTACTGGTGGAATAGATGAACAGACACAGGGTACGACTGTGCACTGGTGGAATAGATGAACAGACACAGGGTACGACTGTGTACTGGTGGAATAGATGAACAGACACAGGGTACGACTGTGCACTGGTGGAATAGATGAACAGACACAGGGTACGACTGTGTACTGGTGGAATAGATGAACAGACACAGGGTGCGACTGTGTACTGGTGGAATAGATGAACAGACACAGGGTACGACTGTGTACTGGTGGAATAGATGAACAGACACAGGGTGCGACTGTGTACTGGTGGAATAGATGAACAGACACAGGGTACGACTGTGTACTGGTGGAATAGATGAACAGACACAGGGTACGACTGTGTACTGGTGGAATAGATGAACAGACACAGGGTACGACTGTGTACTGGTGGAATAGATGAACAGACACAGGGTGCGACTGTGTACAATACCACTGTGTACTGGTGGAATAGATGAACAGACATCTGAACATATTCTGGAAAACTGTCTTCTGTATGAACAATTGAGAAATATGTACTGGCCCAACGGCGCAACCTTGGAAGACAAGATATATGGAACCATGGAAGAACATCATACTAACGATGGAATTCATTCATAACACTTTTCTCACGGTGAGCTCATCAAGTAGAAAACAAAATTTAAAAAAGACCAAAACGTCGAAAGGTGTACTGGAAAATAAAAGCCAAAGGGTGAAAATGTGTGGAGGATTGACTTCATTATACTCGGTTTCACTAAATATTCTCCGTCCTCAATAAATCAACACGCAGTATATGGTGATTTTCATACATTGTACATAACTTCAAGCAAGAATCCTGAGGGACGTTCGAAAAACATTAACTGTAAATATCCATTTACCAATCGGTTCATACCCGCGACATCTTGAGCACAAAGCGAACGTCTTAACCGCTACACCAAGGAGATGCACTGTAAAAACTAGAATACGACGGCAAGTAGAAGTAATATAGACTGGTAAGAAAGAAGAAGGTAGCGGACACCAGCATACATCCATAAACTTAATGTATGAGACACTTGTCTTCGTTCATTAAGTTTCTTGTCCAGGTCAGGATACATAACTAATTGGAAACATCACACCGGAAGCTTACCTGCATTATAGATGAAGTATTTATTTCGCTCAAGCAGAGTTATAACACCTGCCAGTATTCCAATATTTAAAAAAACAAAACATCTCAACCTGTGCCTCCAAAACTATTCCCTATCATACCCAACAGCAACTCAGCGTTTCCAACTCTATTCTGGCTCATACCCCACCTCAACTCAATCACTGTTTCCATACACAAACAAAGTATGACAAATCACTGTTTCTCACAACAGATATTCCAATTTGTCAGACGTTGGGATACGTAAATACATTAACTTATGGTTTTGGAATGTTAGACCTGTCATTGGACTACTGTTCAATGACATAGTGTCTATAGACACTTCTTCTTATGCGTTAATTCTCAAACTCCTCCCAGTTAGCAGAACGTATTCTGGAGTCGGGAATGTTTTTTTATATAGCTTATATTCGCTTAATACATAAAGAGTTAGCTTCATCCCCAAAGGCAATTTTCTGCCATGGGACCTACCCTTAACGACATGCATAACCCTTCACATTGTACTTCTGAGATCGTGTTTATGTGCTACCACTAAGAATCACGCAAGAGCAATGTTAAACCCTCACAAAAGAGCAATGTTAAACCATCACACAAGAGCAATGTTAAACCATCACATACGTGCAATGTTAAACTCTCACATAAGATCAATGTTAAACCATCACACAAGAGCAATGTTAAACCATCACACACCTTATGTATCGTTTGTTTTTCGCAGCATATCCTATTTAGGACGTAGTCGACATTTTTTGGCTGTAGTGATTTTCTAGGCAATATAAATACGTCACGTAGTTTTCCTTGCTTTCTGAACAGTCCAGATACAAAATTACCTGCGGTGGGATTCGAACTCGGTACATTGGCCCTCACAGGCGCGCACTATACCATGCAGCCATAGAGCCAAATATGTATGTGAATGAAAGCTCTAATATAATCAAATTTGACTAGCGTCCGTGGATGAAAGGTACGTACTTACCAGAAAAGAAGCTTTTCAGTGAATTAAAATCTGTGGCTATATAATCGTAAAGCATACTTCATATATTTCGTTATTATAGTGGGATGTGAACGATACAAGATTCAATGCATATGTTCATTGGTAGGATTTTGCTAGGTTTTAGGACATGGGAGGGGGGGGGAGCCAGAATTAGGTATAGTGTTTACAATAAATCAAACCTAGTAACAAAAAAGTTACGTCTCTCATTGGCATTCTAAAACAATAAACATTTATACAGGAGCACAAATTGTAAAAAAAACTGTCCAGGAAGTAGTTGGGGAATATGCTCCTTGATTACTGTTCCAAATTTGTATTTTTACAACCTGCGATAATGTTGATGATAAAAATCTCTGATATAACCCAATTATAGTAACATCATCAGTTTAGAGAAGCGTACATCGCTATACGAGTTTTCTTTTTTATTTAACCAGACATATAAGTTATCTTCAAGGGCATTTCTCAGCAATTTCACGAGTGAGAGATTTCTATCAAGTTTATTTGGCGTATGGAATGTGGCTTTGCGTTTATTGGTTCTAGAAAGATTTGCGCAGATAATGTGGGATATATTTTGGCAAACAGACATGGAAAAACAGCAAGGCAAACGCAAAAGAGGCTGTTATTGTTCATCCATTGCAAGTTATTATGACCATTTGTTATATCTACTTTTGAAACTTATTATGTGCTGCAATGTTCATAAATTATATTAAAGTTACCGTATGCGTTTAAAAATGGGTATTGTGCATTCTTCACTATTTCAAATATCACGGCCTGGAAAAGTCAATCTTAGTGTTCTATACTCCAACAGAAGACAAGCACTTAATTGTTTGTATGATTAGAACGATATTAGTAATAATAAAAAGGGCAACGCTCATACTTTCTCATTAACATAGTACATATGTCAGAGAAAAGAATTTCCCGTACAGACCAGACTTGTGATGAAATACCTGGACAGCTTAGATGTGGACTACAAGAACGTAGTTACTATTTTAAAAAAAAAAAGAAACGTAACTTTTTTGGGGAGTTACTTTTATAAAAGATGTTCGTTGATTGTGTATCATTCAGCATATCGACTGTGGTCATCTCGTCATTAACGTCTCGTGGTTACCTGAATTGTACTCACTTCGTGATTTGTGAGGTCATGAAATAGGTCACTCTCAAAACAACATGTTTGGCAATAACTCGTGACAGATTCATGAGAATCAATTGAAACTTACTGAACATAAAACTCGCTGACCATATTATTGAAGGCATATACAAGATTGAAGGTCCTCAAATAAATTCAGTTGAAAATGCAATGTGCAAATATGGCTCATCTCATTACAGAACAACGATACATTATCATTTAACGCTTACATACATGCGGAATGGATAAGTCTACCCACGGATTTCGAAACTTGTTTGAGAGTAGTAATATCACTTAGCAGGGAATGCAGAGAATGGTGTCTCACAGCTGTGGAGAAAGAAGTGCAGGCTTTGGTCAGTGAGAATACCAATGAGGGGAATGTGATTATATACACTGATAGATCTGTGATTAGGCATGCTCGCAGTGCTTGGGCCTTTACAGCTCAGTGCGCAGGTAAAACAATCAAGGATGAGAGTGGTGCCTTTGCGGTCACTACGAGTAGTATGACCATGGAGACTATGGCGGTGACCAGGGCATTTGAGTGGCTATCGCACACAGAAGGTAACGCAGGTCTGCATCTTGAGTGACTCTGTGAGTATGATTAAGAAGGTACAAGTGGGTCTCGTTCGCGAACAGTGGATTGAGGCCTTGAGAAAGGCGAGCCTGAAAGTGGTTACATTTATTTTCGTGCCGGGACATGTGGGCGTTCGAGGCAATGAAAGAGCTGATCATCTGGCATCATGCGCGATTGTAGCACAGGGCGATGGGGCAATGGATCGCGCTGAAGTTTTAAATTCCTTAAGAGATATAGCACGCGAGAGTGAGACTAGTGTGGATGATGATTCATTTTCAATGGCTAGGATTAAAGATCAGGGATTGAAATGCGGTGTTGCTAGAAGTGAACATTTTGGAGGGCGCAGAAGAATGATGGTCAACCAGCATAGGACCGGTACTGTCAGCGGAAGTGTAATGGCGGATACACTCAAGGAGAGATCGGAGCAACTATGGACGTGTCCAGTTTGCAGTGATGATGATCCAACGACTAACTAACTAATATTTGGTGGACGTCTAAGGCTCAGACAAAACCTAAGATATAAAGGTGTCTGTAAAGCAACCCTGGACGATTTCATGATTGGATGATTTCATTAACTAACTAAACTTACATACTGGACAATCACAAAGTGTAATGACCATACAATTAAATATGGTTAGAAGCACGAATTGTCACCCTTGGAGGCGATTTCAACAAACTAGTTCAGTAGCAGACTGGTCGCCCAGCGGAAGACCCAGAGCCACAACTTCTGCCGAGGACCGCTTTTTATATGGCTGCGTCGCCTCAGGAATCGATTTTCATATGTGTTCTCCACAGTCCAGTCAATGCCAGGTGTGAGTCTCAGCTCGGTGAGTTTCATATCAAACGGCAAGGAACCGGCTGCACGACGATGGTTTTTGTGCTTGAAGACCCTACAGAGGTCCTGTTCTTACGGACCACATCGCAAGAAATGACTTCACTGGGCGAACTAGCATCATCACTGGACCGTTGGTAATGACTGGAGACGGGTTTGTTTCAGTGATGAATTTCTTTTTGTGCTCCAGCTACACGATAGACGGTGAAGAGTTTGCAGCAGATTCTGTGAGCAAAACGTACTGGACAGCGTTGATGAGGCTCCTCCACATTGTGATGGAGATGTACGGATGTGGGGTCGATCAACTTCATGGGAAGAAGTGACCTGGTGCAAATCGAAGGACGCCTGCATGCCAAACGATAAATCGCTGAAAATGTTCGGCCTCGCGTTCCTCAATTTTGGCTGCACCAGGGACGATTTTCTGCAGGATATCGCTCGACCTCATGTGGCACAGCTCTCCACCAAGTTTTCCGCTGACAATAACGCCCAGACCATTCACTGGCCAGCCATGTCATTAGAAATTAATTCCATAGAACACGTATTGGATGAACCCGACAGACAATTCCGCCAGCGAGATGTGGCTCCAATCTCCGACAGTTGTCTCTTGCACTGTGGAAAGAGTGGGCAGCCATCCCCCAACAACAGATCCAACAGCTAATCGGATCCATGTCACGGAGATATCGTTCTCTGATAGAGTCCAGAAGAGGTCGTACCCTACAGAAACGGATGCCTCTTTCGCAAAGAATAAAAGTCCAAACCAAATTTAATAAACATCATTTCATTGTTAAAGTCTGAAAGTTTCTTCCTGCCAAAATCGAAATATTAATTCAGTAAAATAAAATGTTTATGCACGTTTGATATTTGATGTCCATTAATTACAATAATATTGCGTTTCTTGAGCAGTATATTTTGAAGGGACTAGAAATGATTGGTCAGTTAACATGAAAATTAGGAGTCTGTTTATTTTTTGTTGTCTTGAGTTTACGAGAACATCATCAAGCCCCCTCTTACGGGATTTTTGGGATGGCGGTATGGGACGAACGTTGCTAGAAGATATATGCACATTATATATATATATATATATATATATATATATATATATATATATATATATATATATATATATATATATATATATATATATATATATATATATATATATATATATATATAATGTGCATATATCTTCTAGCAATATATATATACTTTAGTAAAAGGTACCAAACACTGTATCTACAAGGGGTGTTGAAACCTACAAAAACACTGTTTCTGCAGGGGTTAATGGATCCTATAAATACACCGTATCTGGGGGGGTGGGGTTTGAACCCTACAAACACACTGTATCTACATGGGCTGATCAACCCTACAAACACACTATATCTACAGGGGCTGATCAACCCTACAAACACACTGTATCTACATGGGCTGATCAACCCTACAAACACAACTGTATTTACATGGGCTGATCAACCCTACAAACACACTGTATCTACATGGGCTGATCAACCCTACAAACACACTGTATCTACATGGGCTGATCAACCCTACAAACACACTGTATCTACATGGGCTGATCAACCCTACAAACACACTGTATCTACATGGGCTGATCAACCCTACAAACACACTGTATCTACATGGGCTGATCAACCCTACAAACACACTGTATCTACATGGGCTGATCAACCCTACAAACACACTGTATCTACATGGGATGATCAACCCTACAAACACACTGTATTTACATGGGCTGATCAACCTTGCAATAACACTGTATCTACAGACTTTTGACTAGGTTAGACATGGTTTAACCTTATGGGTCAGCGGGCCGAATTGGGTTTGTTTCTTGTTGTATCAGGTAAATAGCTTTTATTTATTAGATCTAAGAGGCTCCAAACAATCTTCTCACAGCTCGGGGTTCAATGTATATAGTATTTTGAAATCAATCTATGAGACTCCGAAAAAAATGGTCTGGATGTCAGGATTTGGTTCATAAGATTTGGGATGTCTTATACCCACTCGTAAACTAGAAGACCCTTTTAGTTATCCGTAGCTTCCATTTTGTATTTTGATTGTGGGAAAAAAGCGGAATATAATGCTTGATACGTGTAAAATATTGCAGACATTATGGACAGTAATTGATTCTATGAGACGGGATTCGTGACGTGAGAAAGTGCAAACACTCGAGCTGTGAGACTCGCGCGTACAGACAAGACTGGTGCTCGGAAACTGGATGGGTTGGGTAGAATACCTCACAGATCACATAACTCGAGGCGGATACGTTAATCCAAACTTGCGTTATCTGGTGTGTTTAAGTTCGTTTCGTCTTTTCCCTATGGAATATTATCCAACTTTTGCCATTTAGATGTGATATCACAATGGCTGGTAGAAAGAGAGAGAGAGAGAGAGACAGCGAGAGATATATAATATTTAAATTGGAGAGTATAACTTTAGTAGTAGTAGTAGTTGTGGTGGTGGTGGTAGTGATGGTTGTGGTAATTTTAGTAGTGTTTTAAAAGTTTTTTCCAACTTCAGACTTATGTACATCAACACATATTCTACCGCATTTAATTGAAATTGTGTGTGTTAAGCCAACCTTCGTTGCGGAGACGGCACCCTATGATGATGATGTGTTAAATAGAAACGGTATATACCATATGAATTACATTTTTCATTAAAATGAAGTTATTGATTTCAATTTTCGTTTATTTGTTATATATATATATCAAACGTCTACTTGTCAGCACACATCACACACTATTTATTATTTACGACGATTACAGCCAATTATAACTTCTCATTTACACATAATTGGTTCATAAAATTGGAATGATTTAACCGCGAAAATGCACTATTTTGTACTTTTGAACACAAGAGACTGTGTTTAAGGTATAATGTCTGAAGTGGTAAAAAAAATATTTTTTCGGTAAACAATAATTAGTCTGCTGAATAAACATAAATAGAGTTCATTTGTTTATTAAAACTGGACATGATACACAGTTATAAAGCATAGTTTATTGGATCTAACCAAATATAACATCATATGCAAAAAATTACTTTAATACGGTAGACGGTTAATCAGATAATTACATTTGTTTGAGGGCAATGCTAGTGAAAGGTGATATTGTTACATTTGCTTGAGAACATGACTAGTTCTCAACTTGCTATAGTAATATATTATAAAGTGTAACTTGAGGACTATGAACCGTATAGTAGCACCAGGAAAAGGTAACCAACTATTCGGGGAATATTTCATAACAAATATACTAAGAAAACTATCAGGAAGATAACAAGTGTTTGTTATTGAGATAACCTTTGAAATAGACTTAGATACAGGAGAAAAACTTGCACAAAATAGTGCTACACGGTGCTCTACAGTGGAAAATAATAGTTCTACACTGCGCTCTACAGTCCAAAAAATATTCGTATTCTGCAAATAAAATATGTTGCCACGAAAGAAAATGTGCTTCAAATAGGGTTAAGTGCAGAAACAGGTTAAGATTGGCCAAAATCATAAAATATATATAAGTAACATTTCACAAAACTGCATTAGGAATATAAGCCTTTCTTGTTCCCAGATTAAATACATTGTGTTTCTTGGTGACGACTTTTTTTCAAAACGTCTGTTTAGTTTATTTTATTAACTGTTAAGTTTGTATTTTCAAGTGACCTTGTTTTGTGAATAGATAAATGTATTTTTTTCCGTGTGATTTCTTATGTTTTCGGAAGATAGTGTACTTGTCGTATAGATAGATGTGTGTACTTGTCGTATAGATAGATATGTGTACTTGTCGTATAGATAGATGTGTGTACTTGTCGTATAGATAGATATGTGTACTTGTCGTATAGATAGATATGTGTACTTGTCGTATAGATAGATGTGTGTACTTGTCGTATAGATAGATATGTGTACTTGTCGTATAGATAGATATGTGTACTTGTCGTATAGATAGATATGTGTACTTGTCGTATAGATAGATGTGTGTACTTGTCGTATAGATAGATGTGTGTACTTGTCGTATAGATAGATGTGTGTCTGTATTGTGAATCGTAACATTCAATATTTCGTTCCGTCTATTCTTAACAATGTTATACTATAAACTTGCACTATACAATATATTTGAACAATTTAGATTATAGATCGGCAACCTGTGACCAGCAGGCCGGATTCGGCCAGCAGACTCAAATAACCCAGCCCGTCAATCCTTCAAACAACAATCGTAACTGCTGATCCGCGGTGCTCAACGTGTTTATTTACATCGAGCCTGGTCTAGAACTACAAGATATTAGCAAATTGTACACATTTCTATAACACCTAAATATGCACAAGTCAATGTCCATCAGTTTAAAGATGTTTAATGTACGTTCTAGTAACACTAACAAAGATAAGTACGTTTTTATATTAGCTTTTATTTTCGTCCGGCCCAAGACCAGCTGTGTATATTTCTTTATCTGGATCTCGGACCAAAAAGGTGTTGCCGACTCCCATTTAGATTGCAGCTGACTATTAATTGTAAGCCATATTAAAGACAAATAAACTGAAGCTATATTGAAGATGCATAAACTGAAGCTATATTGAAGACGCATAAGCTGAAGCCATATTGAAGACACAAACTGAAGCCATTTAAAATATAACACATTACTGAAGCCATATTGTAGACACCTAAAATGAAGCCATAGTGAAGACGCATAAACTGAAGACATATTGAAGACGCATAAACTGGAGCCATATTGAAGACGCATAAAATTAAGCCATATTCAAAACGCGTAAAATGTCAAGCGAGGGCAAACTTTTTTTTTAAAGTTAAAAATTTGTTTGAAAGAGCGATTGAGATAGACGACATATTTTTTTTTAAATGACAAGTGTCCAGATTTTATCCGCAATGACGTGATTCTCAACATGTAATCTTTCTTCTGCGCTTGTCCTGACCTCCATAAAATCTATCAGTGTATCATGTTGTCCATGTTATTTATCTCTTGATTTTTACAGATTTTGCTATCAATTGGAAATACGGGACACAGTTTGTACAATATGGATTCTGCGAATTGACCCAGTAATTATTTCGGTCCCCCTTTAGAGGTGACAATTTCGAGGAAACACTCTGGTAGTGACGAAACAGCGTATACTTGTTTGGTTTGGACATGTACGGAGACACGACTCGATTTTTAAATTTATTTTGCAAGGAACAGTCAAGGGTGCAAGGCGAAGAGGTAGGAAAAGAAAATCTTGAATTGATAACATCAAGGAATTGTCTGGGCATGATTTTTTCTACACTTCTCCGAATGGTTGATGACAGAGGTGTATGGGGGGCTTTCAATGCTGATGGCTTCAATGTGGCATCCCACCGACCCATGTAGATATGGGTATTATTATATTTCTATTCATCTTCTTGCCACTCGCTTGTGCCGTTTAGCTTCGTGAAAAAGGGGGGGGGGGGAGGTTGACAGTCGGAGTTATGTATTTGACAATTGTGGGTAGCAATAGTCAAGCTCAGCCCGTGTTTCTTCAAGAGTTCTTTGATTGTCTCCACTCATATTTCTCGTTGACCAATCATCTGCTGTTGTAACAACAAAGTGGCTTGATACGATGATTCCATTCTCACAATATTGCCATATCACCTGGTTTATTTTGTGTCTTTCCATGTAGTTTTGGATAGAGATTATCGTTTTTTTTATTCCTGATATCTTCATTTCTCCATCGGTCTCTTCTGGTGACATTTATAATAACTTTCCTAAAATATCTGATTTCACGCACTGTGACCTTTTTCACTAGTGTTTTTGCCACGCGTTATTTCATCATTACTATTATTATTAATATTATTATTGATGCAGGCTTCGATTTTACTACTGGCCACGTTTTTCCACATATCTAGCTCAAAATATTTTGTAAATATAATCATAAATTTCTATTTGCAATGAAATTGTTTATACCTGAACATTTTTGTTTATTCCGCGAATAACTAAAGTTTAAACTGCAAATATTTCTCATGAAAAATTGATAAGGGCATTTGTGCTTCTCTTGTTGCGAGTCGTTCTACAAGTTTTTAGTTTTTGGAGTCATCGATATTTTTTTTAAATAATTTAATTATATTAATAATACGAGGCGTGTTCAAATGAAAACGGGACTTGTTACACCACGCGTGATAGAGCGTACTTATATTGATGACATTTTGCACTAGTAATGAGTATCCAATAATTTACATACGGTCACGTGTTCATCTTCCCAGCATGCATATGTGCTGCAGAAGACTGTTAACAATATGGCGGGTGTGATTCCGAACCCGTCCAAAGTGAATCAGCGTGCTGTGATCCAGTTTCTTTCATTTGAAGGATGTCAAGCAGTAGACATTCATCGGAGAATGAAGGCAGCATATGGTGACAAATGTTTGTCGAGGACCAGAGTGATGGAGTGGGTGCCTATGTTTAAAGACGGACGTGAGTTAACGGCAGATCTTGCACGGCCAGGTCAGGCGCATATTGTTGCAACAGAAGAAGCCATAGCCGTGCTTGATAAAGCAGTACTGACTGACCATCAAGGCTAAGCGACCAGGCAGACTTTCTCAAGGTGTGATTCTTCTCCACGACAACGCTCGTCCGCACGTCGCAAAAATTGTGCAGGAAACATTGGCAAAGAAGAATTGGGAAGTTCTTCATCACCCAGCCTATAGTCCCGATTTATCCCCGTGTGATTTCCATTTGTTCGGACCGTTGAAGAAAGCACTAAAGGGACAGCGATTCAACAGCGACGCAGACGTGAAGACAGCGGTGACCACATGGTTCAGAGAACAGCCACGCAGCTTTTTCTCGGACGGCATTCGACGTCTACCTAAACAGTGGGATGCTTGCCTAAATGCATACGGAGATTTTTTCTGATGAACCCAGGTGCATTCTTATTCACAAGTGGTTGCTTTGTTCAATTCCGTTGAAAATATTAAATTGCGTATGATACTTTTTAAATAAATCCACAAGTCCCGTTTTCATTTGAACACGCCTCGTATTTTAATTTGATTTTTTTTTAAATTTAATTTTTTTGTAGGAGTCATAGATATCACACATTGCTAGAGTCATGGATATTACACTTTGTTGGAGTCATGAATTTACACATTGCTGGATTAATCAATATTACACTTTGTTGGAGTCATCGATATTACACATTGTTGGAGTCATCGATATTACACATTGTTGGAGTGATGGATATTACACTTTGTTGGAGTCATCGATATTACACTTTGTTGGAGTCATCGATATTACACATTGTTGGAGTCATCGATATTACACATTGTTGGAGTCATGGATATTACACTTTGTTGGAGTCATCGATATTACACTGTGTTGGATTGAATATTACTGCATGTCTGCAAATCTTGTCGATAAAGAGTTAAATGAATGCTTTCCACCGATCGTTCTCAAACTCCTGCTGATGAGTTGGATATAGAAACGGAATACATTGTGTCATATCTTATAATATGACTGCGATATATGTGCCTTTCCGCCCGACACTTCTGACTTCGGCATGGCTTCTGTGTCACTTTGACTCTAAAGTGTGTGTGACAGTAAACCTTGGAAATTACAACTAACAAAAACATGTCATAACTAATGTAAACATTTTTTGCTCCACCTGTAAATTAAACAATAAAATTGACAACATCAGTGGCTAAAATGGAATAAAAGCATCCATGAACAAGCAAAATTTATTATTCTTTCTCCGTAATGCATTCAAATAATTTACAAGTTTTATGTTTTTACCTTCTGTTCATATTTAAACCTGAGTTTTATGATTTTAATTCTTTGCTGTTTTTGTTATCGATCTGATGGAAATTTCCAATTGAGATGAAAGCATCTGATTTTATGGATGCTAGAGTATGATGTTAAATAAACGATAATATTGATGTGTGGGAGTGGGGTGATTGTGGAAGATGACAAGAAGATGGCCGTGTAAGATGACATAATGATGATTGCGGAAGATGACATAATGATGATTGTGGAAGATGACATACTGATGATTGTGGAAGATGACATAATGATGATTGTGGAAGATGACATAATGATGATTGTGGAAGATGACATAATGATGATTGTGGAAGATGACATAATGATGATTGTGGAAGATGACATAATGATGATTGCGGAAGATGACATAATGATGATTGTGGAAGATGACATAATGATGATTGTGGAAGATGACATAATGATGATTGTGGAAGATGACATAATGATGATTGTGGAAGATGAAACAATGATGATTGTGGAAGATGACCTAATTATGATTGTGGAAGATGACATAATGATGATCGCGGAAGATGACATAATGATGATTGTGGAAGATGACATAATGATGATTGTGGAAGATGACATAATGATGATTGCGGAAGACGACATAATGATGACTGCGGAAGATGACATAATGATGATTGTGGAAGATGACATAATGATGATTGCGGAAGATGACATAATGATGATTGTGGAAGATGACATAATGATGATTGTGGAAGATGACATAATGATGATTGTGGAAGATGACATAATGATGATTGTGGAAGATGACATAATGATGATTGTGGAAGATGACATAATGATGATCGTGGAAGATGACATAATGATGATTGTGGAAGATGACATAATGATGATTGCGGAAGATGACATAATGATGATTGCGGAAGATGACATAATGATGATTGTGGAAGATGACATAATGATGATTGTGGAAGATGACATAATGATGATTGTGGAAGATGACATAATGATGATTGTGGAAGATGACATAATGATTATTGTGTAAGATGACATAATGATGATTGTGGAAGAGTGTATACAAGTACATCAAGTTAAACAAGAACTCTTTTCACCATATCCATCTATTCAAAATATTTTAAATGAAAGTCTATCTTAGCTGTTTTAAAATTTTGAAATTCCTGAAACTAAATGAAGGATGGCGTCACCATCATAAGAAAGAAGCTGCGCCATTTTGAACACTTAAACCGACATGATATTAACAAAAGGCTGGTTCTGGAGGGCAGAGTGCCAGTCGAGAGAAGAAAAGGTAGACCACGAAGACGATGGACTAGCGACATCGAAGAATATATGCACATGTCTCTGGCCAATGCATGCCTGCTTTCCCGGAACAGAGAGACGTTCAGAATATCCACGATGAAGACACCGCTCTGGAAAGAATATGTTACTTGATATATATCCTGGTTACAGAAAACACTATTGCCGTGTGTTGCCTGGACGCAAAGATAACAGCACTATTTAGCTTCCATACATGTCGTAAGAGGTGACTAAAGAGGTTGTGTGGTGGAGTTTGCACTCCCACACCATATATGAACAAATTGATCCACAAGCCATGATGAAGTCGGATATGTCATACCCAAAGGCGCAAATATCCCAGCTAAGCGGTAAACCATGACAGCTCGCATTTCGCTCTTTCAGCTACATCATGCAGGAGAATTTTTAGAACGAGCGCAGAAGAGGAAATAGACGCAGCCAAGCTGTAAACCAAGACACGATGAATTATATTATGTGTAATAAATCTGCTACTGCGCAGGAGTGTGAGAACGGACACAGAAGAAGAAAACATTAAGATTTTACAAATTAGCATCCGCTGTGCTGTCTAAGAGTCAAAACCGCCAGCTCGTGATTCGAGAAGACAATCCACTCTTAGCCATTAACATAACCCATACCGCCCATGTGTTGCCGGGGCCCGAAAGGGGAGCAAAGAATAGCAACACTGTTTACCTTCCACGCATGTCGTAAAAGGCGACTAAGGAGGTCATGGGATGTAGTTGGCTGTCCCATCTCATATAGGGGCAGAGACCCAAAGCCATGCTGAAGTCGGATGTGTCAGGCAGAAAGGTGCAAATATCGCAGCAATGCTGTAAACTGTGACACAACGCATTCCGTTCTCCGGACTACATCCTGCTAATCTGCAGGAGTTTGAGAACGAACGCAGAAGAAGAAGAAGATAACCCATACGCCACCTCCTAACATATATATATATATATATATATATATATATATATATATATATATATATATATATATATATATATATATATATATATATATATATATATATATATATATATATATAAATATAAAACCTTATATTAAAATTCACCGCCAAGACGGATGTGTCTGGCCATTGGTGCAAATAAAACGGCGTCACAACGCATTTTTGTTATCTGGACTATATCCTGCTGGAAATATAGTAGAACCATTGTTCTGCTACAAGAGAGATTCAGCGAGAGTATGAGGTTGAACGCTTAAAGTTCTAACACTATTTTCCTTTTTTTCCCCCTTCACATTCTAAATTTTCAGTGGTCGATTCCATGATCCGATACCCTATTGAACTACAACTTCTAAATAGTATTCTTTATTATGAATTCACCCCTCTAGCTAAAATCCTGAAATAGTGGTCACAGTTCGAATTGTATCCCTTACCCCAAAAACGTCTGCAATAGTCTCCCTTTCCTAATGTCTTCCCAATGAATACAAATGAGTTGGACTAAATCTCACCGTATTGCCACAATAATACATTATTCTGCTACTGGTACTATTATTTTCTCGAAAAATCTGGAATCTTGGCAGTAACTAGAATGTTGAACTCAGGTCGGATGGAAAATTTATCCCAGACCAAGATAGTACCAGGGAGATTTTCCGGGGTAAATCGAACAGCCTGTATGCCGTAACCATGGATTATTATGTCATAAATACATATATATTATTTTTGTAAATCCCACGTCATGTTTAGAAGTCTCAGTGGCAGGATTACCTTTATTTCAACCTCCGTAAGCTCTGATATAATCAAACTTAAATCAAGTCACAGGTGGAAAGAAGCGTACCTCACCTATGGAGATACCAATAAAAGACCAATTAACAATCGATGGAATGAAACGATTTATTATTTGCTTTGTGAAGAACTGTTAGAAACTATCATATATTTCTAATACAGGATCAAATAAATCCTCAACTTGTGACTACTGGCGACTCTTGGATTTAGAAATGGGGCTCTATATATTTGTGTATGCAACGGGTCTTTTAGAGCCCGGACTGAATTCATCATCCACTGACTTCTCGCGTACAATCAAACCAAACTTTACCCTTCTCCTTACGAAGGAGGAACACCTTCATTTGTGGCTGCATGTACAAAGTAGGCATTAATACTCTCTTTTTAAAGCATTTGTTCGTAAATTTTGCTTTTTCTCTCTTGTAGGAGGATAACTGACCTACATGATGTCTAGCTGTGTGTGTTCAGAGAAAGGAGATGTTTTGTGTAACGATTTTCTTTGCGTCATTGATCCGAAGCATTAGTCATTTCAGTGTGTATTTATTGTTTATTTGCTAGAGTTTCTGAGTTACAAAAGTCTTTAACATACAATGCCAAGTCAGGACAGACAATGCCAAGTCAGGACATACAATGCCAAGTCAGGACAGACAATGCCAAGTCAGGACAGACAATGCCAAGTCAGGAATCTGTGATTTCATTGAACAATAACACAAGCTTCCAGCTAAATCTGTATTTAACAAGCCACTTTCAGTGATTTGTGCTTCTATCTAGAACCTTCAGATTCCGCTTAAAAGTGTCTTATTCACGAAAGAAGGATCGTTCTATTAATATATTTGCATTGAAACAGGCTAAACATCCTGTTGTGTTGTGTTGTGTTGTTGTGTTGTCAGGCCCGTGACGTAGGGCGAATACAGAGACGGAAGAAGAAACAATCCAGCGATGTGACATTCCCATGCGTATTCTGTGCAGAGAAAATCACTCATGGATTGACAGACCTGTTCGTACCACCTCATCTCCAACTGATACAGGCTTACTTCAGACCGTCTGTCAAGGTATAATAAGGCCATACATATTCTTCTGTGTAGCTCGGTGTTGCATACCACTGTTTCTCTCAACTCTCAACTCAGACTCTATGTGCTAGACGGTGGCTCTCAATGTTTACTATATGGCCACCCTGGGGGAAACAGTATGTTACTGAGGAGGGTGGGGCACGGACAAACATTCTCAAATTACAAAAACAAAGTTTATAGATGGCCAGAACATACATATTCTAGCCAGCAGCGCTTTAAAATGTTCAATAATGGCAACACTGATGTAATATATTGCAACAATTTTACTTTTAATTTAGCATTATTATCCATAATTATCATGTTGGTGTAGAAGATGGGAACTGGTAACTCATGCAGGAAATCCTGTGTTTGTTTCAATAGTGAAGCGACAATAAAGACATGTGCAAGTCACATGTGTTCACATGTATGTGCGGTCAAGTGGCAGTCATATTGAAGACGCACGATATACGCGGTTGACTCAAGGATACAATAATTTTACCATAATGTACCATAGCCTTCTGGACATTGACGAGTAGACCGAGAGGGTGTTGATTGACGAGTAGACCGAGAGGGAATTTCACAGTCAAGATTTGTTCAGGTCATTTTGACAGTTTACTTAATAAATCCCGCATAAATACACATTGAAGACTTCGCCGAGTCTACGCTGATACTCAGAGCCCTTTCGTTTAATATTTTAAAAAAAACATCGAATGCAAACATCGCCATAAGCTGAAAATTAAAACAGAATAAAAACAGAAAAATCACAACGTGCTTTCACATTGTATAGACAATTTTATTGCAACTAATAAAAACTTCCATCAACTGAAAGTTATTACAACTACTTTAGAAAATTAGCACTGAAAATCCTCTGTAAACCTGAATGTCCGGATTTAGAAATAAAGTTGTTAATCAGATTTACGATCATTTTTTGAAAACTGGATACTAGAACCTTTCTATCTGAGATCCGAACTACTTTTATTGGCACATTCTTGCAACAATTTTTATAAATTACTTCGTTATTGAGGTGAAACGTTTATCTAGTTTACAAAAACATATTTGTGTTGAACAGATTTTAGTGTTTACATTTTTGGCATCTCCTTTCAGCGATATTTCTTAAATTCTTAATGGCAGCAAAGTTAGGAAGCAATGCGTTCCCAAACATAGGTTACATACGAGCAGGTTTCTTGTGCTCATCGCCATTACGATAGCTTCGACAGAAAATGGAGTCAGTGTTGTGTCGATACTAGATCAGGCGATGTTTCTGCTTTCATTCTTTTTGCCTGCCGTTTGTCCGCAATCTGTTGTAATCTTTGCATGTTTTGCAACAGGAAACCTTGACAGAATGTACATAGAATATGGCACTGTCTTCTTTCCAGGCATATATTATGTGACAACAATGGCCATGAAGTCTAGTTGAGAGTCATATAAATCTCTATATGAAACCACATTCTTCATTTTTACATGTAGACTTCTTCTTCTTCTGCGTTCGTTCTCAAACTCCTGCAGATTAGCAGGATGTAGTCCAGAGAACGGAATGCGTTGTGTCATGGTTTACAGCATTGCTGCGATATCTGCGCCTTTCGGCCTGACACATCCGACTTCAGCATGGCTTTGGGTCACTGACCCTATATGGGATGGGACAGCCAACTCCATCCCATAACCTCCTTAGTCGCCTTTACGACATGCGTTTAAGGTAAATAGTGTTGCTAATCTTTACTCCCCTTTTGGGCCCCGGCAACACACGGGCGTACATGTAGACAATAGGAGTTCCATCGCTAGTAAAGCGTGAGGAATTTTTTTTTAAGTTAAAAACTTCCAGTTAAATATGTATTTGACAAACTACTTTCAGTGCTGTGTGATTATATCTAGAACGTTCTGATATCTCTTAAAACTGTCTTATTCACAAAATAAGGGAACGTATGAATTGTTGGCATTTGAAAGGCAAGACATTCTGCACAGAATCGAGAGGCTTACATATATGGAGTGAGGAAGAATTCGGCAAAGAATAAGTTGTCACATAGACAGAGTTATAAATTAGCGTCGTAATACACGTCAAATAGACATGGTTATGTACCAACGTCATAGCACACGTCACATAGATGGAGTTATAAACCAACGTCACAGCACACGTCACATAGAGTTATGTACCAACGTCACATAGAGTTATGTACCAACGTCACAAAACACTTCACATAGGTAGAGTTATGTACTAACGCCATAGCACACGTCGCATAGAATTATAAACCAATGTCATAATAGCACACGATTTTCCCATAAGTGCTCAGTTGACTAGGCAGTGTATGACATTAGTGCTCAGCTGACTAGGCAGTGTATGACATAAGTGCTCAGTTGACTAGGCAGTGTATGACATAAGTGCTCAGCTGACTAGGCAGTGAATGACATAAGTGCTCAGTTGACTAGGCAGTGTATGACATAAGTGCTCAGCTGACTAGGCAGTGAATGACATAAGTGCTCAGTTGACTAGGCAGTGTATGACATAAGTGCTCAGTTGACTAGGCAGTGAATGACTAAAATACATCTGCTTAATATCACTTTTGCACTTGCTCAGCAGCGCCAGGACCATTCCTCCTCCTTTCTAGAACATGGCTTCTGGTACCCTACTTCCTGGTGACTGGATGAACTACGATAATAATTTTTCTTCTTCTTCTTTTTTTAGCGTACATTCTCAAACACCTGCTGGATCTCTTTAGTAGCAGTACCATGGTCGTACAAGATCTATCGCATGATGTAGTCCATAGAATGGGCATGCGTTGTGTCGCCATTATATTTGTGCCAATCGCTCCGCACATCCGACTTCGATGGAATTTTCAATTCACACCTTGAATAACGAGTGGATTTACTACCGGGTTCTGCTGGTTCACGAGATAATGTCTTATCATTACAATACTGCCTCTACCATTTCCGTATTAAACGTGGCAAACCAAGCCTAGGTGGCTGGGAGATAGAGCAAGACGTGTGTTTAACCAGCAGGTCACATGAGCTGTAATCATGTATACTCTTCGACATCTACAATGGGTGACTGAGCACCAATTGGTGTGTAGGGAGTGGAATGACATCGACTCATATCCGGTAACTCCCATCGAGACCAACTCCTTGAAGTGGAGATGAGGCGTACGCCAGACAACTGTCACTGCTGGATTTTTCTCATTAAGGAGTCGCAGGGAGGGGATTGAATAACTGTGCGATAAAGGCCGCAGGCTTGTGCTGTCGCCACGTCATGTACTGGGTGCTTTTTTAAAATTTACTCTCCGACAGAAAAAAATCCAGTTCTTACCGGGGATCGAACTCTAGACCTAACTGGTGTGAGACCAACGTTCTAACCTCTCGGCAATGCCCAGTCACCATAAGCTTAAAACATATTTTGTCAGGCCGTCCGTGACATCGAGACCATCTCCTTGAAGTGGATATCGGGCTTAACCCAGCCAACATAAACTGGAAGCTAAGATTGATTATGCCATCCCCTACATCGAGCGGTATATGCTAGTACACAGTCCTGCCAAGTAAGTACAGGTGCTGAAGTCGGAGATACCAGGTAGAAAGGTGCACCAGCAATCATGGTATCACACAACATTGCTACACAACAACGCTACACAACATCGCTACACAACATCGCTACATAACATGTCTTCACAACATAACCAGTAACCAATAGAAACTGGCGTAAAACAAACATGTCTTCACAACATAACCAGTAACCAATAGAAACTGGCGTAAAACAAACATGTCTTCACAACATAACCAGTAACCAATAGAAACTGGCGTAAAACAAACATGTCTTCACAACATAACCAGTAACCAATAGAAACTGGCGTAAAACAAACATGTCTTCACAACATAACCAGTAAACATTAGAAACTGGCGTAAAACAAACATGTCTTCACAACATAACCAGTAAACAAATAGAAACTGGTGTAAAACAAACATGTCTTCACAACATAACCAGTAACCATTAGAAACTGGCGTAAAACAAACATGTCTTCACAACATAACCAGTAAACAAATAGAAACTGGTGTAAAACTAAAGAAAATAGATATTATATCTTGTGTAAAACAAACGAAAATAGATATTATATCTTGTGTAAAACAAACGAAAATAGATATTATATCTTGTGTAAAACAAACGAAAATAAATATATCTTTTTTTTTTGAGTTATCGACAAAATCATAACCGAAACATAATATTCTGTTTGGGAACGCTGACACAGCACACCAATAGGGAGTAGAAAATTCACAGGGATTGTCTGAGTACATGGATATTGATTACAACGGGTATTTTTCCTTTCTTTTATCGATAGATCAAATCTGATAATATTTCTCCACTCAAATATTTCTTTATTCGATTTGTGAACTTTCGTATCATTGTCATCTTCCCGAGAACGTTTGTCATGACAAAATCATGGGCCTGCAGACGCCGTTATGAATGTTTACAAATATTAACATTACTGCCAAACTTTTGCATAATAAAATATTAACATTACTGCCAAACTCTTGTATAATAAAATTGATGAGCTGTTGAAAGATTCTGGAAGAACAATCATTGAAAAAAAAGCCAGGAATCAGAGAAAGTAGTAAAGTCTTTTCCATCGCTGCACATCGAAACATGTGAACACCATTACGGATTTTTTCTGTGTAGAACGTCATAAGACAGCATTTATTTGCGCATGCAATGATTGTTTCTCAAGCAGTGTTTTACATAATTGAGTTGCTAATTGCATATGCAACATTTTATGAATCACCATATGCAACAATATATGCAAGATCGTATACAAGATATAAAGATACTGTCATGATTAGAAAGCACGTCTTGATCTCCACAGGAATAAATAACAACTGTTGGGAAAATATCTATGAATGCATATGGGAATATAGATTAGAGAATGAGAAACATTTAGATGAGTTTATTGAGAATATAGATTAGAGAATGAGAAACATTTAGATGAGTTTATTGAGAATATAGATTAGAGAATGAGAAAAAAAATTAGCCGAGTGTATTTGGAATATATATATATATAATAAAATAACACAAGAAAACACATAACCAGTAAGGCACGGTGTCACATTGTGACATTTGATGCAGAAATATCTACATATCGGGGTGTCACATTCAGACATTTGATGCAGAAAGATCTATATGTGATTCTTTACAAAATCTATACAATTTCTTCTTCTTCCTCCTTGCATGGATTCTCACACACTTTCTGGTTACCAGAATCTGGTCTTGAGACCTTACTGCATTGTTTTACGGTTTACAGCTTGGCTACGCTATCTGCACTTTTCGGTCTTCATTGCGATTTTTAGGTTAATATTAGCTCAGCACCCAAACCTAATTAGTTGCCTCTTATGATATTAATGGATATGTCACAGTCTTACACTTCTTTCCATCGACATCACACCGACGAATACGTTAGCGATGTCATAAAGAACCGTACTAGTCGACCGTGCAACATAATTATACACGCTTAGAAGAAAAGAAAACTAGAGTAATATAATTCTACATATAACAAAGAACAAATTCAACCACCGTTTCATCCACAATATAATTGAAACAACAAAATAACGAAAAATAAACGTATGATTCAACATGGTTTACCTGACAATTAATAACAGGAAAAAAATGGCGTCTGTAAGAAGATAAACAAAAGGAGCACACGAAAATATTTTGATAGAATAAAACGAAACGACATACAATTGGAAAATGTTTTTATTTTGTGTCAAGAAAACAAGGGCGTAAATGATTGTCCTCAATGTAATCAGGTATTAACGTGTATCCGCAGGATTTACTGTATTTCTCAGTAACGCAGTGTGTGCACTACCAACAGTGCCACTCATTGCATGTATCTTCATAGCTTCAGGAGTTAAACCTTCCGGTATCTTCGACAAAAATTCAGGATTCGAACTCTTGTTGACCACTTAAATAAAATTAGACATAAATTTACTAGCTTACGACCAGAACACATCCAGCTACTATGCATTAATATATACAAATTTTCAACTGTGCCTACTACATACTCACCTGCCTACACACATGCATGTCCACCCACTGACCAATCCACATGTCCATGCATCTACACACCCAAATAACCACCTATTCACCAACATACCCACCAAACCATCCACATGCGCACAAGTATATCTAACCATCGACCCATCTACCTATCCACATACATACCCACCTACCTACCCACATGTATACTCACTACATATCCACATATTCACCTACCTACCCACATACATAACTACCACATAATTACCCACCTACCTACCCACATGATTACCCACCTATCTAACCACATGCATACCAACCTACCCACCCACATATATAATCACCTGCCCATTCAATTACCTACCCACATACATAATCATAAAATACTTGCCCACCTACCTACTCAAGTACCTAACATTATTCCCACCCAATACCCACACGCATACATAATCACCACATACTTACCCACATACCTGCCAACATACCTACCCACATACACACGCACCTACACAACCATATATCTACCCACCTACCTACACACTACCTTCCTACGTCTATTCACATTCCTGTCCACATACCCACCCACATGTTCACCAACTTATCTATCTGTCTGCATGCCTGACTGGGATTTTGAGAACAAACGTACTCGGGAGATGCAAAATTATGCGACAATTTGTATTAAATTTGGGAGAAAGTAGAACCGCTTTGTTGAAATTTCATGGTAACCACGGAAAATATTTTCATCTGAAAGCGAGCCATGGGCGAAACAAATTATGCAACCACTGGTCTAGAACATATGGTTTCGTAAAATTAATTAGGAATGGAGACAATACATCAGAAATGGAGGGAAATAACGACTGATGAGACAAGGAATCAGAGACATAATTTATTTTTAGAGAATAACTTCATTTTATTGCGTGGAACAACAAACTACAAACCACAATTCTTACATAAATGATATTTTAATTTGTAAACCAGTTTTTGCGCTAAAACAAATTCGTCTAATCTAGAACTGCTCACCATTTCTTTTTGAAGCAAAAATCAACAAGAAACCTCATCATCACAAACTGTCCTGAGCAAGCCAAATCAGATCATTCCTCTTCTGTTTCCATCATCTTCATGTTTACTTTTATCTCGAATTAACACATATCAACCTTGTGAACACATTTATGTTGCTATGTTCAGAACTTCTTTAGCAAACTATAAAATGTTTCTCCACATCATATTAATACGATATTTACGATGTATTGCACGCATTTTATGTCAACGTCGTTACGTTGCTATGCTAGGACGTACCAGTGTTGCCATATAGTTGGAGTTGTTTTATCGAATTATGGAAATTGTTTTTAAAATGATTAATCTCCTAAACTGTTTACATAATCTACTAAAAACATAGACCACGAACTAATGAAATGAACTTAAAATTTCTAATTCTAAAATCTGCTTTTGAATCATGAAGCTGCTTTATGTTTCTTAGCGTGTTTCTTAAGAATAGTTGGGAGAGAAATAATTACACCAACAACAGCAAAATTGCCTGAAGGTATGACAAGACATTTCATAATGTTATCAATTTACACAATAAATTATATCTACAATGATACATGACAATTTGAAATGAGACACAATTAAAATAAAATAGAATTATTTAGTCATAAATAGCATGGCTAGAGTAATATTTCAAAATAGTAATTGTCTATTGTCTTTCCCCCAGGTGAATGATTGTTAATCGCATTCACAATTGCCGTTAAACATAGGTGTGGTAGCTTAAGCTGTCGTTTCAAGGCCAGATGTGTCGCCGAGGTTGCATTTAGTCCATGTTTGTTCAAGGTTATCTTGATGTGAACATGTGTAAAATAGTAATATCTGCCTAAATTTACGAAATATATACCTAATAATAAACTATGGAATTACATGGCAACACTCTAACGTACTGAGAACAACACGAACCTTCTATATTTTCCCAGATTTATTTCGATGCACATTTTCGGGGTCTGTGTGAAATAGGAACATTTTGTGGGTGAAATAGAATTACTCTGAGCAGAGAATCGACCGTAGACCACCGACAAAGTTAAACTTAAACAGGTTGTACTTAAACACTATTTTTCCTGCTAAAAGTGAGTTATTTTTTAAATCACTGCAGTGAGATAAGAAAACATTCAGATGTTGAGATTTTTCACAGATGAAGTTTCATTAGCCTCTGTTTTAATCATTAATCTGCTAAATCTGGTGAATCTGGTTTCTTTAGAAACAATGTTTTTCCGCTTACCTGTCAAATTTAAAGGTATACAGCCATAAAGGAACTAGATATCAAAACGTTTTCTGCTATCTCTACACCTGGAAATATATTCCAGACATCTAGCGAACGATACTCAAATGTAATGTTAAAATGGCAGGGTGGGCATGTGTGAGATTAGGCTGCTACAGTGATTGTTACGTCTAAGATGGGATGAGTATAGGTCCAATAGCCTGGGTTACACATAATATATTTGAATTTCCGGGTCTTCAATTATGAAATATTTTTGTTTCTATTCCTATCAGAGCTTACAATTGTAGATTCTCAGATACAAACGTCTACGATACCATCCCTCTTCTAGATTCTCAGATACAAACGTCTAAGATACCATCCCTCTACTAGACTCTCAGATACAAAAATTTAAGATGTCTTGGCTGTGTGAAAAGAATGTCTATTGATCGCAATCCGAAGGAAATTCTCTTTGGAGAGATCATATCACGTGGGAATGCACACAGAAGGTAACGCAGGTCTGCGTCTTGAGTAACTCTGTGAGTATGATTAAGAAGGTACAAGTGGGTCTCGTTCGAGAACAGTGCATTCAGACCTTGAGAAAGGCAATACTGAAAGTGGTTACATTTATTTTCATGCCGGGATATGTGGGTGTTCAAGGCAATGAAAGAGCGGATCAACTGGCGGCATGCGCGATTGTGGCACAAGGCGATGGGGCAATGGATCGTGCTGACGTTTTGAACTCCTTAAGAGATATAACACGCGAGAGAGAGACTAATGTGGATAATGAATCCTTTTCAATGGCCAGGATTAAAGATCAGGGTTTGAAATGCGGTGTTGCTAAAAGTGAACATTTTGGAGGGCGCAGTAGAATGATGGTCAACCAGCATAGGACCGGTACTGTTAGGAGAAGTGTAATGGCGGATTCACTCAAGGAGAGATCGGATCATCTATGGACGTGTCCAGTTTGCAGTTATGATGATCCGACGACTAACTAATATCTGGTGGACGTCTAAGGCTCAGACAAAACCTAAGATATAAAGGTGTCTGTAAAGCAACCCTGGGAGATTTCATGATTGGATGATTTCATTATTGGATGATTTATGATTGTATGATTTCATTATTGGATGATTTCATTATTGGATGATTTCATTATTGCATGATTAAATTATTGGATGATTTATGATTGGATGATTTCATTATTGGATGATTTTATGATTGGATCATTTCATTATTGGATGATTTTATTATTGGATGAAGAGAAAACGATGATTTTCTCAAAAGTGCGCTCTCCTGAACGAAGCAAATAATAATAACTGTTGAATCCAAGTTAAGATTTGCTTAACTTCAAACAAGCAAAAACTTCATCAGTTTTTTAAAATCTCGAAATTAGAGTACTCCAAGTTTAAAGCGGAACGAATTTAACAATCTCCTATCATTAGAATTTTCTTTGCAGTGAAATTAAATGAACAGGGGTACAACTTTTGGCCAGGCAAGTGGTATTTAACCTAATTAGTGTATCCTAATTAGTGGTATATATCTGTTACGTGCGTCTGGTGAAACAAATTCACATTATTTTGTGACACTTTTCTTGACAAAACTTCCAACTAAAGTTTTCTCACCAAAATGTTTGATCATTTCTCTGTGCTCAGTATAACATTTTTTACATCTCTCTCTCTCTCTCTCTCTCTCTCTCTCTCTCTCTATATATATATATATATATATATATATATATATATATATATATATATATATATATATATATATATATATATAAATACAGTTGGACGTCAGCCATTTATGTAAGTGGAATTTCCTCAATTGACTAATTGCGAGGCAAATAGATGTCAACTGAACTGACCTGGTTCAATTCTCGTCTACTGCCTTCTGATTTATTGTAATGTCCTTTCACACAATAAACATGTATCTGATTAGTCTGCGGGATTTTGAGCAACTCTTTTGGGTTTTTATTTTCGGAGGACTTCGTTAAGTAGCAACTTGTCCGATGATCTCTGTGTATTAATCCTGAGTCTATGACAACAGGCATACCTTCTCTTGTACCACATATTCTATGCACAACTATGTACATACACACACACACACACACACACACATATATATATATATATATATATATATATATATATATATATATATATATATATATATATATATATATATATATATATATATATATATATATATATATATTAGTATATAAGTACATTATTTATGATGTCATGGCAGTTTGCGTCTTTACAAACGGGAATGAAGCAGGTTTGAGCAAATGTCCAGATTGCCAAATAAGACCTCACAAAAGAAGCAAAACATAGCAGAATGAGCCTTCTTACGTGGTGTTTTAAATTATTGCTGGGGTTTTAATTTGTCACTATTTATAAACTTTGTATCGTTCGGGTGTCGCATGCATGCCAACGTCGACCAACGAAATGCACGGGAATAATCGCAAACATGACTTAAAAGATTTGAATGAATTTTGTTAGTATGTATTCTATTGTCGCAAGTAACGCCCAGACACACAGCCCCCATGTTTCACACATGACTGCTTGATCATGAATGTTGTACGGAGAAGTGCCTTGTCCATTTGCGTTAACCCCCTCTAGACTCTGTTAATTAGTTCCAAGGGAAACACGAGGCCAATACTCTGGGATACAACTAGAACTGCAAGGTGACTGAAGATGGCATTTTAATCAGTATATTACCTGTATATATGAAATATTCAATCTTCCTCTATGCCCATCCTATTCCTCCTGAGTATACATCAATCCACAATCCATGTATTATCCATTCAGTACAACGTAACTACATCTGCTGTATTCATAGAATCTTCAATACAAACCTATTTAGACAATTATTGCCTGACTATCTTATAATTACATCTTAAATTCCATCGACATCACTGTCTGTTGTATCGACCTTTCAGTCTGTTTGTTTGTCAGCGGCAAGCTTCATTCTCTTGTCGAAGTTGTTTATTTTGCAATGTATTGAGATATTCTTTCTCAAACATTTTATTATCCATCTACGTGTAACCAACCACTTACTCCACACAACCACTATAATCACACACACACATTTATACAAACACTCGTACAATGCTTGGCAGTCTGGATATTTTTTTTGTAACTATGGTTACCGGTAGCGTAGAGGAAATGGCTAAACGTAAATGAAGGCAATCATTGGCTTCTATTGGAGCGCTGAGACTTAGTATGTAAAGTTGAGATTTTGATGCGGAAATGTAAAAAATGTATGTACTAGCAACCATAAAGTCAGCAAAAGTCATTAGAAAAGGAATGAATTGTAAAAATATATTAGTAAATACAACTTCATGAAAGTAATAAGTGAATTCAAGATCGATAGCAGTGGAATAGTAGTAGTAGTCGTTGTAGTAGCAGTAATTGTAGTAGTAGAAGTAGCAGCAGCAGCAGCAGTAGTAGTAGCATTAGTAGTTGTTGCAGTAGCAGTAATTGTAGTAGTAGTAGAAGTAGCAGCAGCAGCAGTAGTAGTAGCATTAGTAGTTGTTGCAGTAGCAGTAATTGTAGTAGTAGTAGAAGTAGCAGCATCAGCAGTAGTAGTAGCATTAGTAGTTGTTGCAGTAGCAGTAATTGTAGTAGTAGTAGAAGTAGCAGCAGCAGCAGTAGTAGTAGCATTAGTAGTTGTTGCAGTAGCAGTAATTGTAGTAGTAGCAGCAGCATTAGTAGTAGTGGCAGTTGTAGCAGTAGTAGTGCTAGTAGTAGTTGTTGTAGTAGTAGTAGTAGTAGTAGTAGTAGTAATAGTGGTAGTAATAGTAGTAGTAGTAGTAGTAGTAGTAGTAGTAATAGTGTTAGCAGTTGTAGTCGCAGTAGTAATAGTAGCAGTAGTAGTAGTACTAGGGGTAGTAGTGATGGTAGTAGTAGTAGTAGCAGTACTAGGGGTAGTAGTGATGGTAGTAGTAGTAGTAGTAGTAATATTAGTAGTAGCAGTAGTAGTTGTAGTAGCAACAGCAGCAGTAGTAGCTGTCTCAGTAAACGGAATTATATCTATAGAGAAATAAAGATAGATGGATAGATATAAAGATAGATGGATAGATATAAAGATAGATGGATGAATGGATAAATCTATAATAAACACAATATTTCACGTACAATAATTCAACTTCATCCATCAATCATATATTTGAGCTACCGCTGATTGGTGATTCAAAAAAAAAATACTACATATTTTGGAATTTAGTATTCCCACCTCAATAGCCATAATTTCTACGAATTGCAACTTTACTCTTTGCCTTCTCTTCCTCTTATCATGTATGTGGTCGCATGTACAGTTTATTGATTGTCTGATGACTTTCTTTGATGAAGACTTTCTAGTCGAAACGGGATCTCTCTATGTCTCGTTATTGGTATGAAACTATTAGGTTTAATAACGTCTCGTTATTTGGTTTATGAAAAGGTTGGGGAAAAAGTTGAGGATTTACTTCATTGTATTCGAGTTACCCCATATGTACACCGACCCTCTCAATGAAGTGGCGGGTCGCCTGCAAGGGCACACTCATAGAACGTAATTCCTTAGGAAGTTCAAGCGATATACTCAATTATTCACAGGAAAAAAAATCCACTTTATAAAACAAGACGTCGCAATCGGAACTCAAACCCATGACCTATTGAGGACAAAGCGAACAGCCTAACCACTGCACCAAGAGATCCATGTTTTGTCTATGAATACTGGTAACACGTATACCTATTTCCATTTACAACAATTACTGGCAGTAGCCATCACACATAAACCGTGGCCAACGATAAATATAAGACTTGCGAGCTACAGTGGTAATAATCATTCTAAAGTGAAGCAATTGACTTTTCTCGTATCATTGGCTGTCGTCACAAAGTATACACGAAATGACCAATGAAAACACGGGAAACGTTAAATTCGTCATTATGGAACAATGATTTCCAACGATCCAACAGATGCTATACATTGTTGATGGTCACTCATAAAGCATGTTAGAATTAGAAAAAATGTCAGTACTTACCAAATATTTCTACAATCATTCCAAGTGGCATAACCAGTAACGACACCAGAAGGTCAGCAATGGCGAGAGACATCAAGAAATAATTTGTCATATTTTGAAGCCGTTTTTCCCAACAGACAGCCAAGCAGACTAACACGTTACCAGCGGCGGTACAGACTACTATCAAAGTGAGACCCAACATTCCCCACTGAAGGGGTGTTCCCTGTACACCCACTGATGAAGAATTGCCCATGTTTTCTTTGAGATTGGCCATGTTACTAAAGTTGACATCGTTGCTGATAATATAATTGTGGTTAAATGTGGCGCTGTTGTTACCAACAACTGGCGTGGTCATCACAAATGTCAGGCTGGGAACTGAATCAACTGACATTATCTCTGCTATGACATTTGTAGCATCTTCCATTCTAGAGTAGGATGACTCCATTTTGAGAAATGAAAGTAATTCCAACTTTTTAAGCGCTAGTTTCGTAAACCAAATTCAGAGAACACAGTATACTTCTCCACGAAGGATCTACTCTTGAAACTGAAATCCTTACTAAAACAAACCAAGATAATCTTGCACATCATTGACGATACTAAAATCAGATGACTGGAAGAAAGATAGCGAGGAAATGAACACTGACGTTCATCGATGGTGGTTTTCTAAAATCTTATTAATGGCTCTTAGTTATAAAACTTTGTAAACTGTTGAACGTGCTAGCGATTGGTCAGTTTCATCTCGTTCGTGTTGTATATCTCCTTAAGATTGAAGTCATCAGCGGGTCCCATCGGATCTGTGTATGCTGAAATAATACAGGGAAATGTTTGTGACAGGCATAGTTTGGTCATAGGAAATCATCAAAAATGTAAGTAGATTTAACATGTACATCTATTGATTATAGGTTAATCGATTGAATCATGAATGTAATATATATATATTAATGTCTCGTATAATGAATCTAATATATATATATATAGCAACTCAACAAACACAACACAATATTTCTTAGTCGCTTCAACAACTCAACAAAAATACAACACGATCAGAAAATGACAGCGACCCTCCCACATTCCACCCACTTAATTCAGTAGGACTAGGAAAATCTACCGATTTTCACACAAAAAAAGCAGGCCATCTGAAAAGGAAATGTACTTTATTTCCTAAGATAAACCCCATTCTCATCCCCTTAGAAAAAATCGTTTCTACAACTCTGTCATTACTATACATTGTCTGCTAGCGTGAAAAATGAAACCCCCAAAAATGTCAAAGTAGTACCATAGTCTAACGTAGCGTAAAAATACAAACTCATTATACAAATTGGCTTAGAACTGTCTTTCGAGTAAACAATGAAATCGCTTTCACACAATCTTCCCAGAATACGGTAAACATCTCAGCCTACAGGTAAGATACAGACAGAGTAAGATATTGGAATAAAACAGTAAATGACTGAAGATTATTTCAGCGCATCGTTGGCTGCAGAGATCATTCCTGATCGGGTCATAGCATTCCTGATTCAATCATAGGATTCCTGATCGGGTCATACATTCCTGATTCAATCATAGGATTCCTGATCGGGTCATAGCATTCCTGATTCAATCATAGCATTCATGATCGGGTCATAGCATTCCTGATTCAATCATAGCATTCCTATTTCAATCATAGCATTCCTGATCGGGTCATAGCATTCATGATCCAATCATAGCATTCCTGATTCAATCATAGCATTCCTGATCGGGTCATAGCATTCCTGATACAATCATAGCATTCCTGATTCAATCATAGGATTCCTGAACGGGTCATATAATTCCTGATACAATCATAGCATTCCTGATTAAATCATAGGATTCCTGATCGGGCCATATCATTCCTGATACAATCATAGCATTCCTGATACTATCATAGCATTCCTGATTAAATCATAGGATTCCTGATTCAATCATAGCATTCCGGATACAATCAAAGCATTCCTGATACAATCATAGCAGTCCTGATTCAATCATAGGATTCCTGATTCAATCATAGCATTCCTGATCCTATCATAGCATTCCTGATACAATCATAGCATTCCTGATCGGGTCATAGCATTTCATTAATTATTTCTCACTATATGGTTTTATTCCCGGTATGATGTATTTCATATAAACAGTATTTGTACACCACTTTCTATGATACCAATGTCAAACATGGCCCTTGACATAGACACTAACGAAAAAAAAATAACAGTTTATGGAATGAGATATTTGAGGAATGCTTAAGTATCACCAGAAGAGACCGACGGAGAAAGAAAGATATCGGGAAAGAAATACTCACTGCTTTATTACCTGAATCAGTGATCAAATCACGTGACGACATTCCATCTTTTTAATTTCACACGTTATTGCACAGAACTTCTGTGACTCGTAGATTTAAAAAGTTGTAACTAAGGATACAGATCTAGAGGTTTGCGTGCAATGCACTGACCATCCAACAACCCACCCCCTCCAACTTGGTGTGCAGCGCATATGTCGAATGTTCGGGTGCTCTCATCGCGTAACGCGTAGAACGTTGGATGCGTGGGTATGTGCGTCTTTATCAAAATTTCGTTCCGTTTAATTATTGTAGCATTTTTCCGTAAAAACCTGGTCACTAATCCTTGTAGAGTACCCAAAGACCATATTAAGTCAAGATTACATTGAAAAACAGCAAATCAGGTAATATAGAAATTTGATGCTCGGAGAACTGGAATAAGATACTGGAAGACTAACCACTGAAGCGCTTCGCCTCTAGAGTCACTGTATTTGAGTCTAAATTGAAGTTTTATCGGATTTTGGAAGAGAAACAATTTCGTTTAATTCCAATCATCATTGAGTACAGAAATTCGTCTTGATTACATTTATTTATCTATCAACTCTCTATAGATTTCGTATTTTTACCAAACATCTATCTTCTGTTTATATTAACAGTTAGTATTCACAAGGATGACCACATCATACCAATTCCACACAGTTCAGTTTTGATCTTTTCTGAAGTAATTTCTCAATGTATTTTTCACTGTTCTCTGACTGTTTTCATATTATACTGACTGTATTCTCCTGTTCTACTTCGTATTCTCATGTTTTACTGACTCTGATATCATGTTCTGCTGACACAATTCTCATGTTCTACTGACTCTAATCTCATGTTCTGCTGACTTTATTCTGATGTTCTACTGACTCTCTTCTCAAGTTTCTCTGATTATTCTTCTGACACAATTCTCATGTTCTACTGACTCTGATCTTATATTACGCTGACGCTTTTCTCATGAGTACGCAATTCAATATCGATTGTACACAACCAAACATTCTCCATTCAAGACTCTGGCTGTTGATGTGCCCAGATAAACAACAAAGAAAACTGATGAAGCTAATTATATTCTTACTGTTGTCAATGGAAAATTGCCAGGCGCCGCAATATTTGTCGATCATAAAACATAACTTGTGTAAACATAACTATTATGTAAGGTGTATGGCATTTTGTTTGTGTTTGTACTTATGCAGTTTCCTGGAAGTGACATTTGTTACTTATGCAGTTTCCTGGAAGTGACATTTGTTACTTATGCAGTTTCCTGGAAGTGACATGTGTTACTTATGCAGTTTCCTGGAAGTGACATTTGTTACTTATGCAGTTTCCTGGAAGTGACATGTGTTACTTATGCAGTTTCCTGGAAGTGACATTTGTTACTTATGCAGTTTCCTGGAAGTGACATGTGTTACTTATGCAGTTTCCTGGAAGTGACATTTGTTACTTATGCAGTTTCCTGGAAGTGACATGTGTTACGTTGTAATGCATTGTATATCGAGAATACATTTTTTGTGGCTGTTTGGAGGGAAATTTTTCTTTTGTGCCTGTTTGGAGGGACTTTTTGTGGCTGTTTGGAGGGACATTTTTGTGGCTGTTTGGAGGGACATTTTTGTTTTGTGACTGTTTGGAGGGACATTTTTGTTTTGTGACTGTTTGGAGGGAAATTTTTGTTTTGTGCCTGTTTGGAGGGACTTTTTGTGGCTGTTTGGAGGGACATTTTTGTGGCTGTTTGGAGGGACATTTTTGTTTTGTGACTGTTTGGAGGGATATTTTTGTTTTGTGACTGTTTGGAGGGAAATTTTTGTTTTGTGCCTGTTTGGAGGGACTTTTTGTGGCTGTTTGGAGGGACATTTTTGTGGCTGTTTGGAGGGACATTTTTGTTTTGTGGCTGTTTTGTAGGGACATTTTGTGGCTGTTTGGAGGGACTATTTGTGGCTGTTTGGAAGGACATTTTTGTTTTGTGGCTTTTTGTAGGGAAATTTTGTGGCTGTTTGGAGGGACTTTTTGTGACTGTTTGGAGGGACATTTTTGTTTTGTGGCTGTTTGTAGGGACATTTTTTGTGGCTGTTTGGAGGGACTTTTTTGTGGCCGTTTGGAGGGACATTTTTGTTTTGTGGCTGTTTGTAGGGACATCTTTATTTTGTGGCTGTTTGTAGGGACATTTTTTGTGGCTGTTTGGAGGGACATGTTTGTTTTGTAACTGTTTGGAGGGACATTTTTGTGGCTATTTTTTTGCCGACTTCGGCTGAAATATCTCCCAATTGTTATATTTACATTTGACTACGATACTATCTTGTTATATATACGTGTTAAATACTCTTATTATAAAATCCTGGTATATACTCTTGTTATATAAAATATTGTTATATACTCTTGTTATATAATCTTATTATAAACTCTTATTATAAGCTCTTGTTAAATACTCTTGTTATAAAATCTTGTTATATAATATTGATATAAAATCTTGTTATATAATATTGTTATAAAATCTTGTTATAAAATCTTGTTATATAATATTGATATAAAATCTTGTTATAAAATCTTGTTATATAATATTGTTATAAAATCTTGCTATATACTCTTGTTATAAAATCTTGTTATAAACTCTTTTTATAAAATCTTGTTATATACTCTTGTTATAAAATCTTGTTATAAACTCTTGTTATATAATCTTGTTATAAACTCTTGTTATAAAATCTTGTTATAAACTCTTGTTATAAAATCTTGTTATAAAATCTTGTTATATAATATTGTTATAAAATCTTGCTATATACTCTTGTTATAAAATCTTGTTATAAACTCTTTTTATAAAATCTTGTTATATACTCTTGTTATAAAATCTTGTTATAAACTCTTGTTATATAATCTTGTTATAAACTCTTGTTATAAAATCTTGTTATAAACTCTCGTTATATAATCTTGTTATAAAATCTTGTTATATACTCTTGTTATAAAATCTTGTTATAAACTCTTGTTATATATAAGTGTTATAAAATCGTGTTATAAAGTCGTGTTATATACACTTATTATATTCACTTGTTATATATTCTTGTTATATACTCTTGCTATACTCCCTTGTTAAAACTGACCCCTCTCTCCCATAACCTATACTCCGCTATTCTTCTACAGACTTATTTTTCTCACAATTTACTGTTAGACAACACCATCTGCCCAATGATAATACGAATTAGCTCCTCTGGTCATGTCCAATATCCCATGTTTCGTTAATCCATTTAAGGATAACGTGTTTTATTTTTTTATCCTAGGTAAAAACCATATTTTTGTGGCCTCCTCCATACTTTACTAATTTATTAATTTAATAAATACATCCGTCGTGTAAAATAAAATAGATGATTTTTAACTTATTTGTACTCGAGTTTTCCATTATGTATCCATCCTTCTCAATAGCAGGCCGTTTCTCGAGAGTGTTATTCCTAACACGCACATTACGTAGCAAATTAATAAATATCAACATAATTATCTAATCAATATATATATACTCACTGTTTCTACTCAATATATATATACTCAATATAGCTATTCAATATATATATCTACATCTACTAATATATATTCAATATAGCTATTCAATATATATATATCTACATCTACTAATATATATTCAATATAGCTATTCAATATATATATCTACATCTACTAATATATCTACTCAATATATATATATACTCAAAATATCTACTCAATACATCTACTGAATATCAAGTGTATATATAGTTTTATTACCTTTGTCGCTGCCACACAAAACCACACATCCTACCAAAAATTTGAACTAAGACACATAAGATTAACTTTAAGACACATTTTACTTCCAAACTATTGATATCCATTTGGAAGTTCCCTCTACGTCCAAATGAAACCAGCAGCTCATCACGGACCGCACTCACGTAAATCACTAACTGGACGCACCCAAATTACCAACAATATAACCGATGTACCATCTAACCCTCCTGACGTAGGTTATTAATTTAAAACTGACGTCCTCTAAATAGGCTACAAAGTATATTTTAATATGTCCCCTCCCCTCCTCTCCGTCAATCCCTCCTACACACACTCCACAATTGGTCCGATCTGTATTGAGTACACACTGGTATATATTTAGTTAGTACACACGACTTTTGTATTCACCCTCAACAGCTGTTAAGTACGTTCAAAACTTCGGTCCAAATTCAGGACATGACAAAATACTCTGGACTGAGGTCCAGAAAGGATTAATTAGTGGTTAGGAAGTCGACAGTATCATTTCGGCTGGTACATGACCGTAGGCAGTATAAAGAACCTACTAACAGAATTCATTAGGACCCATTAGTTACGTTTTTGATTATTGTTGGAGTTGCGATTGGTCACTATTTATATACTGGGAGTCGCATTGACGATATTTGACATTCGATCCCAGTATGTAAATATGGTTCTTGTATCCAATTACTGCCTACCTGTATGATTATTTCCCTTGTCTATGTTTCTCAGTTTATGTTTATCATTTATTAATTTAAATATAATTATATTTAGGGTTAGGATTAATTATGTAAAACATAACTAACCCTTAACTCTTAATGGTAACCATAACAGATTAGTATTTAAATTAATTATTCATTAATTATTGATATAATATTTATATCGATTAACCACAAAATACGTAGGCAGGCACTAATTTAATACAAGAAAAGTAAATAGTAAAACATAAGTAAATCACAAAAATTTAACGACGTAACTAACGGGGACCGAATTCATTTTTTGGGAAGGTCTTTATGGAGACGGCCATGGCTGGT
Organism: Meghimatium bilineatum; assembly: GCA_034231615.1. Lineage (NCBI taxonomy): Eukaryota > Metazoa > Mollusca > Gastropoda > Stylommatophora > Philomycidae > Meghimatium > Meghimatium bilineatum. The sequence continues at coordinate 2,382,555 of CM067301.1, forward strand.
AGCAGAAAGGGTTAAAAGGAACATCGACTGGGATACAAACTGATGTTGTTCAAAATGTCCTCGTTGACCCCTGTTAAGACGTCTATTGTTTCCCTTTAAAGCCTGTACTTATATGCCATGTTGGAAAACACTGACACATTTATTCAGTTTAAAAGCAAACACAGAACAAACGTTATACCGTTATAACGTAATTTTAATTTGGTTTGGAAATTTGTTAAGACCATGTTGTTCTTTGGAAACAACCAGAGCATTATTGCCTTCTTTGAAAACACTTAGAAAATCATTGTCTTCTTTAGAAACAACCAGAGCATTATTGCCTTCTTTGAAAACACTTAGAAAATCATTGTCTTCTTTAGAAACAACCAGAGCATTTTTGCCTTCTTTGAAAACACTTAGAAAATCATTGTCTTCTTTAGAAACAACCAGAGCATTTTTGCCTTCTTTGAAAACACTTAGAAAATCATTGTCTTCTTTAGAAACAACCAGAGCATTTTTGCCTTCTTTGAAAACACTTGGAAAATCATTGTCTTCTTTAGAAACAACCAGAGCATTATTGCCTTCTTTGAAAACACTTAGAAAATCATTGTCTTCTTTAGAAACAACCAGAGCATTATTGCCTTCTTTGAAAACACTTAGAAAATCATTGTCTTCTTTAGAAACAACCAGAGCATTATTGCCTTCTTTGAAAACACTTAGAAAATCATTGTCTTCTTTAGAAACAACCAGAGCATTTTTGCCTTCTTTGAAAACACTTAGAAAATCATTGTCTTCTTTGGAAACAACCAGAGCATTATTGCCTTCTTTGAAAACACTTAGAAAATCATTGTCTTCTTTGGAAACAACCAGAGCATTATTGCCTTCTTTGAAAACACTTAGAAAATCATTGTCTTCTTTGGAAACAACCAGAGCATTTTTGCCTTCTTTGAAAACACTTAGAAAATCATTGTCTTCTTTAGAAACAACCAGAGCATTATTGCCTTCTTTGAAAACACTTAGAAAATCATTGTCTTCTTTAGAAACAACCAGAGCATTATTGCCTTCTTTGAAAACACTTAGAAAATCATTGTCTTCTTTAGAAACAACCAGAGCATTATTGCCTTCTTTGAAAACACTTAGAAAATCATTGTCTTCTTTAGAAACAACCAGAGCATTATTGCCTTCTTTGAAAACACTTAGAAAATCATTGTCTTCTTTAGAAACAACCAGAGCATTATTGCCTTCTTTGAAAACACTTAGAAAATCATTGTCTTCTTTAGAAACAACCAGAGCATTGTTGCCTTCTTTGAAAACACTTAGAAAATCATTGTCTTCTTTAGAAACAACCAGAGCATTGTTGCCTTCTTTGAAAACACTTAGAAAATCATTGTCTTCTTTAGAAACAACCAGAGCATTGTTGCCTTCTTTGAAAACACTTAGAAAATCATTGTCTTCTTTAGAAACAACCAGAGCATTGTTGCCTTCTTTGAAAACACTTAGAAAATCATTGTCTTCTTTAGAAACAACCAGAGCATTTTTGCCTTCTTTGAAAACACTTAGAAAATCATTGTCTTCTTTAGAAACAACCAGAGCATTATTGCCTTCTTTGAAAACACTTAGAAAATCATTGTCTTCTTTAGAAACAACCAGAGCATTATTGCCTTCTTTGAAAACACTTAGAAAATCATTGTCTTCTTTAGAAACAACCAGAGCATTATTGCCTTCTTTGAAAACACTTAGAAAATCATTGTCTTCTTTAGAAACAACCAGAGCATTATTGCCTTCTTTGAAAACACTTAGAAAATCATTGTCTTCTTTAGAAACAACCAGAGCATTATTGCCTTCTTTGAAAACACTTAGAAAATCATTGTCTTCTTTAGAAACAACCAGAGCATTATTGCCTTCTTTGAAAACACTTAGAAAATCATTGTCTTCTTTAGAAACAACCAGAGCATTATTGCCTTCTTTGAAAACACTTAGAAAATTATTGTCTTCTTTAGAAACAACCAGAGCATTATTGCCTTCTTTGAAAACACTTAGAAAATCATTGTCTTCTTTAGAAACAACCAGAGCATTATTGCCTTCTTTGAAAACACTTAGAAAATCATTGTCTTCTTTAGAAACAACCAGAGCATTATTGCCTTCTTTGAAAACACTTAGAAAATCATTATCTTCTTTAGAAACAACCAGAGCATTATTGCCTTCTTTGAAAACACTTAGAAAATCATTGTCTTCTTTAGAAACAACCAGAGCATTATTGCCTTCTTTGAAAACACTTAGAAAATCATTGTCTTCTTTAGAAACAACCAGAGCATTATTGCCTTCTTTGAAAACACTTAGAAAATCATTGTCTTCTTTAGAAACAACCAGAGCATTATTGCCTTCTTTGAAAACACTTAGAAAATCATTGTCTTCTTTAGAAACAACCAGAGCATTATTGCCTTCTTTGAAAACACTTAGAAAATCATTGTCTTCTTTGGAAACAACCAGAGCATTTTTGCCTTCTTTGAAAACACTTAGAAAATCATTGTCTTCTTTAGAAACAACCAGAGCATTATTGCCTTCTTTGAAAACACTTAGAAAATCATTGTCTTCTTTAGAAACAACCAGAGCATTATTGCCTTCTTTGAAAACACTTAGAAAATCATTGTCTTCTTTAGAAACAACCAGAGCATTATTGCCTTCTTTGAAAACACTTAGAAAATCATTGTCTTCTTTAGAAACAACCAGAGCATTATTGCCTTCTTTGAAAACACTTAGAAAATCATTGTCTTCTTTGGAAACAACCAGAACATTTTTGCCTTCTTTGAAAACACTTAGAAAATCATTGTCTTCTTTGGAAACAACCAGAGCATTATTGCCTTCTTTGAAAACACTTAGAAAATCATTGTCTTCTTTAGAAACAACCAGAGCATTATTGCCTTCTTTGAAAACACTTAGAAAATCATTGTCTTCTTTAGAAACAACCAGAGCATTGTTGCCTTCTTTGAAAACACTTAGAAAATCATTGTCTTCTTTAGAAACGGTCAAAACGTCTTTGTCTTATGTGGAAACAATCATAACGTTACCGTTTTAATTTTTTTTAGAAATATAACACCCTTGTCTTCTTTTGAAAAAGTAACAACATCGTGGTAATACAGATAAACAGAAAATATAAACAAGGATCGATATGGAAATGTTATAAATTTAAAAAAAAAATAGAATAAAGTAGTAATATCTAAATCACGGGTTTCCAACTCGGTCACTACAAATAGGGTGGGGTGGCAAATTGTTTTCTAGAGGTCAATGGCTGAAACAGTAAATTTTAAAAATTAATTTTGATTTTAAAGCAACTTTCATTGGAGCTGCCATCAGCTTCTGTCTATTTTCTGCGGAAGTAGATTTGTAATGTGGCTTCATTTAAGGATCATAACACGAAACATACTAAATGCCGAGAGTGACATGAGTTTTGGTATTAACGAAAACTCATCCGCAAATTATTGGAGTTTCCCATTCACAGAATTTTTGACTATATAACTGAAATTGTGAAACTTATGTACAAGTTATACTTTCAAGTATCGCATCAAGTATATTATAAGCTGAAGCAACATCGAATTTTAGTATACATATATTTTATAGTAATAGTTTATACACAAAAAAAACCTTTACTTTAATATAAAATCGCATGTCATATTTCTTCTATAAAAAGGGGTCTAAAGTTCAGAAAGCTTTGAAACCTGTATCTAGATCCACAGAAAATACATAAGTAAGCCAGCAAAAAGTGTTGTTAGAGAAGTACTGACCTGGAAATCGCAGAGAAAATAAAAAAATATTGTGTACGACTATTTCACTTTATATTTTTTTATGTTGATCTGAAACACTAGGTGTAAAAATGCGGCGGGAGAAGATACCTTTGAAAAAAAAAATTTAAAACTTTCTTTTGAATATTTTTCACTTATTTTGTTTTCGGTGGTAACTTCTCTGTTTTGAATGGTAAATGCTCTGTTATGGATGGTAACTTCTCTGTTATGGATGGTAACTTCTCTGTTATGGATGACAACTTCTCTGTTATGGATGGTAACTTCTCTGTTATGGATGACAACTTCTCTGTTATGGATGACAACTTCTCTGTTATGGATGGTAACTTCTCTGTTATGGATGACAACTTCTCTGTTATGGATGACAACTTCTCTGTTATGGATGGTAACTTCTCTGTTATGGATGGTAACTTCTCTGTTATGGATGACAACTTCTCTGTTATGGATGGTAACTTCTCTGTTATGGATGACAACTTCTCTGTTATGGATGACAACTTCTCTGTTATGGATGACAACTTCTCTGTTATGGATGACAACTTCTCTGTTATGGATGACAACATCTCTGTTATGGATGACAACTTCTCTGTTATGGATGACAACTTCTCTGTTATGGATGACAACTTCTCTGTTATGGATGACAACTTCTCTGTTATGGATGGTAACTTCTCTGTTATGGATGACAACTTCTCTGTTATGGATGACAACTTCTCTGTTATGGATGACAACTTCTCTGTTATGGATGACAACTTCTCTGTTATGGATGGTAACTTCTCTGTTATGGATGACAACTTCTCTGTTATGGATGGTAACTTCTCTGTTATGGATGACAACTTCTCTGTTATGGCTGACAACTTCTCTGTTATGGATGACAACTTCTCTGTTATGGTTGACAACTTCTCTGTTATGGATGACAACTTCTCTGTTATGGATGGTAACTTCTCTGTTATGGATGGTAACTTCTCTGTTATGGATGACAACTTCTCTGTTATGGATGGTAACTTCTCTGTTATGGATGACAACTTCTCTGTTATGGCTGACAACTTCTCTGTTATGGATGACAACTTCTCTGTTATGGCTGACAACTTCTCTGTTATGGATGACAACTTCTCTGTTATGGCTGACAACTTCTCTGTTATGGCTGACAACTTCTCTGTTATGGATGACAACTTCTCTGTTATGGCTGACAACTTCTCTGTTATGGATGACAACTTCTCTGTTATGGATGACAACTTCTCTGTTATGGATGGTAACTTCTCTGTTATGGATGACAACTTCTCTGTTATGGATGACAACTTCTCTGTTATGAATGACAACTTCTCTGTTATGGATGGTAACTTCTCTGTTATGGATGACAACTTCTCTATTATGGATGACAACTTCTCTGTTATGGATGACAACTTCTCTGTTATGGCTGACAACTTCTCTGTTATGGATGACAACTTCTCTGTTATGGATGACAACTTCTCTGTTATGGATGGTAACTTCTCTGTTATGGATGACAACTTCTCTGTTATGGATGACAACTTCTCTGTTATGGATGACAACTTCTCTGTTATGGATGGTAACTTCTCTGTTATGGATGACAACTTCTCTATTATGGATGACAACTTCTCTGTTATGGATGACAACTTCTCTGTTATGAATGACAACTTCTCTGTTATGGATGGTAACTTCTCTGTTATGGATGACAACTTCTCTATTATGGATGACAACTTCTCTGTTATGGATGACAACTTCTCTGTTATGGATGACAACTTCTCTGTTATGGATGACAACTTCTCTGTTATGGATGGTAACTTCTCTGTTATGGATGGTAACTTCTCTGTTATGGATGACAACTTCTCTGTTATGGATGACAACTTCTCTGTTATGGATGACAACTTCTCTGTTATGGATGACAACTTCTCTGTTATGGATGACAACTTCTCTGTTATCGATGACAAGTTCTCTGTTATGGATGACATCTTCTCTGTTATGGATGACAACTTCTCTGTTATGGATGACAACTTCTCTGTTATGGATGACAACTTCTCTGTTATGGATGACAACTTCTCTGTTATGGATGACAACTTCTCTGTTATGGATGGTAACTTCTCTGTTATGGATGACAACTTCTCTGTTATGGATGACAACTTCTCTGTTATGAATGACAACTTCTCTGTTATGGATGGTAACTTCTCTGTTATGGATGACAACTTCTCTATTATGGATGACAACTTCTCTATTATGGATGACAACTTCTCTGTTATGGATGGTAACTTCTCTGTTATGGATGACAACTTCTCTGTTATGGATGACAACTTCTCTGTTATGGATGACAACTTCTCTGTTATGGATGACAACATCTCTGTTATGGATGCCAACTTCTCTGTTATGGATGGTAACTTCTCTGTTATGGATGACAACTTCTCTGTTATGGATGGTAACTTCTCTGTTATGGATGGTAACTTCTCTGTTATGGATGACAACTTCTCTGTTATGGATGACATCTTCTCTGTTATGGATGACAACTTCTCTGTTATGGATGGTAACTTCTCTGTTATGGATGACAACTTCTCTGTTATGGATGACATCTTCTCTGTTATGGATGACATCTTCTCTGTTATGGATGACAACTTCTCTGTTATGGATGACAACTTCTCTGTTATGGATGACAACTTCTCTGTTATGGATGACAACTTCTCTGTTATGGATGACAACTTCTCTGTTATGGATGACAACTTCTCTGTTATGGATGACAACTTCACTGTTATGGATGACAACTTCTCTGTTATGGATGACAACTTCTCTGTTATGGATGACAACTTCTCTGTTATGGATGGTAACTTCTCTGTTATGGATGACAACTTCTCTGTTATGGATGACAACTTCTCTGTTATGGATGGTAACTTCTCTGTTATGGATGACAACATCTCTGTTATGGATGACAACTTCTCTGTTATGGATGACATCTTCTCTGTTATGGATGACAACTTCTCTGTTATGGATGACAACTTCTCTGTTATGGATGACAACTTCTCTGTTATGAATGACAACTTCTCTGTTATGGATGGTAACTTCTCTGTTATGGATGACAACTTCTCTATTATGGATGACAACTTCTCTGTTATGGATGACAACTTCTCTGTTATGGATGACAACTCTGTTATGGATGACAACTTCTCTGTTATGGATGGTAACTTCTCTGTTATGGATGGTAACTTCTCTGTTATGGATGACATCTTCTCTGTTATGGATGACAACTTCTCTGTTATGGATGACAACTTCTCTGTTATGGATGACAACTTCTCTGTTATGGATGACAACTTCTCTGTTATCGATGACAACTTCTCTGTTATGGATGACATCTTCTCTGTTATGGATGACAACTTCTCTGTTATGGATGACAACTTCTCTGTTATGGATGACAACTTCTCTGTTATGGATGACAACTTCTCTGTTATGGATGACAACTTCTCTGTTATGGATGGTAACTTCTCTGTTATGGATGACAACTTCTCTGTTATGGATGACAACTTCTCTGTTATGAATGACAACTTCTCTATTATGGATGACAACTTCTCTATTATGGATGACAACTTCTCTGTTATGGATGGTAACTTCTCTGTTATGGATGACAACTTCTCTGTTATGGATGACAACTTCTCTGTTATGGATGACAACTTCTCTGTTATGGATGACAACATCTCTGTTATGGATGACAACTTCTCTGTTATGGATGGTAACTTCTCTGTTATGGATGACAACTTCTCTGTTATGGATGGTAACTTCTCTGTTATGGATGGTAACTTCTCTGTTATGGATGACAACTTCTCTGTTATGGATGACATCTTCTCTGTTATGGATGACAACTTCTCTGTTATGGATGGTAACTTCTCTGTTATGGATGACAACTTCTCTGTTATGGATGACATCTTCTCTGTTATGGATGACATCTTCTCTGTTATGGATGACAACTTCTCTGTTATGGATGACAACTTCTCTGTTATGGATGACAACTTCTCTGTTATGGATGACAACTTCTCTGTTATGGATGACAACTTCTCTGTTATGGATGACAACTTCTCTGTTATGGATGACAACTTCTCTGTTATGGATGACAACTTCTCTGTTATGGATGACAACTTCTCTGTTATGGATGGTAACTTCTCTGTTATGGATGGTAACTTCTCTGTTATGGATGACAACTTCTCTGTTATGGATGACAACTTCTCTGTTATGGATGACAACTTCTCTGTTATGGATGACATCTTCTCTGTTATGGATGACAACTTCTCTGTTATGGATGACAACTTCTCTGTTATGGATGACAACTTCTCTGTTATGGATGGTAACTTCTCTGTTATGGATGGCAACTTCTCTGTTATGGATGGTAACTTCTCTGTTATGGATGACAACTTCTCTGTTATGGATGACAACTTCTCTGTTATGGATGGCAACTTCTCTGTTATGGATGACAACTTCTCTGTTATGGATGGTAACTTCTCTGTTATGGATTACAACTTCTCTGTTATGGATGACAACTTCTCTGTTATGGATGACAACTTCTCTGTTATGGATGACAACTTCTCTGTTATGGATGGTAACTTCTCTGTTATGGATGACAACTTCTCTGTTATGGATGACAACTTCTCTGTTATGGATGACAACATCTCTGTTATGGATGACAACTTCTCTGTTATGGATGACAACATCTCTGTTATGGATGACAACTTCTCTGTTATGGATGACAACTTCTCTGTTATGGATGGTAACTTCTCTGTTATTGATGACAACTTCTCTGTTATGGATGACAACTTCTCTGTTATGGATGACAACTTCTTTGTTATGGATGACATCTTCTCTGTTATGGATGACAACTTCTCTGTTATGGATGACAACTTCTCTGTTATGGATGACAACTTCTCTGTTATGGATGACAACTTCTCTGTTATGGATGACATCTTCTTTGTTATGGATGACAACTTCTCTGTTATGGATGGTAACTTCTCTGTTATGGATGACATCTTCTCTGTTATGGATGACATCTTCTCTGTTATGGATGACATCTTCTCTGTTATGGATGACAACTTCTCTGTTATGGATGACAACTTCTCTGTTATGGATGACAACTTCTCTGTTATGGATGACAACTTCTCTGTTATGGATGACATCTTCTCTGTTATGGATGACAACTTCTCTGTTATGGATGACAACTTCTCTGTTATGGATGACAACTTCTCTGTTATGGATGACAACTTCTCTGTTATGGATGACAACTTCTCTGTTATGGATGACAACTTCTCTGTTATGGATGGTAACGTCTCTGTTATGGATGACATCTTCTCTGTTATGGATGACATCTTCTCTGTTATGGATGACATCTTCTCTGTTATGGATGGTAACTTCTCTGTTATGGATGACAACTTCTCTGTTATGGATGACAACTTCTCTGTTATGGATGACATCTTCTCTGTTATGGATGACATCTTCTCTGTTATGGATGACAACTTCTCTGTTATGGATGACATCTTCTCTGTTATGGATGACATCTTCTCTTTTATGGATGACAACTTCTCTGTTATGGATGGTAACTTCTCTGTTATGGATGACATCTTCTCTGTTATGGATGACATCTTCTCTGTTATGGATGGTAACTTCTCTGTTATGGATGACATCTTCTCTGTTATGGATGACATCTTCTCTGTTATGGATGACATCTTCTCTGTTATGGATGGTAACTTCTCTGTTATGGATGACATCTTCTCTGTTATGGATGACATCTTCTCTGTTATGGATGACATCTTCTCTGTTATGGATGACATCTTCTCTGTTATGGATGACATCTTCTCTGTTATGGATGACAACTTCTCTGTTATGGATGGTAACTTCTCTGTTATGGATGACATCTTCTCTGTTATGGATGACAACTTCTCTGTTATGGATGACATCTTCTCTGTTATGGATGACATCTTCTCTGTTATGGATGACAACTTCTCTGTTATGGATGGTAACTTCTCTGTTATGGATGACATCTTCTCTGTTATGGATGACAACTTCTCTGTTATGGATGACATCTTCTCTGTTATGGATGACAACTTCTCTGTTATGGATGACAACTTCTCTGTTATGGATGACAACTTCTCTGTTATGGATGACAACTTCTCTGTTATGGATGACAACTTCTCTGTTATGGATGACAACTTCTCTGTTATGGATGACAACTTCTCTGTTATGGATGACAACTTCTCTGTTATGGATGGTAACTTCTCTGTTATGGATGACAACTTCTCTGTTATGGATGACAACTTCTCTGTTATGGATGGTAACTTCTCTGTTATGGATGACATCTTCTCTGTTATGGATGACAACTTCTCTGTTATGGATGACATCTTCTCTGTTATGGATGACAACTTCTCTGTTATGGATGACATCTTCTCTGTTATGGATGACAACTTCTCTGTTATGGATGACAACTTCTCTGTTATGGATGACAACTTCTCTGTTATGGATGACAACTTCTCTGTTATGGATGACAATTTCTCTGTTATGGATGGTAACTTCTCTGTTATTGATGACATCTTCTCTGTTATGGATGACATCTTCTCTGTTATGGATGACATCTTCTCTGTTATGGATGGTAACTTCTCTGTTATGGATGACAACTTCTCTGTTATGGATGACAACTTCTCTGTTATGGATGACATCTTCTCTGTTATGGATGACATCTTCTCTGTTATGGATGACAACTTCTCTGTTATGGATGACATCTTCTCTGTTATGGATGACATCTTCTCTGTTATGGATGACAACTTCTCTGTTATGGATGACATCTTCTCTGTTATGGATGACATCTTCTCTGTTATGGATGACATCTTCTCTGTTATGGATGACATCTTCTCTGTTATGGATGACAACTTCTCTGTTATGGATGACATCTTCTCTGTTATGGATGACATCTTCTCTGTTATGGATGACAACTTCTCTGTTATGGATGGTAACTTCTCTGTTATGGATGACAACTTCTCTGTTATGGATGACATCTTCTCTGTTATGGATGGTAACTTCTCTGTTATGGATGACATCTTCTCTGTTATGGATGACATCTTCTCTGTTATGGATGACATCTTCTCTGTTATGGATGGTAACTTCTCTGTTATGGATGACAACTTCTCTGTTACGGATGGTAACTTCTCTGTTATGGATGACAACTTCTCTGTTATGGATGACAACTTCTCTGTTATGGATGGTAACTTCTCTGTTATGGATGACAACTTCTCTGTTATGGATGACAACTTCTCTGTTATGGATGACAACTGCTCTGTTATGGATGGTATACGCTCTGGTGTAACAAATTTTGACAAATGTCTGTGGTTGAAAGTGACGTGTCTCACAATTAAAAAAATACATGTTTAACGTCGCTTTCGAAAAGTTTTTCTGGCAGAAATACTACTTACGCGTTAGATCTGAAACTTCTGCAGATCAGCAGGATGTAGTCCAGTGACCAGCGAACGGAATGTGCTGTGACATGGCTTACAGTTTGACTACGGTATCTGCGCATTCCGTCCGGACACACCAATGTTTATCAACTCTTTTGAGGCACATTATCCATCTTTAGGGGATTCGACAGCCAACTCCAGTCCCTAAAGCTCCTTAGTAACCTCTTACGACGTGCATTGCAGGCAATTGTCTCTTTTTTCTAATTTTCGGGTCCTTTTAACACACGGGGAACATAACCATACACATTAGTGGTATTGGAAAACAGAGCAAGTACAATCAACCTATTTCTTTGCCTGTTTTCCATCATAGAAGCACACAAGAATGCATAGTTTTGCCTTGCTCTTTTTACAACCAACACCAATGTACATTTGTGCAGGTACAACCAGGTAAATATTAGAACAGTGAGTCTGGGTCAATATCTAAGCTTAAAGTTGGATCTTTTTTCTTCGGTCAGTAAATAAATGTTGGTTGATTTGGGAACACGAGTGTTCTCCAACATTCTCATAATGACGTAAAAATGTAGAACGCTTAGACGTGACATGATATTCAGGGAAGAATCTTAGACAGGTGACGTGAGTAAGATTATTAATCCAATAGGAATGTTGATTCAATGTATTGTGCAGGTAATGAACACGCCCTCGATTTTTTTCAGTCTCCGAAGATGAAAGTTCTTCAAGGACATGAACTTAATATAGAATATTCATTTCCGCCTTCAGAGCAGATGTGTGTGTCATCTATTGCTTTCTTCTATTGAGAGCAAAGTTGAAACTAGGCAAATATAAACAGGGTGTCGCTCCGGATGAAAGCGCCAAAACAAAATTCACAGGGATGGACAACATAAATTAATTTACTTTAAAGTGGTCGTACTAAATAATTCTAGAGTCATAGTTTTAAGGTGGTGTTACTAAATAGTTCCAGAATCATAGAGGTTTAAGGTGATGTCACTAAAAAGTTCTAGAGTCATAGAGTTTTAAGGTGGTGTCACTAAATAGTTCCAGAGGCATAGAGTTGTAAGGTGGTGTCACTAAATAGCTATCGTAACTTCTGAATTAGAAAACTGGTCACAGAAGACGTCTCCGTACGCGTAGTAGGCGCGGCATAGCTCTTTGTCTATTTTGATTAAATGTAAAACGTCAAAGCAATTATGAGCAGTGTTAAAACTAGAAATGTAGGTTCCCTATGAAAGATTTTAATCCTCTTTTTAGATTAAAAAGTAGATCTTATGATAAGGTATACCTATTCCAACAGCAGAAGTTTAGTCTATATATTATATTAGAGCGTCTTACTACAAAAACCATATATCTTCTGACTCAAGAAAACACGAACTTCGAGGTATAATCCTTTCTGGTTCTAATGTCCCTGCTATTCACATAAACTAACTTTCTTTTTCTAATGTCCCTGCTATTCACATAAACTAACTTTCTGGTTCTAATGTCCCTGCTATTCACATAAACTAACTTTCTGGTTCTAATGTCCCTGCTATTCACATAAACTAACTTTATTATACTTTTGGTGACCCTGAATTTCGCTTTTTATGCTTCAAATTGGGAGAGAGAAACTAAAGAGAGGGGATCGCTGAGATTTCTTTCTATGATTGCCAGTTTCAATACAGTGATTTATAATCCTTTATAACGCAATCTCTTACAACAAATCGGTACTATGATCGAAGTGAAATCCCGGTTTTTGTTCTTGTTTCCCATTAGTGTGTACCTTCGTATTGTGTACCTTCGTATTGTGTACCTTCGTATTGTGTACCTTTGTATTGTGTACCTTCGTATTGTGTACCTTCGTATTGTGTGGTTAATTGATATAAATATTATATCAATAAATAATCAATAATTAATTGAAATGTTCATTTTTAGGATTAGTTATGTTTTACAAAACTAATCCTAACTCTAACCCTAAAGATAGGGCCTAATCATATTTGGATTAATAAATGATAAACATAGACAAGGGAAATATTCGCACGGGTAGTCAGTCACTAATTGGAGCAACGGCGGTTGGACTGCGGTCATAGTACCGAAATTTCCATATATAAAACACTTCAAAATCTGCAATTATATTTATTCTATATTCTTTTGTATTGTATATAGCAAATGTCTGTTATTACATACATTTTTTGTCGGTCCGGATCACGTTGTTATAACGGGATTCCACTATACTGCTTAGAATTTACAACCAACCACATTTTCGGTCAAACTCACGGTATCAGTAAACGAACATACGTCATCGGTAGCCAGTTTTCAAACAATATTCCAAGTAATAATTAAAACAAATATGCCAAGTAAAACAAATATGCCAAGTAATAATGGAAACATGTGAAAAAATGGGAACAAAATATATCTGTAAACAACAATTATACCGACACGTTCTATTTTTAAAAAAAAATACAAAGCAAACATTGGCAGCATATCATTTCCTAGAAGTAAAGATGACCCACCAATTTTCTGGCTGTACCGATGTTCTAGGCAATTTAAATACATCAGAAGAGTGTCATTGCTTTCTGAACAGTTGCCTGCGGCTGGATGTGAACCAGGCATCTTGTGCATCAGAGCTCGTCTATACCACTCAGCGCAAATATATACTGACATCTGTTTCTGCGATATTAGTTACACAGTCTCAAAATCCCAATTCGCGTAAACCATGTCAAATTGTGAACGCCGTGAAATCCGTCACTCGCGCTACACTGGCCACGCTACTTAACTTAGAACTGATATCTATATAACTGCTTCACAACGGTATACTGGCAATGCGATCGCAAATAAAATTGTGCGTTAAAATCCAACAAATTGTTATGCTTTTACTAAAATGTTTTTCTGTTTTAACGTCCATTTATATTTTAACTCTTTATATATCTACAAAATTGTTTGTTTAACTGCAAGCTGTAATATCTGTAGAAATAATAATAAAACTGAAGTATTTAATTGCTTACTATACAGCACAACAAGTTTGCTTGAGTGATGGTTTCAGCAGCCACGGAGATAAAGAGTTAAAATGATATCCCTTACACAGAATATGTGTAAATTTGTGTTATTGAATAGTATCTAGACATGTTAGCTTGTCTTGTTGCCTTGTATCATGGCTGCTGGTGTGTCTCTCATCATGTTATCTCCGACTTCAGCACCAGTGGAAAGGTCTGTGGTCCTTCTCGATGTCAGGGATGGCCCGTTCAATCTCAGTTTCCAGCCTCTGTTAGCTGGACTAAGCCCCCATCTTCACTTCAAGGAGTTTGTCTCAATGGGGTTTGGATTAAATATATCCACCGAAGTCGAGTATGTCGGACCATTGGCGCAAATAAAACGGCAACACAACGCATTCCATTCTCTGATCTACATCCTGTTTGACATCTAGTTGTACCATTGTCCTGCTACAAGAGAGATTCAGTGGGAGTGTGAGAATGAACGTTGAATAAGAGTCAAATATGTTACCACACACTAATGATGTGACAAGACATACCACACACTTATGATGTGAGAAGACATGCCACACAGTTATGATGTGACAAGACATACCACACACTTATGATGTGACAAGACATGCCACACAGTTATGATGTGACAAGACATACCACACAGTTATGATGTGACAAGACATACTACACACTTATGATGTGACAAGACATGCCACACAGTTATGATGTGACAAGACATGCCACACACTTATGATGTGACAAGACATACCACACACTTATGATGTGACAAGACATGCCACACAGTTATGATGTGACAAGACATGCCACACACTTATGATGTGACAAGACATACCACACACTTATGATGTGACAAGACATGCCACACACTTATGATGTGACAAGACATACCACACACTTATGATGTGACAAGACATACCACACACTTATGATGTGACAAGACATGCCACACACTTATGATGTGACAAGACATGCCACACACTTATGTTGTGACAAGACATACCACACACTTATGATGTGACAAGACATGCCACACACTTATGATGTGACAAGACATACCACACACTTATGATGTGACAAGACATACCACACACTTATGATGTGACAAGACATACCACACACGTATGATGTGACAAGACATACCACACACTTATGATGTGACAAGACATACCACACACTTATGATGTGACAAGACATGCCACACACTTATGATGTGACAAGACATGCCACACACTTATGTTGTGACAAGACATACCACACACTTATGATATAACAAGACACATAATAGAAGTCAAGATTTGTTATTGGGAAAGGGGCAATCCCAATATTATATAGTGTCAATGCTGATCACTGATGATAGGGCCTGTAATATTAGTTTCAATTTTTGTTATCCGTCCGACACCTGATGATGAGGAATATTTGCTATATCCACTTTATGAAAGTCGATATTTTTATTTTTTACATTTGTTGTCAAACTCATACCGGATGTCTCTTATATCAGGACAATTGTTCTACTAGATTTCATACAAGATTTAGTCCAGATAACAGAAATACTTTGTGTCGCAGTTTTATTTGCGCTAATAGTCCGATACATCTGACTTCAGCGTGGGTAATGAATACGTTCAACGATTTTATTTCTTCCACTAAGCGGTGGACGTCTGTAACCATATCGCTAGTCTGTACGCCAGCCGTACGACAGAACTGATTTTCGTACTTAGACGTCGGTCACCAAGCTCAAAGCTAATCACTTTCACGCATGTTTGATTTTTGTACCGCTGACTTGCATCGCTAACGACATAAAAATAGCCATAACAATGAAAGTCAATTAAAGTTATGTCCTTGATATATGAGTACATAGGTGTGGCTAATAAGCGGAAATCTTTCCGGAAAGGACATTAGATAAGCCAGATATGGTTTGATTATATGAGACCAGAGGTCAGCAATCTTCTGTAGGGTTTGAGAGACCAGGAATGTTCTTTTTCGTGTGGTATGGGACCAAGCAGTTAATAGATTTCTCTTGTTGAAGGACATTTGTCCTAATAGATTTCGCTTGTTGAAGGACATTGCTCCTAATATATTTCTCTTGTTGAAGGACATTGCTCACAATATATCTCTCTTGTTGAAGGACATTGCTCATAATAGATTTCTCTTGTTGAAAGACATTGTCCTAATAAATTTCCAAAAATGATATAGTTCATATAATGACAATGCGCTCTGTCGACGTTCCGTTTGCGTCAACAGACCGACACATCAGACTTCCGCAATCCAGTTATGATGATGACGACAATTTATTTGCATAGGTCAGGTATCAGGTTAGTACAGAAGTTGCATATGGAGTAAAAATCCCTCAATTTGCTACTTCTCTCATGGCGGTTGTTTTTCTGATGCTCAATTGGTATAAGTGAGGGTAATATATACACAACCAACAAGGATGAGACAAGGATGTCCGTGTCAACCGACATGGATGAGATAGTTGTGAGATGATGCGTAATTTCTTTAACAACATTAAGTAAAGTAAAGTAAAGTAAAGTAAAGTAACCCATATCATTTATTAATGCCGTAAGGATGCGAGATGTTAGCGATCTCACATTTCAGAGGCTCTGCAAATGAGGGCGGTACCCATCACCTCTCCCTCGCAGTCATTAACATTGAACGTGAGCGAACTGTAGAAACGAGAATTGTATGCAAGTTTTATCAAATACAGCTGATCTGAGATAGAACGCATTAAAATGTTGAAAAGAAGCGTTAGAATATTGGCTTTATTATAATCAGGTTATCCCATATGAACGTAGCTGCGCACCATCTTTGAAACCCTCGCTTTAATCACTCGAAAATGAGACATACATTTATACAAAAATACTGAAATAACAAAAGAATGACTATAGATTAAGAACACATTTTACGTGAATGTCGAAATGGTATAAATTAAGCAGAACTCAGAGATCAAATATCTTAGAAGCATTGTTATTAAAGCATCGAATGGTAGATTTGCCAGAGAATTCAACGACCGATGCCAAATGTCTGACCCAATGCTATTCCAACTGACACTATTAATCCAGCTTTGGAATCTGGACGTGAAAAGTACATGCCAGATTTAAAATAAAATATTCATACCAATCCTATGCTACCGTTATCAAAGAAGAACAATATATAAGGCTCAAGAAAGATAAATGACAGTGAATGAACTTAGGCAGAGAACTTAGGCACAAACGTTATCATATTTCAGATGACAACAGAATAGTAACCAGCAGATGTACTCAAGATTTCACTTGAAACAACCTCTACAGCAATGTTCAGTTTGTGCATGATATGGACAAGCACAATAAGTAGTGAAGATTACTGTATAGACATTTTAAATAATACCTATTCTTTTGTACGGATGTGTGAGTTGGACAATTACAATATAAGAATGTAATGTTTTGAATTTGCCCGTGTGTTGTCGGGGCTCAAAAGGGGAACAAAGAATAGCACCACTGTTTACCTTCCACGCATGTCGTAAAAATCGACTAAGGAGGTTATGGGATGGTGTTGGCTGTCCTATCCCATATAGGGTCAGTGACCCAAAGCCATGCTGAAGTCGGATGTGTCAGGACAAAAGGCACAGATATCGCAGCAGTGTTGTAAACCATGACACAACGCATTCCCTTCTCCGGACTAGATCCTGCTAATCTGCAGGAGTTTGAGAACGAACGAAGAAGAAGAATGTCGAGGGGAGGTACTAGAAAGTATAAATTTATTATATATGAGACTAGACAGGATTATATTTGTCCACATCCAAACAAGGCAATGAGAAAGAAGAGGAGTTGGGAGATTTTTTCTGTTGATGATTTTACAGTGGCACCCCTGAAGGATTATGGGGTTCATGATAATTCTGATGCGGCACCCCTACGGCGCTAAGTCGCTATGGTTTTGATAATGATTATATAATGATTAAAAGGCTATTGGTTCGATACTGATGATATACAAATATTGTATGAACATTATGAGGGTCGATACTTATGAAGGTCGATACTTATCAGGTTCGATACTGATAATATACAAACTGTATGAACAGTATCAGGGATAACGTATTTAGAAGTAAGATTTTGTACTGTCATTCCATACACAGACATCTCAGTCATCCCCCGTCGCGACATTTTATTTACAAGTGCATTTATTTCGAAGATTTCTAGAGATTATGACTAAAGTGAACAGAGTGGCGCGGTGCGAGTAGTGTTTGTGGCAAGTGTGTGTTGCTTCTTTGAAATGATTGGTAAATATGGTTAAATTTGAATACAGCTAAATCAGTCCTCTACGTCTTGTGACAGTATGAATTGTTCAGCGAACATCTTAGATCTGAAGTCATGGAATAGAAACGAAAACTACTAAGGAAGTACACTTTGCAATGCAACTGAACACTACCAAGTGGTCAAAGGTCGTCAGCCCATAGATCGCTGGATCAGCAATCAACCAACAAACCAGCTCTATCATGTTGGCGGTAAAAGCTGTTGTTGTTTTCCCCCCAGATGTTTGCAGTTTGTGTGAGGTCTTGTTCGGCTATATCAGTTGTTGATTTACTTTACTTTTGATCTATTTTTGTTTTTGATCATTCTCTATATTCTGTGTACTTCCAATTTTTTTGATCTACTTTTGTTCATGATATTGATCTATATTTGCATCTATTTCTGTTTTATCTACTTCTGTTTTTGATCTACTTCTATTCTTCATCTTAATATTTTGATCTATTTTTATTTTGACCAACTCTTGCATTTGATATTCAACTTTATTTATTTTTAGAAACTTTTGTTTTTGAAATATTTGTATTCTAGATCTTGATATGTTTTCTCTACTGCTGTTTTTACCTACTTTTGCTCTTTGTCTTCATCTGTTTTTATCTTCATCTATTTTTACCTGTTTCTATTTTATCTACTTATTTTCTTAATCTACTGTTGCACTTTATCTATATGTGATTCAACTCATTCGCTAAAAAGTAGTTTTAGCGTTTAGACGGAACAATTTTTTAAAATGTATATTATAAAATAATATAAAATTATATTATATATATATTATAAAGTATATTATAAAAATATGACTTTGATCAACATATTTGTCAAATAGGTCTTACAAAATAGCATACATCTGTCTAGGTATGTTGCCAGTAATTGCCAGGTTGGATTTAAATAATTAATGTGGCCAAAGTAAATAAAATAGTTATTCTTTCAAGAAACATACGTGCATTCGAAATTATGTATACAAATATAAGGAAAAAAAGGCGATACATGTCACATATATCGAAAACGTATCGATAGTGTAGAAAATTGATATCACAATACATGTCAGAAGTAATGTGGATATATTGCACTTTCAATCAGAACCATTATTATGGTGATACTAGATTCGTTCGGATCCCGTCGGGACCCGTCGTCCCGTCAGGATTAAATTTATTTGGTTGCTTACCCTGATATACCTCACATTGCTAATGTTCTTGTCAACCCTTCTCACCGTGTGGGAACAAAAGCCAGTATGACATCATAATTCCATAACCAATTCATCGAATACAGTCAATAACCAATATTTTATAAATGAATAAATGCAAATGTCGCTGTCACATGGTGGTTCGCCATCTTCATTGAAGAAAACCACTGATGTTTGTTCATTATAGCGACGTTGATCATATTGACGATCCCGATTGTAAAACTGCAAGCATATTTCCCGAAATAAGAAAGTAACATTTTTATTTTCTGCTTGGGCATGTTATTCTAAACAAGGATAATGTCTTTCTTGTGCCTGGACGTGGTAAGTGACAGGTATAGCCCTCATTAATGTCATTAGAATAGGTTCGATAAAAGCTATTACCAGGAGGATTAGAAATCCAGACTTTCTGAAGTGGATTAGGACATAGGGGAGGATTAGAAATCCAGACTTTGGGAATTCGATTATGACGTAGGAAACACGGTTACACAATGAAGGTATAGCCGCGACTAATTGTCAAATAAGACCTAACAGTAAAATCAAAACAAAGCAGAATCAGCCTTCTTACATGCTGATTTTGATTATTGTCCTGGTTTTCGTTGATTACTATTTATATATTTTGTGTCACCGGGAGGTGAAGTGTCAACACATTCCAAAGTAATGCACGGGAAAAATCAAAAATGACTAAAATAGGATCGATTGAATTGTGTTGGTAGAGATTATATTGAGGAAAATCAGGGTACATCAGTCATGAGTCAGGATACATCAGTCATGAGTCAGGGTACATCAGTCATGAGCTATGAAAAAACTAAAGATGCATTGGCGATGAGGCGTGTTACTCATCCTCTACGTATTTTCTCAAACTCATGAACATATTTTTTTAGATTTATGTTGTGTGTTTTCTTCACACGCTTGTGTGTAGCTTGGAGAACGGAATTCGTTGTTAGTATTTGCAGGATGACTGCATTATCTGAGGTTTTCGACCAACAACTATTGATTCGACTTGATGGTGTTTAAAGTCTAATGCCGCCGAAACAGACGTCGACATTAGGGCACAACTATGGCCCTTGCGACAGATTTCTTCACTGTTCCGCCCACCCACGCCATGCCCGTAACTAGTTCAAGCACAACTTCGGCCTGTCAGAACAACATGGTAACTGTTTTCGAACATTACAGCTACGACTATTTTACACATCTGTTTTATGCTATCGGAAATACACGTAATATTTTTCTATACCAGTTATATTAAAGGGCATGCAACCATCTCCCGGTGATGAAACGGAGTACAAGTGTTTGGTTTACACATGGGACGAGATACTTTCGAAAATTATTTTTTGCAAGGTACAGTTGAGGGTTGAAGAAGAAAAGGCGGTCAAAAATACCGTATTTATAACATCAAGGAATGGTCTGGGCATGATTTTTCTACACTTCTCCGAATGGCTGTGGATATAGATTTGTGGATGGCTTATTGTTCTGATGTCGCCAGTTTGGCACCAGTACGGCCATGATGGGTTATGTACGGATCTTATTGTTATAATCCAACTCCCCACATCTGTAGTTAGTGTCCAACTCTCACGACCACACAGCATAATGGATATCGTTAGTGAAACACAAATGCGGATCTTCACACCAACACAGATGTTGCATTTTCCTATTTAATTTAATCTTGGCACATCACTTGATGTCATCTGCGGCAGTTTCTATATGATATATGATATATGTATATGTATATATGTATGTATACTGAAACCTACCAGGATGTGCAACATTGCTCGTATACTGACTGATTACATTAAGAGAAGAATGGTTTATTCAAATCAAAGTAAAGCTTCCTTGGTTAAGAAATTGGGTCGAAATCTAAATGATGGTTTTCCATCTCCAACCAGATCAATGACGCGACAAGACAGGCGAATCTGAAGAAGGAATACACCGTCAGAATTTTTACGGTCTAATTCCGGATACAAATTGAATAGAATATCTACTTTAGCAGCAGCCCGGTCCCAAATGATAGGGAAGTGATGGTTGGGTAGATATAGATTGATTCAGCTAACGTTTACACGCTTGGGTGCTTCAAAACAGTTTGTTGACATCGATCGATCCTGCGAAACACATCTCATCGCTCTCCTTCACGCATGTTATTACATTCTCAGATGTTTGCAGGAATGTCAGGTTATTGCTCTGTACATTCCCTCTTTTTTTCACTTCTTTATTTTCTGCGTCATGTTGCATTGATTAATCAATCTTTGTGTCCGCTTTAGTTCAGTTGTTAGTGCGCTGGGTCCCAGTCGAGTGATCCAATGTTCAATTCTCACTTTAACTAGAAATATTTTTAAATTACCAACGGCTTCTACGTCGACCCAGACTAAGAGAAGGGGTATCAGATCTACTGGAAAAGCAATGGCGGCTTTAATAAGGGAACGTTACTCCCCCATAAATATATTCTTCTGTGGGGGTTTATCACAATATTCTACTATTGTTGTCAATTTTGAACATCCTTCTTAGCGGCTTCTTTGTGGTTTTCTTGTACATGGATATTTTGTCCGCTTAAAGATATGCTGTTATTTGAACTTTGTGGACAAAAGTTATCAAAGTTATGCATCACGAAATAAGACTTTCGGCTCAGGGTTCCCATCCATGTTGGCTATTTCATGAACCCAAATTTCTCAAATGTTGCTTTTTATTAAAGGCTAATGGTAATGTAATCTATTATGGCTATTGTTAGCTAATTTTAGGAAAACATCTATATTTTCTTGTTTAAGTTTGGTTAGAAATTGTGTGATATGTTATTTTGTTAATATAACAAAATTATGAACATTATTCTACTCAAATTTCATAAATATATATTTTATAATACTTTGCTCAGGATGACCAAGTGGTATCTTTGCTACTATAGTGAGAACTGATATAGTACAAAATAAGAACAAACATTTTCAGGGTAGCAAAAAGCACTAGATAATCGGTGGTAAAATAATTTCACTGAAAATTTAGTTCCTGCATAGCGCAAAGTAATATGTACAATTTTACTATGCACAAAACGGGTAAGTACTTTCATGTCTAGGTTAAGCTCAGACTATCAGAATAACATTAAAAGTTCTAAAATGTACTTAGAAATAACATTTGTGACATCGTGAAATTAATGAGTTTTGATAATTAAAAGAAGTAATAGTTAGAAGAAATTGACTTTTCCGATTTATAGAAAGGTAGCCATCTTGAAAACATATTTTAGTAGTTTATACACAATTTTGAAAGTGGGCCATATTCTTTTATTTTTGACTAACAATTTGGTTATAAAATGTTCTAACCATGTGGCAACCCTGATTCTGCCGTTTGTTAAGGAGTTTTACAAGTGATGATCAACTTAACATCGAGATTAAGTCATGCGAAATTCCAAGAAAACATTTTATTTGTTTCCTCGTAGTACGAATTAAATAGTGACGTTGTCTGAAAGAAAAAAAAGTAATCTGATTGCTGCAGGGACAGAGGAATTTTTTCCTTGACTGACATTATACCATCTGAGCATCCATCCATCCATCCATCCATCCATCCATCCATCCATCCATGTGATTTCTGCAGGGATAGAGGAATTCTTTCATTGACTGAATATCTGAGCTTTGATGTCGCCATCACGTGATTTAAGAAGGTTTGAACTATATCTGTCTTGTCTACGTTTGCTGTATTTTGTCGCAGGATTGAATGACGATATGTTTTCGGGCTATTGTACATTTGGTCTCTTCATATACAGTAATGTTGTGACGTCTCGGAATGTTGGTAACTCCTTCAATCCAACTACTTCTTAGTCTTCGTCTGTGTCTTGTTGTTTCCATTTTCATGTTGTATGCTCTTTCTTTTCGCTGGCCAGTTGAAGGTTCATTCTCATTAAGTGACCGAACCATTTCAATCTCTGTTTTTCAATATATTTGACCACTGACAGTGTTCCAACAGTTCTTGTAATCTCTACATTCCTCACATGATCTCTTCTTGTCATCTCTTCATTCCTCACATGATCTCTTCTTGTTCTATTTTCTGCTTTTCTTAGACATCTCATTTCACACGTAGTAAGCTTTCTTTCTAATTTGATAAAGTTTTGTACTACTAATGTAAATTTGATAAATGTTTGTACTACTAATGTAAATGTGATACATGTTTGTGCTACTACAGTAGATGTAATGATCGATAGAGTGGTTGTATATGAGAGACTCGAGACGTACTGATATTCTCGGGATCATCAGTTCAAACATGAACATCTAGAATTTAGCAAGGTCCAACTACACATCTTACAACGTCAAAGTAGCAGGCGGTTGTCAATAATAATTGTCGGGTATTCCCATACAGTGTATACGATCGAGGCTATCGACATTAAAGGTTTTCGGGCAGAATCAGAGCAAGACTTATTACAGTGTTTTTTTTCCTATTATACCCGTGCATTTCACTGAGAGGTGAAACAAAGTATATACTTAAGCGACCAACGAAAAGAGAGGAAATAACCAACATGATCACGTTTTTATTCCGCTCGTATGTCTCTATTGTCGAAACCAGGTTACGCCTTTCGTTATTTTGTTGGCTATGCTGCTAAAAATTTGTTAAAGACGTGATACCCAATTTGTTGAAGACGCGATACCACATTTGACAAGATTTCAGTATAGCAAATACTGGCGATGTTTGTTTACAACCGCCTGTCATTTTGGCGTGGCACATTCCTTAGATAGTCCTCGTGTATTAAGATGTCCGTGATAAGTCTCACAGACAAAAAAAAACAGTAGAAGTACAAGCATAAACAGAAAGAGGTTAGAGTGTTACAAGCAGTAAACATTTTAACAAATTAGTAATTACACAAAAAAGAGACAAAGTTTTGATTAACAAGTCTTCATCAGAACGGAAATGTCCGTCTAAAAGTCAGTAGCAAGTGAAAAGTATTCAACTCTAACAGGGACGAAGATATGAAGTTAGAGTTAGGGGTTCTCAACCTTCACCACAACAGAACTCCTCCAACCCTGAGTTAGATAAATACTGCAAAATGTCATTTATAACATTTAGGGGATAACAAGATAATGTAAATACAAAACATTAACTTCTTCCTTTTGGGGATAGTGTAGCTAAGAAATAATGACAGATTTTCCCAAAAAATGTATTTAAGAAAATACATGAGAAACGTTTTTGGGTTTTATGTTAGTTTTTTTTTCTTTGAAAACGTACATAAACAGTAAAACGCGACTTTAATGAATAATCTACAATGAATAATCTACAATGAATAATCTACAATGAATAATCTACAATGAATAATCTACAATGAATAATCTACAATGAATAATCTACAATGAATAATCTACAATAAAAGACCTGCGGAAACTGATATTACCACAAAGCGCCGTCATCACTAACACCTTCTGTATCATAGTTACCAACCGACGTGTCGAGCCAAATTTGGCCTCGAATCGTTTTACGTTGGATTCCTGGCTGAAATGGTAACTAAATAACATATTGATTTTATGGAAATGTTCACTCGATGTTTACTTTACTTTGCTTTTACATTCCTCTGTGACAGTGGATTTTCAGCGTTTCTTTCTTTGAGAACTTAAACAAGAAACACTGAAATCTTAGCATTGACATGAGGTTGGTATTAACGAAAACTCATCCTTGATTATATAAGCTTGTTGAATAGTTACAGTTTCAATAATCGTTTTTAAATATGCCGTAAGTTCTATTTATACTGAATTATATTATACCAAACATATATTTTCTATTTGTTTTCTTTTACTCATAACAGATCTAAAAAAAGCGTCGTCGAAGATTAACTCAATTATACTCGGGTTAGCCAGTATGTACTCAGTTTCTCTCAATGAAACTCCAGACATCCTGAGAGGGTACTACTCATGCCACGTAATTTAGTAGTTCCGTGTGATAATTCGCCGGGATTTTCCACAATCCTATACTTATCCGTTCAATATTGTATTGTCCTTTCAATACATTGTACTATCTAATATAAATAAGATACAAAACTGCAGCATTTGATACTAAATGTTATGAAAGAATCCTGAGAATACCAAGTACTAAAGGACCACCAATAGGGACATTCTGAAAGAAGTGCACGTAAATTAGAACTGGCTAAATAACAAGTTTCTTGCTACAATATTACAATAGTTTGTCCATAACAAACAACATGACAGCTTAGGAAAGACTACTGAAGGGGATGATGCCAGGGCAGCGGAAAAAAGAGGTAGGTCACGAAGAACACAGACGCAAATATCAAAGACCACCTGAACATGACACAAAAGCAGGGAGATTGATTCAAGATATCGAAGACCACCTGAACATGACACAAAAGCAGGGCGATTGATTCAAGATATCAAAGACCACCTGAACATGACAAAGAAGCAGGGAGATTGATTCAAGATATAAAAGACCACCTGAACATGACACAGAAGCAGGGAGATTGATTCAAGATATAAAAGACCACCTGAACATGACACTCACAGAAGCAGGAAGATTGATTAAGATATCAAAGACCACCTGAACATGACACTCACAGAAGCAGGGAGATTGATTAAAGATATAAAAGACCACCTGAACATGACACAGAAGCAGGGAGATTGATTCAAGATATCAAAGACCACCTGAACATGACACTCACAAAAGCTGGGAGATTGATTCAAGATATCAAAGACCACCTGAACATGACACTCACAGAAGCTGGGAGATTGATTCAAGATATCAAAGACCACCTGAACATGACACTCACAAAAGCTGGGAGATTGATTCAAGATATCAAAGACCACCTGAACATGACACTCACAAAAGCTGGGAGATTGATTCAAGATTGGTGGATGTTTCTAAAGGATGCTTATGAGTGCTACATCTTGTTCATCATGTGCTCACTACCTGAAGATGATGATGATAATTTGGTATATGAAAACATCCATTGTTTGTGTGTCTATTTCGATTCCCAAAATGAACAATAGATTAACTGTATCGTTTTTGAATTTTGGTAAAATCATTATTTGATACACAGAAAATTCCAGTTCTCGACAGATTGCAACGCTTTCAAAAGAAATCGGCTACTCAGACAAGACAAAAACAATTGTACGGATAACATTCTGTTGGTGCTTTCACACGAGGACAACCTCACTATACGTAGACCTTCAGATCTTCTGGATGATAGAGACCTTCAAACCTTCCGGATTAAGTATTGTCTAGATTATTTCCGGTCGCAATCTCGCAGTAAACATGGATATGGCAAATTCTATAGGTGATGAATATGCTAAAGAGGAGTTTACCCATATTGTCTATTGTCTTTTCCCAGGTGGTTTGTGATCCACTCTTGCCGTTAAGCGGAGGGGTGATTGGAGCTCGAGCTTGCGTTCTAAAGTAAGATGTGTGGCCTCGACTGTGCTAAGACCGTGTCTCTACAGGATGTCCCTGACGTTTTCTATCCATCTTTTCTGTGGAAAGAATATTAATGTTCAATTAACCCCCCAGTCTTGTATTTTTCAACACTCTCCTATAAAATAAATATTAAGTTTCCATTACACCGTTTAACAAATGTTTCGTATAATATCAAGACGACAAAACCGTACGTTCGTCAATGTTTCGTGTATTTCTAAACAAACGAAACCGTATGTTCGTCAATGTTTCGTACATTACCAAACAGATAAAATCTTACGTTATTCAGTTTTCGACACAGACAATCATTCTTTGACATTTCATAAATCTCACCGCAATCAAGTTTTATTCCTTCATTTGTTATATACTCCAGGAATTATTCTCTTGATTATTGCTTGCAGCAACAGGAATTAGATTATTAAAAATAAGATGTTTACACAAAGCAAGAACGTGCAGATAATAGAATACTGAAAACGTTGCAGGAAAACAGATCATCATTTTGTTCACAGCGACAGAGACACCAGAGCTTATTAATAAATCATGAGAATTGTTCATATCTACAGTGTGATTCAAAAGGGACCGAGAACTTAGATTGAGACCACAAATACATGTACATATAACATGTACATAGTGATAATACTACTTTAATCATGTATTTTTCTGTTACCAACAGTACAATAGGGGTGATATGATCAGCCTCACTCACTCACGCCCACTTTATTTTCTTATATTTGTTAGTGAACTCATTTCTTGACAGATGTGAAATATAAGTTACAAGGAGAGTTAAGTAAAAAGTAAAGTTAACCCGTAGCATTTCGTAAAGTCGTAGGGGTGTGAGATGTTAGCAGTATCACATTTCAGCGGTTCTGCTATATGAGGGTGGTAGCCATCTCCTCTCCATCGCAATCTTTACTTCTCGGATTAATCCGGTACCCATTTAAGGCTAGGGCGACCCGGGAGCCGTTGAGAGTAGGACAAGTAGGAATTGCTAAAAGTACTTTCACTGACACGAAGAACATATTGACATCTAAAAACGTCACAAGCTAAAAAGCAGAATGTTACGTGTACTCCGTGAATATATGGTTGAGAAACATGGACACTGAACAAACAGTTAGAAGACAGAGTTTATGTCTTTGTGCTGGATGCATAGAAGAATAAGGAGAACATCATGGAAAGAGAAGAAAACGAACAAATATATTCTAACAACACTTCGTATGAAGAAAAAAAATAGTGAAGGAAAAAAAGATGAAATAAATAAAAATGTGTAGGCATATTAAAACCTTTTTGAAGTTCTTACTTGAAGTAGAGTCGAAGGGAGGCGAGCAAGAAGTAGACAGAGATACAAGTGGGAGAGAAACGTCGCAAGATAGTCAGGTTACTGTCTACCAGAGTGCACCACCAAAGCAGATACACAGGCTGTTGTAGGTCAGTTGTAGCCAACCTTCGTTGCAGAGACGGCATATGATGATAGTAACACAATATGTATATTATCTTGCCAGTATACCTCGGTTTCTTCCTAATCCGGTGATCTGTAGTTCAATTCCCAGTTCAGTAGAAAAAATGTGTAAAACCATCAGTGGTTCGTAGGTCAATCTAACCTAATGAAATGGGTACCGGGTCTCTTGGGAGACATTAAACAGATAATGTCACAATGAGGCTACAATCATGACAGCAAAGAAACATTTTATTTGTTAGGAATTATCGTAATCTGAAAAATTAATCATCGATGGAGGGAAATGTTTCAGGTAGAAGAAAAAAATGCAGCCCAAGACAAAAATTGATACAGGATATTGATGACATTTTGACTATATGACACTGCGAGAAAACGGTGCAGTTTGCATAGAACCAAGATACTCACAGAGTGACGATGACGAAGTTAGGTCAAGATTATGAAAGAGTTACCAAGGCATGAGAAAGGAAATTCTGGCTCTGAAGCTCCTTCCTCTCCTCAGACAAATTTAACCTCAATTACGGGAATACTGGTTAGTCTGGAATATCGTGAGTTCGATTCCTAGTCCTGATGTCTTCTTTGCAAGTGCATTTATTCTGAGATTTATTGAGATATAGATTGAGTCACGCTCTATTCCGTACCTCGTTAAGAAGCGCGCTGTTTTGTTGAGGCGGAAAGAGTTCTTATGAAGAAAGCCGAGTACAATCACGCTGATCCTCTATTCATGTGGACTTTTTCAAACATCAGCTAATCTACGCGGAGCTAAAAAAAGGTAATCAAGCAAAATATATAGCAGTCGCGCACCTCTTTGTATGATAGCACAACTTGCCCTAAAAGCAAACAAACACAAAAATATTTTTAGCTATCATTTTCTGCACGTAGCTATTAACACAGTATTTTGGGCTGTAATTATTTTCTAGGCAATATAACAACGTCTAGTAGTGTGTTATTGCTTTCTGAACGGTCCGGAAGCTCAATTATCTGCGGCAGGTTTCGAACCTGGTACCTCGGCCGCCAAAGCCTATACCTAGCGTGGAAACGCCAACAGCAACATCCAGGGGGAGGGGCACAATTTAAATAAAGTGGACTTGCTGATGTAAAGGGCTGTAGCGAAACTTGCCCAGAGCGCCAAAATTCCTAGTATCGACCCTGCGCTCTGGACCTTCACAATACACGCGCCATGAAATTTTCTGAAAAAAATAAGATTCATTTCAGGAAAAAACTATAACAAGCGCAACAAAATCGAACATATTTCACAGATATGTTCCTCATGTTCTTGTTTATCGAACTGAAAATTGGGGAACAACAAAACAATAAATAGCTAAACTGTCATGATTTTCTACATTTTATTTAAGAAAAAACTTAGGACTGCAGATATGGGGAGTCGGACACTTTCCTTCAAATACGAACTTGTGTTATATATGAACGCAGACATTTGAATAGGAATACTATAGGTGACTTCAGCGTATTTCTTACTTTCGGTGGTTGGGGGGGGGGGGCGTGTGCATAAATTACGTCAGCAATTTTTGGACAGTTTTTGACTCCATCCTCCACCTAATAAATAACCATTAACAATTCAGAAAACCATTCCCCCCTTGTCTTCCCCCACACTTATGTGAAAAAATGTATATACTTACATTTTATAAAAATAGTTTGACAGAGAAAATACATGTTTTGTGGAAGAAATATGTAAGTATGTGACTAAATGAAAGAAATATGTAAGGATGTGACAAATTGGAAGAAATATGTAAGTATGTGACTAAATGAAAGACATATGTAAGGATGTGACAACATGGAAGAAATATGTAAGGATGTGACTAAATGAAAGAAATATGTACGGATGTGACTAAATGAAAGAAATATGTACGGATGTGACTAAATGAAAGAAATATGTAAGGGTGTGACTAAATGAATGCAATATGTAAGGATGTGACAACATGGAAGAAATATGTAAGGGTGTGACTAAATGAAGGAAATATGTAAGGATGTGACTAAATGAAAGAAATATGTAAGGAATTGACTAAATGTAAGAAATATGTAAGGATGTGACAACATGGAAGAAATATGTAAGTGTGTGACAAAATGAAAGAAATATGTAAGGATCTGACAACATAGAAGAAATATGTAAGGGTGTGACTAAATGAAAGAAATATGTAAGGATGTGACTAATTGAAAGAAATATGTAAGGATGTGACTAAATGGAAGAAATATGTAAGGGTGTGACTAAATGAAAGAAATATGTAAGGGTCTGACTAAATGAAAGAAATATGTAAGGATGTGACTAACTGGAAGAAATATATAAGGATGTGACTAAATGAAAGAAATATGTAGGGGTGTGACAAAGTGGAAGAAATATGTAAGACTTTCGTTACTGCATGTTTTCCTGTGAAGGAGTGCACGGAGGTTTTCTATGGGCAGTGGAAATAGAGGCTATAGAAGACGCCGCGAAATATACAGGAAGCATTTTTATTGTACTTTCGAAAATAAAAAATCCTGTCCTAATGGTGAATTGATCCCGGGACTTCAAGGTTCTAAGCACGACTTTTTATCCACACAGCCATGGACTCTAAAAATATATAAGAATGTGACAAAATGGAAGACATACGTAAGTATGTGTAAAAATGGAATTACTAATTATGTTACACATGGAAGGAATATTTAAGAATGTGATAAAATGAAAGGAATAGGTTAAAATATGACAATGGAATGAATAAGTTAAAATATGACAACAATGGAAGGAATAAGTTAAAATATGATAACAATGGAATGAATGATTTAAGATACGTTATAACGAAACACGTTATTGGTGCAGGGAGTTCAAAGATAGAAAAATATAGTAAACTCTCCAACATGTATCAGATAAAAAATCCTAGTTTACACAAAAAGATAATACTATTTATCTTTTACCTAAGAGACTTATATCATAATGCCTATTTCAATTCGTTACTGTTTTAACGATCCTGTCTGTACATAACCCAATTCTTTATATAGCTGTTCTGAAGACACATTCTGTATGCCCAGTTTCTGATCAAGGGAAAGGATTTTTCTGTCGAATAATGGATAATACAGTTCTACCATGGATAAAAAAAAAGATAACAAAATTAGATAAATATTGAAGGATAAAAAGCTATAATATGTTCGTACAGTGACACCACCTTCATTATGTGGTGCGCAGGTTGACATAGAAGAGTATTGATCTTCAGAACTATAACAAGTATCTTGAGTCATAATCGTTGTTTATTGTGTGATATGCCACGATGTTAAACTATATAATATTGTATTATGTTGTTGTCCTGTCACTTTCCTTCAATGTTGTCCTGTCACTTTCCTTCAATGTTGTTGTCCTGTCACTTTTCTTCAATGTTGTTGTCCTGTCACTTTCCTTCAATGTTGTCCTGTCACTTTCCTTCAATGTTGTTGTCCTGTCACTTTCCTTCAATGTTGTTGTCCTGTCACTTTCCTTCAATGTTGTTGTCCTGTCACTTTCCTTCAATGTTGTTGTCCTGTCACTTTTCTTCAATGTTGTCGTCCTGTCACTTTCCTTCAATGTTGTTGTCCTGTCACTTTCCTTCAATGTTGTCCTGTCACTTTCCTTCAATGTTGTTGTCCTGTCACTTTCCTTCAATGTTGTTGTCCTGTCACTTTCCTTCAATGTTGTTGTCCTGTCACTTTCCTTCAATGTTGTTGTCCTGTCACTTTTCTTCAATGTTGTCGTCCTGTCACTTTCCTTCAATGTTGTTGTCCTGTCACTTTTCTTCAATGTTGTTGTCCTGTCACTTTTCTTCAATGTTGTTGTCCTGTCACTTTTCTTCAATGTTGTTGTCCTGTCACTTTCCTTCAATGTTGTCCTGTCACTTTCCTTCAATGTTGTCGTCCTGTCGCTTGTTTTCAATTTTGCTGGTTATAACGATGTTATTATTGAAATCAGATAAAAGAGTTCTTACAATGTATATAGAACCAATTCCGATGTATGGAAGTGAATCTTGGACACTTAGCGGAATATTGAACAATTATAATGAGACAGCAGAAATGTTTTATAGAAGAATGCTAAAAACACCATGATCGGATAAAAAGAGGGAAAATGAAGATATCTTGAAAGAAGTTAATTCAAAAAAGAGATTCTCAAGAACCACCTCATTCGTTTTTCTAAGATTTGATTCACCCTCACGAACAACAAAATAATCTAAATGTTATTAATAGGCGTGTGCTTTAGTGCTGTCAATCCCTACCCCCTTACCTTCCATAAATACCAATACTGCATGTTTCCTATTAGAGAATTCTTTGAAGGTTGCTTGAGATAAACGCACCATAGACTCACAGGGAGTAGAACACTGGATATCACGGTTGTGATACCAACGTCCTAACCTCACGGCCATGCGTTGCACATTTTTTAGTACATCCTCTCATATCTCTGTTTGTGATGTTAGCTAATATTATATACGGTAGTTAGTTGATTGTTACAGGATTTAATCATCTGTTGAAAGGCAAACATCTTTCGACGGTACAGGATTAAATCATCGTTTGAAATGCCCACATCTTTCGACGGTACAGGATTAAATATCTATTGAAAGTCCCGCATCTTTCAACGGTACAGGATTAAATCATCGTTTGAAAGGCCCACATTTTTCAAATGCACAGGATTAAATCATCTTTTTAAATGCCCACATCTTTCGACGGTACAGGATTAAATATCTCTTGAAAGGCCCGCATCTTTCAACGTTGCAGGATTAAATCATCGTTTGAAAGGTCAACATCTTTCAACAGTACAGGATTAAACCATCTTTTGAAAGTCCCACATATTTCAATGGTGGAGAGTGCAACTAAAAATAATTCAGTTTTCTCCTCATTTACTACTTTCTGTGCTGTATCCACGTTTTGGCATATCGTCATCAGTTTTCTCCATCCGAACTGTATCCAAGTTAATGAACATAACAGTAACAGAAGCAGGAAGAGTGTCTACCAGATCGACAGCAGTTTCGAAATAGTACGATGACTGCTACATCCAGTTCAGTACATGTTATCTTATGAGGATGTTGTAGTAAGCTGTGTCTATGTTGTGAGCTTCTTCCCCTTCTTCTTCATCATTCATTCTCAAACTCCTTCTGGATCCCAACTGTTACAGGACAATAGTCATACTAGATTTCCAGCAGGATGAAGTATAGAGAATGAAATTGCGTTGTGTCGCCGTGTTATTTGCGCTAATGGCCCGACACATACGTCTTCGGTTGCGTTGCCTGGGTTAGATCCCTAGTAATTACGAGCAATAAATCTCATTTATCCTGTAGTCTAAATGGGAGTTGTTTCTCCGTAGCTTTTTTTATACCTATAGGGTTGGGGTTAGGGTAGAGAGGATAACTCAGCGCTTTCAGGAGAAGCATCTTACTGAGGAGAGAAAATATCAAGCGTATAGATTTTATAATTGTATATATGAATGCTGTGATCTGCCATTGATATTGTAAGATGCAATTAGCACGATTCGGGGAGTGGAATTGACTGTCCGACCCTCATAGCTTCAAACTGACAAAATGGCATGCTGAAGTCGAATGTGGCAGACCGAAAGGCTGAAATAACACACTCAAGCTGTAAACCATGATACAACATATTATTCCTTTCTGCGGACTACAAGCTACTATCCTGTAGACATTTAATAACCAACGCAGAGGAAGCAGAAGAATGTCTTGCAGACTCCCCCAGCATCATCCAGCAGCATATACTCAGAGTACAAGAATTAAGGAAGTTTGAAGACAACTTAGTAATACAGTGGAATCCCGTTATAACAACATGGTCCGGACCGACAAAATATGTATGTAATAACAGAAATTCACTATATACAGTACAAACAATAGAGAATAAATATAATCAGAGATTTTTAAAGTGTTGTTATATAGGGAAATTTGTTATAAAATAATGCGCTATAGAGAGATCCCACTGTATTTCATTGTTCCAGCAATGCTATTGAACACAATCATACTGAACAGTTACAGAAGTTCGTGATCGCCTACTCCAGCACACACAATACATAAATAGCATCACCTATTCTCTTTATTTAATATCTCTAGGATAGTTTAAGTGAGATTTTCCGCGTGTTTATGTCATACGAAATTCGCAATTAGTACCCGAAGATTGGGGAAAATGTGGCAGCTGGCACATACATTCACATCCTAAGTTACTATAGAGAAGATGCTTTTGGGTTTCAGAATCTGCCAGTTAGTAACTCTACCAGATATCGTGTTCTGAAAATAGTAGATTCCGCTTGAGATAATGATGGAAAATAATCGTAGATTTGGCATGTTGCGTGAAAGTTTCTCAGACCAGAATTTACTTTTTTTGGATATTAAAAAAAACAAATGTAGGTCATAAGGTCGATGTTTTATTTGAATACCTTTACTTGTGTCATTTGTTACCTCCAGTTAGAAATTGTGAGGTAATCACTGTTTGTTATTTCAGGCATCTACCTATCCCATCGGTTTTAAAGACCTCTCTACAAAAGTAAACACGACTTCATTCCTAACGTTTATTTTATTATGTATATATTTTAGTGACTATTTATAAACTGGGAGTTGCATGAAGAAAAAAAGGTCAAGGCCGACCGACAAATGGACAGAAATAATCAGAAATCAGCCTCTCAGGTCATGTTTATTTTATGTAGTAAAAACGTATAGATGTGTAATAATCATCGCATTTTTTGTCAGTGAATCTACTTTTGGGATAATTTGTCTTTCCTGCATCTCTGTGGCCTAAACAGAACTTGAAGATTTTCTTTAGGACTTGTCATCTTCGGAAAGTGTCATCTTCGGGACTTGTCATCTTCGGGACGTGTCATCTTCGGGACTTGTTATTATATATATCAGTACCATTTAAATAGGCACCTTTCTGAGGCCCTCCCCCCTCCCCAGAAAGGTCTATTTCACATCAATTTCAGTTGTTTTATTCATAATCCTCTGAAAATCTCTATAGTATTCCCGGGATCCATATGGCCAAAGTTGAGAATCACTGGTATATACGCCCGTGAGTCAATGAATTTGGGTTTTACGGTATTTTTTTTCTGTGCATTTATATAGCCCCCTTTTAAAGTAAACTTTTCACTTTTGATCGTGGTTCATTTTCCAGCCTATTGTTTTAGCTCCCTAATGGTAACTTAGGTAACTAATAGTTACGGGCACGGCGTGGGTGGACGGAACAATAAAGAAACCTGTCGCAAGTGCCAGGGTTGTGCCCTGATGTCGATATCTGTTTAGGTATGTGACTCGAAATACCATCGAGTCGGATGGCTGCTGGAACAGAGGGAGGAGCACTTATGGGAATGCCCCACATGCTGTGAGGCCAGTTTCTAATCAAGAATCAAGAATCAAGAATGGTAACTTGTTATTTGAATTTTTTTTTCCTATATTTTGTTTCTGATTCATTCTTCTCGTTCGTTCATGTTGTATATCCGATATGTTTTATTCATTTATTTCCAATTTGAAAATTCATTATGTTTTCAGTTGTAAGACTTCCGCAATGGCATCCGCAGTGTACTCCGCAAAATATCAGCATTTGAAATACAATTTCACAGAAAGATCTAAGAATATCATGGACAAAAAGACAATCCAACGTAGATGTACGCAAAGACCTGAACGTGAAAGAAGAATGGCCCCTCAAAACTATCCAAAAACAATGCAAGCTCACATATTTCGGACATATAAAGAGACACAATGGTTTACACAGATGAATTATGCAGGGCAGTGCTCCAGGGTAGAGAACAAGAGGCAGACTAAGACTACGATGTACAAAGGATATCGAAGACATTCTAAAAAAGACACTGGAAGAGACTGGGCAGGCTTGTACAGGACAAAGAGGCTTACAGAGTGGCAGTGAGAACAAAATTCAACACATGACACATCACATAGATATTTTCAATGTACAATTGCGTATTTGCCAGTGGTCCACATTAAACACCAAACACTGTCTTTATAATGTTAGCGATATTCAAGCAGTTTTGCCTATTTGACGACTGCCCATAAATCACGTTCACAATTTTGTCAAACCCCCCCCCCCCAATCAACAACTGTCAAGAATTCAGGTGGTATGAGTTGGCTTCGATGGGGGCTGTGTGGTATGAGTTGGCTTCGACGGGGGCTGTGTGATATGAGTTGGCTTCGATGAGGGCTGTGTGGTATGAGTTGGCTTCGATGGGGGCTGTGTGGTATTTGTTGGCTTCGATGGGGGCTGTGTTGAATGAGTTGGCTTCGATGGGGGCTGTGTGGTATGAGTTGGCTTCGATGGGGGCTGTGTGGTATGAGTTGGCTTCGATGGGGGCTGTCTGGTATGAGTTGGCTTTGATGGGGGCTGTGTGGAATGAGTTGGCTTCGATGGGGGCTGTGTGGAATGAATACGAAGAAATATTCTGGAGACAACCTTGTCATTACTATCCTCTCTCTCTCTCTCTATCTCTCTGCTTTGCTCTCTCATTCTATAAAAGCATATCTAGATATATTTGCTACAATTAGGTGACTTCAATACTGCCACTATCGGTAGGTTGTGTAATAGAGTAAAGTAAATATTTCTACATTTTATAACTTATGTTTTCTTAGAAGATATCAAACTATTTGTTCATCTCTAATATTACGTGAACTTAAAGGGCAATAACTATAATATTACGTGAACTTAAAGGGCAGTAACTATAATATTACGTGACCTTAAAAGGCAATAACTATAATATTACGTGAACTTAAAGGGCAATAACTATAATATTACGTGACCTTAAAGGGCAATAACTATAATAATACGTGAACTTAAAGGACAATAACTATAATAATACGTGACCTTAAAGGGCAATAACTATAATAATACGTGACCTTAAAGGGCAATAACTATAATAATACGAGACCGTAAAGGGCATTAACTCTAATATTACGTGACCTTAAGGGACAATAACTAATAATACGTGACCTTAAAGGGCAATAACTCTAATATACTTCTGTATAAGTCTCAGAAATTACAATTGTAGAAATAGTTCTGTTGGAGGTTTCGATCGCATTCTGTGCCATGCTGTGACATTTCTCAAGGGGGACTAGTCTATTTTGTATTATAGTTCGATGGGGTTAAAAACGGAATATTCTAACCTTTCGATGGTCGGATACCTGAACTGCAACTTCCCTTATATTTTTGCATGTAATAACGCGACTGGCTTGGTCCCTTAGTCCCTCTATGACGAGGATATGCCTCAACAACAAAAGCAGGTGTATTTTTGTTGTTTGTATAAAATTAACAAAGCAACAACATACGTTCCTTGTATCGAATTACCTGTCATCTAGATATATAGAACAAGTTGTGTATATGCTTGTGGTCCATGTTCCTTATGATCTCGATAGTCAGGATAATTATTGCGACAGACCATTATTGCGACAGACAATTATTGTGACAATTATTGTGATAAACAATTATTGTGACAATTATTGTGATAAACAATTATTGTGACAGACACTAGATTCATGTTGACTATTCTGACCTCGTTAGACAAGACAATTATTTTGTCACAATCTCAGCCCAATCATTTTGTGACCTCGTTAGACAGGGCAGCTATTTTGTCACAATCTCAACCCAATCATTTCGTGACCTCGTTAGACAGGACATTTATTTTGTCACAATCTCAGCCCAATGATTTTGTGACCTCGTTAGACAGGACATTTATTTTGTCACAATCTCAACCCAATCATTTTGTGACCTCGTTTAACAAGACATTTATTTTGTCACAATCTCAACCCAATGATTTTGTGACCTCGTTAGACAGGACATTTATTTTGTCACAATCTCAGCCCAATGATTTTGTGACCTCGTTAGACAGGACATCTATTTTGTCACAATTTCAGCCCAATCATTTTGTGACCTCGTTAGTCAGGACAGCTATTGTAAGAGACCCTTGGTCAACAATTATTAGACCTCATCAGCCAAACTAGCATTTTTTCATTTCTTTCCTTTCCTTGTATGAAAGCATCCACTAGATTGTGTTATAACCGCTCTTACATTGCTTCATCGCTAACCCCTTCATCGCGTTACATGCACTAGTAAACATCCGTGTACTTTATAGAATCTAACAAATGGTACTGGAATTATGATTTGTAATCGATCTTGTCCGGATGTTTATCTAGGCTAAGAAAACTGAGCATAAACGCACTGGTCGAAATGCTATATATTTCAGAAATCGATTATTATAATTTAACAAGTTTCACGTGAAATATTATATTTCAGGTGTGCGCTGTTGCGTGAAGATTATAGAATAATGCAACCATTTTGGGTTTGCGAAATGTGAGTTGTTATTATTTCTGGGTGCACCTCAAGCTGATCACTAGGAATGCGCAGTCTTTGTTCACATCTCACGCTGTTTCAACAGAAAATCTTTTAATCTGCTAATGATATGCATGACCTGGTGTTTTGACAATTGTAACGTACTGGTCGAGTATACTATTTGTCTATATTTCTGTCTGCATCTGAGGGAGTTTACCTACTGCTATTTCCTGATGTTGTATAGGTTTTTAAACTGTTGTTTATTTGAACTGTTTATTGTTGACCGTTTATTGTTGATTGTTGTTTGCAGTTACTGTTCATTGTTGACTTTACTGTTTACTATTACGGTTGATTGTTTTCTGTTACTGTTGGCTGTTTTTTGTGTACTGTTATTATTGACTGTTGTTTACTGTTACAATTGAATGTTTGTTGTTTGATGTTACTGTTTATTGTTTGTTTTTACTGTTGGCTGTTTTCTTGTTAGATATTACTGTTGACTGTTTATTGCTTGTTATTACTTTTTGCTGTTACTTTTGACTGTTTGATGTTTGTTGTTACTTTTGACTGTTGTTTCCTATTACTTTTGACTGTTTTTGTTTTGTATTGCTGTTTATTGTTACTGTTGACTGTTGTTACTTTTAATTGTTATGTGTTATTACTGTAGGTTATTTGTTGTTACAGTTTGTAGTTGCTATTGACTTGTTTGTTGTTGTTATTTGTTTTTACTTTCGACTGTATATTTATTGTACTGTTAGTGTTTGTTGTATGCTATAACTGGTGTCTGTGTTTATTATTACTTGTACGCCGATTTCAGAATGGGTTTTCGTTCACTTTAACCTGTGTGGAGAGACTTACAACTCAATCCGTAAATTAAATTTATGGACTTAAGTCTAAGATTAATAAATCTAAGCCACATTGTCGCTTTTAATAATACTCGTAAATTACTTCACAAACCACTCTTCTCAGGCAGCAGCTGTAAAGACCTCAATTTTTATCCTTTCCAATCCTTTCTCATAATCCTTTAAAAATGAATTAATTTCATTGTACTCGGGGTATCCAACATGTATACGATCCCTTTCAACGAAGCGGAACATGCTGAACCACTCACAGATAATCAATCTGTAGATTTAAGCCATTATCCAGAGGGATATCTGGAGAAATTTCATTTGTAAAACAAGACGCCACACGGTAAACGAGGAATGATGTGGCAAGCGATTGATGTGGCAAGCGATTGATGTGACAAGCGATTGATGTGACAAGCGATTGATGTGACAAGTGATTGATAAAGCAAATGATTGATGTGACAAAGTAATGATGTGGTTGGCGATTTTAAACAAAATTCTAATTCTCAAAAAGTTGGATCAGAAGCGAATTAGATGGACGTGATTGTGCTGCAATTTCCTACCTCGACTCTGTCCCTATCAACAAAGCTGCACGGTACGCTGTCTGCAGAAAACTACGCTCGTTAGATCAGACCATCATCCCCACGTTTCTTCCAAAATGCACTTGTAGATAAGATATCGTTGCAAGTTTCAATCCGGTATCCTCATCAACGCTATACAAACGATCTGCCAACTTCACCACTAAGTTTGCAGTTTCTGTGGCGGTTAATTTCTAATTCATATGTTGGGTCCGTTGTTATTTCTAATTCATATGTTCGTCCCGTCGTTATATCTAATTTATATATTGGGCCCATTGTTATCTCTAATTCATATGTTGGGCCCGTCGTTATCTCTAATTCATATGTATATGTCAAGGACAAAGGTTTCTCTGTTTCACGATGGGGGAATACAATGTTAGGTCGCCGTTATCATTGACAGCCGACGAAGACGGATATGTTGGGCCATTGCAAATAAAATAGAGAAACAACGCATCTTCATTCTCTGGACTATATCCAGCTATAATATTTTAGAACAATTATCCTGCTACAAGAGAGATACAGAAGGAGTTTGAGAATGAACACCGAAGTTGAAGATCCTTGACCAACGGCACATCTAAGGTTGCTGTGATCAGAATTACGTCGATGTCATGACAGATTTAACTTCAGCATGATCCCCGCGTCACATTGACCCTATGTGGGATGGGACATCCAGCTCCACCACATAACCTCTTTAGTTGCTTGTTGCAACATGCATGGGCGGTAAACACTGCTGCTGTTATTTACTCCCGTTTCGCGCCCCAGAAACTTACGGGCGCATGTAATAATGATAATGGTAAAATTTGGTTTGTTTAAATTTGCTTCTCTACTTCCATTAACTCCAGCTATGTTTTTGATTAGTTTTGTTTTTAATTGGTAGTTATAATTGTTTATTTCTGAGCGAATTCCATGACACGGCATGCCACGCTATATGTTTAATGATTTTTTTATTTAACACCTAACAATGGAGATTCAGTTCCCATCAAGACAAACTCCCTCAAGTGGAGATGAGGCCTAGTCCAGCCAAAAGAGACTGGAAATTGAGATTGGATCATAGTTGTGCTCAAGCAAACACAGGTTTCGATGTTTGAGATACCAAACTGCAAGGCGCACCAGCAACTTGACTTGGAAACATGTCTTCACCGATTAAATAACATCTCTTCACCGACTAGATACCATCAATTCACCGACTAAATAGCATTTCTTCATTGATTAGGAATCATTTCTTCACGGACTAGAAAACATCTCTTCACCGACTAGATACCATCTCTTCACCGAGTAAATAACATTTCTTCACTAACTAGATACCATCTCTTCACCGACTAGAAAATATCTCTTCACC
Organism: Meghimatium bilineatum; assembly: GCA_034231615.1. NCBI lineage: Eukaryota > Metazoa > Mollusca > Gastropoda > Stylommatophora > Philomycidae > Meghimatium > Meghimatium bilineatum. Next base: position 2,424,039 of record CM067301.1, read on the forward strand.
GACTAAATAACATTTCTTCACTAACTAGATACCATCTCTTCACCGACTAGAAAATATCTCTTCACCGACTAAATAACATCTCTTCACCGACTAGATAATATGTCTTATCAAGAAAACACTTGATGTGTAAACAGAGATAATACACAACCAAACACGTGATGTGTAAACAGGAATGTTAAACTTCGAACGATTAAAAAGAAGAAGATTAGGTAAATACATTGGACACGTAACCTCTTCATGACATTACTATTCAACTTTTGTTGAATTTTCAGTTACCACTAATACACACAAGAATAAATGGAATGCAAAACGATGGCATCTGATAATTCGTAGGAACTACATCGATCAATGACTACATCAAGAAAAAAAAATCAAATTGTTTGAATATTTATTGAGAATGAAGCCTGATTTCTTCCCGTTGAGAGCGTATAACAGAATATCCGAGATGATGGCAAGAGGAAGAGGAATACGTGAATGGATTAACAATACCACATTCTACAACCCGTGGGATTACAACAATAACAATAACAATAAATTTGGCAATATAACATAGACGTTGGCTCCCCACGACGCTTCACGGTACAAGTGGCTGAGACAAAACAATACAAAACGCCCAAACATATAACAGGCACTGAGTAGACAGATCAATCAGTTGGGCCCATTATTTGTTCTAAAATCGCTTTTCTCCTATTTTTTCTTTTGCTTAAAATAAATCTATATCTGTAATTTGATAGATAGATATAGAGAGATATTCTGATTATGTTGTTACATTGCATCCTGATTTCAGCGCTGTGTGTCTTGGATAGATACCTCTGTCTTCAGCACCTTTATAGCAGTCTGTAAAGGTAAAAAGTAAAGGTATGGCCCATGGCAGCAACCTGCATTCAGTGATGGAGATAACTCTTCATGTACAAGGCCGCAGCAGCTATTATGTGGAGTAGTTAGTTCCCTTCCTTTCTGCCTTTGCCTCCCTTAATTCATGCGTCAGGTTCTCGTTTACAGCTCTGTCGACTGTAGAAGTGGGCGTGTCAAGCGAGAAATCACAGCCCGGTTGATTTTGTTGTTGTCCGGATGTTGTTTCGAACATGGCACGCTGTAACCCGGTGATAACAAGCAAGCTCACACCAACTAGGCTACCGCACTCCCCTAGGGCAGTATGTGTGCTTTCTCAATTTTAGGAATGTCTGGTCAGTTTTAGATTTCATCCCATGTTGACTGAACTAACCCCCATCTTCAGGGCAAACATGTGCCTCGATGGGGTATCGCTGCTAATATATCTTGTTTATAATCTTTGATAAATAATACATTTTCTCGTTTATCTTCATATTCGATCTCTGTTATTCCATTTTTGGAATTTCCAAGAGTTTCTTCCTGACACCAGATAGTTATGCCTGCATTAACCCATCTACCATCGAGCAAACAATAACTGGGTGAATTCAGACAATTTAGTTGCTGCATTCAAAATAATTGCTTACGTCAACTTTTTTTGTCTAACTCTCCACCACACCACCACCGCCTATCCTGTCAGAAATTGTCAAAATTGATTAAAACCCCCTCTTCTCTCCCCCCTCTCCCCGTTAATCTGTGACTATTTCATGAAAAATCCTCTAACATCAGCGCACACGATCACATACTTTTAAAGGGGCTTGTTATAGCCCCTTCAATGTTAATAGGGCTATCTATAGCCCCTTTAATATTAATAGGCTTGCTATAGCCCCTTCAATATTAATAGGGCTTGCTATAGCCCCTTCAATATTAATAGGGCTTGCTATAGCCCTTTCAGTATTAATAGGGCTTGTTATAGCCCCTTCAATACTAATAGGGCTTGCTATAGCCCCTTCAGTATTAATAAGGCTTTCTATAGCACCTTCAATACTAATAGGGCCTGCTATAGCCCCTTCAGTATTAATAGGGCCTGCTATAGCCCCTTCAGTATTAATAGGGCTTGCTATAGCCCCTTCAATGTTAATAGGGCTTGCTATAGCTCCTTCAATGTTAATAGGGTTTGCTATAGCCCCTTCAATGTTATCCAAACACTAACAATTGTTACAAACAACCATTCTTGAACTCAGGTACACAACAACAGCTGACGATATACGACAATTGTAGACTCCATCTCATAAATGCCACATGTGCTCAGTATCTGAAACGATTCGATACTTTGTTCTTCTCTGTTATAATAATATAAATACGATATGCCCGTGGTATGTCAACATTTTGATAACAGAACCGGTGTTTGTCTATCGCAGTATAGATTTTTGGGAAGTTTGTATTATTACTACAATTTATTACACTCGTCATGTTTTTCTTCTAACATATAGTTGAATGTTGGCTTTGATATTTTACTGTGCACAGAAAATAGTTCGATACCTGAACAGTAACTATTAACTGATCCAGTCCTCCTGAGCCTTTTCATTTCTGGAGTGTATTGTATTCTAATAAAGGAGATTTTATTTTGGTCTTTTTCTTCTCTTCCCTGTCTTGATATTTGTAAGCCTTTTCATTTGTCACAAAAATGTTACTACTGTACTTGAAACCTACTACTTGAACAGCAGATTAGTTGGCGTTGTGACAGTTATAGATAAATATTTGTCCCGAGTAGTAGGCACCACGAGGTGAAAGGGTTAAAGAGTTCTGCTGTTGATAAGCATAGCATAAAAGATGATATATTTGTCAGATACTGTTTTTAATTTCTTTTAACAGATATAATGATATAATTAAAACAGCAGACATCCTTTTTAAAATCTTCTATCCTTGTGATGTATTTTTTCAGCGTAAAAATAAGACATTCAATGAAATGTGCAGCGGTAAACACGAGAGGAATTGCAATAGCGACATCAAAACTTGAAAAAACCTGTCTATGATGTATTTCTCGTAGTTAACTGCATGCATGTTTCAAGTTGCGTGTATGATAATTGCCGCAAGCAATCGCTGTTGACGCGATCAAAACTAGTTCAGATTAAAAATCTTGTCAACGGACCAACTCTAAAGCTACATTATATTGGATCACAGCAAGCATATTACTTGTAACAATTTATGGTTGTGAAACATGGACACCTAATAAAACAGTTGTAAAGATAATGTATTTATTCAAAAGTAGATGCTGTAGAATTATAATGCCAATACCTTGGATAACGGAAAAGAAAAGAATCATGGGGTTGAGATATGGAAGATAGTTGGCGTCTAAACAACGGTATAGCAAGAAATCTGATGTTGTTTGACTCTAGAAAGAAATATAACTGGCAGAAGCTATATTTGTCCAGTATCAACATATTGTTGTGAGACGTGGACAATGACATCCGCAATGTAAAGAAATATATCATTTAAAATATAACTTTATAGAAAAGCTCTAAACATAACATGAATAGAAAGTTGAATTATATGGACAGAAAGAGGAATAACATGGACAGAAAGATGAACCAGCTCAGACGTCCATAAAGCATTGAACATCGACGAAGACTGGCTGCTCAAAACTACCATCCACAAAACTACCATCCACAAACTACCATCCACAAAACTACCATCCACAAAACTACCATCCACAAAACTAAATAAAAACGAATTAGAATATTTTTGAGACCTAGGAAAACACAATGTCTTATGAAGATTAATCATGGAAGGAAAGAGAACAACAGGCAGACCAAGACTAGGATGGACGCATGATATAGAAACACTTCTGAACATGACACTAGAAGAAGCTGGACAGTTTGCATAAAAAAAAGAGAGTCTTACAGACTGGCAGTGAGGACAACGTTCTGTAAAGGATACGCCACATGACTAACAGTATAGAAAAACAAATACATAACAATATTGTTGCTGGTAACAATTGGAAAACATCCGCCTAGAAGTCTTGTCTTGTCTTGTATTATTTTGTTTTTTCTTGTCTTGTCTTGTCCATCACAGGTATCATGGGGAGCCGAAGAAAACGATGAATAAAAGACATTTCAGAATGTTTAAACATCTCATTGGCTGTAGCAAGCTAACTCGCCGAGAGTTATTAGTTATTCAGAATTCACAAAGAAAACAAAGTTCTGAAAAGAATACGTCACAATAATAAAGAAGAGAATAATAATGTACATCAAAAGATACAGATCCACTATAAAAAAAAGAGACGACTTCATTCTACTAGGATTCCCCAATATAAATGTACTCTGTCATGCCCACATAGCTGTAATCTCCTTACAGTAAGTATAATTAACAGCAGGTAACTGTGTCCAAGCGTTAATCCCCAGAAGATTTCACGGAAGAAATGAAATTGTGAACAAGGCAAATTGCCACAGTATATCACAAAGACAGAAGACACGGAATTATATAGATTCATTGAAACCAATTTGTAACGTGGAGATGACACTTGATCGGATGTGAACAGAAAGCGTACAAATAGCTGTGACCACTGCTAAAGTAAATGTTAGAGCTTGTATTTTTCCCCTTTAATTTAGCAGAGTAATTCCAGTCAGTTTTGTCTGGTGGCCAAGGAATTCTATTTGTCAATTTGGCAAACATCAGATCACGACAGATCATGTAACGTCTTCGAGTATTATATTTCTCTCCATTTTGTGGCATCTTTCTTTATAAATAATTCTATTTCTTTTCTTCATCAATGTGTTGTTCTCTTTCATTGATAAGTAGATTTTTTATTTTATCGATCTTTCTTTTTCTATGTTCATGTATAATAATTTTTTTTCTGCATCCGGACTCTCTATTATCTCTTCTATGTTTTACTTTATTTGCCAGATTGACCAGTATACCATCTATTTTGTCTTTCTATTTCAATCTTACTTCTTGCAACATTCACTATATCTGTTTCCATCTTACTTCTTGCAACATTCACTATGTCTGTTTCTATCTTACTTCTTGCAACATTCACTATGTCTGTTTCTATCTTACTTCTTGCAACACTCACTATGTCTGTTTTAATGTTACTTTTGTAAGATTCCCACCCCCTTTCTGTATCTGTTTCAATCTGACCATTGCAATATTCCCCCTGTACCTATCTTACTCTTGCAAGAGTGACTCAATCTTTCTGTTTCAATCTGACCATTAAAAGATTCTCTCTCTCTCTCTGTCACCCTCTCTCTCCCCCTCTCTTTGTTTCAATGTTGCTTCTGTAAGATTCTCCCTCTCTGTTTCAATCTGACTATTGTTTGATTGCTTGTTTGAGAACAACATGAATTACGAGCGATTAGCTCTTACTTCCTATGAGCAATGGGGAGGTTTCTGAGCTTTCATACCCAAGAGGCTTCACCTTTCGGCTTGGTGCAATGCCTATTGGAGGACCTTCTCCTCAGGGGGGGGGGGTTACATGTTACGAGACGAGCTCCTAGTTTGCTTGGGTCACCCATTATGTCCCATCTTCTGACGAGGCACTTCGCAGTCAGCTAGCTGTTCCTCGTGTAGGGAGACCATTCCATTACCTCCCTATGTGATCCTAGATCAAGGACCTAATTTCTTCCGTGTCACCCGTGGTGGATAACGACGATGGTCGAATTTGACTGAGGGTGGATAAACCTTCCTAGATGAGGTGCTGCTTTGTCAAACACGTCAGGGACTGCAATTTCACCTGTGCATTTCTCGCCTCGTCCGCTTGAGATGACCTTCCAATCCATCGCCAGGCTTGGTCTGTGTATTTTGACTCTTCACCATTGCGTATATTACCCAAAGAAGTAGGTAAAATACGAATCTCGGACGAGGAGCTTCGCAGGGGGCCCTTGGGTACTGAACCCAATTCTCTCTGTATGAGCCGTGTTGGGCAACGGTCGACAGTCGAGTTTGGCTATGTTTGCAGTGTCGTTAGAGACTTGTGCCCCCCCCCCCTTTCCTTCTACGTTACCCGCAGTATCCAGATTTCGAGTACAACACTTCTTGAGTCAGAAATTTGAACATTGCTCTCGCCAACATTTGTTTAATGATTGTCCTGTGTGCAATCGAGAGCTGTATTCAAAGATTTCTTCCGTACCCAGGTGTTCATGTTCAAGTTAGCGTGTCCAATACCTGAGTCATGACTCCTACTTTGAATACAGTCATTTGTGATGGGACATGATAACTTCTGTGTGTTCTCCAGCGTGAACAGCACTTTCGCCAGTCGGTCTCGTGCTGGACCAGTGTAGCTCCGTTGCCACTGAATGGACTCACGTTCACTACGCTGCCATCTAGCATGTGTTACCTTTTCCAGATTCGGTGTATACTCGTAGGATCACCGTATGTTAGGGACATTGATATTGGTCGCCCCTCCAACTTTTCTGCTTTCTACGCCGGCCAAGTCGGAATGCACAGATGCCTTGCACATGTTGGACGTAATAACGTAGAGGTTTCGGAGATATTTCATGTCTCTCTGCGGGCAATTCTCATTCCATCACTGCATCCACATCTACGGACACGAGCCTAAAAGTGTTAGCCAGGAATACAGCAAGAGCAGCTGTATTTCTGTTTCCAGGGTGCACCACGAGGAGGTACTTTTAGGATCTTGGTTATCTGCTAACCCTGGGTCCGCACTAGAGCAATGCGAGACCCTGTGCACCCCTGGATATTGCAAGATACGCTCTCTTCGTTTAAATCTTACCCTTCTAAGATCCCTTCTCCTTTTCCTGTTTCTGCCATTATCTCATTTCTGATAGTTTGTGCCAAAATATCTTTTTTTTAGCTGTCACTATATATTTTTTTGTCTGAATACGGTTCCCAGTAATCCCAATATTAACATACTTAGTCGCCTAGCAACCAGACAAACGTGATTAAAACATAATTAATATTTTAAAAGAAAACTTAAACAACATTAGTTTAAAAATATAGATTCCATCTCACGATGAGATAGTCGTAGGATAGATTGCATCTCACGATGAGATAGTAGGATAGATTCCATCTCACGATGAGATAGTAGGATAGATTCCATCTCACGATGAGATAGTAGGATAGATTGCATCTCACGATGAGATAGTAGGATAGATTCCATCTCACGATGAGATAGTAGGATAGATTCCATCTCACGATGAGATAGTAGGATAGATTCCATCTCACGATGAGATAGTAGGATAGATTCCATCTCACGATGAGATAGTAGGATAGATTCCATCTCACGATGAGACAGTAGGATAGATTCCATCTCACGATGAGATAGTAGGATAGATTCCATCTCACGATGAGATAGTAGGATAGATTGCATCTCACGATGAGATAGTAGGATAGATTCCATCTCACGATGAGATAGTAGGATAGATTCCATCTCACGATGAGATAGTAGGATAGATTCCATCTCACGATGAGATAGTAGGATAGATTCCATCTCACGATGAGATAGTAGGATAGATTCCATCTCACGATGAGATAGTAGGATAGATTCCATCTCACGATGAGATAGTAGGATAGATTCCATCTCACGATGAGATAGTAGGATAGATTCCATCTCACGATGAGATAGTAGGATAGATTCCATCTCACGATGAGATAGTAGGATAGATTCCATCTCACGATGAGATAGTAGGATAGATTCCATCTCACGATGAGACAGTAGGATAGATTGCATCTCACGATGAGATAGTAGGATAGATTCCATCTCACGATGAGATAGTAGGATAGATTCCATCTCACGATGAGATAGTAGGATAGATTCCATCTCACGATGAGATAGTAGGATAGATTCCATCTCACGATGAGACAGTAGGATAGATTGCATCTCACGATGAGATAGTAGGATAGATTCCATCTCACGATGAGATAGTAGGATAGATTCCATCTCACGGTGAGATAGTAGGATAGATTCCATCTCACGGTGAGATAGTCGTAGGATAGATTCCATCTCACGATGAGATAGTAGGATAGATTCCATCTCACGATGAGATAGTAGGATAGATTCCATCTCACGATGAGATAGTAGGATAGATTCCATCTCACGATGAGATAGTAGGATAGATTCCATCTCACGATGAGATAGTAGGATAGATTCCATCTCACGATGAGATAGTAGGATAGATTCCATCTCACGATGAGATAGTAGGATAGATTCCATCTCACGATGAGATAGTAGGATAGATTCCATCTCACGATGAGATAGTAGGATAGATTCCATCTCACGGTGAGATAGTAGGATAGATTCCATCTCACGGTGAGATAGTCGTAGGATAGATTGCATCTCACGATGAGATAGTAGGATAGATTCCATCTCACGATGAGATAGTAGGATAGATTCCATCTCACGATGAGACAGTAGGATAGATTGCATCTCACGATGAGATAGTAGGATAGATTCCATCTCACGATGAGATAGTAGGATAGATTCCATCTCACGATGAGATAGTAGGATAGATTCCATCTCACGATGAGATAGTAGGATAGATTCCATCTCACGATGAGATAGTAGGATAGATTCCATCTCACGATGAGATAGTAGGATAGATTCCATCTCACGATGAGATAGTAGGATAGATTCCATCTCACGATGAGATAGTAGGATAGATTCCATCTCACGATGAGATAGTAGGATAGATTCCATCTCACGATGAGATAGTAGGATAGATTCCATCTCACGGTGAGATAGTAGGATAGATTCCATCTCACGGTGAGATAGTCGTAGGATAGATTCCATCTCACGATGAGATAGTAGGATAGATTGCATCTCACGATGAGATAGTAGGATAGATTGCATCTCACGATGAGATAGTAGGATAGATTGCATCTCACGATGAGATAGTAGGATAGATTGCATCTCACGATGAGATAGTAGGATAGATTGCATCTCACGATGAGATAGTAGGATAGATTGCATCTCACGATGAGATAGTAGGATAGATTGCATCTCACGATGAGATAGTAGGATAGATTCCATCTCACGGTGAGATAGTAGGATAGATTCCATCTCACGATGAGATAGTAGGATAGATTGCATCTCACGGTGAGATAGTAGGATAGATTGCATCTCACGAAAAGAGTCGGTTGCTAACAACTACAAAAACATAACCGTCATTTCTCTTATAATAAATACCAAAGCCTTTTGCAGAATAGACCTGCATGCTTATTTCACGCATCGTCACCCATCTCTGCTGATATGAGTGATTGCTCGTCACTTTACGTCGACTTGGTTGTCACTCACTAATAAAAACGGGAAAGGTCTGACAAGCAAAGATAAGTGACGCTTCGATAGATCAGAACGCAGGACTATTCTAGAGAATTGTCTCATGGAGAAGGATTATTTCTCGGAGAAGTGTACATCTTTTATTTTTTAATAAGGTTTATGAGTGGTCACGTGCTGCGCATGTGCAGAAACCAAAAACTAAAGGAATGTTAAAAAGATAAAAAACTAAAATTGAACAATTGATTGACAACTTCTGGGACCTTAATATTTTGGACCTCAATAACACAATTGTCATTCAAGAATGTTATCCCACATGCAGTTCCAGACGTGGCTGTATCGAGTATCATTGAGAGCCGATAATGTGGTTAAAATAATTCACATCAAATAACGATAATATTAAATGTAATCTCCTGAGAGAGGTGAATATTGAACTAGGGAATAGAACTCTAAGTATGAGCAGAATATAATGGCTTTGTTGACTGGACTACAGCAGAATTGTTGATGTTTTTTTCATATAATGTTGTGATATTAGATGTAGAAATATTAATATATTTACATTTTATATATTTCATGCTGAAGTCGGATGTGTCAACCAGAAAGATGCAGATATCGCAACAAAGGTGTAAGCCATGACACAAAGCTTTCTATTCTCCGGACATCATCCTGCTAATCTGCCGGAGTTTGAAAACAAACACAGAATAAGATATATGTATATTACTATTTCTAACGTTACGTGTGGTCATCTTCCTCCGCGCTCGTTAGCAAACTCCTGCAGATTAGCAACATGTAGTAATGAGTTGCATTGTGATTTACAGCTAAGGTGCAATGTCGAGCCATTTGGTCACGACCCATTCGATTTCAATATGTCATTTGTGCCAATTACTTTTAAGGTTAAATTGCAGCAACCTGCCGTCGGCTGCTCCATCTCATAGTGAAGGTAGGTCCCATGGCAGAAACCTGCCGTCGGCTGTTCCATCTCATAGTGAAGGTAGGTCCCATGGCAGCAAACTGCCGTCGGCTTCTCCATCTCGTAGTGCATAGTGAAGGTAGGTCCCATAGCAGCAAACTGCCGTCGGCTTCTCCATCTCATAGTGAATGTAGGTCTCATGGCAGCAAACTGCCGTCGGGAATGAAGATATTTCTTCATATACCAAGCCGCAGAAACTATTAGGTAGGGAGGCCAATTCCCTTCCTTGCTGTGTTTACTTTCCTTAACTATTGCGGCAGGTACCAGTTTATAGCTCGGTAGACTGGAGCAACAGTCGTGTTTGGCAATAAATCACGGTCCTGATTATGTTTTGTGTGTCCAGACGTGGTTTCGAACCTGACATTCTGTAACACAGTGATGGTAAGCAAGCTTACTATCAACTACAACTAGGTTACCACGCCCATCTATCTCATCCAGAGTCTAGAACCGAGAAGCCATGCGGAAGTCAGATTCATCATGCCAAAACACGTAGACATCTCATCACAGCTGTAAACTGTGATATCATTCTCTGGACTACATCCTGCTTATCTGTTGAAGTTTAAAAACGAAAGCAGGTGAGAAATGCATATACAAATCATAGGGAAAATGCTTGCTAACTGCTTGTGTATCACTGTATAAACATTTGTTTAGCATAGAAACGCCCCTGAATGATATTGATTAGCGCGTTTAGTGACACCCCTTAACATGATTTATGCTTTACTTCCTAGTCGTCAACATGACAACAAAATTATACAGTATTGTTAGTCTTATATTGGACCCGCCTAAACAAGGTAAATTCGTATTAGTAATTTTAGTGTGAATACGGCTCTCACAATACCAGACATTTTACTATAGTCTTCTGCTCTAACAATACCAGACATTTTACTATAGTCTTCTGCTCTAACAATACCAGACATTTTACTATAGTCTTCTGCTCTCACAATACCAGACATTTTACTATAGTCTTCTGCTCTCTCAATACCAGACATTTTACTATAATCTTGTGCTCTCACAATACCAGACATTTTACTATAGTCTTCTGCTCTCACAATACCAGACATTTTACTATAGTCTTCTGCTCTCACAATACCAGACATTTTACTATAGTCTTATGCTCTAACAATACCAGACATTTTACTATAGTTTTCTGCTCTCACAATACCAGACATTTTACTATAGTCTTCTGCTCTCTCAATACCAGACATTTTACTATAGTCTTCTGTTCTCACAATACCAGACATTTTACTATAGTTTTCTGTTCTCACAATACCAGACATTTTACTATAGTTTTCTGCTCTCACAATACCAGACATTTTACTATAGTCTTATGATCTCACAATACTAGACATTTAACTATAGTCTTCTGCTCTCACAATACTAGATTGGAACTTTATCTACAGAAAATATTATATAAAATTCGACGAAAGAAAACAAATGGGCACTCAAGTATAAAATTGATTGCACAATCTTTCATAGACATCGAGAGTTAGAGTAATGCTGAGCAATGTAGACAGGGCAAGAATAGGGCAAGGAAGACAGACAGCATGACATGTGGATGTCAACATGATACAGTGGAGAGATGATCTGTTGACTTTGTCATTCACTATTCATAGGGCTGTCGAACTCGAAGAAGACGTAGGTAGGCCTGTCTAAACCGAAGGAAAAGAGGATGATGCTGATTATGGCGCTAATTACAGTTTATATTTGAGATATGTTAGAGGAATGCATTATCAGTGTTAAAGTTTTCTAGCTCAGAGATGATTATCGTCTTTATGCTGGCACTTTTCCATCTTTCCAGACGATAGTTATATTTTTGTATAGCAGGTGTATAGACACGTCATCAATTGTTGTGTAGTTGTATAGATGCGTCATCACGTTTTGTGTAGCAGTGATATAAAGGCGTCATCAATTCTTGAGAGCGTGTCCATTACATTTCTTAATAATTCCTTATATAACTTACGCAACTTGCTTTGGGAGTCTGAGATTATCATCTCTCCCATTGATATTTCAGTCACCAAACTAGTGCCGCCGTCATCGCTTCTATTTCCACCTTCGTGTTCGATGTTATAATGCAGTAAACAGGCTATTTCTCATACACCTTTCTGCCTTTCTTGTAGGCAACAAAAACCCATCCGTACTTATTTGTTTCTCTGCTGACTGAGTTTATGGGCTTTCAAGTGCTACCAGTTCACAGATAACGGAATTACTACAGAATGGTAATGTCACGCAACAATTGAGATTCAGCGAAAGTTAGAGTGCTTCTTCTTTCTTTTCGCGTTATACCCCTTTATGCCTTGTAGCGTCAGGGGTAGAAGAGGTCTCTGGAGACTGCCTTTTTTTCTGCTTTATATATGTTTGTTTTCGTTGTTTTTTTTTTGGTGTAATCCATCGTTTGCATGATCTGCCCCTGGCTGTGTTCATCGTGTCTGTATAGCAATGCTATTTGAAGGGTGCCATCTGACGGTAATCTTAAAACATGTGAACAATACTTGATCTTTTGTCTTCTGGTGTAATCATGGATTGACATTGTGTTTGTTAGTCTTATGGTACTTTCATTTCTGATTCTGTATATTATTTTTACTCCAAGAATTCAACGTAGACTGTTAATTTCCGTTGCAACAAGTTTTCTTTTGGCTTTTGTTCTTAGTGTCCATGTTTTACACTAGTAGCAGAGTGATGGTATGATGATCGTTTTATGAAGCAGTTTTGGTGTTCATGTTGACATGTTTGTTTTTGAAAATATAAGAACTATTTTCTAAGATCTGGTATGCTATGTTGCATCTATGTTGGAGTTAGAGAGCAAACAATAAATCTGTTGTATCTATATTGGCGTTAGTGCAACCACAATAAATGTTGCATCTATGTTGGAGTTAGAATTCAAACAAAGAAATGTTGCATCTATGTTGGAGCTAGAATTCAAACAAAGAAATGTTGCATTTATGTTGGAGTTAGAATTCAAAGCAAAAAATGTTTCATCTATGTTGGAGTCAGAGTGCAAACGCCTAAACATAAAGAGTTCATGTTCTGAAATGTGACTGGTATATTCTTCTCTGAACAAAACAATATAAAGAACGTCTGCTGTGATTATTGGAGAACATATTTATCCATATAGATCATCTACCCTATCACATAACGAGTCACTAATATTGGCTGATTCAACTGAAACGTTATTTTCATTGGTTAATCTGCCTGTAATTTATGACACCAGCCAATGAGAAGTCATATCAGACATGATGATTAGTGGTAAGTGTGAACATCTCGCAGAACGTATTATAGAAGGATGTGAGTTACGTCGCTTGTGTACTTCCAGAAACTGAAATGGAAGCAACGAATATATCTGTGCCTTATCAACTCTGTGCTTTACCATCTGAGAGGCTGGGAAATCAACCGTGACACATTTCTACGTTGACCTTTGGTGTTTTTTTTTAATGCATTGCCTACACTGATTCTAGAGCGAATTCGACACAATTTATGTTTATGAATTTCTACAAATGTCATTTTTTGTGTGTTACTACATTTAAATAGTAAACGTTCAAGCTAACAAATACAATGTATATTGTTGTCAGATGACGTCTGGACACTTGAGGAGGCCAGTGAAAGTAATATGTAAAAACGGAATGTGAATTCTATCTCACGCAAGGTCTGCGCTATCGCCTAAACCACCCACCATAAATCGTTCTTTATTGTATAAACACCACACGCAACTTAAAATAAATATAAACGCAGTCTTGTATATAAAATACTGACAGATTATTTGTTTCTTCTGTGGCAGCCTTGTAAGTCTGATAAGATTAGAGAATAATTGAAAATGTTTGCAAAGGGAGGATATCTTCATCTTTCAAGGTGAGTTGTCTTCCTTACGTTGCAGGTGGAGATAATTTAATGAGTGGATCTTGATAGATTAGTGAACTGGAGTTATTGTTTGTTTGTCAAATAACTCCAAGAATTACGAACAACTTGGACTTGATTAAAAAGGTTTTATATTTTTAAAAATTAGTTAGAAATGAAAATAAAGTGAGGTTTTATGTGAAAAAAAAGAAACGAAGCGATGGAATATGTGAAACAATATAATATAATTGAAGGATGATCCAAGCCATGTGTTGCGGAGCTCACGTGGTAGCAAATAATATCAACGATGCAGCGTGCCATGCAGGTTGTAAGAGCTATCTAAGGATTTTTGGGGTGGGGTTTGCTGTTAAAATTTCATTTATTAAAGTAATTCGAAAGCATTAGCGCAGTAAAAGTGTAAACCATGACACAATGCAGGCTATTCTCTATGCAACATTATATTAGTTAAAGTAATTATAGTCAATAAGTAAATATATGTTACAAATGATTACTACTAATAATAAAAAGATAATAAAAACAACTATAACACAACGAATATAGTTGTATATTCAGAGTCGACGTTTCGATCTATGATCTTCGTCTAAACAAATATATAATAAAAAGAAAACAACAAAACATAACAGAAAAATATTGAGTTTAAAAATCATTAGAAAGAAAAATTGTGTAAGGAAATCGCAATTTGTGTATGAACTGTTATCGAAAATTTAAAAAAAAACGGTTACTGAAAAATGTTTTGTGACTCTTTTTCAGAATCACTTACTCAGTTCATTTCACTCTACACACAACTGGTTTAAAGATGGTTTTAAATTAATAATTTCTTTCTGCTTATTCGTTGTGTTTCTTATTATTATGTTTGTTTAGACGAAGATAGTAGATCGAAACGTCAACCTTTTTCCTCCTTATTCATTTTAGTATAACTATTATTATTCTATTTTTATTAGTAGTGGTAGTTATTTGTTACACATATTTACTTAGTAACTATTTTTACTTTAGTATTTGTATTACTACAGCCCATACGTGATCGTTGGACATTCTCTGAGTTTATCGTAATTAGGTCTCCTGATAATTAACAGAAGTATCAAACGGACACAAAAGAGAAAAATGTTTATATTACACTCTTTATCGTGTCACTTTCAATCAATAATCATGTTTCTATCAATAACCATTTTTCAATCAATAACCATGTTTCTATCAATAACCATGTTTCTATCAATAACCATTTTTCTATCAATAACCATGTTTCAATCAATAACCATGTTTCAACCAATAACCATGTTTCTATCAATAACCATGTTTCAATCAATAACCATGTTTCTATCAATAACCATGTTTCAATCAATAACCATGTTTCTATCAATAACCATGTTTCTATCAATAACCATGTTTCTATCAATAACCATGTTTCAATCTATAACCATGTTTCTATCAATAACCATGTTTCAATAAATAACCATGTTTCAACCAATAACCATGTTTCTATCAATAACCATGTTTCAATCAATAACCATCTTTCTATCAATAATCATGTTTCGATCACGTTTCATCTAATCTACCGGGTTAACATAAAAAGATGTCAACATCACTGCCCGAATACTGAATCCATCGAGACATCCTCAAAATAACTTTCTTCTGTGATGGCCATTTTTTATATGTATTTTTCTTAAACTATTTTTTCTTTTCAATTTTTAATCTGACACATAACGTCTCATGTCATGTTGTAGTCTTTTTTAACTATCAATTAGCAATTATTATGCACTGTGAATGAACTTGCACGAGAGTCCTCCGAATTTATTGTACGTTTTTGATATGACTAGACTGCTGGCCACACAATATTTCTGTGGTAAGTTATTTCGAGTTTTCTCATGAATCGACATACAAACGAAATCAATGGCAACATTGTGACAAAAAAGTCAGAAACAAAGCCCAAAAACAGAGTTTGAAGGGTTCAGACCTAACTCTTAGTAAAGTGGAGCACAACATTTTGTACTACGAAACTGTCATAAATGAGGGCAAAGAATCCCCACCGACAATTTTTTTTAAATAGAAAATATCCCCCAAAAAACTGTCTCAAAAGATATTAAACTTCCCCAAAAAATTAAAGTACCCCTTTTTAGGCACCCCTTTCTCCTTTCTTCTGGTACTCCTCTCCTTTTTCAGGTACCCCTTACACATTACTCTTCTTTCAGGTACCCCTTACACATTACTCTTCTTTCAGGTACCCCTTACACATTACTCTTCTTTCAGGTACCCCTTACACATTACTCTTCTTTCAGGTACCCCTTACACATTACTCTTCTTTCAGGTACCCCTTACACATTACTCTTCTTTCAGGTACCCCTTACACATTACTCTTCTTTCAGGTACCCCTTACACATTACTCTTCTTTCAGGTACCCCTTCCTCCTATTTTAAATAGTCACATTTACCGTCCTACCACAATCAGACCCTAATGATATCCATCTCAAAAAGGTTTAGAAAGATTAACTATGCAGGGACAACAGGCAGGTCCATCAGACTACGATGGACATAGGAAATCGAAGACCTTCTGAGCATGACACTGGAAGAGGCTGAGATGTTTACAGAGTGTCAGTGAAGATAACGTTCTGTAAAGAACATCTCACATAGTAAGACAGACAGACAGATCGACGGACAGACAGGCAGGTAGGAAGGCAGTAAGTCAGTCAGACAGACAGACAGAGACAGACAGACAGACAGGCAGGGCACGGCAGGGCAGGGCAGGGCAGGGCAGGGCAGGGCAGGCAGGCAGGCAGGCAGGCAGGCAGGCAGGCAGGCAGGCAGGCAGGCAGGCAGGCAGGCAGAAAGACAGACAGACAGACAGACAGACAGACAGACAGACAGACAGGCAGGCAGGCAGGCAGGCAGGCAGGCAGGCAGGCAGGCAGGCAGGCAGGCAGGCAGGCAGGCAGGCAGGCAGGCAGGCAGGCAGGCAGGCAGGCAGGCAGGCAGGCAGGCAGGCAGGCAGGCAGGCAGGCAGGCAGGCAGGCAGGCAGGCAGGCAGGCAGGCAGGCAGGCAGGCAGGCAGGCAGGCAGGCAGACAGACAGACAGACAGACAGACAGACAGACAGACAGACAGACAGACAGACAGACAGACAGACAGACAGACAGACAGACAGACAGACAGACAGACAGACAGACAGACAGACAGACAGACAGACAGACAGACAGACAGACAGACAGACAGACAGACAGACAGACAGACAGACAGACAGACAGACAGACAGACAGACAGACAGACAGACAGACAGACAGACAGACAGACAGACAGACAGACAGACAGACAGACAGACAGACAGACAGACAGACAGACAGACAGACAGACAGACAGACAGACAGACAGACAGACAGACAGACAGACAGACAGACAGACAGACAGACAGACAGACAGACAGACAGACAGACAGACAGACAGACAGACAGACAGACAGACAGACAGACAGACAGACAGACAGACAGACAGACAGACAGACAGACAGACAGACAGACAGACAGACAGACAGACAGACAGACAGACAGACAGACAGACAGACAGACAGACAGACAGACAGATAGATAGATAGATAGATAGATAGATAGATAGATAGATAGATAGATAGATAGATAGATAGATAGATAGATAGATAGACTATATTTGTCAGAAGAAAACATATCTGGATATTATCAAGCACTGAACAGCGTATAAAGTTTCCACACTCATGAGAATGGTAGAATATAGTGATTGTAAAATATGAGTCTTCGTAGAGTGAGGACGAACACAGAAGAAGAAGACATTATCTACATACTACTCATCTACTCATCAACCGCTGCACAAGTCATACTTACACGATAAAGTACCATCAACTAAATTGTCTTCGCGTCTTATCTCCAACGGCCCCATTGTTCAAATTTTCCCCTAATATCTCTCATACTATCCTGGAATGACTATGAACTAGTCAAGCAGAAAATAAAAATTGCCTTGAATTCTCATTAAGATACGGAATCCTGAAACTATCTCGCTTCAGGGTATACTGGAGACAGAGAGCTGGTTGAATAGACCGTCTTAACGAACTCCTGAAGTATCCTCGCGTGAGGCGTTAGACCAAACGCTGTGTTTTGATTATTAATAAAGAAGGACGAAATTTTAATAACTAGTGTAGATTTTTTTTACGATAACGTTGAAGTACATTATGATGGATTCGATTATCTCGAAGTACATTATGATGGATTCGACTATGTCAAAGTACATTATGAAAGATTCGACTATCTCGAAGTACATTATGAAGGATTCGATTATTTCAAAGTACATTATGAAGGATTCGATTATCTCGAAGTACATTATGAAGGATTCGATTATTTCAAAGTACATTATGAACGATTCGATTATTTCAAAGTACATTATGAAGGATTCGATTATTTAAAAGTACATTATGAAGGATTCGATTATCTCGAAGTAAATTATGAAGGATTCGATTATTTCCAAGTACATTATGAAGGATTCGACTATGTCAAAGTACATTATGAAGGATTCGATTATTTCCAAGTACATTATGAAGGATTCGACTATGTCAAAGTACATTATGAAGGATTCGATTATTTCAAAGTACATTATGAAGGATTCAACTATATCTCTAAAGTAGATCACTGTATAGAAGCGATAGGGTTTTATATTTCTACTAGAATTGAGTGATTATGAGTGCAATAAAAGTGTGCACAGTATGGTAAGTGAATATTATTTTAAGAATATAAAAGAGAGTAAATAGCAGCTTTATGTGGAATAATACAAAGAATCGACGTTTCGACCACAAGGTATTTATCAGGAACAGGATATGAAAACACATAATTAAACTTAAAATGAAACGGAGACTATGTCACAACAATGTTGTAGAAACTGAGTCACCTGCCGCTTTGTTGAGAGGGACAGCGTAGATATGGGTAACTCGAGAACAATAAAGTCAATCCTCTACCTCATTTCACCTGTTTCTATATCTTGAGATTTCATTTCTTCATATATTTTTCAGCTAGAAGTTTCCAATTTGTACAGGTCAGAAATAACAAAATATTCACGTAATCAGTTTTACATTTTTGAAATTTATAGGTTGGAATGATTCAGTTTCCAAGTGTAAATAGATTATGAATAATTCAGTTTTCTAGTTTTTAGAAAATGAACACAATATGACGTAATCAATATCTTTATAACTCCATCAGAACTTGCCGGCGTTAGATAATTGGTGATGCATTATCGATCACCAGTGTTATGCGGATTGGAAACAAACAAAAACAAAGAAATTTGTGCTTTAAAAAAATCAGTATATATAAGAAAAGCATTAACTGGTTAGCACAAATAAACGTTACTCACACATCGCAAGATATAGCACTATTGAGAACTGTAAATGAAAGGAAGGTAATCGCACTGGAGTAAGAACAATTTTAAGCGGATTGCAAACGTTAATTGGTGGGCATAATAGAAGTCATTCAGAGTCGATTGTTCTTGGCTCAAGAAGGACGTTAAAAGGTGTAGAAGATTGATTTCATCGAACCTGACTTTCCCAATGTTGTACTACTCCCATTTCAACAGAGTGGTATGTCGTTTGAAGAGAGTTTTAATCCCTAATTTCAAGCCATAATCCTTAGGTCTATTACCTATTGCCTTTCTCCTTCTGAATAATGGTTGATAGTATCCACACTTGCCGTTAACAATAGAAGTGAGAGCTTCAGTTTTCGTTCCAATGCCAGATGTGTTGCCTTGATTGCATTTCCATGTAGATTGAAGGTTATGCTGATGTTTTCTATCCACCGTGTTCTTGTTCTACCTTTGGCATTATGTCCGGATATCCGTTTTTTACATGCTCGTATTGGTATTTGGTTTGAGTTCATTCTCATAAGGTGACCTAACCATTTTACTTGCCGTCTTTTGATATGTTCAATATATGATAGTATTTCTATTATTTTCCTAATTTCTTCATTTCTTATTTTATCTAGTTTAGTTACCATTGCAGCTTTTCTCAGCCACTTCATTTCACATGTGACAATTTTCCTTTGTTGTGAGCTTGTTAAACACTGTGTTTGACATTGGTATCATCAGAGTGTGGGTATAAAAACTTTAGATATTATATGTTTTTTGATGTTCATCTTGATATCTGAGTAAAGAATAATGGTGAAATCCCTAGGTGTTGTTCCCAAATCGAAATATATTCTACTTACAAGGGGTGGGGGGGGGGGGGGTCAGAGAGATTTCCAGGGGTGGGCGGAGTCTAGAACACATGTGAAATTATAGGATACAGATCCATGTAGAGGAATCCACAGAAATAATCAGAAATAGTAGTTAGTCTTCCTAAAGGGAGGTCACGTACCACAAAAGTGGAGAAACACTGCCCTAAAGGAACACCATCCCCATGCCCCTTTGGCAATTCAGACCCCATCTTCCCCAAGTGTCTGCGCATACGTCTGTGGGTCTCACCAATGGCCAACTATACAAACCACCAATGCAACAGATAGCCTTAGTAGATGACGTGCAGTTATATTGAGGCTCTGTTATAGAAGATTTGTAGCATGTCATCTATACAATTATCGACCCCTTCTTAGTAGATAGCTCCTTCAATGGGCATTGCACTAAACCGAAACTTGAAGTCTCCTGGGTATGAAAGAAAGCTCAGAAAAACCACCTCACTGCAAATAGGATGTAAGAGCTAGTCGCTCGCAGTTCATGGAGTTCTCAATAAATCCCCAAATGTGTTATCTTCCCATGTCAGGAACGGTATCACTCATATCGAGAAACCTCGATCTATATAGTATTACGTAGCCAGTCCCTCTTTAGTAGCTTCTTGCGACACCCATGGCAAATTACACTCACTAATTATTTTTCTCCTTTTCATATCATCCAACGCTCTGGCTACTCAACTACAAATGAGGACGGCTAGCGAGAGACTTAAGAACCATCCTTCTAGGTTTAAAAGATTTCACTGTCAGATCTTAAAACGTCCAATTAAAGCGATCACGTGTTAATGCCTGGCTCCCACTCACGTCAGTCGTGTAATTTATATATATATTTCTATTTTTCTTTCATTCTGCTGTGTGCTACACTTCTTTTATCTTGATTGCTTGTCTTCATTGATCTAACCTAAGACTATCTTGAAGACGTGAGCAGCAGTGCTTTCTGTCTTAAATTACCATTCTATTTCGCTTACTTTCATGTTCTGTCGTCACGTGATATGAGACAAATGTTTGTTTATTTGTGAATTATTTTTGTAAACACTGCTGAAAGATTGTCATTTAAAAAGAAAAATTAGACAGACAAATGTATAAGCAGATAGACAAACAGGCAGGAATATATGCAGACAAGAAGAAAAGGCAGCAAAAAGGACAGATCAACAACGGACATTTGCATAACGGCCAGACTTGCACAACATACTCACGATTTCTAGCTAATTATTTTGGAGTAAACTCAGAATGAAAGGACAGACATACAGACAGAAACGAGAGCTAGACAGACAAAAAGGTACAGACAAAAAGGTATATAGTTAGCAGACACAAAGACAGACTTACACAAGAAATGCAGAGGGATAAAAAGACATACAGATACAGATTATACTCGTATATATAATTATTCTAAAAAAAGATTCAACGGTGTAGAGGGCTGACTTTATTGTACTTGGATAACCCCATATGAACCCATCCCTCTCAACGGAGATGCACCCCACCAGCCGAGAGTACCGCTCACAGCATGCAATCCTCAATTTTCAAAGAGTCACGGGAATAGCCTGCATATATACTTACTTCTACATGAAGAACTTACGGTGTAATATTTCTCTGTCAGTTCTTCTTCTTCTTCTGCGTTCACTATCATATAATCACAACGAATATAACGTGTGATTTCCGCCGGGGAGCGTGAAGTACATTGTGCTTCAAGTTCCACAGTAAAACTGTGTTATCTGCACCTCGGTTGGCCACTCCATGGTCTGAAAGTCCGAGGTCCAGCAAATACTCTCTGTCAATAAATGTGAGAGTGTTCTTCAGTGATATATAACTCCTAGACTAACATATGGATGCGAGTCGTTGATAATAAATAGAAAGGATAGTTCAATATTAGAGGCAATAGAGATATTGCAATTCTTGTACGTTGATGAGATCCGTAGTCTTATCCACTTTGATGGTTGTTCTGAGAAGAGTCTCCCTTGGTCTTCTTATTTTTGTGTCATCTGGTAGCCATGTTAAGGCGTGTAGTGAGTAATCTGCTTTCATTCATTAAAGCCCGGTATAAGTCAATCGTTTTCTTGTTATTGTTGTTTGAAAGATATTGCTGTTTGGTGTCCTATCTTACTTGCTTGTTTGACTTGAATGCGAGACGGAAAAAAGAAAATATTTAATTTTTTGATACGCCATGAGACAGTGAGATCTAGATAAAATAGTTACAACAGGCAAAATAGAAGACAAGAAAGATCGAGGACGACAAAGTGAGAAATATTAAGATAGTCTTACATGTGGCATGGCAACGAGTCAATAACGGCTCTGATAAAAGATACTGTAACACAGAGTTGCAAACAGGCCCGTAGATACGTTTTCCTTAACGCTGGATGGGAGGTTATCTAAAAAGGAAGGCCATTCGTGCGTTTTCGTGCGTAAATTCCTCTATTTCATGAACGAATGTCAGTGTGTACATACGCTAATGGGGTGGACCTACCCGTCTGTTAAAATACGTTAATGGGCGGACTCGCCCTTTTGTTAAAATACGCTAATGTGTCGACTTACCCATTTGTTAAAAAACGCTAATGTGTAGACTTACCCATTTGTTAAAAAACGCTAATTTGTGAATTTTCCTTTTTGACTAAGTTCCTAGTACTAAAATTCATTCTATGGGGAGATAAGGGGGAAAGTGGGGGAGGGGGGTGAGCAATCCCAAACTTCTTCTTATCTACGTGCTTCATTGCGAAGATCCGTGATCGCCTACGCCAGTTGGCAGGGTACCTGATGATGGTGCACACATAGATACATATATTTTCTTAAACTAAAAGTTTATATAATGTATGTTATTGCACTGTCTCTTACCTTATTGTTACACAATTCATACTCGCGATTGTCTTTAATCTATACTTTTAACACAGGAATTCCATAGTATATAAAATATATAGGGGCCTATAGATACAACTCGACACAAAACTGGCAATTATATGACATTATCCACTGAAAAATTAAAATGTACACTGTTTAAGACATTATCCTAGCTGTTCAAGTATATAGCGCTTCCCTAAGTGCGCCGAATCAGATGTGAAACATAACAAAATATATTTATTTCAGCTTTGAGAAAAGTGTGTATGACGTTGTTCAAAACATTGGCTATTTAGATGCAAAGAGGCTCGTGAATCACCGTGATGCCCCTGACATCGCTCGGTAGCGGGTTACCGAACTCGTGTCCGCACCTCGTCCTTTCGCTCGATTTCTGTCCGCTGAAAGGTTCAGATTCCTTTACTCGCATATGGTAATCCAAATGGATCAGAAATTAAAATTCAGGTAAAATTGCGCGGAAACAAATATGGTTTTCCTTGATATTACTTAATGAGAAAATTTCTATAATATTATTTTAAACTTATCCAATGTTATTGATCCCAGAGTGGAGGGGGTGTTTTGTTGAAGACAAGCGTGTGTTATTTGCTGGAACTAACGACCTCATTCTGTCTCGAACCCAGCAGACAGTAAGAGGATTATTTGTCAATTATCATAGATTGCTTGAGGGCCATTTCTTGGTGTGAATGCATAACAAACGATTGGGAGGGGGCATGAGTTCAGGACCGTACATATGTTTTCCTTAATGGGAAAGGGTTTACATAGAAAAAAAAGGTCAGACGTGGGTTGATAACCTTTTTGTGTGAAATTGCTAACTTCTTGGCTTTTGTGTCAATGTTTTTGTGTTATATTTTACATTTACGAGCGACCATATGTTGCCGGGGCTCACAAGGGGAGTAGAGGATAATAAAATTGTTTACTAGCCATACATGTGGTAAACGGCCATTAAGGAGGTTTTGGGGTAACATCGGCTGCCCAAAACCGTAATATGTCAAAGTGACACAGAAACCCATGCTGAAGTCGGATGTGTCAGACAAATAAGTCGTACATACAACAGCTATGCTGTAAAAACAAAAGAAGCTACATATAAACAAGATATGTTCCTGGGACACACAGAAGAAACTACATTTGCACAAGATATGTTCCTGGGACACACAAAAGAAGCTACATGTAAACAAGATATGTTCCTGGGACACACAGAAGAAGCTACATTTGCACAAGGTATTTATATACTCTAAATATTATATAAATAATTAATTAATAATGAATTTCAATATTCATTTTTAGGTTAGGGTTAGGGGCTAATGTTGGTTATGAAATGCATAACTAAATATATATATATATATATATATATATATATATATATATATATATATATATATATATATATATATAAATGATAAGCATAAATTGATAAACATAGCCAAGGGAAATAATCATATAGCGGACACGTGTTCCAAACAAGAACCTTTTATTTTGTTAATTTTTTTAATTAGTTTTTTTATGTGTTTGTTATTCGTTAATACGGAAGTTGGCGTCAATCAAATATGCGGAGAATGTAGACAGTTTAAAAAAAAATCTCAAACAGGAGAATAATGGTTTAACTTTAATCACACATCAGACGCAGAGAAATGCATGAAAGACAGAGAAAGTTCTAAAAGTAATAATTCAAAACTACAACTAGGCCTGACACTTGATGATAATTGCACAGAAATTACACATAAACCACTTAGAAAACACTTGAAAAACAAAACAACTGAAGATTCACATCGCCAAGAAACATAGCAAGAATTTGAGCTACGTACATCCTTGTGCTATGTGTGTTCATACGAGTCCCTCGTCATACACACAGTCCTGTAAAAATCATCAGCTACACCAATCGAAAGTGACAGTATTTGATTTCTCCCGCGATTCATTTGTCACTTGTCTATAATTTGTGTCGACAATAAAATCTTAGGAAAATTCAAATAGCGGCACAATGAGCAGATGAATCCACAGGACTGTACATCTCACAGAAAATTGGATCATAACACTATCTCGCGGTTGCTGGATATCGCGTTTTTACCGCATATTCCCGTCACATTGAAGCCATGTGTTTATCGTCAAGAGTTAATGCTCTTTGATATGCATTTTATCTTTATGCAGACTTAGGTTTAAGAATGCTGTGACATATTAAAGGTTGGCGACCTTGCTGAACCTGCGGATATTTTTAGCTTTTTCTCCTGTAATATGGGATGCGGATTGGTCGATTTAAGAAAACGTGTTGACTTAAGCTGCGAGGCGAAAATGTGCTAACTGAACAGGCATGGTTTCAATTCCCCGTCTTCTGATCTGTGGTATGGGTCAAGCGCTCTGTTTTCCTAAACCTTTTTGCTGCATGTATTGTGGTCAGTCTTAGCTGAAGGTCTACAGATCAGTGATACTCCCAGTGTTGTTATACGATTGTCAAACATGGACAGAATATAGACGATGAGTGAGAAAGTTAGATCAATTTACACACCAGTGTCGCAAAGATGTCCTTCACATGGCAAGACATTCTGGATACCAGTGTCATTGACAGAAATGATATCAATATCATTGACACTATACTGATGCAGTCACGGATTCGTTAGGCAGGCAACGTGGTATCCATTCCAGATCATAGCCTACCACAGATACTGCTCTATACTGAGTTGAATAAAAGCATACGTTCTCGAGGTTTAATAAAGCGACTTATAAAATCATACAAGGACTCATTGAAGACCTGACTGAAAGACTTCAATATAAAACATTATACATGGGAAGACTGCACCAAATATAACTACATGGCGCTCTACAGTCTAAGAGGCGTATCACTATGTGAAAAATATAAGAAATGCAGCAGTTCAACAACGGAGACTTGTCTGGGAAATCAAATAATATAATGGGAATTCAAATACTATCTACAATAAGCATAAAATACTCGGCGTGCCTAGGGATACGTGTAGCCAGAATATAGCTTACTATCCATCTACGAAATCATAGTCAAGAACCATAACTATAATTGATTTTCATAAAGTAGATGTAATAAATGGTCATCATCATCATGTGATGAGCAAACAACAACAGATTGTTTTAAGTACGAGAGCCTGTGACTTATGATAATTGTAAATCAGCATGGCTGCAGGGATAAATGGTTTACAATTTGTCCCACGGGCCGTATTTTGTATACTCCTACTATAGACAAGCCAGACAATGGAAGCTAGAATAAAGAGCAGATACCATGTAATGCAGCCAATGGCGTAGCGAGGTGGGGCGGAGGTGTGGACCGCCCCAGGCGGCATCATCGGGAGGGCGGTAAATTTATTTTCGTCTAGTCTTTCACAATCACTGACATATTTTTTTATGTCACAAAGGCGGAAAATTATGATTCCGCCCCGGGCGCCATTGACCCACGCTACGCCACTGAATGCACCACATCTGTCAAAAACTTTTAGTACATGTGTCAAACTTTTAGCACATATGTCGAAGCTACAGCGCCCCAGTCCTTGACATAAACTAAATCTATATGATAATTTCCCACCCCCATCTCAGTGTCGTATTAATGGGGTAATGTCCGGTAATAAAACGCATAATTTTGCCGGCAAAAACAACATTCAGAAAAATGAAAAATATATTGTGTGTAATATGACCTTGTCATTAGAGGTGAGAAAGAGAGTTCTGCAGTGCTATATAACCCCTATACTAAAATATGGGTGCGAGTCTTGGACAGTAAACAAACAGGAAATTGGGAAATTAGAGGCAATGGAGATGTGGTTCACAGAAGAATGCTGAGAATACCATGGACTGTCAGAAAAACTAATTTGGATGTGTTGAAAGAATCAAATGTGAAACGAACCTTAATCAATTTTTTTTTAAAAGACAATCTTCATTTTTTGACCACGTTATGAGACAAGAAGGTTTGGAAAACATAGTCACAACAGGCAAGATTGAAGGCAATAGAAACAGAGGGCGAGAAGGTGAGAAAATATTAGACAGTTTAGCAACCTGACATGGAAGGGAAACACCAACGATCTTGATACATAATACTGGAGATAGAAAGCTGCTGATAGCCATAATCGCTTACGCCAACCGGCATGTCACATGATGATGATGAATGTTCGGTAACAGTGTAGTTTTACCTTTAAAAAAAGTAACAAAGATCACTCCCTCATTTTTTTAGATAATTACTTCTGTTTTTCGTGAAACGTTTGATGGCGGCTTTGGGGGACAGAATTAAGGCTGCGTTACAGACTTTTTGCTGTCCAGTAATAAACAACACATGGGAATTGTATTTCCAACTCGTAACAAGAGCCGTATCCCCTCCCTGTCACCCCTGGTTTCTGTCGCTGCTGCTAGAAAATTCTGGAAAGTTCCGAATTCTTCTTTAATGAACTGTATCTCATATAATATATACGAATGTCGGGATGTTACTCCGAACCAATTCATTTGTATGGACGTGAAGCATGGACAGAAAAGAAAATAGATCAAGGTTAACTGAAAGCAAATACGATGTGGTGTTTAAGAAGAATAATGAAAATTCCACGGACAGCCAAAAAAAGCTAATGTACGTCCGCTATCATAGATCTATTGTCTTTCCCCAGATGAATGATGGTTGATCGTATCCACACTTGCCGTTAAGCTTACAGGCGCGAGCCTCAGTTGTTGTTCCAAGACCAGATGAATGATTGTTGATCGTATCCACACTTGCCGTTAAGCTTAAAGGCGTGAGCCTCAGTTGTCGTTCCAAGACCAGATGTGTCGCCTTGGTTACATTTAGTCCACGTGTGTTCAGAGTTATCTCGATGTTTTCTATCCACCGTTTTCTTGGTCTACTTTTGGCTTTACGCTCGGATATTCTTTTATTATATGCTCTTATATTGGTATTTGGTTTAACTTCATTCTCATAAGATGGCCCAACCATTTTACTTAGTCTTCGGAGGTGTTCGAGTAAAAAGACAAATTATAGAAAAAATTAGAAGCAGGCAAGATTTTTAGGGCACGCGATGAGAAGAGCAAAGCTTGAACATTTAGTAATCACAGGAAGCCATGATTGTCCCTTGAAAATAATAGTCCTTTTGCGGCAATGATCCCCTATGTCTGTTGGCAGCGAATCGTGACATTCACTTAAAACAGTTATGCAAGCGTTACTATTTCGCGACAACAAACCACCACATGTGGTAAAACCTGGCGTATTACTAAACTTGAAATGTACTTGAATATGAAGCCAGTTCTACCGAGCCCCTCTCATGTTATACAGCCCTGCGACTTAATGGTTTAATTCTTCAAAGTTACACTATTTTGCTAATTTGAGGATTTTCATTGGCCACTTTGTCTTCAATACCAATGAAAACTATGGATAAAGTGAAATAGCGGCACTTTTGAAGGACGACCCGATGATTCCGTTGAACTGTGTAATTGACGAGGACTCGGTTCTACACTCAAACGTATAAATGTCAACACGGCCAGCCTAGGGTTAGGTTCTGGTTTAGAATTATCAGAACTTGACAGATAAAGAAGCATCCAAGAAACGGGATATGTGCAATTAAAAGTGTGCCCACATCTGGCCAATACGATAATTGTGACAAATGGCAACCTCATTCTTTTGATGTTATATCATCATATGCGTATCAGATGTGTGAGTCAGGTGGACACAGTGTGTCTAGAAAATCTACGTGCATTTATTTCAGCTGCTGGTGAGGCTACATCGCGTCAATTGTTGGTACAGTCAAATCCCATTATAACAGTCCCCTATGTATGTAATAACAGGAGTTCGTATATACAGCATAAATAATAAAGAATAAAACGAATTGTGGATTTTGAATTCTTGTTAAATTTGAAAATTTGTTATAAAAGTAGGCGCTATAAAGGGATTGCGCTATATTTAGTGCAGATGTGTGACGTCACTGATTACAATATTTCAACAAAAAAAACCACTGCAGCTCCTGTCCATTACGAATTGAGTAAAGTGGCTCGTAGCACAATGTTATTTCTATAGCAGATGTGAGCACTTGTGAATCAGGAAAATTCTGCAATAATTTTATATAATCTTCCCTATCTCTACCTCCATGGTTAAACACTTTTCCCACCACAAATATCCAACGTTACGTGGCTAGCCCCATGATCATAGTCATTAAAACAAAAGTTAATTAACTGTCTGCAGCCGACATCAATCTGTTTTGTTACGCTGTACACTAGATTATGGATATATACACAACTTTCAATGACGTCGAATTGAACACATATATTTATTTTTAAACTCAATGCACAGCGACTTTATATACACCCTGTATATATATATATATACGGTATCACAACTGTATCTTGTTAAATGATTAAGATATAAATCTACATTGTCAGGAACAACCCGAAACTGAAGATGGATTATTAGGTCTGGATTTATAGTCGACTCCCCTCACTTTCCAAGGGAGTAAAATTTATCACAAAACTAGTTTTTCTTTTAGAAGTATCTTATTTCACTTTAGAAACTGGACAAATAAACACTGTCTGGACCGTGAGTGTTAAACAAAAAAGATTTGCGGGAAGATACAAAACACGACTTTATGCTACACCTATTTCATTGTTCCCGTGAATTTCGTTGGTCGTAATTGGCAGGCAATTCCACGTGATCAAAGAAAATATTGCTTGTCTTACAGCAATAGTCAATATCGAATTATATGAAGACCTGCTTGGACGCAGATCGTATGTCTTCGCGAGAGAGTCACGCCTGGCCCTGTCTCTATATCCAAAATTGGTGTATAGTTAACTTAGTACAGTAGCCGATTTGGGTGATATGTTCATTATTTGAACCCATTTTTGTTCATTATTCATTTGACAACTTCTTGTGCATATAAAAGTGTAACTGCGTTCAGTTCTGAGGTTTTGTATTGTTGTTTTTTGGTTTGTGAAACAAATTGTGTTAGCTCATTCTATTTTGTGAGAAATACGCATTATTTGTTGTCTGACAAATTATCGGCACAAAATGTTAGGTCTTCATTTTATGCTTAATATAGTACCATTTTAAAGGTAGATTTCATATATCAAAATTTTTATAAATATTTTGAAGTCAATAAATATCAGGTGGGCGGGGGGGGGGGGTACGTGCGTGCTTGTTGCCACTAAAAAATATAGGCAATGTTTCGCAAACTATGCGTATACGAAGAAATATTAAATTAAGTTAACTTAGAAAGAGAAACAGTGTACTTGTATTATAAAACAGATCGCATTCTCCTGACACATTATAAACAGTAGAAATACAGAGTTCATCGCGATTATAGGAAAATAAAAAGAAGTCACTGGAAATGATCAGGAAAAAAGATGTTGGACATTTTAGTATAGTAGTATAGGGTAAACATCCGTGTCTCAGAATGCTCCTGCAGGTTAAGAAATTTGATTAAGAACAAAAATTCTTGCCAAAGTAGGAAAGCCAAGCCTCAAGATGCACACATATTGCTGCGTAATTGTAATTAAACCCCAGCAGTGCTGTAATACAGTGTTTTAGTTTTATGGAAAGGGTTTAGGAAAAAGTGTATTTAATCGTTTTTGCAGGATTTTTGTGAGCTTATTTCTACGAAAATCATTAGGTATGCCCTTTATTTTTAACCTGCATTCTAGTACTAAATATCATGTTTCGACTTCCTAGGGGGATGATGATTTCGAAACCCCCCGCCCCATATCTACGGACTTATCTACTTATCAACACTTACTTACTCCCTGTGTACTTAGGTTCAAAGGCAGCAATCCTAATGAGAAATCTAAGTGCTGTACTAGATTGCCCACAATTGGGGATGCAGAAGACATCAAGTGTTATATTCTCGTGTTTGTACCATAACGCGTATATTGAACATCTAAAAAAAGGTGCGTTCATTTGAAATATCTTCAAACTTTTCATAGTTGTCTGTTTTTAGTGAGCTTTTTCATTAACATTGTCTTTTGTTTCTCTTAGCCAATCCCTTTATACTTTTAAAATATCATTTTCTGAACCAATCCTTCCGCACATTTTAATACACATTTCACTCAATTCCTGCTGTGTTTGTTCTCAAATTCCTGCGCATTAGCAGAATGTAGTCTGTAATATGGAATATGTTGGGTCATAGCTTACAGCTTGGTTGTAATAGCTACATTTTTAGGCCTAACACATCCAAGTTCAGTAAGTCTTCTATATCACTTATACATGTTATGGGATAGGACAGTCAATCTCCACACCTAGAACCTTCTAGGACACTTTCACACTTAATGGAGTAGGACAGCCAACCCCCATACTTAGAACCTTCTAGGACACTTTCACACTTAATGGAGTAGGACAGTCAACCCCCATACTTAGAACCTTCTTACTCGTCTCTTTCGACATTCGTGACATATCACAGTCTCATTATTCTTTTGTTCCTTTCTCGAGC
Organism: Meghimatium bilineatum; assembly: GCA_034231615.1. Taxonomy (NCBI): domain Eukaryota; kingdom Metazoa; phylum Mollusca; class Gastropoda; order Stylommatophora; family Philomycidae; genus Meghimatium; species Meghimatium bilineatum. The sequence goes on from CM067301.1 coordinate 2,455,363, forward strand.
CTTTTTACGAGGGAAGTAAAAAGGACTACGTTTTCAATAAGGAGGGGTAACGTTAAATTAGAAACAAAAACAAGACTATTCGACCGTTTTTGTATGTAACTCTGTCTTTATCATGGACATTGTGATGACCTTTATGTGAAAAATCAATAAGGGAGTGATTTTTTTCTGCCTTATGGTTAAATTCCTGCTACTCAAAATCGTTATTTTATTTTGTTACGTGTGGGAAGAGGCACTCAAATCTCCAATCTACGGATGGGCGCGACAGACAACTCCCTTCTAAACCTCTTTAGTCGCCCTGTACGACATGCTTGACAAGTAAGTGTTGCTATTCTTTGTCCCCCCCCCCCCTCAGACACTTTCAACACACAGGCAGTACCTATTGAAATTTAAATTTATTAGAATGGAGATGCATAAGGGGTTTACCATATCTAAGCTAATTTCCTAGCACTTAAGTTGTATTATGATTTGCGAAAGAGGGGTGGAGGTTGAACACCCCAACCTCTTTCCACCTTATCTATGGACTTAGACGGTACAACCAACTCCACCGCAAACCTACCTTAGTCGTCGCTCACAACATTTTTGGCGGTTATCACTATTCTTTGCTCCCTTTTCATGACCCGGCAACATAAGGGTGACTTTTACTGAAAATAAAGTCTATTAAACTATCATTATTTTCAGATTTTTCACTCAAAAGAAATTATCTAAGAAATCTTTATAATTTTGTCAAAACACACAGGACAGCTTTGTTAGAAATATATGTTATTCTTTTGAAAATACCTGATAAAAGACCCACTACAACCACATAATGTAGTAAATCATTACAACGTGTACAGAAAATTATTCGTGACCACTAATCTATGTATAGATTCACGTCTTCACGCTCGCCGGAACACTAGTGTCACCAAGTGTGTATACTCAAATTCGTAAATAGCGCAACACTATCTCGCCTCACACAGTGTTACAAAGTGTGCCTGATATCAACACACTACACATTTCTTATTTTAATAAACCTGAATAAAAGCGAAATTGGGTGAATGTCAGAGCAGCGTTTAAAACCTAAGACAATAGCGGTCTTACCGTGACATATGTATGTATACATTATACCATTCATTAACATTAACAAATGTATATTTTCGCTATTAGTGTGAATTGTATATCAAGTCAAAATATTTTGAGTTGAATGTTTAAAACTATGCTGGTTCAGACCACTCAATATGGCTTATTGTGGTTTCATGTTGTTACTGAAAGTAAATTTCATCTCAAAATCTCCGAAATGAAGTTTATAAAACTCAAACTGAATTTCCAAGTTTCCTCTCAGGGATAATAAATTGATTTTCGTGTGTTAACGTCATTTTATTACATGATTAAAATCTTAAATTATAAAATCTATACAGTATCACTAGTTTATCAAATTAATGTCTTTTCACTCACAAACAGTAACGGAACTAACTGGAATGATTTTACTCAAATACGCTGAAGCATAATTTTATAATTCAAATTAAAAGTAAATACAGATTTATCTCATGACAAAAAAGTCGAGTGAGGCATTTCCTATGCAGCTCTTCAATGCCTCCGTTAAACCCTCCGAAGAGGTGGTACGACAATGCAGACGCCACAATCGGAAACCACTAGGACACAGGGATTGCCATCACCCCGCTGAGCACGCGTATGCTATTTACATTCCGTACGTCCGAAAACCTCGCTCCGGTGACATCGCCCTTAGATGTGCCATATGGAGAAGAACCAGCTATGACCCCAAGCTGTACCGTCCCGAGTGAGCGATTCGATACTGACTGGGGGGGGGGCGCTCTAAGGCACTCACCTACCTCCATATAGAAGGTAAATTAAGCGGTTAATTTCTTATCTCCTATAGACAGACTTACATAGTTCCCCTTTGCATATGTATCACACATGTGTTTACCATGTCAACAATTAGGTGAGAATGTCGCACATATTAATTTCAAAAAAGTCTTTTTTTTAATAAATAGTAGACCGGGAAACAGTTACATAAAACAGTCAGAATAAGCGAATCGTTCACTTAATTTATATTACCAGATTTTAAGACCAAAATAATTGTATTTTGATGATTAATTAGTATATTTATACATATTATTACATCCTACATGCATTATCTATCCTATTCTAAAGGGGAGGTAATACGTATCCGATATTATCTATTTTATCTGATGTTATTTCCCTTAGGTGAATCAATGCGCATTTCCACTCTCTATAACCCTACTAAAACTACGCCTGTTTGGACATATAAAGAGACATAACTGTTTAGAAAGACAAATAATGGAGGGAAGAGTACATGGGAAGAGGAGAAGGGGCAGACCAAGAAGACGATGGACTGACGACATTAAAGATAATATGAATACATCGCTAGAAAATGCAAGCCACATCGCCCAAGACAGAGAGAGGTTCAGAGAGTTCATTGGGAAGACAACGTTCTGGAAGGAATACGTCACATGACAAAAACAACCCTACTATCCTAGATAGAGACTATCTGTTTCCGAAAAAAAAAAAAACGCATGAACTTTTTGTGGAAATTTCATTCAATCATGACTATTCGACTTTTGTTTGGAAATATTTCGTGAGATGTGCTAGGTCATGTCCAATTATTATACCATGTTTGTCGTCGATTCAATCAATCAATAAACCCGTAACCCTTCAGGGTCGTTGAGGTACCACATTGGATGCTTGAGTCCTCCAGCGAATTCTATCCTCAGCGATGCGGATGAGTGTAGAAATATCGTGTCCTGTCCATTCTTTGATGTTGTCTGTCCGTGGCTTTATTTGTCCTCCTCTGCTTCTTCCACCTTCGACAGTTCCATGCAGTATTTTCGTTGCAGTATTTTCCCTGCAGTATTGTCGTCGATTACAGTCAAGTGCACTTATCCTTTTAAATGACGTTACTTAATTATGATTTGTCATTGGCTGTCGAGACAATTGTAAACACAGAATGACCAATCACGGAAATGATTGGTTATTCAAATAACGTGACTTTAAATGGATGATTTCCTAAGAGTCCACAAAATTAATTGAGAGACAGATTACACAGCGTAGTAAACAATGGGAAATGGGAAATGTTTTGATGGTACACCATTATATTCCTGTAATTTCTATTGAAATTGTGTCTTTCTGCAGACGTCGGTTACAAGTGATGTTTGTGTGTTCCATTATAGATTCTTTATCGTTACAATAATTAATGAAAACAATATTCTAGTTTGTACATTTTCCTTTTATTAATATTTGATGTGCATGTGGTTTACAAAAATTAATAGTGTATCTCACGGAATAATTGATGCACAAAATTACCATAGTTTACTACATGTTGCTTGTTGTTTTTTTTAGGCCAGTGTTGCCAAATCGTTTCGCTACAAATGCACTAGGTAACACTACATTTCTTTTGGCAAATCATTAACACATATATTAAAATGTTTCAATATATCGATATGACAGTATAATGTATTAGTTTCAGTTACTGGGCGCAACTATGGTTTAATTCTTCACTGTGACCTTTGCTCTGGTTTCGATGCTATTACCTAACCTTTGAAGTGTGAATATATTTGTAATTAAAATTAAAGTATGCTAGTTGAAACGGAACATTAATTCGACAGTAGTATTTAGATTAGGCTGTGATTTCTCACTTGACACGACCACTCATCCAGTTGACTCAGCTGTAAATGAGTACCTGACGCATGAGTTAGGGAAGGTAAAAAAAAACAGCAAGGAAGGGAACTGGCCACCCCACCTAATAGTTGCTGCGGCTTAGTACATGAAGAGTTATCTTCATCCCCGACGGCAGATGCCATGGGACCTACCTTTACCTTTATTTAGATTAGGAATGGTGGTTATGGTTACAATTTATTATAAATTAATAAATAAATTAGTTATAATTGTAAAGTGCGTTGCCATTTGGCTAATAGATAGCTGACTGGGCATGTGCGATGGGAAATCCATGAAGGCAGCTTCTTAGTAAACAATGTGGGCTATTTATAGCATATTGACGAGTTATTCCGTAGTTTTACCTAATTAATGTTATAATTAATGATATTATAGATGTGCGAAATCACAGACAATATTTCTTCAATTTTCTTTTGATATTTTCTGCTATATTTAGTGTTGCCAACTCACTGTCATCAAGCAAAGGGTACTAAACTTTAAAAAATGCCAAAACATTTCTTGAAAGAAAACACTTTTAATAAGTTAATACGAGCATTCAGAACGAAATTAACAGGATTTCTCATGAAAATTCCACAGCACCTTAAAACATAACTTTATCTCCAAATCCCCCTTGACACTTCACTTTACATCATCTTAAAATGTAACTGCACACCACAGATTCATGATTCACCACAACATATTATACGAAATGAAATTCGCCGCTGTCCGATGCATTGGGTAATTTGCGAAAACAAGACGTAGAAAATGCATACCCTTTCTCTAGTCTATATTCTGCCGAAAATTCTAGTAGGGCCACTGTCCTGCTACAAGATATATTCAGCGGGAGTTTGAGAATGAACGCTACCAAATACATATATAAATGACGGAAGTTGACAAGAGAAATAATACACTTAATTAAACGTCAAAATATTATGTGATATCTCCGCTACGAAGGTTGGAAGCAGCGGTATTTCATGCAACATACCTCTGGCCTGGCAGGCAACTCTGCTAGACGTTATTCTATCAATCTCACGTTTTTTCCTCCCACTTGTATCTCTGCCTATCTCTTGCTCGCCCCTAGAATATACATTCAAGTAATATCTTCAACAAAAAGTCGTATTTTTGAATATGTTCAAAATGTTATTTGTATGATTTTTAAATTTCTTTCAATGGTGTCTATTAATTTTATTTGCACTAAAAAATTAATTTTAAAAAATAAATCAAAGGCAGACTTAGAAGACGATGAACTGACTAAACTGACAACATTAAATAAAACAGGAATACCTCCTTGAAAAATGCAAGCCGCACCCCCAAGACAGAGAAGGGTTCAGGGAGTTCATTGGAAAGACAACGTTCTGGCGAGAACACATCACATGAAATCCATGAATTACAATTTGTTATAACTTTTTGACCCCTCTCTCCCCATCCCCTTGTAAACTGTCCCAACCCAACGTAATCAGTGTAATTTTGACAAACTAATTCACCCCCCCCGCCCTTACAAATGGTCTCAGATCTCTCCTTGAGTGTATCCCCATTACACGTTGACTGACGATCCCAGTACGCCATTGATTGGCGTCATTCTTTTTCGCCCACGAAACAACTCCTTTCTAGAGACACCATATTTCGAACCATGCTCCTTTAATCTAGTAATGGAACAAGAGCCGTCGTCACTTATATAGTCATTTATTCTCTGCCAATAGCCGTAGTAGCCGCATGTGTGGTTAACAGATCTGCTCTCTCATTACCCTGGAATCCTGCATGTCCCGGCACAAAAATAAAAGTCACTTTACGCAAGCTGGAATGCTTCACTGCATCCAGCCACTGTTCCAGAATGTACTCCGCCTGCACTTTCACAATCATGCTCATCGAGTCACTGGGTATTCAGGCGTGTGTCACAGTCTGCGAGCACACCAATTTAAAAGATTTGGTTACTGCCCAAATCGTCAGTGTTATTCTGCTTGTCGTCTGAGCGAATGCCTCGCGTTTTTCTCTGATGGTCGTCTCCTATCTTTGAGCCGTGAAGGCCCAGGCACTCCTAATGTGTCTTTCAACAAATGTATATATAATCATATCACCTTCCCTGGAATTCTCATCGATCAGAGGGAGCACCTCCATCCCCACCACTGTCAGAACCATTTCCTACATTCTCTGTTGAATGTTATTATTACTTTGGTGGCTGTTGAACAATCATAGGCGCCCGACTCCATTCCGCACCAGGCAGCACATCATTCAATCTGCACACACTCTGTATAATATCCTCTACGTGTCCCATCCACTATTTTCCTCTCTTTAATCAACGAAAGCAAGCATATATAAAGCACACAAAAAAGCAATTTCCAGAAAACTCTTCTCCCCCTGAAGCTGCAATGCATGAAGAGGGATAATGTGAAAATAAAGAATGACTAGTGCATTTTCGACGAAACGAGTTGGTAATACATCTCGTACCTGGCAGCAAGTCTAGCAGTAGCAAAATTTCGTGTCAAAGGTCAGCGCTTGTGAAACAGTCAAGTTGCTGTAGAGTCATCACATTAAACAAATACTCAGTGACGAGTCTTCTTTGTGGTAATGGTCGAGAAAATACGAATATAAAATACGCGCTGTGCATACTTTTAGAACTTACTCTATTATTTTTAATGAAAACATGTAAGTATAATGTGAATAATGTACTATGAATGTAAATGTAGGCACATCCCGACAATCAGTGACCGATAATCTAAATCACTGAGTTTTCAAATCTAGACTAGACACTTAAGACACAGACGTTAGAGACGAACTTATGCATAATCTGTTTCTTTTCAAGTTTACACATTTTTTAACATTTCCTAGTATTTGTACTGAGGGATAAGTATTTCTGCCCCCTACACACGGAGCGAGATGCGCCTCACACATTAGAAATATTATTTCTAATCTAATCGTAACCTACTACTCTAACGTTACATTGATAAACTTGCCAAAAATCACACACCAAAGGTTAGGAAATACCACGAAAGTAGAGCAACGGTCACAGTGTAGAATTAAAAACAACTTGCGGCGGCCTAAACTAAAAAAAGCCTTTCAAATTAGCCATCTACTAGTATAATGAATGATTATCATTCATTCATTTTATAAGTAATAAACTTACTTCTTAGTAACAGTTCATTCATTCATTTTCCTTTTGCGATGAAGTTAGCGCATAGAGTAAAGGTTAGAACTCTCCAATTCTGTCTGTTCAAAGCTATTCTGTGCAGTTCTTGAATAGTATGGATATTGATTGTTTTGTTTTCTTTAAGTATTGTTCTTCTGAGTGTTTCTTTTTGTATACCCCTGGCTCTTTTGCCTGTAGGTATTTAGCAACAGTACTACTACTAATTACTCCAACAAGATAAAGCTTAACAATCGCTGGTTGGAGGAGGTTTCTATATTTACTTATCTGTGAGCCCAGATTAGTGGCGATGGTGAATCAACAGCTGAAGTTAAGAAACAACTGGCAATGGCCATGACAAGATTAACCTCAACCAAGCAAGATCACCACCCGTAAGATCAACTTAAATAAATCTTTGGGCGAAAATCTAGTATATGTCTTTGTTGGGCTATAAATAGCACTAATGTCACTCTGCTTTATTTAAATTGATATTAAAACTTCAACCAAGTTCAAACTATACATTTACATACTAGATCTAGGTTTATAGAAGGATTTTAAGACATACCTGTAGGTTTAATCCTTTTAATCCCTGAAATTATAACAATTTGATTATAGACGGTACTCTATTAGGTCTATGTAATACTGTTTCCACTCTGGAATACTTGCAAAATAACATCTTTAACTTTGTATTATTATATTATCGTTGTAAAGGTCAAAATTTACTGGAGTTTTGTGGAAAAATGTCTTTGATATTGTCTTACATGTCTCATATCATACACACACAAACAAAACCTATACCAATATATGCAGAATTCAATTCTTTATTTATATGTGCAAAAATTATTTAAATATCTCAAACAACAACAAAGTTATCACGATTTCAAAACAGCCACCAACTACTACGTAACATTTCCAAAAATTAATTCAGCGGCAGGAGAAAAATTGCGTAATTGTAAACACAGAGTGCTAAAGACTAAAAGATACATATATAAAAAGAAAACTTATAAAACTTAATAAATCTAGTGGCAACGATGTGCTCACTCAATGTAAACCCTGGTCATAAGAAATTTATAGCCTATGCAAAATTGTCCATACATGCTAATCCCAGATGTCCAAGTACTTAAGTTAGGCTGATATGAGAAAATATAATACGCCTACAATAAAATAGTAAATACTGTCCTTCAGTTTTCTTAGTATACAGACCCAAAGTCCACATTTTGCTTACTCTGGGTTGAATACAAAAATGTGCATGGGTGACTTATGTTGGTTTTTAATTAAAAATACTAATAATAGTAATATTATATATTTCTAAGCCTAGTATAGGCTACTACTGGTAGTCCCCCCTGATGTATTCATTATTATAATTATAAGAGGACATGACAATGTGCAGTAGTAAGCACTGTTTCTGTAATCCCAGACTATAGTATTGTTGTGCTGTAAGAAATATAATATCCGATTATGGCGATGATGGATGTGTTTCACAAGACCAATCTGATTAACATAAAAGTTCCTGGTCAACACTTGTAGGTATCATGTCCATGAATGTTGAGGCTGCAGTGGAAATAGAATTGACTACAAAGACGGGCCTATATCTTCCAATAGATCTAACTCATTGATTGCATTAAAAAGTATCAGCATGGTCCATTGAACTACCAGTAGTCACTTTGGCCTTGCTAGCAAGTCTGTCTTCTCCTTCATTTCTTCTAACACCCCATGTCCAAGTACAAAAATGAAGGTAATTCTCTTCAGCACATATTTTATCAACAACTCTAACCATTGATGGCAGAGACAGCCGACTAAAATAAGGTAAACCTAATAATGTGTTTTATCTATAGTTTGTCATCATACACACATATACCCCATCATACACACACAGATACCCCATCATACACACACAGATACCCCATCATACACACACATATACCCCATCATACACACAGATACCCCATCATACACACACAGATACCCCATCATACACACACAGATACCCCATCATAAACACAGATACCCCATCATACACACAGATACCCCATCACACACACAGACTGCTATGAAAGTGAATATACAAATGTGCTTTTAAGATGTGTGACAATATTCTATAATTTTGTAACTTTTATTTCAACAGTCAAACAAGCAGCTAGCTGCTACCCCTATCATAAAATTGCCTGAAGTGTAGAATTATAATGAGCAGTGTAGCTGTAACAGATTGCTAATACTACACAGTGTGTGTCTGAGTCTTGTCATAGAAAGAAATACCAAGGCAAATGACAAGAAATGCCTACTGTGGTTGTCGTAGATGGAGGGGTGTCCTCGTCGTTATTGGTGGAATACTTATTCATTTGTCATTAGGGACGCTTTACACATTTGGTAAGTTCAGTTAAACATACCTGCTAGGTTTCAATTTTTCTGTGTGTTGTGTGTTATCATTAGAATATATGTATATCGCTGAAGATATATATCTATAATAGAGATAAAGAATATTTTGTACATCAGTGGAAGATATGTAATAGATAAGAAATATTTTAGATAGGCTTCTCTCTCTTTCTCTCTCTCTCTCTCTCTCTCTCTCTCTCTCTGTGTATAAGTGTGCGTATGTGTGTTTTTTTGGCTTTTTTTTATATAGATCAGGAATGAAGCAAAACAGTGTACATACATTGAAATGAACCAGAATTTTATGGATAAAAGTACAGTAATATGTAAGCAACTATGTATTGCAAATAAACTGTATAGTAACTGCACGTGTGCACTGCCCCAAGATCTCTCTACAGCGTCTGCTAATGCTCTCGCTCTAAAATTATTTCACCCAAATGCGATTCGGATAATTGGATTCCTACTGTATATATATATATAAAGAATAGCAGCATTGTTTACCTTCCGTGAATGTTTTCCATTACTTTCCATGAAAGTGAGATGTGTCAGGCCGAAAGGCGCAGATACCGCAGCAAAGTTGTAGACCATAACACAATTCATTCCATTGTCTGGGTTACATGCTGGTAATCTGTATGAAGAAGAAGAAGAAATAAGGAAACAACATTTTGTTATCAGTTATTCCTCGGTTGAGTGTCACATGGGGGCTCCCACAAATTGTTATCAGTTATTCCTCGGTTGAGTGTCACATGGGGCTCCCACAAATTGTTATCAGTTATTACTCGGTTGAGTGTCACATGGGGGCTCCCACAAATTGTTATCAGTTATTCCTTGGTTGAGTGTCACATGGGGGCTCCCACAAATTTTTAACAGTTATTCCTCGGTTGAGTGTCACATGGGGGCTCCCACAAATTGTTATCAGTTATTCCTCGGTTGAGTGTCACAAGGGGGCTCCCACAAATTGTTATCAGTTATTACTGTTTCCCCGAAAATAAGACCTAACCCAAAAATATCACGATTTTTCAGAATCCTCGTAACATATGCCCTATCCCAAATATAAACCCTAGTTAAAAATTGTGAAACAGACGGATGGATTTCATTCTTTCACATTGAAAGTTACTAATATATATATATATATATATATATATATATATATATATATATATATATATATATATATATATATATATATATATATATATATATATATATATATATATATATATATATATATATATATATATATTCTGTCGAGTGTAAGAGAAGAATATGAAATATGTTAGGGAGGCCTTCCAGGGTAAGAATTATGTGATCTTCTGTAAAGTCAAGATGGATCTCTGAATATCCCAAAATTAGCGAGAGGTTACATCCAGTGGAATTTTGAGAACGAACGCAAAAAAAAAATGAAAAGTGAGATAACAAATATGAGACATTTTATTGAGTCCATATTTGACATTGTATTACTTCACTGTCTAGGTAACTTGAGTCCATATTTGATATTTTATTACACATCGCATTTCCAGAATTGTATTCTGCAGGAAAAACTGCCTACCTCCAGACTTAATATTTCAATTGTATTCCTGCAGGAATGACTGCCTACCTCCAGACTTGATAGTTCAATTAACAAGTCATTCAAGGGCCTTCTGTTCATAATAATCAATGGCTACAAATAAAATATAATGGAGAGAAATCAGCTTGAAAGTTTTGTTAGCCTAGCTTGCATAAGTTGATTGATGAATTCATGAGATAACGTCAATGACAGCTGTGTTTATGAGCAGGCTATATAGGCAATAATTTATCATTTAACGGGATAGATACTTATTGCTGGATACGAGAGACTGGGGACAATGATTCAGTGGGAAATGAAGTTGCACAAAATTTAGGCCAGAATTCATAGTTTAGAAAGTTATTATGAAGTTGCAGAAATTGACATAACTGTATAAGAATAAATATTGAATTTGTGCTTGAATTAGAGTGTGTTGCTGCACTCAGAAGGGAAGTGAAGAATAGTTACACTCTGTCATACATGTTGTAAGGGGATACTAAGCAAGTTTTGGGAAGGAGTTGGCTGTTCCATCCTTAGACCAAGGTGAATTGATCCAGTAGCTATGCTGAAGTTGGATGTGTTGATAACTTGAGTACATATTTGACATTGTATTACTTCACTGTGTAGGTAACTTGAGTCCATATTTGGCATTTTATTACTTCACTATCTAGGTAACATGAGTCCATATTTGACATCATTCATGCGTAAATATGGTTCAGCTGCCAATCTCACGTACACAGAATGTGCTTGGATTTATGCTCTAGTCTGCATATGCCAGGGTTTCATGATGATGTTTGGAGGCATGGTCGAGAGAGTGATTGGGCCCAAGCTTACAGCTCTTATAGGAAGTTGGTGTATGAGGTATGTCTTAACTATTCTGCTTTTATCATGGTGGTGGTGATGATGTCCTTGATGGTGATAACAGTGGTGAAGGTGATGATGTCTATGATGATGGTGGTGATAACAGTGGTGAAGGTGATGATGGTAGTCTTGATGGTGGTCATGGTGGCAGTGTTGATAGTGGTGCTAGAAACATGAGAGAATACAAGTTTGTTAGTCACTCTTGTTCTGTATCTCAGGTGTAACATTTTACTGTATCTCAGGTGTAACATTTTACTGTGACTCAGTTGTGAAGTTTTACTGTATCTCATGTGGGAAGTTTTACTGTATCTCAGCTGGGAAGTTTTACTGTATATCAGGTGTAACATTTTACTGTATCTCAGGTGTGAAGTTTTACTGTATCTCAGCTGGGAAGTTTTACTGTATATCAGGTGTAACATTTTACTGTATCTCAGGTGTGAAGTTTTACTGTATCTCAAAAGTGACATTTTACTGTATCTCAGGTGTGAAGTTTTACTGTATCTCAAAAGTGACATTTTACTGTATCTCAGATGTGAAGTTTTACTGTATCTCGGGAAGTTTTACTGTATATCAGGTGTAACATTTTACTGTATCTCAGGTGTGAAGTTTTACTGTATATCAGGTGTAACATTTTACTGTATCTCAGGTGTGAAGTTTTACTGTATATCAGGTGTAACATTTTACTGTATCTCAGGTGGGAAGTTTTATTTTCAACTCCAGATTAGCACATATTTTTTATAGGGGACATTTTATAAGTCAAAGATGACAGTTTCCCTCAATGCAGTTGTGGGGGAAGAGGGTCTTGTCACAAGATGGGCAGTCATCTACTTCGGGTAGGACCGTGACCTCCCCCACCCCAGCAGTTCAGGCATGAGTATTCCGCAGGCTTCATTAGAACAGAGATCATGTTCATGATGTGGCCATTTCCTTAGTCATCTATCATGGCAGGTAACAGTGGTGCAATTTTTTTTAATCAACTTTCAGGTCACAGTGACACACATGAACAGTGGTTCTCAATATATGTCATATGGAACCTACCAACTTTGAAAGTCATGGACAAAAATTTTGAAATTGGGGTGCGGCACAAACCCTTCAATGGGAGCCACAAAAAAAGGTCACTATGTGAACAATAAACACCTAGATTCATAACGATAAAATCGAAGTAGTCTTGGTGACTCGCAAATCAACATTTCTTGTTTAGTTACCAGGGGGGACCCACTGAAGAAATTGTATCCCGAAAAGGGAATCACGGTCCATAAAAAAGTTGAGAATCACTGCTTTAGTATATATATATATACATTTATATATCTTGTAACATATTCTTTCCAGAATATAGTCTGCCTTATGAATCTTCTGAAATCCCCACGGTCTCTGGCAAGTTGTCCCACTTCCTCTAGCGACAAATGCATGCATTCCTGAAATTAGAATATAGAACAATGTATATTTTATCATGATGAACAAAACTGAGTAATATGACCACAGCTGTAACACAATATAAAAACAGCCAATGGGGAGAGAGAGAAGAATTAATTGTGTGTTTATAGTTTCTGCATTTTAGATTTTTTGACAACACTAAATGGAGTTACGCCTGCAAAACATCTCTAGAACATTGAATTTCAATTGTTAGTGCATTCCTCAATGCCACTTTTATGTGTGTGTGTGCGTACGTGTGTGTGTGTGTCATTGCCAGAAATGTTAAATGTAGTGGTTTTGCTTACACTACACTCAGATCACAAGGAATATCAAATGAGTTTGAGAATATTATACTGTTGTGATAACCAATTTGTCAGAGACATCAGTGTTGCCAATGTGTTCCTTTAATGGATATTTTACAATAGAAAATCCATTTGATTTTTTTAATTAACCTATTTTGTCTGAAATATATATTGGGAACAGACTGCATCAATAAGGTGTGAAAACAACTACTCCCCATACACAGAAATAAGAAGAGGGGTAAGACAAGGATGCATTTTATCACCAAGTTTTTAAAAAATATCTACACAGAGAATAAATTTAAAAATATAGAAGAAATTCCAGGACTCAAGATCAATTGGAAAATAATAAATCTGAGATATGCAGATGACACTTCTTTTAGTAGAAAGTGAACATGAACTACAAAGACTAATAGATCAGGTCAATAAATCCATTAATGAATATGGACTGGATATAAATATTTTTTAAAAAACATAATAATCAGCAAAGACACAGAAGAACAGGAGCTGAACATAAACATACATGGAGAGAAACTACAACAAGTAAAACATTATCAGTATCTTGGACACATAGTCACAAATGATGGCAGATGTGAAACACAAGTTAAAAGGAGAATAGAAATGACTAAAAGTACCTTCAATGACATGAGGAAAATAGTAACATCTAAAAAACATTATAAACAAGTTAAAAATGAGAATTATAAAATGCTACATCTATTCCATATTAATGTATGACTCAGAAAAATGGACATTAAACAAACAATTAGAAGACAAAATTGATGCCTTTGAGATGTGGATATATAGAAGAATAGGGAGAACATCATGGAAAGAGTATAAAACAAACAAAGATGTGCTAAAGACACTTAATATGAAGAAAGAATTACTAAGAGAAATAAAGATAAAGCAAATCAAATATTTTGGACTCATTAAAAGGCATGACACCTTATTGAAGACCTTACTTGAGGGTAAAGTCGAAGGGAAACGAGCAATAGGCAGATATACAAGTGGGAGAGTATCATTACAAGATGGACATGGACAGGTTACAGTCTATCAGAGTGTGCCACCAAAACTAGAGATGGGATGTTGGAGGTCTGTTGCAGCCAACCTTCGTTGCGGAGATGGCACTTGATAATTTGTCTGTATTTAGTTATTTTAATTTTCTAATCCTCTTCTGTGTTCTCAAACTCCTGCAGGTTGGCAGGATGTAGTCTAGAAAACAATGAATTATGTCATGGTTTACAGCTTATCTGCACCTTTCGGCCTGATATATCTAACTTCAGCTTGGCTTCTGGATCACTTTGATTCTCCATAGGATGTGACAGCCAACACTAATCCCAAAAAAATCCTCAGTCGCTTCAATTAAAAAGGGAAGGACAACCTGATCAAAAAATGTAGAACCGAGGTTGGATGTGTCATAAGAGCAAAGTCCAGAGTTGTAAACCTCTTGTAAACCTCTAGCATTCAAGCGCAAAAATATATACCTGTCAACATGCACGTTACCTGTATTTGTACATAATGTATAGCCAAAGACAGATGTGTCTGGCCATTGGCACAAATAAAATAACGGCACAACATATTTCCATTCCATGGACTTTATCCTGTGTGAAATATAGTAGGACCATTGTCCTACTACAAGAGAGATCCAGCGGGAGTTTGAGAATGAACGATGAAGAAGGAGTACAGAATTTACTGAAGTTTCTTTTAACGCACATGTATTGACCTTGAATATTCACCTTTAATGTTCACTTTTATTATTCACCTTTAGTGTTTACCTTGATTGTTCATCTTCCGTGTTCAAATTAATGCTAACCTTTAGTATTAGATAGCTCTTTGGGAGATTGAACATGTGACTTATCTAACAAATGCTTGTGAATGTGTAACTTTGAGAATACTACATGAATATCATGTCAAGAAGGGTGTGGCTAAACAAGAGCATTATGCAGGTCACCAGAGGAGACTAGTGGACCAGCACAAAGTAGATGTGGTCAGTTACTACATGATGAGGAATATTTTTAACCACTTATGGACCAAGAGTTCAATGTGCAGTAAAGATGATCTTTTGACTAATAAGCTGTTACCACCTCAAACCCTAACCTTCTTCATCCTCCAGCAAATCTACGACTGCCCCGATTAAGTCAACCAT
Source organism: Meghimatium bilineatum (assembly GCA_034231615.1). Taxonomy (NCBI): domain Eukaryota; kingdom Metazoa; phylum Mollusca; class Gastropoda; order Stylommatophora; family Philomycidae; genus Meghimatium; species Meghimatium bilineatum. Next base: position 2,470,779 of record CM067301.1, read on the forward strand.
GTTTGTTCTTATCCACCACAGTGTTTCCTACGAACTCTTTCCCTTTATCTGACTTATTTATAACCAGGACAATCAGGTCTCTCATGACAGAGAACATTGTGTGTATAGAAAACTTATTAATGGCAACATTTTATGAGCTCTTTTAATACTAATTTTCTGTGTCCACATGTTATTCTTCCGAACATCACCATTCAACTGACCATCCGAACGTCATCATTCAACTGACCATAACATCATCATTCAACTGACCATAATCCCCCATTTCTTTATTTACAGCATCGGTGTCCTAATGACCTATTTCACAGTGAAACATTCATTTGGCTTGACGATTCTTACTTATGGTGCAGTGTTTGGATTGGGTGTGGGTATTGCCTATGCTATTCCATTGGCATGTGCCATGAGGGTAATTGTTTTAACTTTGAATAATAAACATGTTTTATGTATAGTTTTGTATATTGGATACATCAACACACAAAGTCAGAGTCATAGAGGTATCACATTGGATACATCAACACACAGAGTCAGGGTCATAGAGGTATCACATTGGATACATCAACACACAGAGTCAGAGTCATAGAGGTATCACATTGGATACATCAACACACTTCTTCTGCGATCAGTTTCAAAAGTCTATACAGACAGGAAAGGCTGTCTCCATGAATTCAGTCGTCAGCAGGTTGTCCTCACAGTTGCCTCACAGCTTCACTTCTAGACCTGTCTCTTGAAGCCATATTTTAGTCTTCAAGACATCAAAGAGTGTATATGTCTGTAGAATTTGTTCTCGAGTCTGGGGATACTTTTGATATAGACGTTAGTCAATTTAGACAATCTTTATTTTGTGGAGTCTTCTATTAACTTCTAGTCTAAAGTGTCGTGTGCAGAGATTTAAAATGGTAGTTTGCTGTGATCTGTTCAGCTTTAGGTTGGAGTCCATTTTTCAAAAGTTACTGCGTGTTCTCTGATTCCATGTCAGCAACATTCAGAGTCAGGGTTGTACTGATACCACTTTGGATGTATCAACGCAGAGTTCTTCATTGATGTGGGTTAGCATACAGAGTTCTTCATTGATGTGGGTTAGCATACAGAGTTCTTCATTGATGTGGGTTAGCATACAGAGTTCTTCATCAATGTGGGTTAGCATACAGAGTTCTTCATCAATGTGGGTTAGCATACAGAGTTCTTCATTGATGTGGGTTAGCATGCAGAGTTCTTCATCGATGTGGGTTAGCATGCAGAGTTCTTCATCAATGTGGGTTAGCATACAGAGTTCTTCATCAATGTGGGTTAGCATACAGAGTTCTTCATCGATGTGGGTTAGCATACAGAGTTCTTCATAAATGTGGATTAGCATACGCAATTCTTCATCAATGTGGGTTAGCATACAGAGTTCTTCATCGATGTGGGTTAGCATACAGAGTTCTTCATCGATGTGGGTTAGCATACAGAGTTCTTCATTGATGTGGGTTAGCATACACAATTCTTCATCAATGTGGGTTAGCATACACAATTCTTCATCAATGTGGGTTAGCATACAGAGTTCTTCATCGATGTGGGTTAGCATGCAGAGTTCTTCATCGATGTGGGTTAGCATACAGTTCTTCATTGATGTGGGTTAGCATATAGAGTTCTTCATCAATGTGGGTTAGCATACACAGTTCTTCATCAATGTGGGTTAGCATACAGAGTTCTTCATTGATGTGGGTTAGCATGCAGAGTTCTTCATCAATGTGGGTTAACATACAGTTCTTCATTGATGTGGGTTAGCATACAGTTCTTCATTGATGTGAGTTAGCATACAGAGTTCTTCATCAATGTGGGTTAGCATACACAGTTCTTCATCAATGTGGGTTAGCATACAGTTCTTCATTGATGTGGGTTAGCATACAGTTTTTCATTGATGTGGGTTAGCATACAGAGTTCTTCATCAATGTGGGTTAGCATACAGTTCTTCATTGATGTGGGTTAGCATACAGTTCTTCATTGATGTGGGTTAGCATACAGAGTTCTTCATCAATGTGGGTTAGCATACACAGTTCTTCATCAATGTGGGTTAGCATACAGAGTTCTTCATTGATGTGGGTTAGCATGCAGAGTTCTTCATCAATGTGGGTTAGCATACAGTTCTTCATTGATGTGGGTTAGCATACAGTTCTTCATTGATGTGGGTTAGCATACAGAGTTCTTCATCAATGTGGGTTAGCATACACAGTTCTTCATCAATGTGGGTTAGCATACAGTTCTTCATTGATGTGGGTTAGCATACAGAGTTCTTCATTGATGTGGGTTAGCATACAGAGTTCTTCATCGATGTGGGTTAGCATGCAGAGTTCTTCATCAATGTGGGTTAGCGTGGAATAATCTTTACCGGTCCAATTTTGTATGTCCGTCAATACTTCTCTTTTCCTTTCTCTGCTCGGTCCACTTTCAACTGTGCACTTTGTAATGCAGAATCATTTTTTGACAGGAAATTATGTACAAACCATGCAAGCATTCATCATTTCACAAATATTACATATGTTAAATATTATATATATATATTTGGGTGTATTTTGACACAGACTTGAGCAAGACAGCATTGACAAATTACAGAAAAACTTCATGTTGAGATATTTTATCTGAAAATGGAACACTATCTTATAAAATCACAAACCAAATTGACATCATCAAATCTTGAGTATGCATCTGCACAACAACAATGCAGACACTGGAGCACATAGTACAGAATTGTCCCAACTTCTTGTCACAAAATGACAATCTGGCACACAGGAGTGTTCATGGAAAACCTACAGCGGCCTAAAATAAAGCACACTTCAATACATGACCAATATCAAACTTGATGCATAGTAATTAATCCCTGACTATTAAGTCATCACATGGAAAAACCTGGAGTGGAAATCTGAGCATTAGTAGACAGGTAGACATTGCAAACTTGTGTGGTTTTGCTATGCGAAGCAGGATTCCCTTTCCAAAATTATCTGGCAGGAAATAGTTACGGGTGAAAGAAGAAAGGGTGGACAAAATAAATTATGGATTGATAATACTAAAGACTGGACACGAATAGATAATGTGAGGAATTAAGGTTAAAAAAACTGTTGGTGAACAACATCTGTAGTCAAATATATTGAAAAAATAGATTGAAATGGTTCAACCACTTAATGAGAATGAACCCTTATCAACCAGCATCAAGAACATACAACATGGGAATGAAAATAGCAAGATACAGAGGAAGACTAAGAAAAGGTGGATTGAAGGAGTTAACAACATTCTGAGATGTTACAATTTTACTGCATATCAAGCGACCAAACGTGCCATAACCCGAATACAAATCGTCATTCAATCCTGCGACGCCTTACAGCAAAAGCAGAGAAAAAACAATTGATAGATAGAAAGATGGATAGAAAGATAGAAAGACTGAACAGAATTAAGGTTCTCCACACTTAAACAGAAAGATGGTGAGATTTTTGTGTGGATGTTTCCTTGAGTACCAGGCACCCTTACAACCCTGATGAGCTATAGGTTTAATGTAATGTTGAGACATGTACGTGTGTGTTCCCAGTGATGACCTACAGCTGCAAAACACGGACAATAAATAAAACTACAGCCAAGAGAATAGACACTTTCGAAATGAAATGCAATAGAAGAGTCCTGGGAGTACCATGGACAGCTAGAAAGACCAACCAAGACGTGCTAAGAAAAATCAATGCTCAAGAAGGCTGGCTTTTAAATAGCATATTAAGAAGAAAGTTAGGGTCTTTTCTGACATGATAACATGGAAAGAGTGTTGTTGGAGAGAGCGATAGAAGGCAGTAGAGGCTGACCAAGAAGTCGTTGGACAAGAGATATTCAGGAATGCATGCATACACTTGTTGTTAGTGGAAGCAGGATAACTTGCCAGAGACCTCTGAGATTTCAGGAGATTCACAAGGAAGACTATGTTCTGGAAAGAACACGTCACATGACAGAATAAATGTTAAAACTGGAGAGAATATGTTAACGGAATATGTTTTTATGAGGTCCAGGAGCTTCATTTGTTGAATCTAATGCCATGGCTCAGTGCTTGGTTGTATTCTATCCCTCAGTGGTTTCCAGAGTGGAAAGGATTAGTTAATGGACTTGTGGTGGCCGGTTTTGGTGGAGGGGCCTTCATTTTTGATCAAATTCAAACAGCTTTCATCAACCCAGACAACCTAAAACCTGATCTTGAAGTTGATGGTGAAAGGTAAGTTCAGATCATGTGCCATCTCCATTTTTAAATGTTGTTGTAAATGAGTTTAGTATTTTACCATGAAGGAAATGATTTATCTAAATTTGGTTAAATGTCTGTGTTGCTGCTCCGCAGATGCAGGCTTAAGAGTCACTGACTATGGGATTATCCCAGTTTTGCTATTCACAGAAATCAATTTAAAACAATTTGGTCAACATGAGCTTCTCTGCAAAGCAAGTTGTTGGGAAGCTGAGATGACCTAAAACAAACCGCTCTATACATGAACAATATTGGACTGGATGCATAAAACAAACCACTCTATACATGAACAATATTGGACTGGATGCATAAAACAAACCACTCTATACATGAACAATATTGGACTGGATGCATAAAACAAACCACTCTATACATGAACAATATTGGACTGGATGCATAAAACAAACCACTCTATACATGAACAATATTGGACTGGATGCATAAAACAAACCACTCTATACATGAACAATATTGGACTGGATGCATAAAACACACCGCTCTATACATGAACAATATTGGACTGGATGCATAAAACAAACCACTCTATACATGAACAATATTGGACTGGATGCATAAAACAAACCACTCTATACATGAACAATATTGGACTGGATGCATAAAACAAACCGCTCTATACATGAACAATATTGAACCGGATATTTAAAAATTGATCACAGAAGAAAAAAAACATGAAAAATCCTCTAAATCTGCTGGAATAAACTGTGCACTTATGGGTTTGTTAAGAGTGCAATTACATCAGAGATAACCAAGAACTTAAAAAGTACCTCCATGTGGAGCACCCTTGAAACAAAGATAGCAGCTCTTGCTGTTTTTCTGGTCAACACTTTTAGGCTCATGTCTGTGGAAGCTGTAGATGGAATGAGAATTGTCTACAAAGAAACAAGAAGCATCTCTGAGACCTCTACGCCAACACAACCAGCAGCACTGTCAGCACATTGTAACGTAAGGCATCTGTGCATTCCATCTCAGTCAGTAAGGAAGGCAGAAACATTGGAGGAGCGGCCAATGTCGATATGGGTAGATTTCGCTAAGATATGGTCAATCTATGAGTATACATTGATTCTGGAAAAGGCAACATGAACAAGACGTATATGAATCATATAGTGGCAACGAAGCTGCAACTGTCCATCACGAGACCAACTGGCAGAAGTGTTCATGCTTACTCAAGAACACGCAGACATCTACATGTCCTACAACAATCAACCCCATTTGCAGTAGGAGTCATGACTCAAGTATTGGATATGCCATCTTAAACATGCACTCCTGGGTATGGAAAAAAATATTTGAATACAGCTCCCTATTGCACACAGGACAAGCATTGAATAAATATTGAGAAACACATTGTTAAAATTTCCGATTGAATCATTCTTGAGACTTCGACTCTGGACGCTTTGAGCAGCATAGATGGGGGAGCATGTCCTTGTCTTTGAGAACACTGCAAACATAGCCCAGCTTGACTGTCACCATTGCCCAACATAGCTCATACAGAGAAAATTGGATTCTTCTTATTCTTCAGCGTTCATTCTCAAACTCCCACTGGATCTCTCTTGTAGCAGAACAATGGTTCTACTAGATTTCCAGAAGGATGTCATCCAGAAAATGGAAATGCATTGTGTCGCCGTTTTATTTGTGCCAATGGTCCGACACATCCGTCTTCTGAGGGACAAATTGGATTCAGTACCCAATATCCCACTACGAAGCTCCTCATCTGAGATAGGCAAGTGGTGAAGAGTAAAAAACACATGCTGGGCCTAGCAATTGGTTTGAAAGCTATCACAGACGGACAATTCGAGTGCCTGAAAAATGCACAGGTCAAATTCCAAACTCCGACATGTTTGGTAAAGCAACTCCTCATCTAGGATGATGTCTCAACTCTGAGTCTAATTCAACTGTCACAGTTGCCAACTACGACTCATACAGAAGAAATTAGGTATGGGACCTAGGGACATGAAGGGTGGTAGTGGAGTGATCTTCCTACACAAGGAATAGCTCGCTGTCTGCGAAGCACCTCATCATATGAAAGACACACAATGGGTGACCAAGGCAAACTATCAGCTCGTCTTGTGATATATACCCCCACTGAGTAGAAGGCTCCTTCAATAGGCATTGCATTAAGCCGAAAGCTGGAGTCTCCTGGGTATGAAAGAAGGCTCCGAGAAACTTCCTGACTGCACATTAGAAGTAAGAGCTAATCGCTAGCAATTCCTGGGGTTTGAAAGAAAGATACAGATCAGTTTCTTTTTCTTGTTCTATCTTTCTCAAACTCCTGCAGGTTAGCAGGATGTATCTGGAGAATGAAATGCGTTGTGTGTGGTTTATAGTTTGGTTGCGATATCTGCACCCTTCAGCCTGACATATCTGACTTCAGCATAGCTTATGGGTCATTCTGGCCCACTATGGGATGGGGCAGTCAATTCCACCCCCAAAACCTCCTTAGTTGCCTCTCATGATGCGTATGGAAGACAAGAGTGTCACTGTTCTTTGCTCCCCTTTTGAGCTCTGAAATGCACAGGTGATATCCGGTTGTATTTTCTGTATATGTTATCTCCCATGGCTTTATATCTCTTAACTTCCAACATTGCTCTTGACTTCCAACATTGCTGTTGACATGCACTTTTACTTCTACGCTGGCTCTACCTTTCAGTATAACATTCTCTCTAGGGTTCTTGTTTGGAACATGTGACTACCAGCTAATTTTAGAGATTTCTAATCTAAATATTTTAGCAGCAATTAATCTATAATTAATTTAAATATTAATTATTTAAGGGTTAGGGTTAGGAGAGTTGTGTTTTACATAACTGTAAACCCTAAATAAATTTATATTAACAAATGATAAACATAATCTGATACACATAGACAAGGAAAATAATCAATTAGGTAGGCACACATTCCAAACAAGAACCCTCTCAAACTTTCTCTACCTCACATTAATACTCCATCTTTCTATTCCTCGCTTCTCTATCTTTCTATATATATCACCCCTCTACCCATATTATTTCATCCATCTTCATATTCCTCAATTTTCTCCTTGTATTCATTCACAATTTTTTCCTTTTGCCATGTTTTAGAGTTATATATCTGTATTCCTATTTTTCTAGATATTTCAGTCAAGACGCCATCTTAAATCAAGTTCCCCGAGTGTTTCTCCTGCTTGGAGGATGTTATGCTGTGATGCAACTCATTGGCAGTTTGCTACTATGCAACCCTCCATTATTGGAGGTGAGACCTAGTTCGAATATTCTCTTATGTATTTATGACAATTCATAAACTTTTCAAAATTATGTTTACAGAAAATAATTTTGTTGTCGGCTAGGTATTAGAGTTTTTTGTGAGCTCACCTCATAAACCCAACTCATTGAAAGCTAATGGTTGAAACCCCAACGATTCTCATTATGTTGCTGGGTAGTCCCATTGGTGCTTACTCTCTTTTAGCAGACGGTGAATAGCGTGTATGATTATTGTTCAGCCCACATGGTTTGAGTCTTTGGACCTCACCAATGGCCCACTACACGAACCACCAATGCAACAGAAAACCTTAGTAGATGACATGCCTTTATATTGAGGTTATCTTCTTATAGAAGCTTCATGGCACGTCACCTGTACAATTATGCTTCTCATGCTTTTATTTTGTTGTTGTATGCTTTGTTATTTTTATACAAGTATGCACCCTCTGTGATTGAGAGGGAGCCAGAGATGTACTGCACAGCACTGGGAAGGAGGAAACTGACAGCACTGTTTTTCCTATGGCTGAGGCCCATCATAAAGGCACAGTGACTCAGGACGTGACAATCCTTTTGACGTGAATATTTGATTGCATGCCTGGAGCAATAGAGAAGTCTGGCATAACCAGTAGTCAATTGGTGGCAGAGAGTGAACACAGTGAATCCAATCTTGACTGCAGTGGCTCGGAGCAGTGCATATGTAGAATACTGTCTTCCTGGTGGTGTGATAGTTATTCTCTGGCTTGGGATGGGCCAAAATTCCACAGATTTCCCAGAAATATAATGCCAGTACAACAAATATAATTTAAAAACAAGATCAGACATCACCTTGATTTTAAAGGTCTCTGTTCAATCGTGTGACACTTTACAACAAAAGCAGAGAAAAGATGATAGAATTCATATTTTAATTTTGTAATTTATTATTTTATCATTTATTTTTTGATTTAAATGTAAATTCCAACCACTTGATTTCCTCCGTAGGTGACTGTAGCCTATCATCGAGATCAGGTAAGTTCTACACGTGCTCCTATCTCTACAAGTTAATCTTACATTCAAAATTAGTCATTTACGGAGGTTTATGTTTTTAAGTATTCAGTCTCTAAATCCCTCTGAACTGCTGAGTTTAATAGTCCTACTAGATTTCTGCCAGGATATCATGTAGGGAATGCAGGTGTTTTGTGTCACCATTTTATTTATGTTAATGGCCCAACACATCTGACTTCGGCAGCATGTTTCTGTTGTTGCTGCCATTTATAGAACCATTCATAAACATGTATAAAAATGAATCTTCTATTTTTTCTTGTTCTCATACTCCTCTTCTGCTAGCTAGCAGGATGTAGTCCAGAGAATTAAATGCATTGTGTCATGGTTTGCAACTTGACTGCAATATCTGCATCCTTTGGCCCAACACATCTGATTTCTGTATGGCTTTAGTGTCAGAGCCATAGTGTTGCTATTCTTTGATCCCCTTTTAGGCATGTGCACCAAACTGCCCTTTATTGATGTGGTACAATCAAACAGTCAGAATCTTAAAAGAAACAAGTGGGCCGTGGTAACACAGATAGATAGGTAATATGAGCAAAGATCATCTGAATGTTGCCCAGGTCTGATTGGTGAGAAATTAATAGTGACACTGTGACCTGCCATAATAAGTGACTAAAGAGTGTTTTGGGGGTAGGGTTAGCTCTCCCATCTCATGGAGAGTTTTAGTGACCACAAAGGTCATGCATAAGTCAGATATCTCATATAAAAATGTACAGATATTGCAGCTAAGCTGTAAACAATGACACAATCATCATGTGAGGTATGGAGATTGATCGGTTGGAGATTATAACCTCTTTGTGGTGATGCAGCCCCTTTCAGTTGCTGATGTGAATCCATTTTGTTTTTATAAACGGCACTTTAGTATTTTAAAAAAATATTGAAGGTAAAAGTTTTGTTAATCTCGTTAAATGATCTCTAAGTACTACAGAAATCACGAGGAAAAAAAGCTGGCAACCATATATTTAAAATATTATGACGTTTCTAATGGCTGCACACTGCTGCATCATTATGAGCTGTAATGTGACCATTTAAAAAAAAAAAAATTTAAATAATTAACAACATTATATGTAATTGTTATATTTTTGTGTAATTTGTTAGCATAAGCTGCCTGACAGATTAAATTTCTGCAAGCGCAGATATCAAAACTGTATGTGGTAGGTCGAGATGTCAATTCTTTTGCATTTGAATGAATTCCCCTTCCTTACCAGAATTTTGAGACTGTGTGCATTACTTCCTTCTGCTTTATATATTTTAGGGGGGGGGGGGTTTCTGGGTGAAATAGATAAAAAAGGATGAGAAACATCTATGCAATGGAGTAATTTCAATGCATACACGAGTTTGAGTGCTGTTATATTGAGCCAATCCTTCTGTATGGATGGTAAACAAAAGTGCTCAAGATAAGCTCAAGATAAACTCAAGATAAGCTCAAGATAAACAAATGAGATGTGGTTTTTGAGAAGAATGATGAACATTTCATGGGCAGCCAAGAAAACTAATGTAGAAGTTCTCAGAGATGAACATTTCATGGGCAGCCAAGAAAACTAATGTAGAAGTTCTCAGAGATGAACATTTCATAGACAGCCAAGAAAACTAATGTAGAAGTTCTCAGAGATGAACATTTCATGGGCAGCCAAGAAAACTAATGTAGAAGTTCTCAGAGATGAACATTTCATAGACAGCCAAGAAAACTAATCTAGAAGTTCTCAGAGATGAACATTTCATGGGCAGCCAAGAAAACTAATTTAGAAGTTCTCAGAGATGAACATTTCATGGGCAGCCAAGAAAACTAATGTAGAAGTTCTCAGAGATGAACATTTCATGGGCAGCCAAGAAAACTAATGTAGAAGTTCTCAGAGATGAACATTTCATGGGCAGCCAAGAAAACTAATGTAGAAGTTCTCAGAGATGAACATTTCATGGGCAGCCAAGAAAACTAATGTAGAAGTTCTCAGAGATGAACATTACATTGGCAGCCAAGAAAACTAATGTAGAAGTTCTCAGAGATGAACATTTCATAGACAGCCAAGAAAATTAATGTAGAAGTTCTCAGGGATGCTGCAGGAAAATGAGAAATTATAGCAAAAATTAGAAGCAGACGATGAAAAGAGCAAAACATAAACATTTAGTTACCACCAGAAAGATCAAGTGGAGAAGAGAGGCAGACAAAGAGAGAAGTTTCTGAATGGGTTGTCACTGTGGCACAAAAAGATGTCACCAACTGAACTTATTAACAACACAAAAGACAGAGAGTTGTGGAGAAACATGATCGCTTACGCCACTCAGCATGGTACTTGATTGATTGATTGATTGATTGATTGATTGATTGAAAGAAAGAAAAAAGTTCAATCAGATGTAAGAAATTCTAAAACTAAATAAAATATAAAAGTGGAAAATATTTTCATATTTGTTTAACTTTAGTGTTAAGATTTTCAAGTTTGTTTAACTTGAGTGTTAAGATTTTCATGTTTGTTTAACTTTAGTGTTAAGATTTTCAAGTTTGTTTAACTTGAGTGTTAAGATTTTCAAGTTTGTTTAACTTGAGTGTTAAGATTGTGCATGTTATCTCCTTTTGTTTTAATTTTACTTGTATCCAAATCTTCTTGTTTGGCAGAGTTGACAGTGAGCTTGCCTCGCAAACCCAACTAGGTGTTTTGACCACCGACCATCCACATTGTACTGACACTACGATTACATATATTAGTGCGCCTCAAAATTCAACGATAGTCGAACAGTAATGTCCTGTACAGACTATGCTTTGATTATTATTTATAATTGCTTCATATACCTTACATCATAGTCTTGACTGATGATTGCTGCTCTAGAACATCATAGAATGACTAAGTCCATGCTAAGAAAATAATTGTGAGACATTGAACAACTCAATTGTCCAGAGCATTACATGGGATATACTGCCCTGGTCATGCTGGGATCAGAGGAAACGAGAGAGCTGACTTATTGGCAGGTAATGCGGCGATAGACGGCATATTGCTGAGAAGAGATAAAGCAGACTTAATGAAAGCAGTAATAAATTCATTTCAAGATAAAGAGGATGAAGAATGTATTGTGTCATTTATCCAACTCTAACAGATAAACATTGTTTACAACTTAGCTTTGATATCTGCATATTTTGGCCTGACACATGACTTCAGCGTGACTTTTGTGTCACTTTGACAGTGTTGTTCATCCATCCCACATGATGATGATGACCATTTGTTCCATCCACTTTTGAAATTAACTTAAGGTTATATCCTTGTCCTTACAAGATGTGGATGAACAGTTTTGTGTAGAGTATAAATAGATGAACATAACATGGTCCACTGGCAAATCATGATACGCCAAACTATTTCTTCGACCTGCACGGTTAATCTAAAAGCACTACATGCACAGGCCCCTGAGTTCTGGAAACACGACTTGGAGATTCACAGACCTTAAATAACCCTTCTTGCCCCCACCCCACCCCCCTACCATACACCATATACCACACAAGAAAAGTTTGATCTTCCCAGCCAACTCAAATAGTTTGCCCACCTCTTATGTAGGCCAAACAGTAAAGCTGCACTAATTGCATGAATAGTTGCATGAATAGTTGCATGACGAATTGCCTCAAATGTTGCATGTCTGTTGTCAGAAAGCTTTTGTTTAACAACCTCAAAACTATTTCACAACTACCATAAAACTAATTTAAAACTACCATAAAACTAATTTAAAACTACCATAAAACTAATTTAAAACTAACATAAAACTAATTTAAAACTAACATAAAACTAATTTAAAACTACCATAAACTAATTTAAAACTAACATAAAACTAATTTAAAACTACCATAAAACTAATTTAAAACTACCTTTAACAAAACCTTTGTTTTTGCTATCAGATGATTTTCTGTCAAATCACTTATCTTCTTATTCTATGATCATTTTCAAACTGTTGATAGTTTGGAAGGATGTAGTTCGTAGAATACAATGTTTATGTCATGGTTTACAGCTGCACTATAATAGTTGTACCTTTCAGCCTGACACATCCACATTCAGGATGGGTTTTGGATCACTTTAACCAATCGCATAAGCACAGCCAATTCCGCCTCCTTAACCACCTCCAACTACATACATGGCAGGTTACAGCTTTTCTAGTATTTGTCTGCCTTTCAGACCCTGGCAACATATAGGAGCAAAAACAAAATTTTTCTCCTGACAAATTGATTTTCTGTCAGATGTTTTATTTATTTTCTTCTGATGCATTCTCTGTGCTATTTCCATCTGCTATTTGCTATATCCATCTATGTTCTCTTTGCTATATCCATCTATGTTCTCTTTGCTATATCCATCTATGTTCTCTTTGCTATATCCATATAGATTACCCTTTGTTATATCCATCAATTTTTATCTTTGCTATATCCACCTAAATTTCTCTTTGCTATCTGAGGTATTAGAGGTGATATAATATGTAGATGAACTGTGAAATCTATTTAGACAAGCACATTGTGACTCTGGTATAAGGATGTGCTTTCTCTGCTCTTATAAATATTACCTGACAAATGTATTCCATGAAAAGTGCATTTGTTATTTATTGAAATGGGAACCATCATTACTCATACACTTCAATATTTGTTGTGAGAAACTACCGGTAACCCTTTGTTTTGGAAGAAACTGACCACTTGTGTTGGGAAAGACTGACCACTTGTGGGTTCATCCAGATAACATTACTTATAGACTTCAATATTTGTTGGGGGAGACTGACCACTTGTGGGTTCGTCCAGATTTCAGTGACATCAGCTAATAACTTAATAGCTATAATCTTGAGAATATCACTACTCACAGTTAATATTAACTCTCATGTACAGTCTAATGGCGATGATCCGCAGGAAGGGCTAGAACGAGCATCCATTCTTGGTAACAATGACACAGAGCAACTTATACAATCATTTTCTAAGTCTGGTCAGCTGAAAAATATGTAAGTCTGTCTGTGCAGATTAAAATTTTTTGTTTGTGTATATAGCATTATAATCCAGCATCATTCAGGGAACATACTGTATTATAATATGATGACATTTAAGGAACATGTAGTATTATAATATGGCATCCTTCAGGGAACTGACAGTATTATAATGTGATGTCATTTAGGGAACGTATTATTATGAGATGTGTTATTCAGGGAACATGTATTATCAGTGAGCTTATATCATTACGAGACAGTGTCATTCAGTGAACTTATATCATTATAAGATGGTGTTATTTACTGAACTAGCATTATAAAATTGTATTATTCAGTGAACATATAGTATTATCAAATAGTGTCATTCAGTGAACATATAATATCAAATAGTGTCATTCAGTGAACATATAATATCAAATAGTGTCATTCAGTGAATATATAGGATTATGAAATAGTGTCATTCAGTAAACATATATTACTATAAAATGGTGTCATTAATTGAATTCAATGGTGTCATTGCAGGAACATATAGTATCATTCAGTGAATATATATCATTATAAAATGGTGTCATTCAGCATTCAGTGAACATTATCTATCTATCTATAAACCTGTAACCCATCAGGGTAATAGGGGTACCACATTGGATGCTTCATCACACAGTCCTCCAGAGATTTCTATCTTCAACAATTCAGATGAGTGAGAAAAAATCCTATCCTGTCCATTCCTTGATGTTGTCTGTCCATGTCTTTATTTTCCCTCTCTGCTTCTCCTCCCTTTGACTGTTCCCTGCAGTATTGTTTTTTAACAAGGAACCATGTCTGCATACATTTTCAAATCATGCTAGTTTTCGTCATTTCACTATTGAAAGCAATGGTTCTTGTACACCTGCATACATCTCTATTTTATTTCAGACGTACACATTTGTCTTTTAGGAGATTCGTAGAATTCGTCATATAGCATAATAAAATGTTGTCATTGGGGGAACATATATTATTATAAAATAGTGTCATTCTGTGAACATATTTGCATTATAAAAGTACCTTCATGTTTTTAACTGTAACTTTTCCTTTGTTTAAGTGAGAAAACAGAATTGGAAGATGACTTTACCCTGCATCCGCTGAAGGTCCTGAAATCCAAAGACTTTTACTTTATTTGGCTAATGTTTGTATTCAACGGTCAAGGCATCATTTTTATTTCTACATTGTATAAGGTATGAACAAGTCATTCTTTATTTATGTCTTTGTCAGAACTAGTTTTCACAGCATCTGAATCCCTCGTATTCGAGACAAATTTATAAGTGATGTTTGCTGATCGTAATCTCCTTCTCTCTTATTCGAGACATGTTAGAATTGATGTTTGTACGATCTTGATTCCATTTATTCTACATAAAATTTAAAAATTTTTGCACAAACTTAATTCATCTTATTATAGACAAATTAGAATTGATATTTATTTGATCTTAATTCCTCTTTTATTAGACATATAAAAAATGTTGATGTTTGTATTATTTCTGCGCAGGCGTATGGCCAGACTTTTATATTGGATGACAGCTTCATGGCAATAGTGGGGTCATTTGCTGCCCTCTTCAATGCATCGGGTAGGATATTTTGGGGAAGCATAGCTGATAAATTTTCTTTTCGGGTTAGTAATTGAAATGTGTGTATATTTATTGTGTGATAATCTTGTTGTGTGTCTTTTATATTTTTCCATGGATCCTGGCCCCTTTGAGACAGAAAGTAATGACAGCATACTCAATGTAAATATTGTATAGATCCACCAAGATTATAGTAAAGGGGGTTATATTCTTATAGTTATATTTTTCTATGTTCTGAACTGAGATATGTTTTGGTTTTCTGTTTCTTTTTTGTTGCCTTGGTGATATATTTCTGTGTTTCTGCCTTTATAATTTTGCTTTCCATTAACAAAACATGTCTCTACTTTACTTACTCTGGAGTTACTGCCTATATCTTGCAGTGATTCTGGGTTCAATCCCAACATTAGAGGCATAGTATCTGTGTGTTTATTGTTCTGTCAGGCAGATCGTTTTCTCTGTGCTTATGAAATTTGATGCTTCTAAGTAAGGAGAGCACTTTTGCTGTGTTACTTTGCTGGTATTGCTATGGGCTAATGTGAGGATGCTTCTCAACCACACTTGACCCCGCATGTATTCAACCTTAGAAATTGAGTACCAGAATAAATCTGAGAAAATAAAGGTGGTAAGCATGATGCTGACCTCACATATCATTAGTTACAGCAAGATGCAGTTCTAGTACTGGATCCCACAGTCCTTATTGATGTCCAAGAAAGACTTTTCAACCTTATTTAATCTATATTTCTGATTAAATCGATTTAGCTATTGTTATTCTGATATTTTCTTGGATAATATGCTTGCCTGACTTAATCCTTATCTCATCTGTGATTGAGGAACACAAGTACATTGAAGTCAATCCTCAAGGCCTTGTGGGCACATTTTTTCTTATCATTGATTACTCTTATAATAGATTGTTTACTTTAGTTAATCTAGTTCTTTCCTGCAAATGTTTAGTTTAGTCAATCTAGTCATTGTCTACAAATGTTTACCTTAGTCAATCATCATTTTCTATCAATGTTTACGGTACAGTACAAGTAGAAAGCACTACATTTTTAACAGAACAATATTGAGCGTAACTAGGGTACAAAGAAACATAACACACAATATATTACAAGGGACACAATTAGAAATAATGGAACACTATTTATTGGGATAAATAATCTTTCATAACAACGAGACGAGTGTAAAATGCGGTGTCTGTTCCTGTTAGCCTCGATGTCCACATAAATTCTGCATGATAATTTTCAAGATGTTGTAGAGGAATGCCAATGGTGTTTCTTATATCTCCATTTCACGCTACCTCAAAGTCGTTCAATGTTAACATCGCCATTGATTTCATTGTGCTTCTGTATCGTGTAGATAAAGAAATGCTAATCACTACTTCTTCGTGCTACACATTGATAGCCCCCCCCTCAGTGTGTAGCACGCAGACAAAATGAATATTATATGATTTCTCAACTGGTAGTATTGTACTGCTTTGTAAAAACAACAAATTTCTGTGTGTGTTATGGGAGACTCATAGTGTCAACCGTCATGTTTGTGTTAGCTGCAGCCATGTTTATTATTGTAGCAACGAATATCAGTGAATTGTCATGTGCAGTGACTATCTACAAATTGGGATTGAAAAACTAGAAGATGTGGTGTCTACTTGTACTGTACCATGTTTATCTTGTCAATCTAATTATTGTTTATAAATGTTTACCTTAATCTAGTTATTTTTCCCAGAGTATTGAATATTTGTCATCACTAATCCAGGTATCCTCATTGATCATGTGCGCTGCCTTTACATGCCTGATGCTAACCTTCCAACTATCTGAGAGAGGAGGGAAGGCACTATTTTTAATCTTCGTTTGTCTACTATTTCTGTCATTCTCTGGTAGCTATGCCTTGTTTCCCACTGCAACTGCCAAATGTTTTGGCAGAAAATACCTGGCAATCAACTATGGGTTGGTTTTTACATCTCAAGTAAGATATTTAGATAAATTTCTGAGTGTCGTCATAATTTAGATAACTTTCTGAGTGTCATCATAATTTAGATAACTTTCTGAGTATTGTCATAATTTAGATAATTTTCTAAGTGTTGTCATAATTTAGATAACTTTCTGAGTGTCGTCATAATTTGAAATAAAAACTCTCAAGTATTATCTTCCTCGTTATCTGTTATTCATAATAACATGTTAACTTGTCATACCTGCAGGTATGACAGGTACGACAACAACGCAGCTACAGAACTGGACACATCTAAAGCCTGTAATATACATTAGTAAAGCAAGTCTCAGAAAAACATGGATTGAGGAAGTTACTGACATTTTAAAACTCAACAAAATTAGTCTGTCAAGCAACAGGTACCAGGTGCCAATCATCAGTTAAGACTATGAAACTGCAAGACACAGGTAGTGCAGGATGAAAGTAAATTATTCTTAGTAAAAAATAAGTTCCTTATTCATGCCACAAATGTATCTGAGGAATACAGGGTTAGACCCATCAGGGAAATACAGGGTTAGACCCATCACAGGAATACAGGGTTAGACCCATCACGGGAATACAGGGTTAGACCCATCATGGGAATACAGGGTTAGACCCATCATGGGAATACAGGGTTACAACCATCACGGGAATACAGGGTTAGACCCATCAGGGTAATACAGGGTTAGATCCATCAGGGGACTACATGGGTAGACCCATCAGAGGAATACAGGGTTAGACCCATATTTTCATTGACCAACAGATTATGTGGTCAACCTCATGCCCACTGCCTTTACTTTCCAAGTTCTGGTACAGATTTCCTTAGGCTCAGTTTGACCTAGAGGCCATTGGTGAATTAAAAAATCTTTATAACTGAACTGAGAATTGAACCTTGGATCAACTAAGAAAGCAAGTGCGGATTACTTTTTACTATTTATCTCTTAATGCTAGAGTTACTTGCCTTGTTATGCAGATGTGAAAGTTCATTTTAGTGGATGTGCTCAATTGAAACATATACAGTATGCAAATACAAGTTCCATCAAGATTAATTCTCTAATCTACCCATCTGTTTTGAGACATGGGCGGTGTACAGTAGAGACATACGAGTGTTAGATCACTTCCATTTATACTGTATTTACAGACTGCCTGCCTGCAAACAGGGCTCGAAAAGAGAGCAATGAATAAGATACTTTTACCTGCCGTGTCTTAAGAAGTAACTAAGGAGGTTTTTGGGATAGGTGTAAACAAGTTGATATGTCAGATCAAAACGAGCTAATATTGCTGCTAAGCTGTAAACTATTCTACAATGCATTCTGTTCTCCAGAATACATCCTGCTAATCTGCAGGAGTTCTAGAATGAATGCAGAAGATGTATCCACAGGAGTCTCAGAGTAAAGCAGCAAGATACAGTACCTGATACTGTCACAAGTCGTCACAGAAGGCAATATTCCAAGTAGCTGTACAATGATAAAGAAGACCCAACTGAGATAGACTGGACAAAATGTGCACATGCCCAACAAAATTCATTCTATAAACATAAACATTTAAGAGATGTTCTTGATAGAGATCTTAAGGTTGAAACATTGATTTATATTGTTGAACTTATATCTGTTTTTGAACTGTAAAATTGATTACTTTATGTTTTTCCACAACATTTTTATTTATAGATTATAACCGCACCCTTGGGAGTGTTTATGTCTCAGAAGTTAAAATCATCTCTTGGTTGGGATGGCTTGTTCTTTTTAATAGCTGGATTTTCTTTTGCGAGTAAGTATTACTATCAGCAAATCTGCAGTCGTTAATTCACATCAGAACATTCATGCACTGCTGAAGTTGGGTGTGTCAGGTCATTATTGTAAATAAAACAGCGACACAATACATCTCTGTTCTCTTGACTATAATCTAGTAGGACATTGTCCTGCTACGAGAGTGATCCGCTGGAAAAATCTAGTAGGATCATTGTCCTGCTACGAGAGTGATCCTCTGGGAAAATCTAGTAGGACATTGTCCTGCTACGAGAGTGATCCGATGGGAAAATCTAGTAGGATCATTGTCCTGCTATGAGAACAATCCGATGGGAGTATAAGTAATAAATGCAACAACATAAAATTTTCATTCATGTAAATGTATTAGCATCATGGGTTGGGAGTGGGAGGGGAAATGGATGGTCAATCAGATGTCAAGATATGGCACTGCTTTTCTTCAGGCCCGAAGTGGGGGGAGGGGGGGGGATTTTAATGGACTACACCCTGACAACCAGCAGGATTTTGAGAACAGGAACAGAAGAAATAGAATGTATTCATTTCTTCTGTAAAATATATAAATCAAAGATATTAAAAGTGACATGTAATAACAATAATACGTTTAATAACAGTAATGACATTTAATAGCAGTAATGATGTGTGATACTAATAATGATATGTAATAACAGTAATTACATAATAATGGTGATGATGGGTGATAACAGTAATGACATGTAATAATAATGAAATGTTATAACAGTAATGATGTGTATTCTCTTCCTATCTGCAGGTTTCATTCTGTCAATCATGTTCAGTGGTAAAGACAAGAAAGGTAATGAGATTTGAACCACTAATCATCTCCGGAACAGTCTTCCATCACTGATATAACAGCACACTTAGATGGCTCATCTAATGATTAAAAATCTTTTATCGACCAATAAAAGATCAGGTTTTTATTTATATTAACTCCCTCCAGGGCCAGATAAATGGAACACATTATATGGAACAAAACAACAACTCACAAACACATGCATATATCACACAATGGCATTGGGTCAAAGGGCATGAGCCCATGGACCTCTGGATGAGCAACCAACCAACCATTTATATTAACCAGCATTATATTACTCGGAAAATGAAAAATTAAGAAATTGTATTATTCAGAAATTAAGATTTTCTGTGTCTGATTCTGTGTACAGCACAGCTGTAGCTGGGTTTGATGTTGAGTACAGCACAGCTGTTACTGGGTTTGATGTTGAGTACAGCACAGCTGTAGCTGGGTTTGATGTTGTGTACAGCACAGCTGTAACTGGGTTTGATGTTGAGTACAGCACAGCTGTAGCTATTATTTTGTTTGTTATCTGGTGCAAGTTGTTACATATTCTTCAGATATTATATTTACTGTAAAGACTGTAATTTTTCATAAACTTTTTTTACTTGTATTTTTATCCTATGATATGTTATAAAACATCATTTACTTGACTCACATTTCACGCAAAATGCTACAAGACAAGGTTGACTTGACTCATATCTTTCACAAAATGTTACAAGACAAGGTTGACTTGACTCATATCTTTCACAAAATGTTACAAGACAAGGTTGACTTGACTCATATCTTTCACAAAATGTTACAAGACAAGGTTGACTTGACTCATATCTTTCACAAAATGTTACAAGACAAGGTTGACTTGACTCATATCTTTCACAAAATGTTACAAGACAAGGTTGACTTGACTCATATCTTTCACAAAATGTTACAAGACAAGGTTGACTTGACTCATATCTTTCACAAAATGCTACAAGACAAGGTTGACTTGACTCATATCTTTCACAAAATGTTACAAGACAAGGTTGACTTGACTCATATCTTTCACAAAATGTTACAAGACAAGGTTGACTTGACTCATATCTTTCACAAAATGTTACAAGACAAGGTTGACTTGACTCATATCTTTCACAAAATGCTACAAGACAAGGTTGACTTGACTCATATCTTTCACAAAATGTTACAAGACATCTTGATCTTGATTAGAAAACTGGCTTCACAGCACATGGGGCATTCCCATAAGTGCTCCGCCCTCTGTTCCAGCAGCCATTCAACTCGATGGTATTTCGAGTCCAATGCTGCTGAAACAGACGTCGACATCAGGGCACAACTCTGGCCCTTGCAACAGGTTTCTTTGTTGTTCCGCCCACCCACGCCGTGCCCGTAACTAGTTCAAGCACAACATCGGCCTGTCGGAACAACATGGTAACTGTTATCGAAGGTTATGACTACGGGTTTGACTACTAAGACATATGATTGGCTTGAATCATATCTTTCACAAAATGTGCACAAAATCTTGCACAAAATGATGTTACAAAACATATGATTGGTTTGAGTCATATCAGGGACCATATATACATATTTAGTTGAGGGTGTGGGGATTTCTTTACTAATAAAAATAAATAAGGGGGGTGGCATTCATCCATCTGTGTGTCTAATTCCCTCCTTTTTTAAGAGAAATTAAATTGTATTACCTTTTCGTGGAAAATCTTGGGAGGAGGGGGAGGTTTAAATGTTTAACCACATTTTTGGTAAATTTCTGCGTTTGTTCTAAAACTCTTGCAGATTAGCAGGATGTAGTCCAGAGAACGCAGTGCGTTGTGTCATGGTTTACATTTTCACTGTGATATTTACACCTTTCAGCCTGACACATCCGACATCAGCATAATTCCTAGTACTAAAAGTCATGTTCTGATTCCCTGAGGGAAGGGTGTTCAAATACATGCTAACACCCCCCTCCCCCTTGTGGGTGTGGCTCATATCTCACACAAATGTTACAAGAAATATGATTGGCTTGACTCATATCTCTCTTTCTCTATGTGATATGTCCATTACAGAACATTGTCATCACTGCCACTCTGTAAGGCAGTTCTTTGAAAGCTGCCTAACTTATTCTAGTGTTGTATTCATAAGGTCTTCAATATCATGTGCCCATCGTAGTCTTGGTATGTCAGAAATGTTAGCTTGCATTTTCTGACAGTTTTGAGGAGCATGTCTTCTTCTATGTTCAGGTCTTTGCAGACATCTATGTTGGTTCATCTTTCTGTCCATGATATTCTTAGGTGTCATCTGCATACCTAATTTCTTGAATCTTGTATCCTTTGATATTAATAGGTTGAAACTGTTCATAACGTGGGTCTTCTTGTACATTTCTCATGTTTTCTGCGTATATGTTGAACAGATGTGTTAAGAGGATGCATCTCGGTCCAACTCCTTCTTTGGACTTCAAACAACTAAGATGTTTCTCCCCCAAGGGAGACAGAAACCTCTTGCTCCTGATAAAGCATTTTGAATGAGTGATATGAGATAGTGCGGGAAGCCCATATTTTCCATAATTTCTGGTGTTGCACAGTAGTGAAATTTCCAGTTTCAAGATGGCGCAGGATGGACGTTATTCGCTTGGTCTTCACTTGAGGATTATTTGATCTCGTAGTGTGTTTCTTTTACAAAGTGAATTGCTAACAATTGGACTGTGTAGAAAATTCCTTGTGCATTATCTATCATGTACATATAAAATTTCTGGAGAGAAGTCGAAGTTTAGACGTCACTGTTGCTATCATGATGTTCGCTCAACGGGAACAAGGAAGTTTCTGATAGTCACCGGTATAAGTGGTAGCTTTGCAGCTGAGCAGGATTGGGCACTCACTTGTCACAACAGAAGGTATTGTTAAAGATAGTGGATATGAATGGATATTCCCCATATGAATGTGGAAAGCAACTGGAAACTACCACATTATTCTCCCAAGAAGAAAGTCGTGGCGACACACAGAAATAGACCTAAAGTACTCGTATATAGTGTTAATATTGCAACATGCAATGTCATATCGTTAGCATAGAGTGGTAAATTAGACAATATCAAACAAGGAATGGAAATAATGAAAGTAAATATCTTAGGAATGAGTTCAACAATTTCTACCTTTAGCATGCAAGAGTAGAAAAAATGTGATGTCCATTCATTGATATTGTCTGTCCAGGATTTTCTTTATTTTACTCTTATCCTTCCATCTTCAACTTTTTCCAGGAAGATTATTTTTGACAAGCAATCTTGTCAGGTTACATGCCCAAACCATACAGGTTTTCTATGGTTCATTTCTCCATTGCATTATTCTAATTCTATATTTCTATGTTCTTTCAGTGCCAGAAAATATGGCACATGGGACTCTTTAGCTTGAGTGATGTGATACTGCTATTTTTAGTTCTTGTACGTAGTTGAAACCAATAGTTATGTCCCCTCTTTGATGGTTGTGCAAAGTTTCTATTTGGTCTTCGTCTCTTTTACCATTTCTACCAGTTTTCTCAGCAGGAAACGCTTAGGCAGACATATTGGCCAGAGGAAACAACACTGGAATCAAAACTCTATGGGACACTGTATGAACTACAAAAGACAGTGAGTTTTATTAAGGAGACAGAATTACAGATATAGACATGTTTCAAGTGAACGAAAGAAGAAGAAGATTTCTACCAATTATAGATGCTTGTAAAAGGTAAATGTTGGTCCCATGGCAGCAGCCTGCCATCGGGGATGAAGATAACTCTTTATATAGTAAGCATCAGCAACTATTAGATGGGGTGGCCAGTCCCCTTCCTTACTATCTTTACCTCCCCTAACTCATGCACCCTTTTGCAGCTGGGTCAACTGGAGGAGTGGTCGTGTCAGGCAAGAAATAACCCGGATGTTTTTTTGTCCAGACTTTTCGAACCTGGCAAGCTGTATCCCGGTAATAATAAACAAGCTGACTGTCAATAACTAGACTACCACGCTCCTCTAAATGCTTGTAGTGGCGGTCTATTTTCATTCACTCTAAGTAGCCTACATGACGGATAAATATCCACTGTTTTCTTCTTATTGTTTGTAGAAACATGTTTTTTTTGTGTCTTCTCTTATTTGCTTATTTAACTTGAATTACACTATCGGGGAAAGGTTTAATTGGTGGCGGTTATCTCCTCATTAATTACCTTTATTTATATCTACCTATTAACTTCCATGTTAACCTTTGAATGTTTTGGTTATGGTGTTGACTGTTATTTTATTTTTGTTCACTTGATAATCATCTACAAGAAATTTTTGCTGATAATGAAGTCTATCATCAAATTTTTTACCAGTGTTATCTGACGATAATTGTTTACCAGTGTTATCTGACATCAAATTGTTTACAAGTGATATCTGACATCAAATTGTTTACCAGTGTTATCTGACGTCAAATTGTTTACAAGTGCTATCTGACATCAAATTGTTTACCAGTGTTATCTGACATCAAATTGTTTACCAAACTTATGTTATCTAACATCAAATGTTTGCAAATCTTATGTTATGTAACATCAAATTGTTTAACAATCTTATGTTATCTAACATCAAATTGATTACCCCTCTTGTAATCTAACATCAAATTGTTTACTAATGTTATGTTATCAGTTAAGAAATTCAAGGGTAACAACTGAAATAACTGTGATATTTATATCATTTATGAAATATATTTACAAGCATTACAAATTTCTTGCACAATTTTATACACTGAAACCCAATTTTATACACTGAAACCCAATTTTATACACTGAAACCCAATTTTATACACTGAAACACAATTTTATACACTGAAACCCAATTTTAGTAAATATATTTGTAAAGAATTCCCTATTTAACAAGCAATCTATCTATCTATGCGTCCCATACAGAACACTGTGATCACTGCCAATCTGTAAGCCTCTCGGTTCTATGCAAGCTTCCCAGGGCAGAAATCGAGAAGAGTGCGTCGTGGAACTACAGAAGGAGCTGGACAGACTGACAAATTGGTGTCGAGATACGGGAGCAGTGGTTAATCCGTCTAAGGCATTCGTGACGTGGTTTTCCTTGAACAATCACATGGTAAAGACACCCATGCCACAAGTTTCGTTGTCCGGGAAAAGTTTAGAAAGAACTAGCACAATGAGATATCTGGGTGTGTTTTTTGACAGAAGCCTGAGTTTCAGGGAACATGTTGACCACATTATCATAAGGGCAGGCAAAGGCTTAGCAGCAATGAAGGTTATGGCTGCTGCGCAATGTGAGCAAAGATTGTTATTTCTTTTGTACCAGGGTTTGGTAGTGGCTGTGGTGGAATATGCACTGGCAATTCTGACTCTTAGCCAAACTCAGATAGAAAGACTGGATAGAGTCCAGAATGCAGCAATGCGTATCATTCTGGGATGCACAAGAGACACATCGACAAGAGCTATGCGATACCTACTTGACTGCCCAACAGCTGAGCATAGATTACAGTATTGCCGTGCACGGGCGTACCTTCAAATACATGCAGATAAGGAACACCCGTTGCATTCCGAAATACAGAAAGTTAAAGGCAGCAGACTCAAGAGAGGAAGGTCGTGGATGGGACGTGCTGAAGATGTAATACAAAGCGTGTGCCGATTACAGGATGTGGCAGTTGGTGCGGAATGGATAGGTCTACCCACAGATTTCGAAACTTGTTTGAGAGTAGTAATATCACTTAGCAGGGAATGCAGAGAATGGTGTCCCACAGCTGTGGAGAAAGAAGTGCAGGCTTTAATCAGTGAGAATACCAAAGAGGGGGAGGTGATTATATACACTGATGGATCTGTAATTAGGCATGTTCGCAGTGCTTGGGCCTTTACAGCTCAGTGCGCAGGTAAAACGATCAAGGAGGAAAGTGGTGCCTTTGCGGTCACTACGAGTAGTATGACCATGGAGACTATGGCGGTGACCAAGGCATTTGAGTGGCTACGCACACAGAAAGTAATGCAGGTCTGCATCTTGAGTGACTCTATGAGTATGATTAAGAAGGTACAAGTGGGTCTCGTTCGCGAACAGTGGATTGAGGCCTTGAGAAATGCGAGCTTGAAGGCGGTTACATTTATTTTCGTGCCGGGACATGTGGGCGTTCGAGGCAATGAAAGAGCGGATCAACTGGCATTGTGTGCGATTGTGGCAAAGGGCGATGGGGCAATGGATCGCTCTGACGTTTTGAACTCCTTAAGAGATATAACACACGAGAGTGAGACGAATGTGGATGATGATTCCTTTTCAATGGCTAGGATTAAAGATCAGGGATTGAGATGCGGTGTTGCTAGAGGTGAACATTTTGGAGGGCGCAGAAGAATGATGGTCAACCAGCATAGGACCGGTACTGTCAGCAGAAGTGTGATGGCGGATACACTCAAGGAGAGATCGGAGCAACTATGGATGTGTCCAGTTTGCAGTGATGATGATCCGACGACTAACTAACTAACTTCCCAGCCTCTTCCAGCATCATGTTTAGGATCTTTTCCCTCCATGATTAATCTTTCTTTGACATCTATTATATTGAGAATTGTAATATAGTACACAAGATGAGATATATTCATCTGCCAGCAAATAATAAAACATGCAGGTCATCATGAACCACTTTTGGCAGTAGCAAAACAACGTAAACTTGTTTGGTTTGTATATGTATCGAGACATGACTCTATAAAATTACTTTGCAGGAACTGTCGAGGGTGGTAGAAGAGGTGGGAAAAAAGAAAATCCTGGATTGATAGTAGCAAGGGATGATCTGAGCATGAGTGTACTACACTCCTCCGAATGACTGAAGATAGAAATGTTTGGAGGACTTTTTGTGCTGATGTCTCCAGTGTGACACCCCTACGACCTTGACATTTTATGGGTCTTAATATTATTCATTCTGAACCAGTGTGTCTTTTTATATGTCTGAAATATGTTAGCTTCCGTTTCTTTATAGTTTTGAGGAGCACGTCTTCTTCTATGTTCAGATTTTTGCTGACGTCCGCATTAGTTAGTCTTTGTATCCATGATATTCTTAATATTTTTCTATAGCATTTCATTTTGGATGCCAGTATTTTCTTTTCCATAGTAGATATCATTGCCCATATCGTCACAACTATATAATGCCACTGGAATAATATAGCCTCTTAATTGTTGAAAATTTCTTTTTCTGTTTGCCCCTTGCCATAGATTTTTGATCAGTGATGCTTTTTGTAGGACCATTGCTACCTAATCTCATTTTGATCTTTGCTGAGCAATCTCCTGTGATGTTGATGGTTGATCTGAGGGGTATTCAAAGTTGCTGACATTTTTATTTGTGGTCATCATGAGTTTCTAGGCATTGTTTATGTCAGTAGTTTGCCATTGCTTCGTGAGTTCATTCTGGTCACTTATCAGTTATAATATTTGATGTGCCCTCAGCCCATTACAGAGTTTTTCTAATTCCCGCCTTCAAAGCTGTTGATATATTTAACAATACTTTTCAAAATCTTTTATTATTCTTATTGTTTGTTGTATATAATTGTGTATTGTGAGATTGTGTTATAACATATTGTGAGATTCTTATAAAATTGTGAGATTCTGTGATAACATATTGTGATATTCTGTTATGACATATTTCATATGTCCAGACGTATTTGTTATAATGCTATTTGGCTATTATATTTCAGAGATCATTCAGTTTCATCATGGACTGAACAGAACTTTTATAACAAGATGTTTCACTAGGCACACATTGAATTGACTAGCAATACCGTGGAATCCAATTATAATAGCTTGGTCCTGACCGACACAATGTGTATGCAAGAGAAGAAATTTGCTATATAGAGTACAAACAATATACAATAAATATAGTTGGGGATGTTGAAAAGTGTTGTTATATAGGAAAAATAATTATAATAGAATGAGCCATAGAGGTATTACACTGTAAATATAAAATTGGAGCAAGAAGGATAGTGTAGTTTTCATGAAGTATGTGGCTTAGAAGGACAAACATGATGAGCATTTATTAATAAAATCTGATATTCATGAAAGTACTACTCACGATGTTGTTATAAATTAATACAGTGAAATTTCATTATAACAACTTGGTCCGGACCAACGAAATATGTATGTAATAACAGACATGTGCTATATACAGTACAAACAATAGAGAATAAATATCATTATGGATTTTGAAAAGTGTTGTTATATAAGGAAATTTGTTACAACAGAATGCGCTATAGAGGGATTTCACTGTATATCAAACTGTAGGAAGTAATACGTCGTCCACTATTTCATGTGGAGCAAAGAATGGCAATACTGTGACCTGCAATGCAAGTTGTAAGAGATGATTAAGGAGGTTTAGTTGTGCTATCCAATAGAAAATTAAAGTGGCTCAAAACAATGCTGAAATCGGATGTGTTTAGCCAAAAGGTGCTAATATTAGAACTAAGCATCAAACCATGGAAACGATCAGCGTACATTCGTTGTATTTGTGAGACAGCATCTATAGGTCTGCCTGAGAAATCAATAGCCATAGTTTCCCAAGTTTACAGTCATATACTAGGAAACATTTATTAGTCTATTGATATTTCATCTTTTACATGTTTACTTTCTTCTGGGCCTTTCTTGAAATCCAAATTTGTCCCCCTTTTGGGGGAGGGGTGTTTGGGTGTATGTTTTCCTGAGGAATCATTAATCATATCATTTCCTTTTCTTTTTGTTGATAAATCATCAATTCCCCCCCTCCCCAACGAGTTGTGGGCATTATTGATATTATTCATATACAAGTGCTGTGCTATGAGCGTAGTGTTGATTACTACCTATTTCAGTTATCAAAACGAATACAGAATAATATATATACTAGTCAAAAAAAGTTGTTTTTTCTTCATTTTTTTTCATTAAGAGTCAGGGTAGAAAATGTGGCCGTTATTGGCTGGTCAGCTACCTCACTTCAATCCTACTGGTGTAACACTTTCACTGGCACACCTTTTTCAGCCGTCTTTCTCACTTTGTAAATATTTCCAGGAGTTCCCATTTAGCTTGTACTATACATTCAAACAGGACACACACATTGTCGACACAATAATGGATACAAAGACACAATATATACAAGACATGATGGATATAAAGACACAATGGATAAAAAGCCAGGGGCGGGTCATGCAAAAGATGGACTTAAAATAATCAATGAAAACAAACATATATGAAGCACACTAAAAAGTTGTATCCACTAAAAGCTCCTCTATCCCTGATGGTGCAAGGCATAAAAAGGTATAAAGCGAAAAGAAAAAAAAGATTTTCTAATTGGTTTTAACAAGTATGAAATCTTGGTTTCTTGTGACTTTTCATTCAAAAATAAAAAACATGATAAATATATCATCTGCTAGCCATCGAGGGAATAAGTGAGATGACAATAGAGGGAATAAGTAAGATGACAATCGAGGGAATAAGTGAGATGACAATCGAGGGAATAAGTAAGATGACAATCAAGGGAATAAGTAAGATGACAATCGAGGGAATAAGTAAGATGACAATCGTGGGAATAAGTGAGATGACAATCGTGGGAATAAGTAAGATGACAATCGAGGGAATAAGTAAGATGACAATCGAGGGAATAAGTAAGATGACAATCGAGGGAATAAGTGAGATGACAATCAAGGGAATAAGTAAGATGACAATCGAGGGAATAAGTAAGATGACAATCGAGGGAATAAGTAAGATGACAATCGAGGGAATAAGTAAGATGACAATCGAGGGAATAAGTAAGATGACAATCGAGGGAATAAGTAAGATGACAATCGAGGGAATAAGTAAGATGACAATCGTGGGAATAAGTGAGATGACAATCGTGGGAATAAGTAAGATGACAATCGAGGGAATAAGTAAGATGACAATCGAGGGAATAAGTAAGATGACAATCGAGGGAATAAGTGAGATGACAATCAAGGGAATAAGTAAGATGACAATCGAGGGAATAAGTAAGATGACAATCGAGGGAATAAGTAAGATGACAATCGAGGGAATAAGTAAGATGACAATCGAGGGAATAAGTAAGATGACAATCGAGGGAATAAGTAAGATGACAATCGAGGGAATAAGTAAGATGACAATCGAGGGAATAAGTAAGATGACAATCAAGGGAATAAGTAAGATGACAATCAAGGGAATAAGTAAGATGACAATCGAGGGAATAAGTGAGATGAGAGGATGAATTTGGTTGCTGTCTCAGTTTATCATTGCATGCACAAAAAATGTTTTCATGGATTATGTACCAGATTCTCTATGACAGTGTCACTTGGAATCTGTGTTTTTTTGTGCATGACTCAATCATTTAGATATTTCTCAGATCACATTGCAGCACCTGTAACAATGTGCCATGGTGAGATCTTTCTGTCTTAGTGCTCTGTCAGCTGTCAGTCTCGTCACACCTTGAAGGTCTCAAGACCTCTTTGGACTAGATGACTTTCTAGGGTAGACATTGGTCTTGTTTGGATGCTTGTGGTCCTAGCTAGCCCATGTTCTACCACTGGTGGCGACCCATTGCCGTGATATGGAGCCTAGCCCTGACGAGGCCTGCACATTTCAGTAAAATTAAATATTGGGTTATCTCCCTGGTACAGTGGTTAAATCATTTGTCTTTTCATGTTCAACCTTCTTTAGTGTTCGTTCTCAAACTCTCACTGGATCTCTCTTCTAGCAGGACACATTCTCAAACTCCCACTGGATCTCTCTTGTAGCAGAAGACATTCTCAAACTCCCACTGGATCTCTCTTGTAGCAGAAGACGTTCTCAAACTCCCACTGGATCTCTCTTGTAGTGGGACACATTCTCAAACTCCCACTGGATACTCCCACTGGATCTCTTGTAATGGGACACATTCTCAGACTCCCACTGGATCTCTCTTGTAATGGGACACATTCTCAAACTCCCACTGGATCTCTCTTGTAACGGGACACATTCTCAAACTCCCACTGGATCTCTCTTGTAACGGGACACATTCTCAAACTCCCACTGGATCTCTCTTGTAGCAGAACAAGAATGGAAATGCATTTGTGTTGTCATTTCATTTGTGCCAAAACATCTGTCTACTGCAGAACAGGTTCAATCAGTCGTGGGTCATGTCTTATGTACAAATTCATTTTTCCGATATCCTTAGGATTATCAAACCTGAGTATTATAAAATCAATACTCTGTACCTTTTGATCATTTTTTTTTAAAGTGTGATCAAATGCATTGATTTCTTTTTTTTTTCAGTTTTGATCTTGATTCTTGATTAGAAACTAGTTTCACAGCACGTGGGGCATTCCCATAAGCGCTCTACTCTCCGTTCGACAGTCATCTCAGTGTATGTCGACACAGAGTTCCGGTCAGGTATTGATTGTGCGATTTTCAGGGCCTTTCAAAAGATTTACTTTTCCTACCCTCCCCTCTAGATACTTCCATTCCTAATATTCTCTGTATGTGTACATTCTCAGCCTCATTGACATCATCTTCATCTTGAAATGAATTTATTACTGCCTTGATGAAGTCTGCTTTATCTCTTCTCAGCATTGTGCTGTCTATCGTCGCATTGCCTGTCAATACACAATGTCTCTTGTTACCTCTGACGCCATTATGACAAGGTGCAACAAATTTGTTGGTGGTTTTTATTGATACTGTAGTATAGGAAAGAGAAGAAAATAAACAAAGAGATTTTAACAACACAATATGAAGAAAGAATTATTAAGGGAAATAAAATATTTTGGACATATTAAAAGACATGTCACCTTGTTGAAGATCTTGCTTGAGGGTAAAGTCGAAGGGAGACGAGCAAGAGGTAGACAGAGATACACATGGGAGAGTAACATCACATGATGGACAGGTCAGTCTAGCAGAGTGCACAAAAAACAAGAAACAGGGTACGTTGGAGGTCTGTTGCAGCCAACCTTCGTTGCAGAGACGCCACTTGATGGTGTTTATGAGTATTCACGTTTCACATTGGTATCATAGTGATGGTATGATGCTCGTTTGTTTTTTGTATTATGTAGTTTTCATGTTCATGTTCACATGTTTCTTTTTGTAAATTGCAGACATCTGTCCTAAGATAGGGTATGCTATTTGCATCCATGTTGGATTTCTTTTCTGTTCCAATTTAATGGTGTTTCATTTGATGGTGTTTCTCCCAATTTGATGGTGTTTCTCCCTTGTTCTATGTCTTCTGCATTGCTTATACCTTATATTGAGATTTCCCTCTTAATTGTTCTGCGTAGATAAATATGTTTTCTATAATACACAATGACTATGTAGTCCCTAATTGGTTAACTCACGAGCGATACAGAAAAATACTTCTGCAGAAAACAATATTTTTGTTTATTTGTGTGTCATGTGACATATTCCTTCCAGAACGTTGTCTTCCCAATGAACTCTCTGAACCTCTCTCTGTCTTGGACGATGTGGCTTGCATTTTCTAGCGATGTATTCATGTTATCTTTAATGTCGTCAGTCCATCGTCTTCTTTGTCTGCCCTCCATTATTTGTCTTTCTAAACAGTTGTGTCTCTTTATATGACCAAACAGGCGTAGTTTTCTTTTTGTTATTGTGTTTAGTAACCAACACTCTGGAATATTCAATGTGTTTATAATGTCTGAGTTTCTGATTTTATCCTTTCATGATATTCGAAGTATCTTCCTGTAGCATTTCAGCTCGAAGACGTTGATCCTCTTTGCCGCTGTATTACTTAGAGTCCATGTTTC
The DNA here is from genome assembly GCA_034231615.1 of Meghimatium bilineatum. Classification (NCBI taxonomy): domain Eukaryota; kingdom Metazoa; phylum Mollusca; class Gastropoda; order Stylommatophora; family Philomycidae; genus Meghimatium; species Meghimatium bilineatum. Next base: position 2,503,073 of record CM067301.1, read on the forward strand.
ACAGCCGTATGTTGCAACCAGAAAAATAAAAGTTCGTAACATTAGCACTTTCGTTTCTATTATGTTGTTTTTCCAGTTTATTTGTAAGCCTTTATATCTCGTGAAATAGATTTATGACTGACGTGACTTGAAGGCTAGCCTATTCGTACTAGTGCAATGGCTTCACGCACATGATAGCATTATTCACTCTTAACTAAATTGTCATCATTATGTGATATCTCTGCATAGAAGGTTGGCTCCTCGAACCTCCAACACGCAGGGTCTCTTGTCTTGGTGGTGCACTCTGATAGACTACCACAATGTATCCTCTTTATCTCATGATGTTCCCTTTCCAATTAATAACGGGCAACTAAAAAGCAACACTGTGTTGTCCATCGTGAGTACGGAACAACGATGACAACACTATAACCTGCAATGTATGAAATAAGTGACGAATAAGGAGGTTTAGGTATGTGGGTTGGCTCATCCATACCTTAGAAGTTCATAGCTATCAAAATGCTGTGATAAAAGACGGATGTGTCGGTTAAAAATGAGTATATATTGTTTATTTGAGAGCCCCTGGAATTACTAGCTCAATGTGCAATTGGGGAAGGGGGTTGTCTGAGCTTTATTTCATACTCGGGAGACTTGCTTCACCTTTCAGCTTGGTGAAATGCCTATTGGAGGAGCCTTCTGCTCAGGGGTGGGAGGGGTACATGAGTATATATAGCAAAACAAACAATGCTAAGAGTACCGGGGGGTACAGAGACGTTGAAGCAAACACCTGCTCGCTTCGCTCGCCAAGACCAGGACTCATACTGGTTCAGACCTTGATACTCCTCCTCGCGGAGTACCCCGGGCAACAGAGCAATCTGGCTAAGCTATCAAGGATCGAACGATCTCCAGCTGAGGGGGAACCTACTGTGGACCTGGAAACTTCCAAGAGAGAATCGACTCTTCTTATCTGCAGTACGTCCCGGGATTAAAAGCAAGCTTCAGCAAACTTTCGTCAGTTTTTTCGTCATTTTTGCCAAGGCTCAAGTACTTTTCGGCAGTTCTCCGTCCGCACCCAGCGTCGTGATATAACTAAAAAGTCCTTCTTAGGACTAGGTTGAAGGCGACGTGAATAGGCATCCCGAGATGGCCTACGTGACTAGGCATCCCGAGATGGTCTAGTCGAATCCAGCACTCAACAAACAAACAAAGCTAAGAGTACCATGGACAACTAGAAAAACTAATGACAATGTGCTGAAGTAATTGGTGTGAGAGGGGGTATACTTAATATTATAAGAAAGAAACAAATTTATTTTTTGAACACGTCTGAGGCTTGGAGATCTGGAGAACATAGTTATTACAACTGGCAAGATAGAAGGCAAGGGTGATTGAGGACAACAGCCTGAGAAAATATTAGGCAGTCTGATATCGTGGAATGGCAAAAAAGTCAGCAACGGTCTTGATAAACGATACTTGAAATAGAGAGATTTGTGGAGATCCATGGTTGCTACGGCTGTCGGCACTGCACCTGATGATGATGTTCGTCCGTCGTAATCGACGATGACCAAAAACTCAATCATAATAATAATAACAATATGCATAAGTTATAAAAAAAAATATTTAATAGTGCGTTTTTAAATAACTAACAAGTCCAGTGTGAGCACAAAAAGTTCTACACAAATGGCATATGTAGAGGGTGTCTATGGGACGTTGGGGTGTTTTTTTCTTTTCTATGTGCCCGCTTCTGTCCTGCATTATCTTTTCTGGTCTCTTCCGCCACTACTGCTCCCGTTCTAAGGCTGTAACGCCATGCTGTTCTATCCCGAGCGAGGCTCTCCCAAGAACTTACGTCAATTTTAAGATATTTCAGTGATGACTTGAGCGTGTTTTGAAGCGCTTTTTCTGTCCACCATCGTCTCGAATTCCTGTCTTGAGTACTCCATAACAAATTTGTTTTGGCAGACGCGAGTCCTCCTCCATACGCACACGTTGACCTGCCCATCGTGCTTGCGCCTTCATAAGTAATGTGTAGATGCTTATTGAGGTTGATTTTTCCAAGACCTCGTAGTCTGGTACTGTGTCCCATCAATGGATGTTTAGTAATTTTACGTAGGCAAGTAAGATGGAAATGATTTAATTTTGTTGCATGTCTAGCATACACTGTCCACGTTTCACAAGCGTATAGTAGGGTCGGTATAACAGCCGCATGATAGGCCTATACTTGAAGTTTGGTGGTTGTTCTTATACCTCTTCTATCCCATACATTGTTGCGTAATCTACCAAATACAGCACTAGCTTTTGCCAGTCTATTGTTAATTTTCACATCGATGTTGACATCACGAGAGAGAATGCTTCCAATGTAAGTAAAATTGTCGACTGCGCCTAATAATGACTGTCGCCCCTTACATACTAACACATGATGATGATGGTTACACGGTTTATCACCATCAAGTGCCGTCTCCGCAACGAAGGTAAGCTGCACCAGACTTCCAACATCGCCTGTCTCTTGTCTTTGTGGTGCACTCTGCTAGACTGTAACTTGTCCATCTTGTGATGTTAATCTTCCACTTGTATCTCTGCCTACCTCTTGCTCGCTTCTCTTTGACTTTACCTTCAAAGTTCAAGTAAAAAGGTCTTAAATAAGGCATCGTGCCTTTTAATGTGTCAACAATATTTTATTTGCCTGATCTTTATTTCTCTTAGTAATGCTTTCTTCATATTAAGTGTTTTAGAACCTTTTGTTTGTTGTCTTCTCCTTCCACGATGTTCTCCCTATTCTTCTATATGCTGAAAGGCGTCAATTCTGTCTACACATTACACGGTTAACTCTTCTTAAAAGAAAGTTTAATAAAATGGACTGTGCAAACAATTTGATCATGGTGGACTTTTGAAGTTTAACTTTCACTGTGAAGAAAAGTTAGGCCTCCATTAACTAACTTAGCGACTATTACTTACGTGGGACTAATTAAATATATAGAATGACTCGTGCTAATTATATATATATTACATGATGTAAACGTTACATGATGTAGTCGTAAGTGACTTAGTAGTAACTTCACTTAGGCCTAGGGGCCTACCAAATAACCAACTTATTTATATTTTATTATTATTAAAAATTTTAATTTTAGAAATTTTATCTAGGCCTACTACTAACTACGACTACCCTAACTACTAGTCACTAGTTCGAATTAATGCCTACAGTAGTAGTAGTAGTAGTAATTATGCCTAATTAACTAACTACTTACTGTCTTAGTATCGTTTGAAACTTAGCTAGTCTGAGAAAATTAGACATCTCGTCTACATTTTCTGTATCAATCAATTAAATGAATTCATTGAATGGAAATTATTCATTTCTTTCGGATTGTGACAATCAAAAAATGGCAACGTGTAACTTAACTTACACAGTACACAGACTAGTAATCAAAGACTAATAAGTAAATAAGACTACTAGCTTAGACTTAATTAAGCAATGGAAGTGGAACAATTTAACATTATATTTAAGAAGTCAGACATAATAAAATTCAGCACTCAGTATCTGAGGTCTCACCCGAACCTTCTCCCCCCAAACCTCCTGAAACTTACAAACGTAGCAGTAGGTCTAGGACTAGTTATACTAATTAATAATTGATTAATATATTATAGGGGCCTATAGTATATAATTAAATATACTATTTATCTATAAACCCGTAACACATCAAAGTTGTAGGGGTACCACATTGGATGCTTCAGCACACAGAGTCCTCCAGCAATTCTATCTTCAGTGATGCGGATGAGCAAGGAAAAATCTAGTCCTGTCTATTCCTTGATGTTGTCTGTCCATGTCTTTATTTGCTCTCCTTTCCTTTTTCCCCTTCAGTGGTTCCCTACAGTATTGTTTTTGACAAGGCATCATGACGGCATAGGCCTACTTGTCCAAATCATGCTAGTTTTCGTTATATACTATATTAAATGATATTACTATTAGTAATAGTTAATCAAATGCCATGCAGACTGGCCTAGGCGATCATGTTTCTCCACGACTTTGTCTCTTGTCTTGTCAACAAGCTATGTTGGTGAGCTTCTACCGTGCCACGATACAAGCCCATCTAGTAATAGTACTATACTTTATTGGGTGAAAGTAAAGAATACTGGTAGTTCTCCGCTGTGCTAAAATAGCACGATGTTTACATTTTTAACTAGCTGACATCATAGATCTCCCTAACACATCAATTATCCGTAGGGTTGAGAAACTGTAACAATGTGAATAAAACCAGACACTTACCTTAGTCAGCATTCTCTGTGGTATACACTTTTTTAATTACAGAAACGAACTCCATGAATATTCCCGCTATTCTATATAATAATAATCTACCCTAATTCTAAATACTGAACACTTATTCTACTCTTTAACACTAACTCTAATGCAAGCGTTTTCAATTAATAATATATCATTCGACTTCACACGCTTTCTTCTCCATATATGAATTTATAACGAAAGTAAGATCACATGTTGGCAACACAGAGCCATAATTGTTTGATTCCGTCTGCTAATGTATACCACTGCGCATGTCCCTTAAATTATATCTTCCCGCTATTGTACATAATAATAATTTACTTTAATTCTAACAAGAGCTTAGAATTAACACTAGAAACTGATCCTAATCCCTAACCCCAGGCTGAATACTAACTCTAATGGAATCGTTTTAAATAAATATTAATTTTAAATACTTACTATATTCGAAACTAAATCATACAACAATACTAGCACTCTGCAAGGCAATCACAACTCAAAGGTTAGAAAACACCTCGAAGCTAGAGCAAAGGTCACAGCGGAGACCTATACTTTACTTCAGCCCTTTATTGTACTATTCATTATAGATTGACATATACATAGGCCCATATAGTCTTTAATGATCAATGTCAAACTCAGCAGAAATTTTTTCGACTTTTTGCAATAAATGATTCATGTCTTCCTGTTTAAACTTACAGTTGTTGTTCTAAGAGGCACTAGGCCTACTGGCCACTTATTATCCTCCTATCGTTTCATTTGCTAATCCTTCTTTCTTTTCCCAGGTACATTTCCTTCAAGATGGTCTTGCGCTGATTTTAAACAGGTCCATCTGTTTTTTCATTATTCTAGTTAGTTCTTCATATAACTAATGTAACTTCTTAACTGCCTAATGTAACTCCTTCTTTCCTTCACTTCAAATACATCTGTATCCATAGACCTAATTTTTCAATAAACTTCACTGTAATCTTCATAAACTAGATTGTATTCTTCAATAAACTTGACTGTATTCTGCAATAAACTTGGCAGTATTATTCAATAAACTTGTCTGTATTTATCAATATACTAGACTATATGTTTCAATCAATTTTACTGTATTCTTCACTAAACTTGACTATTCTTCAATAAACTTGACTCTTCTGTAGCTCATAAATGAGTTCATAGAATTATGTTTTTCTAGGGGCTAGTATGTTTGTTTCAGCATCCTATTCAGAACATTCTTTAAATATATGTTCTGCAGTTGGTGGTGCCAGTCCACATGAACATGTGGCTGTGTTGCCAATCTTGAATTTTGTGTACATATGACTGCAGAGTCAGTTTGTTTCAATCTCCAGGAATTACGAGCAGTAGAGCTCATGTATACCTTTGTGCAATGAGGGGATTTCCCCTTATCTTTTTTTAAAAATTCCAGCAATCTCAACGGTGTGTAATGTATTAACCTTTAGCACATCGCTTTTACAATTACGTAATTTCTCTACTGCCGCCGACCGCAGCAGAATCGGTTTTTGAAAATATTACACAATCGTTGTTCACAATCGTTGTTACAGATATTTAAATAATATTTGCACATATAAATAAAGAATTAAATTCTGCATATATTGGTGTAAGTTTTGTTTGTGTGTCTGTGATATGGGACGTGTGATAAAGACAGATTTAGACCTATCTAGAGTTAGGCCTATTGTATTTTTGATAGATCGAAAGCTGTTGAATATTATAAATTTTACATAGTGAAAACCTTGTTGAACCTCATGGTCTATTTTAATTAAACTATTTGAAGTACTTACCTCTCAAGATTTCCAGTTTACATTCCAAATAAATAATTATTTCACTGAATATACGATGAAATAAAAGTATATAAATCCCGATTCAATGTCATGTCGCTTCGCCTCTATGCGGATGGCTAGAGATTGTGTGGATTTCCAAATCATAATCACACAACATCTCCTGTCAACATTTTAATACCAGAAACAGGAAGTCAATTGCTATAGCTTAGTACCAGTTGCCATAACATTTTCTAAAAAAATTTACAAATCTGGCTTTTTAAAAAATAAGGTTCCACGCTCTGGGTGGCGGATTTCGTTGTCGGAAATCACGAAATTACACAATTTCGACTAAATGTATCGCCCAAATTGTAAACACAGCGTGCTAAAGGTTAAGAAGAAACCTGCAACTCAGAGTGGATAAATTCTAGGGTAGGGGTTCTTAACATTTACTGAGCCAGCCACTTGTAATTGTGGTGTTCGTGAGCACTTTTTAACTCACGTGGCGCAAACACATGACCTTACAAGAGCATGTAGGTGCTTGCAAGCACCAGCTTGAGAATGCTTGTCCAGGGATTTTGTGGTTTTAAATAACGATCCAGGCTATAGTTCAGTAAAAATTCTCCATTGTTGCCAATATAACTGTGTTAGTGCTGTGTTGCAGACATTTTCATGAGGTTGAAAGAAACTAAATACTAGCTCTGAATGCACTTATATTGATTGTAATAATTGTGTGTTCTTTCTGTATAAAGAGACCTGTTTTCTGATTATAGACTTGTTATAAACAGACTGTGATTAGAGACTTATCAAAGGTAATGGCTAAAAGTAAAGAAGATCATATGTGTCCTGTATGCATGGACATATTTATTGAACCTGTTACGATGCCATGTCAACACTCACTGTGTATGCCATGCTATAGACAAACAGTAGAGAAATCAAATCTTTGTTGCCCGATATGTCGCCAGCGGATTTCCGTATGGGCACGGAGAGCCTCAAAAATGAACACTCTAGTTGATAAAATTAAATGGGATGCCATCAGGCATGCATTTCCAAAACAGGTTCAGAATCGGATGGAAGGCAAAGAAAACCTGGATGATTTGGATGACTTTGATGCACGTAAGATACATTTTTAAAAATCTATCCTTATTATTTCATCATTATCATCTAGTACCACCTATGCAATTTTGGTTCGCTGCAACTCACCTCCAACATCCTTTGTCTCTTGCTTTGGTGGTGCACTCTGACAGACTATCCTTTCCATCTCATGATTTTTGCATCCCGCTTGTATCTCTCCCTACCTCCTGCTCGTTTCCCCTCAACTCTACTTTCAAATAATATATTCGTGTTCAGTTTTTAACATGTCCAAAATATTTCATTTGATTGATTTTTTATTTCCATGGATCATTCTTTTTTTCATATACAGTATTGTCAGAACCTCTGTATGTTTTCACCTTTATTTTCCATAATCTTCCTATTCATATATATATCTTCTTGCTATTCATATATATATATCTTCTTGCTATTCATATATATATCTTCTTCCTATTCATATATATATATATATGAATAGGAAGAAGATCATGAATCTCCCACATCTCAAAAGCTATTTTCTAGATGTACATTCATTATCCATGTTTCTGAGCCATACATTAATGTAAAGTAGATATGGACTTTTATAATTCTTATTTTTAGTTTAGTTTTTATTTGTTTAGATAATAGGTTCCCAAAGAGGGCGATGCAGTTCCCTCTCCCCATTGGGCGATGAAGTCTTATAGGGGGTGATAGTGGGTTCAGAAGCAATGGGGGGGGGTGGATTGGTCTAGGGGTCTGTGGCTCCTTATAGAAGAAATTAATAATATAATTTGAAAATTAATTATTTTTGTTATTTTGTAATATATTTTATTCTGTTTTAATTATTACAATATGATTCTTACTAATGTAATGCAATCTCTGAATATGTATTCCAGATTTTCATATTCAAACCGTTGTATGAAACTGTACATATTGTTATTTGATCATAAACTTTATCATCTTTATATTTCATAAAAATCAATATAGCATAGCTTCAAAATACAGTACATATTGGTCACTATGTTTTCAATAATTTATCAACATAGGTAGTAATGTATCTATCATTAGTTGCTATTTACGTTGAAAATATATAAAGCGACTTGAATGCAGAAAACTGTTATAATTGGGCAGACTTTACAGCATTTATGTCTTGAAAATTGGGTTGTGGCCTGAAAAAGTTTTGGAACATAAATATTTCTAGTGAGCAGATAAATAGGGACCAAACAAACATGTTTTTACGACTGTCCCTTCTCAACTAAACAACCAAGCAAAATAAGTGGTTCTCCTGTGGGTTCCAGGCCACTCGCAAATCAGGTATGAGGACAGGTAGTTTATACAATATCCTTCTAGATTGTCCTTCTACAAGCTATACAGCTGACAAAAGCTGGAAGTAACATGCCAACAACAACAAATAGAAGATTCCATTACATTTCCAGAAATGAAGTCCATCATCAAATTATCCATTGACTTGGAGTGGACTCAACTCAATCATGCAGCCAAAAAGATGATGTTATCTAGAGACTTGAAAGAGATGAACAAACAAAATTGTTTAGATTGTGAACAGTCCACAACAGACTCAACAACACAAGCTTGGGAAGTTTTAACTTGGTGACAACAATGACTGGGATAATGTAAAACTGTTATTGTTTAACTACTAATTCCCAAATAATAAAATTAAAGTAAAAAAGAAATAACAAATGAACAAATACTTTTTCCACTTTTTCCTATGTTTTCTGTTTTTTTTTTTTAACATTAATTTTATTATTTGTTAGTTATTAGTTTTTAAAAAGTAACAAATATTACATTATCCTTTCTAACTTATCCGATATAAGTTATCGCTTCTTGATTTTGCTACTGCAGAACTCTCCACCTTATCGGATATCCTCTGACAGTTCTCCACCTTATCGGATATCCTCTGACAGTTCTCCACCTTATCGGATATCCTCTGACAGTTCTCCGCCTAATCGGATATCCTCTGACAGTTTGGTTAATTTATATTAGCGTTGGTGGCTCCGATATGTGCCCATGTGTACAATCTGCTGGAAACACAACATATTTGATGGAGTTGTTCGGTGTATGCACCATATGAAAAACTATGACATAGCTGTGATAGACAAGCTCCACTGCCCTGTCTCGCAGCTGGTGACCACAGTACAGTTCATTGATGAAATTCATATAAGCATCTGACTTGGACTGGAGAATGATGAAGAACACAAAAACAGACTGTCCAAACTTTGCTGTTCACAGAATGATCGTCTGACCTACAGGAGCATCTCCAGCAAACCATGTTGTGGGGAAAGTACAACAATCTAAAACAAACTGTTCTCTATACTAATCAATGTCAGACTCTATGCACAGTCATTGATCGCAAAAGAAGAAGCACTTTGTTTTTCTTATGCTATTCATATATAACATATACTTTTCTTATTTCTTTTGCTATCTTTTCTATGTCTTGTCATAGCCTTTCACTGACTTGAGAAATTTAACAATACAGGGAACAGAAATATCTAAAAATAATCTTATAAAAGAGAGTAGGAACATGGTCATTAAGTTTTGCTAATAACTTGAAACACACATAATAAAACACAAATCACTGTTTCGATGAAAGGGCTTTTATCAAGAGTACATTTACAGAAAATGTGTGTTTTTGTGTGTGTTTCCAGTGATTAGCAAAACTTTATTACCCTGTTCCAAGTTTCGTCTGTTGGATTTAAGTTTTGCTGCAGTGATCTTAATCTTAAAGGAAGTGAACAGCTTTATTTTGAAAACCCTCCATTAGCAAGTTATATGTAGGGTCCTGACATTAGCAAGTTATATGTAGGGTCCTGACATTAGCAAGTTATATGTAGGGTCCTGACATTAGCAAGTTATATGTTGGGTCCTGACATTAGCAAGTTATATGTAGGGTCCTGACATTAGCAAGTTATATGTAGGGTCCTGACATTAGCAAGTTATATGTAGGGTCCTGACATTAGCAAGTTATATGTAGGGTTCTTACATTAGCAAGTTATATGTAGGTTCCTGACATTAGCAAGTTATATGTAGGGTTCTCACATTAGCAAGTTATATGTAGGGTTCTGACATTAGCAAGTTATATGTAGGGTCCTGACATTAGCAAGTTATATGTAGGGTCCTGACATTAGCAAGTTATATGTAGGGTCCTGACATTAGCAAGTTATATGTAGGATCCTGACATTAGCAAGTTATATGTAGGGTCCTGACATTAGCAAGTTATATGTAGGGTCCTGACATTAGCAAGTTATATGTAGGGTCCTGACATTAGCAAGTTATATGTAGGGTCCTGACATTAGCAAGTTAAATGTAGGGTCCTGACATTAGCAAGTTATATGTAGGGTCCTGACATTAGCAAGTTATATGTAGGGTCCTGACATTAGCAAGTTATATGTAGGATCCTGACATATGAAGTATGAGGCAGGAGACCACAGACAACAGAAGAAGAAACACAAGTAGAAGAGTATACACTTAGTTTTCATCAAATGACATGTATAGTTAATTGTTTTGTTTTTCGCTGTAATTAATTGTTTATATATTGTTTCCTCTCTCTCAGAGCTCAGATTGTTGACAGATCTTTCACAACCTGGGGAAATACGACAAGAATATGAGGCAGAGTTAGAAAAGGTACCAATTTTAGATCGTCATAAATTTTAATTGTTAGCTGATTTCATGCTACTGCCATGCTGAAATTGAATGTACTGTGCCAAAAAATGCAAATAACACAGTTCAGCTGTAAAACTAACAGCACAGAGTACTTCAAGCTATCCAGTTTAAATCGCACAACTATTCATGCTGATTATTTGAAAACAAACGCAGAAGTGCTGCATCATGTCATCATCTTCATCAGCACCATCTTCATCCACATCATCAGCACCATCATCATCGACATCAAGAGCTATGCCAGTTGGCGTTGGCCTCATTGTTACCCACAGTTCACTATTGACAGTGCTAGTTATCAACTCCACTGCTGACCCTCCTTCATACCATTTCATTGGGCTATCCAGATTCTTGTCTATAAGTCTTGTCCTATCTCTTCATAGGAATGTTACGTCTTGTCCTGATATTGTCTATACTACCTGTCCTCATAATGTGCCAAATGGTCAATGATTATCTTGTGTTGATGTTTTTGATAAATTTTCTATGTGTATTGATCTATCTTCTTCATCTGTGTTCATTCTCAAAACATCTGTAGATTAGCAGGATGTGGTCTGGAGAATGTAATTCATTGTGTCATAGTTTGCAGATTAACTGCAATATCTGCCCCTTTTGGCCTGAAACATCTGACTTCATCATAGCTTCTGGATCACTTTGATATGGGATGGGACAACCAACTCTAACCAAAAATCTCCTTAGTCACCTATTACTTCATGCATAGAAAATAAACAGTGTTTCTATCTTTCTCCTCCTTTCTGGTCCCTGCAACACATGGGCATATTGGTCCATATTTTAGTCTAAATGTCTCACCAGCGGCCCATCAGACCATTTGCCGTTCAGCAGTAAACCCCTAGTAATTTCATATGCATATATAGTATGGCTTTCCTTTTGCAGAAGCTCCTGCAGCACTTCATCTATACAGTTATGTTTTTATCCTTTCTGAGGCCGCTGAAGAGGGATTTGTTGGGCCATTGGTGCAAATAAAATGGCAACATAATGCATTTCCATTCTATTGACTACATCCTGCTGGAAGTCTAGTAGAACTATTGTCTTTCTACAAGCAATCCAGTGGGAGTTTGAGAATGAACATTGAAGAAGAAGAACCCCCTCTGTGTAAGAGGCTTCTTCTCAAATCATTGCATGTCTCTGACACTTCCCCATTGCACATCTCTAGAGTTGACACTTCCCCATTGCACATCTCTAGAGTTGACACTTCCCCATTGCGCATCTCTAGAGTTGACACGTCCCCATTGCACATCTCTAGAGTTGACACGTCCCCATTGCACATATCTGAAAGTTGACACTTCCCCATTGCACATATCTGAAAGTTGACACTTCCCTATTGCACATCTCTGAAAGTTGAACTTCCCCTTTGCATATCTCTGAAAGTTGACACTTCCCTATTGCACATCTCTGAAAGTTGAACTTCCCCTTTGCATATCTCTGAAAGTTGACACTTCTCTAGAGTTGACACTTCCCCATTGCACATCTCTGAAAGTTGACACTTCCCCATTGCACATCTCTGAAAGTTGACACTTCCCCCTTGCACCTCTCTAGAGTTGATACTTCCCCAGTGCACATCTCTGAAAGTTGACACTTTCCTATTGCACATCTCTGAAAGTTGACACTTTCCCATTGCACATCTCTGAAAGTTGACACTTTCCCATTGCACATCTCTGATAGTTGAAACTTTTTAGTTATGATATAAAACTCTGGAGACATTTCCCCATTGGACAGAAGGAAGCAAGAGATCTCAATTTCTGGAAATTTCTGAGGATCAAAAAAAAAATATATTAATTGTCTCTGTTAGCATCATCCTCAAAGACTTGAGAAGGCAGCTGACGATATGCTCTGTCTGCAGCTTATAATACATAATTTTTATACACATACATATAAAAGTATTGAGTGTATTGAAAGACAGCAAGTAAAATGGTTCAGTCCACCTTATGAAAATGAACCTAAATCAAATACCAATTTAGTTGCATTGAGAATGAAATATTTTGTTGTGGTGAAACAGAATTAGCTGCTTTCAGAATGAAATATTTTGTTGTATTGAAGTTGATAGACGCCGCTACATTTTAACAAATATACTTCATTTACAGACTAATTTGTGGACCGATTTTAGAGACAAATTAAAATGTGTACTGAATAGAGTGTTTTACCAACTGATCAGATTAGTGAACCATGTCGCGGCCGATTCAGACTCCTTGTTATATTCTCTATCAGCTTCAGCGACAGCGGGACGAGGAAGCTAGGTTGGAAGAGGAGGCTAGTGCAGCGTTGATTAAATCTTTGCAGCAGCAGGAAGAAGAAGAGATGAAGACATTGGATAGACAGAAAGAAGAACAGGACAGAATGGATAGAGAGATTGCAGAACAACTTCATAAGGTTTGTAATATGATTTCCTGTACACAATCTAATCTTCCTTGTTTCACAGATTATCCCTACCACTATTTCTTAGATTATTCCTACCGATTCTCATATCATCCCTACCACTGTTTCTCATATCATCCCTATCACTGTTTGTCATATCATCCCTACCACTGTTTCTCATATCATCCCTACCACTGTTTCTCATATCATCCCTACCACTGTTTCTCATATCATCCCTACCACTGTTTCTCATATCATCCCTACCGCTGTTTCTCATATCAATCAGACAGAACAGCATGTTTTGTTATATGTAAGTGAACTGAAAAACATGTTTTGTTATATGTAAACTGACTGATTAATATTTTTGTTCTTGTTATTTTCCATAGAGTTTCAAATCAGACAAAAATGGGATAAAGGTGTCCGAATCAGAGACTTCCAACACAATCAGTAGTGTGTCCAGTCCCAACAGCCACGTAAGGAGGAAACGGCCAGCCACTGGTAAAATCAAGAAGGGTAAATCAAAACAGCCTTGGTCAAGTCTGACTATGAGAACATTCTTCAGCCCTGTTCCTCGTGAAGCAGGCACATCATCATCAAACTCAGATTTCAGATGCAACAACAATGAATCAAGAGGTAAAGACTTGGATAGATGTAGTCCTTTATATGCATTTATTCAGAATAAAGACTCTCATGAATATTCTCACAATCCTTCTACATCAAAACCTGGAAGCCATAGCATCGCAGAGTGGGAAACAAATTGCAATAGTGACTCATTAGCCCAGACATCTGATCGGACTGCTGCCATTTCTCTTCAAAGAACCACTGCCAAAAGTATTGGAAATAAACAGCAGCCAGACAGAAACCAGGAACCTCTTGTTTTATTTAATGAAGGTCCCAGCAACTTCAAGAGTTCTGACACTGTGCAAAGAGGCAGCACTCTTAATATTCCATGTTCACATAAAAGTTGTTGTCTCCCCACGGACACTTCTGCTCGTCATCATGTTTCTTGTACAAAATTTCAACCAATCATTCTTTGTGATAGGATAACAACTAAACATTCTTTCATTGATGCTTTAAAATCCTTCACTGATTCTTAACTAATCTTTCACTGATTCTCCAACAATCTTTCTCTGATTTTCCAATAGTCTTTCACTGATTCTTCAACATTCTTTCACAGATTAAGAATTCACGACCTATCATGACAGATTCTGTCAACTCAGAGACATGTCACACACGACCTATCATGACAGATTCTGTCAACTCAGAGACATGTCACACATGACCTATCATGACAGATTCTGTCAACTCAGAGACATGTCACACACGACCTATCATGACAGATTCTGTCAACTCAGAGACATGTCACACACGACCTATCATGACAGATTCTGTCAACTCAGAGACATGTCACACACGACCTATCATGACAGATTCTGTCAACTCAGAGACATGTCACACACGACCTATCATGACAGATTCTGTCAACTCAGAGACATGTCACACACGACCTATCATGACAGATTCTGTCAACTCAGAGACATGTCACACACGACCTATCGTGACAGATTCTGTCAACTCAGAGACATGTCACACACGACCTATCATGACAGATTCTGTCAACTCAGAGACATGTCACACACGACCTATCATGACAGATTCTGTCAACTCAGAGACATGTCACACACGACCTATCATGACAGATTCTGTCAACTCAGAGACCAGTGTATCCACATCCAGAAGCTACTTCTTGATTATGTGACAACATCACTAAACTTGTGGGGGCATTCCCATAAATGCTGAGGTCACAGTTCATCAACCATCTAAAGGTGTAAAAGCTCAGTGTCCCAGTTTTTGGTTGTGTCTTCTTTGGATATTTCCAGACCATATAAACTTTCTCCCCTCTCTCCTAGTCACTCTTATTTTATCATTCTCTGAACATGAACATTGCAATTTTCAACATCCTCTTCGTTGTTTTGTAGTGCACACATAACTTCATTAAGTAATCCAACTCTCTCTTTTTATCACTGTGCCGTCCACTATAGCGTTGCCCGCCAATGCATCAGCAAATATAATTCCCTCTGACTTTGCTTGACCTGGACAGTAGATCCATGAGATTCATGGTGCATCACCATGAACATACTCAGTGTAGATACTTCTTCTTCTTCAGCTTTCATTCTCAAACTCCCGCTGGATCTCCCTTGAAGCAGGACCATCGTCCTACCAGATTTTCAGAAGGATGTAGTCCAGAGAATGGAAATGCGCTGTGTCGCCGTTTTATTTGTTCCAATGGTCCGATGCATCTGTCTTCAGCATAGTTTAGATACAGATGGTGATGTGCAACAGTTATGTCATATTATGCAGGGAAGACAATAAGTAAATCACAAACTAATGTGAACAAAAATAGGAATTCATTGAGTGGTTTTTGAAATGCTGGATTATGGGGTTATAACATCCAGTTGTGTGATCAATGATGAGTGACAGATGGTAGTTGCACTGGTAGTTGTTGTACACACATGTGCAGCACACATACGGAATCCCAACTGTCCTCCAAGAATGTGTAAGGAATGAATAGCATGCAGTAAGTGAGCACCCAAAGAAGGGTAGTACTACAGTGGATACTGTCCCACTGTGACATACCAGGAAATGAAGAGACAGATAAGCTAGCACAAGATGAAGCAACACAGGAGCAAAAAGACCAAGAAATCACCTACCAAGAAATCACCTACCAAGAAAAGAAGACCCTCATCAAAGCCATCAGGAAAGTCGACCACCCAAAAGACAATTACCACTATCTCCACAGAGCAGAGCAGGTTATTATCTTCCGCCTCAGAACAGGACACAACAGATTAAACTACCACTTAAATAGGCTAAGATTGGTCCCATAACCACTGTGCCCTTGTGGGCAGGCAGCACAGACCACTGAACATATCCTGCAAGACTGCAATACACTAAACCAGTTAAGGGAAGAACACTGGCCCACAGAGATGGATATTCACAGAAAGATGTATGAGAGCACTGAGGAGCTTTCAAATACAGCAGCATTTATTAAGAAAACAGGACTTGCTGTGTAGACATGTCAAACTGCGAAGGAGAAGAAGAAGAATAACAAGCAGTTGTGGTGTTTTTACCATTCACAAGTAGATAGTCCCTGCTTATCGCATAAAGTGGTGCATAACTGGGTAAATTCAAATTTCACAAGGGTGCGCATTAATTGTTGATGAAGTGTGTCCTGGTCCTGTCAAAATTGCAACATAAGCAACTGCGCAACGGGTGGAGAAATGATTTGAGCTGACAGGTAAATAACAGTAGACAGTGTAGTAACAATAAGGTGTTTGAATGGTTCAGACTACAGGATAATGCATGATTAATTGAAATTCCCGTAAGTCTGCTTATAATGGGTACTCAGAGAATTGACTAACAAAAGATTGATTTGCTGAAAGTATTGCTGCACTGATACATAGACGGGATAAATGCATCAATACTGGTGCAGTTTTAAATACTCCATCGCCAGACATGGACGATACTGTGTGCTTCGAAGAATGCTGACCAACCACTGGAATTGTCAGTCATAGTGGATACACTTATGTGGAGATAAAGTACCTATGGACATGTCTGGCATACAATGATGATGATCCGATATGTACTAATTGATGAGAAATTCTGTGGAGAAATAAAGAAACAATGTAGGTCTAAAAATTATATAGTTTTCATGCTCATATTAATTTTTTTCCCCAGTCCTTTCTGACGTGCTTATAAACTTTCTGACGTACTTATAAACTTTCCCTCATAATTTTGACGTTCTTATAAACTATCCCTCATAATTTTGATGTACTTATAAACTTTCCCTCATAATTTTGACGTACTTATAAACTTTCCCTCATAATTTTGACGTACTTATAGACTTCCCCTCATAATTTTGACGTACTTATAGACTTCCCCTCATAATTTTGACGTACTTACAGACTTCACCTCATAATTTTGACGTATTTATAGACTTCCCCTCATAATGTTGACGTACTTATAGACTTCCCCTCATAATTTATGCTAACAATTTGAAAGATTGATGATAGATTTAAACAGTTCTTCTGGTTCCATCATAAACAGTTTTAACTCTTAATTTCTCTCTAAGAAAAACTAAGTCCTTCTAGAACCATTTTTGGGAATATTATATGTAAGACACAGTGATGTTTGTATTTAGTCTATCATTTATTTGTTATATCATTTTGCCATTAATGTCAAAATCTTCAAAAACGGAAGTAATAATAATAACCCGTGTGGTCATACGGGTACCCATAACCCGTCAGAGTCGTATGGGTACCCATAACCCATCAGGTTCGTATGGGCACCCATAACCCGTCATGGTAACATGGGTACCACATTGAAGACATCAGCACAAAAATCTCTCTAAATTCCTGAGTCATTCAGAGGAGTACAGATCAGAACAAGGTATAATTCTACGCCTCAGAACAGGACACAACCGACTCCGCAGTCACATGTATACAAAGTTCAAGATTGGCAACACGGCCATGTGTACATGCAGCACAGAGTGCCAAACATATACTTCAAGAGTGTTCTGAACATGAAACGCTGAGGCAGACATATTGGCCAGAGGAAACAACACTGGAATCAAAGCTCTATGGGACACTGTATGAACTACAAAAGACAGTGAGTTTTATCCAGGAGACAGAATTACAGATATAGACATGTTTCAAATGAACGAAAGAAGAAGAAGAAGAGGAGTAGAAAAATCACGCTCAGAAATGGAATTGCATTTTATGAATCAACACAACAGTAGTTGGTGGGTTTTATGAAATATTGCATGAAGTTCAAGCCTGAATGACTATAGACCACAGGTCTCATAACCAACAGGTCTCAGGTTCAAATCATAGTTAGGAGTGAATCTGACCATTTATTATGTACATTAAAAAAGTCTCCCTGCTCTCCTCACTTGGGATATATTGTATACACTTCATGATTTCTGTTGGTCACAACTCTGATAAAACCAAATGTGACTTTCATAATGCTCCTCCTCATCATGAGGTACATTTTTATTACCACTTCACTGTTTTTATTTGACTATTATTAGGTTTCGGTTAAATCAGTTGTCAGAATTTAGCATAATGAATTCTATCGAAGACGGATGTGTTTGGCCATTGGCGCAAATAAAACGGCAACACAACGCATTTCCATTATCTGGACTATATTCAACTGGAAATCTTGTAGGAGCATTGTCCTGTTACAAGAGAAATCCAGCGGAAGTTTGAGAATGAACGCTGAAGAAGAAGAAGCATAATGAATAAATAACAATATTATACCAACATTGTGCTATCATTGTCAAACATGGATACTTTCCAAACCACATGAAAGTAAGATTACAGTATGTGAGATGAGGTATTTGATAAAGATTGTCAGGGTCACAAGAATGGATAGAATGCTAAATTATGACATCGGAGACAAAGGAACTGCATCAGTCAATGACTACAAGAGACAACAAATCGTTGGAACTACACTGGTAAATGACTACAACAAGGGACAACACATCGTAGGAACTACACTGGTAAATGACTACAACAAGAGACAACAAATCGTTGGAACTACACCGGTAAATGACTACAACATGGGACAACACATCGTAGGAACTACACTGGTAAATGACTACAACAAGAGACAACACATTGTTGGAACTACACCGGTAAATGACTACAACAAGAGACAACACATCGTAGGAACTACACCGGTAAATGACTACAACAAGAGACAACACATTGTTGGAACTACACTGGTAAATGACTACAACAAGGGACAACAAATCGTTGGAACTACACTGGTAAATGACTACAACATGGGACAACAAATCGTTGGAACTACACTGGTAAATGACTACAACATGGGACAACAAATCGTTGGAACTACACTGGTAAATGACTACAACAAGAGACAACACATCGTAGGAACTACACCGGTAAATGACTACAACAAGAGACAACACATTGTTGGAACTACACCGGTAAATGACTACAACAAGAGACAACACATTGTTGGAACTACACCAGTAAATGACTACAACAAGGGACAACAAATCGTTGGAACTACACTGGTAAATGACTACAACATGGGACAACAAATCGTTGGAACTACACTGGTAAATGACTACAACATGGGACAACAAATCGTTGGAACTACACTGGTAAATGACTGCATCAAGAGACAACAAATAAAATGGTTTAGACATTTAATGAGAATAGAGCTTGATTGCCTCCCATCATGAGTGTATGACAGCAGAATATCTGGTATGAGGGAAAGTGGAAAATAATATGTTCATGGATCGACATCAGAGACATTCTACAACGCCATGGTATTACAACAGCAACACATTTGACAATAAAACATAGACTTTGACTCCCCACTATGCTTCATGGCACAAGTGGCTGAGACAAGACCAAATTAGTTATCAGGTGGAGAGTCATTTCACTAAATATCTTTTTCATATTATCCCTTGACAAACAAATATTTGATAAATAATGTAATTGTATGATATCATTGAAAAAGAGAATTAGTTTATGAATATGAATTTATCAGTACATCATATTTATGTATCGGTATCGGTGATATTTATGTATCAGTATCGGTGATATTTGGTTATTTTACAAGGCCAGAGGTTAGAGTTGATAAAATGAAAATGTTATTTTTTTGGCATACATTTTGTCACTCATCAGAATGTATCCAATAATAGATGCTGATAACCATTATTTAAGAATGTTTATACAAGAGTTTCAAATTGTCTTTACTAAACATTTTCTTTGATGAATTTATGTTCATAAATGTTGAAGTTATTTATGTACATTTTTCTGTGGGACATCAGAAAACAAATATGAAAAACAAATATGAAAAACAAATATGAAAAACAAATATGAAAAACAAATATGAAAAAAATTGATATCAAGTTACAACAACACTTCCATGCTAACACATGTTTCACTGTGGACAACAAGCAAGTGCAAGTATTCTACAAAGTTTTGGCTTAACATCAAAACTAGTTTTAGTGAACCTAGAAATATAATTGATAAATGAGCATTCCATGATAATCAACATTGATAACTAACCTAATCTTCTTCTTCTTTCGTTCACTTGAAACATGTCTATATCTGTAATTCTGTCTCCTTAATAAAACTCACTGTCTTTTGTAGTTCATACAGTGTCCCATAGAGTTTTGATTCCAGTGTTGTTTCCTCTGGCCAATATGTCTGCCTCAGCGTTTCATGCTCAGAACACTCTTGAAGTATATGTTTGGCACTCTGTGCTGCCTGTCCACATGTACACATGGCTGTGTTGCCAATCTTGAACTTTGTATACATGTGACTGCGGAGTCGGTTGTGTCCTGTTCTGAGACGTAGAATTATAACTTGTTCTGGTCTGTTCATAATATGATTGTCATCTTGTGTTGGTGTTTGTGGCTTTCTTATTGACTTGATCATCCGTTTTTTCTGATGGTAGGTGATTGGTATATCTGGTTGGTCTTCGGCAGCACCTTCCTTAGCCAGTTGGTCTGCTTTTTCATTTCCTGGTATTCCACAGTGAGAGGGTATCCACTGCATGGTTACCCTATACTGGTAAGACAATTCGCTAAGTAGTTTTTTCAAGTCTGTTAGTTTTTCAGACTGGAGAGCTTGAAGCACTGACCTTGCATCTGTCAGGAATACCACAGGCTGTAGGTCAGAGTTGGAGTTCAGCAGTTTTTTAGCTGCCACACTAATTGCCTGGATTTCTGCATCATAATTATTGCAGAATTTTCCTGTTGGTGTTCTGATTGTATCTCTAGGCTTGTGTGGATATTCTATATATATAACCTAATCTGATATAGGACAGTTCTTCAACTAGTCAGTCAGTTCCTCTTTTGCTAAGTTTGGCACATAGGACGGATGTCATAGTTCTATGCCTGTCCGTCAGTTGCTAGGGGCTGCAGTCTTCAACTAGTATTGAATATTTTAAACACCATGGATTTTTCCAGCCAAAATACCTATGGCTTTCTTTGCCTTGAACTTCAAACTAGTTTGAGTGAATTGGGATTGCTAAACTAACTCACTTACCCCTGTGCCACAGTGACAGAATTAAAACCTGAAATTATTTCTGTGAAATGTTTGTGTAATTTTCTCTTTTCACTACTGCTTGCAATGTTTTACAGCTGGATCTCTGAATATGCCATTATTTTATGTGGGTAAATATGTCAGAATTTACTATTATTTTATGTGGGTAAATATAGTTGCTAGAATGTGTCATTATTTTGTGTGGGTAAATATGGTTGCTGGAATGTGCCATTATTTTATGTGGGTAAATTTTCTTTTGCGTACGTTCTCAAACTCCCACCGGATCTCTGCAAGGCAATGATCCTACTAAATTTTCAACAAGATATAGTCCAGAGATCGCCTGTGTGTTGCCGAGGCCCAAAAGGGAAGCAAAGAATAGCAACACTGTTTACCTTCCACGCATGTCGTAAAAGGAGACTAAGTAGTTATGGGATGGAGTTGGCTGCCCCATCCAATATAGGGTCAGTGACCCCAAGTCATGCTGAAGTTGGATGTGTCAGGCCGAAAGGCGCAGATATCGCAGCAATGCTGTAAACCATGGCACAATGCATTCCGTTCTCCGGACTACATCCTGCTAATCTGTAGGAATTTGAGAACGAATGCAAAAGAAGAAGAAGTCCAGAGAACAAAAATGCATTGTGTTTCTGTTTTTTGTGTGCCAATGGCATGACACATCTGATTTCAGCATTATGTCAATAGATGGATAATATAATTAGAAAGTATTGAAGAATAAGGGACAAATTCTGAATGTAGGAGATGAGATTATAACCATGCCCCCCCCCCTTCAACACTTGAGTCAGTGCATTTTCCAAATTTAACCAATCTGTAATTCATATTTCACACATTTAATTTTGTAAATAGTTTTTTCATATGTCATTTAATAGTTTTTTTTCCATATGTCATTTAATAGTTTTTTCATATGTCATTTAATAGTTTTTTCATGTCATTTAATAGTTTTCTCATGTGTCATTTAATAGTTTTTTCATATATCATTTAACTGCCAACTTTTAAAACAGTCTGGCATGGTCTAAATATGATTTTTCACTTTGTTTTCACTGTACACAGATTTCAATAAACTAATTTGTATTTGTCTTAATTTTCTCACAAATTCATGTCATATTATGAGCAATAAAATTGGCTTGACAAACAGTTCTGAATGTTTCCTGATGGTTGACATATAGATTTTGTTTTCTGTCTGATGTACTTAGAAATGTGAATTTGCAAATTTAAATTTGACCAGGTATTCTAATAGATAATTCTTCTTCTGCATTTGTTCTCAAACTCCTGCAAATTAACATTATGTAGTCCAGAGAACAGAATGTGCATTGTTATGATTTACAGCTTGCTGTGACATCTGCCGCTTCTGGTCTGACACATTCGACTTCAGCATGGCATCTGGGTCACTTTGGCCATATATGGAATGGACAGCCAATATGGCTGTCCACCTTATAAACTCTACACCACAACCAACTTAGTCACCTCTTCTGACATGCATGAATGGTAAACAGTGTTGCTATTCTTTGCTTCCCTCTTTGGGCCAGCAGCACATATGATGATGGTGAAGTAATTTCTTTAGCTGTGAGCAGATACATTTTGGCGATACTATTACTAAAAATAGCTCGCCCTGGAAAGTACATTTTCACAAAATGGCAGCATCCATGAAATACAGTCTATGGACGTCGTCCATGAGCATTGATCATGAATAAATCAAAGTTTTCTACAGTGAGATTGTATGATCTCTAGAGAGAGTAATGTAAATCTAGGCCTAACATTATAATAAGTAGGATTTTGCACTTGAGGTAACTCTAGGTCTTTCAAAATTATTCAGAAAGTGCACACATTCATTACGACACATAGAAAGTTTAAAGACTCTCTTGCATAAGTTTGTTTTTATACCAAATTTTAAAGACAACGCTGTTGATGTCTTAAAAAAGTACATATACCCTTGGTAATGGGAGGTAAGTACCTCCTTGATTGCTGGTCAGATAAGTGTTAATAAAATAATTTTCTTAAACTGAAGAGATAAATTATACAGGAAAACTCAACAGTTTAAAATTCACATCTTTATTCATTTTTTTTAAATACTATATGTTTTGCACTGCAAAAAGGTATACATTTAGAATACATACATGAAACAAACAAAAAAACAACTTCATATTTGTGGGCTATATGCAAAAAATGTCATTAACTGCCATAAAATGAATAACATGTAAAAATAGTCTTGAAAATAATAACTTAAATTATAAAATGTACACAGTGAATTATTTTAGGTTGTAGAATAATAGCTTTGTTGTTCGTCCATCACAAGTGATGATGACCATTTGTTACATCCACTTTTGAAAATTCAATTTTAGTTATGTCCTTGATTATGAGTTCGTAGATGGCTAAAGAGCCCTATTTGAGCTGTAAATTAGTGTGCGTACATTCCATGCTCCTAGAGTCAGTGGGAAAAGCTTTTCCCTTCGGGTGAATTTTCGTGAATGTGAAAATGACTTGCACTGGGGATTTTGATTAAAGTGAGGAAGAGTTGTGCAAAGCGTCGCCCTCACTCTCTTGTCGGACCTCATTTGAAACCAGTGGCAAGACGAATCGAGACGACTGGAAATAATAATAGATACTTGTCGATGTCTCACCCCACATGTTGTAGATTCACACCCCACATGTTGTAGATTCACACCCCACATGTTGTAGATTCACACCCCACATGTTGTAGATTCACACCCCACATGTTGTAGATTCACACCCCACATGTTGTAGATTCACACCCCACATGTTGTAGATTCACACCCCACATGTTGTAGATTCACACCCCACATGTTGTAGATTCACACCCCACATGCTGTAGATCCACATCACACATGCTGTTGAACTACATGTTGAATTTCTTTTATCTTATCCCTACAAGGAACAAAGGTACTGACCTAACGTGGGGTTGGGTCAAAGGGCATGTGCCCATGGACCGCTGGATCAGCAACCAACCAACCAACCTAACGTGGGTTTAAACCCACACTTTAGATAATTAAATCTGCCAAAGATGGTTGTGCAAATATAAAGGCGACACAACTCATTTCCATTTTCTGGACTAGATCCTGCTGGAAATTTAGAAGGACCATTGTCCTGTTACAGGAGAGAACCATCGGGAGTTTGAGAATGAATGATGGAGAATAGAATAAGAGACAGGTGTCCATGCTGAGACAGGTCAAAGACGTTGACATAACCAGGGGTTCAAACTCACAGTGTAAGCACTGAGAGACAATTGTCCTTACTGCTGATGCATATTAGAGAATTGGGCCTAAATAGGGTTCAAATACACACTTTAAATAATTAGAGACATTTGTCCTTGCTACCACAGCACCTCCTCAATATCATGAAATTACATAAACATAATTCGGTACTTTTGACAAAAACAATCTCTAAACAGGAAAAATGCTTCCACCTTGCTTTCTGTAAATAATATCATTGTGTGCTAGGATCACATACATCGCTGCATGTTGTATTACTCCTGTAGCAGCTTGTAAATGGTCTAACGGAATTTTTTTTAAACTGTCAATATATTTTCCTATTAGGGAATTGCAGGGAGGCTTTGAATGGTGTGTGTGATAAAGGCTGCATGCCCTTGCTATTGCCACGTCATGTCCAGAGTGAGATTTTTAATTTTTGACCACAAAAAAAAAACCACTCATACCAGTGATCGAACTCTGAACCTCACTGGCATGAGACGAAAGATCAAACCTTTTGGCCATCTGCCACACTCAAAATGTGATAAATATTAATTGCACCAAATTCAAAAGCACGTTCGAAGTAAGAACACATGCACAAGATTTTGTCAGGAACGCAGAGTGTGCTTCAAATTAAAACCTCTGGTAAGAATTAGAATTGCCATAGCATTGTAGCCTGTCAATATTGTTGTTAAAGATGTCAAGAGTGTCCTGCACCTACTATCTTGATGCAGATGAACAACATGTTGTAATGGCAGTTTAAAGACCACACTATCAACATAACCAAAGAGTACATGATTATATACACGGATGGTTCAGTTTTTAGGCACATGTGTAGTGCTTAGGCCTTCACAGCTGAGTTGTAGGGATGACCATCACAAGAGGAGAGTGGAACATTTGCTGTGACTACAAGCAGTATGAATATGGAGATTATGGCAGTGACCAAGGACGTGACCTGGATGAGTACACAGATGGCGACATGTGTCTGCATTCTTAGTGACTCGATGAGCATGATCTGAAAAATACAAATGGTTTGCATTCTAGAACAGTGATTTGCGGCAACCGAGAGAACAGTGACTTGAGGCAGTCAAGAGAACAGTGACTTGCGGCAACCGAGAGAACAGTGACTTGAGGCAGTCAAGAGAACAGTGACTTGAGGCAGTTGAGAGGTTGAAGTTGGAATGTATCACATTCATTTTCATGCCTGGACATGTGGGTGTTCAGGGCAATGAGAGAGCAGATTGGTTGGCTTGCACTGCTACTGTGTCTAGCAGTAGAGAAATGGATTAGGCTGAAATTTTTACCTTTTGAGAAACAACACGTTGCACATGAAATTAATGAAGGCGATGATTCCTCTCCATGCCCAGAATGGAGAGACTGGGCTAAAATGTGGCATTGCCAGAAATGAACATTATCGTGGGCTTAGACGAATGTTTGTCAACTAACGCAGAATTGGAACTGTCAGTCATTGAGTTATGTTACACTCAAGTGAAGATCGGAGTACCTATGTAATGTTAGGTACACTCAAGTGAAGATCGGAGCACCTATGTAATGTTAGGTACACTCAAGTGAAGATCGGAGCACCTATGTAATGTTAGGTACACTCAAGTGAAGATCGGAGTACCTATGGACGTGTCCAGAGTGCTGATGATTGGATGACTAACTAATTCACCAAAGAGGAACTGTGTTATATTGTCTCACTTCATTTTAAATCAATGGAGGGGTGAAATGTATAGAATTACATTAATACTTTAAAATCCATCACGGTGATGCTTGCCTGGTAATCCAGCAAGTGTATGAGTAGAGTAGGAATTTCAAAAAATGGGGTGATTTCTGCAACAGACTTCATGACTGTCATGTGCACTGAGTAGTGACCCCCCGAGTCGATTGCAGCAATTGAGCACATATTTGACTCACCACATTTCTAGACATTAGACAAGATTCAGTATACACCACAATATCTATGATGTGCTACAGTATTACCATTGTGGTTGCCATGGTAAGTTGACTTTCAGGTTCTATGAAGTGGTAGTTAGATGTGAGACCAAGATAATTATTTTCAATGGAAATCCAAACACTTTATAATCACAGAAGAACTTATATTTGACACAACGGAGAATGTTACGTTGAGTTGTAAGTTTTCAGATTATATTTACCAAATTATAATAATTAGGGTTTTCATATTTAAAAACTCTTGTAGATATGAACCTGTGACTGGAGCACATATTGAAAGATGTTAGTGTTCTGTGAAGGGACTTAATGGTCAAAAGAATGGTACACACTGACATTAGAATCATACATATGTATGAATGTATGTGGCCCCCAGCGTGTTAGACATGTGCAATAATGTAGACTGAGATATTGCACAATGTTGACTACCCATAGAATTGCTTCTGTGTTGTTCTTAAGCTCCTAAAGATTAGCAGGTTGTAGTCCAGAGAACGGAGTGCATTTTGTCATAGTTTACAGCTGTGTTGCAATATCTGCACCTTTCAACCTGACACATCTGACTTAATTACTCATATTTGATGTAACAGTATCTCTATATCTTCATCAGCTGCATATATCTGATTGTTATATTGACCTACATTTTCTATGGAAAGCAGGTTTGGACATTTTTCATGTTTATAGATTTTCTTAATCCAAATTACCCAAAATCAAAATATATAGAATAAAAATTACATGATACAGTATATTATATAATATACAATAAATAAATAATATATATATTTTATATATATCTGCCAAATTGGTCAACGAAAATGAAAGTGTTTTTCTTATGGTGTCAAATTAATAGATTTTCCTCCCAAAAGAAATGGCAACCTACATGAGTAAAGTATCTAGAAATTCAACAAAGAAATACAGTGAGATCCAAAATCTATACCTAAATGCACAGAAAACAAAAATTACGACAATAGATAAAATAAAGATCAAACCAATAATCAGCAAAGACAATGTAGAACTAGAATGTGTGAACATTACAAATTTGAATATCTGGGAGCAAATATAAACAGATTAGAAGAAGACTCACAATTGCAACACTCAAATTAACACAAATGAGAAAGCTAAAACAAAATAGTAATTACAACACTAACGTCACCCATTTAAGATCATGTGTTTTCCCAGTGGCAACATATGGATGCGAGACTTGGACTTGAAACAAGACAATATCCAAACAAAAAAATTCATTTGAAATGAATTACTACAGAAAGATCCTACGAATATCATGGACAGAGAAAAAGAAGAACATTGATATTTTTAAATTACTGAAACTAAATGAAGGGTGGCTTCTAAATACTATCATAAGAAGGAAGTTACTGTATTTTGGACAAGTAAAGCGACATGATGGTATCAAAAGGCTGATTCTAGAGTGCCAGGTGAGAGAAAAGAGGAAGACCAAGAAGATGATAGGCCAGTGACATCGAAGAATGTATGCACTTCTCTGGCCAATGCAGGCCTGCTTGCCCCAGACAGAGAGGCGTTCAGAGTATTCACAACGAAGACGCGTTCTGGAAAGAATATGTCACTTGATATATATATATATATATATATTGACAAAAGTAGGAAGTTCAGCAGAAGTTTTGTAAGGTTGTTATGAGTGATGACTGCTACTTCGTGTCCAGGATATGCTATCTAATGATGACATTGACATATATGTCAGGCTCTAAGACGAAGTATGTTTCAGATCCCTGGGAATTATTGATTGAAACTATGGAGTTACATGCAATGAGTGGTGCTCTCATCAGGCAGTTTGCAGCTTGGTTGAGAAGGATGGGAGTATATGTACAGAAAACCAAAATACAATAACACCAATCTTCTATGGCTTTTGAGGCCTTTCTAAACC
The DNA here is from genome assembly GCA_034231615.1 of Meghimatium bilineatum. Classification (NCBI taxonomy): domain Eukaryota; kingdom Metazoa; phylum Mollusca; class Gastropoda; order Stylommatophora; family Philomycidae; genus Meghimatium; species Meghimatium bilineatum. Next base: position 2,531,332 of record CM067301.1, read on the forward strand.
AGCTTTTACAATGAATGGATCCAGAATGCAGATAGAGTTTGTTACTCTATGACAGAGGATGACAGCTACACTTCGCAAACCTAAATTGCTCAGCCCCCCCCCCCCCCCCAGTACTCAAAGATTGTAACTACTGTGCTTCTAAAAATATAATGCATATGCTGATTTCAAGCATGGTTTGAACCATACAATTTAAAGCAATTTGTCTGTACAAAAACATACACATGTAAATGTCCTCAAGTTAAAAAAATGTATATCGAATGTATATTAACTTGTATATCGAGTAACATTAACGTGTACAACTGAGCTTTTAGATTAGCTTATTTTTCTGTCTGACCTGCGATCAGCTATATATATCTGTATCCAGTCCTCGGACCAAAAACGGTTTCTGACCCCTGCTCTATCATGTCTTCAGGTGTAAAAGTGACAGACTTTTTTTCAGTTTCTTATTGAAGATAAACCACACAATAATCACAATTTGATACCAGATAAATTTAAAAAATGTATACATTAATTAACACTTATTCAAAATAATAACATTAACCATTTCAATCCTAGCTGACCATTGGTTGCCAAGATAAATTACATGAAATGTCCAGATGGAACTCAATCACCAGATATAAGTTCAATAAGAATGGTAGAGTTAAAGATATGCATCTAGAGGTCAGATAGGCTGCAGAGTGAAAGGATTAATCTTAAATGCTAAAATACTAGTGCAACAAGTACATTTATTCATTCTTCACCATTTTTCTTAGTGAATTCAGGATTTGCTGGATATTTGAAAAAAACATTTTCCAAACAGTAACATGTTTTATCAGCTCAAAACACAATTTACTTCTGATGTGTTCTTTTCCAGTCATCTCATGACTTGTTCTTTTGTTCTTGAACACCTTCACTATCATCCTGTGCTGCTTATAGTTGTTTTTAACTTTCACTTCCTGCTTTTTCTTTTATTCTTTCTTTTTTTCCTTTCCCTGTTTTGTTCCCTTTTCTTCCACATCTTGTTCACTTCTATTTTCCTTTCTCTGCTGTTCTGTTTTTTGATTATCCATTGTATCCCCCTGAAGTGTTTCCTCCATTTTCTTCTGTTCATTTTGCATATCACCTCTAGATTTTCTATTTAACTTCCCCTTTCTTGGTGTCTTCTTTTCCTGAAAAAAAAATTAAAATAAAAGAAAACATATAATTATTTTCAACATTTTAATTATTAAAAATAGTGACAATTCATAACAAATAAATATTTCCATTAATTTAATGGTAAGAAAATTTTGAAACAAATTGTATAAAACAGGTAAAATAGCAGTTTATGTTAAACAATACAGGGTCGACGTTTCAACCAAAAAGCCTTTATCAAGACAGAGACAAAACAAACACGGAATAGAAAAGATACAAACCAAGTTTTAATGGAGTTAAAAAGCAAATTATTTATTATTAAATATAATTATTAATTATTTTAATGAAGTTAAAATATATAAAGACAAGTGACGCAGACAAAAGGCAGCATATAGTCTCAAACACAGATTTCATATGTATATTCTGTTCTCTCCCCTGCGGATCGACAATCTGCAAAATCAGTCATGAGAGTGGTTGCAAATTATGGTTTCATAATTCATTTGTAATTATTACACTGGCCAGCTTCCTGACCATCTGTAAATATCATACCATACAAAACATTAGTTTTTTCCTGAATGGATGTTCCGCAGAAGATGGATGTGTCTGGCAAGTGGTGCAAATAAAATAGCGACAACACATTTCCATTCTCTATATTGCTCTTGCTGGAAATCGAGTAGGACAATGTTCCTGCAACAGGAGAGATCCAGCAGGAGTTTGAGAATGAACACTGAAGAAGAAGTATGGATGCGATTGTTGAACACTAATGGGATGAGAGAAGGATCAAGGCCTTTGAACACAAAATGTTATTTTTGAACACTAATGGGATGAGAGAAGGATCAAGGCCTTTGAACACAAAATGTTATTTTTGAACACTAATGGGATGAGAGAAGGATCCAGGCCTTTGAACACAAAATGTTATTGACAGATTTGCTATAGAGATCCTATAACAAATGAATTTTTCAGAAATGAAAATGTACACAGAATTCCAAGAATCACTTTTATCAGGAGTTAAATGAAGACTGATGATGTGGTTCGTGCATGCTTTCTAACGCAACTCTTTATCTAAAACAATCTTGCAGGGAACTACTGAGGGTAGGAAGAAGCAAGGAAAAAGGAAATCATGTATTTACAACATCATGGAATGGACAGGATTTGAATTCTGAGCATTCATCTTCATCACAAACAACATAATAAAGTTGGGATCTCTGTGATGAACATCCTCCCCTGCACCCTAGGGGCCTGGAGGGTTCTAAGATACACTACTACACAGATTATAAATATTGAAAACAATCCTCAAACAACAATTCAACTCGCTGACCTAATGTCAATAATTCTATTCAAACTTAAAGTGTATTTCACACAATCCAATTACCTTAATCCACCAATCAGCTGGATAGGCGGAAATATTGTCCATAAACTTTTGATTCCTCTCCCAATCGAGTTGCCACTTTTCATTGCTATACTCAGGTTTTCTCATGTTGATGCGATATAAAATTAACTGGTTCTCCTTCGTAACTCTCAGCAACTCTCGCTGTCGCTTCTCACAGTTGAGACTAGAAGACAAGAGTATGCAAAACTACTAGTTACTAGTCAGTACATACAGCAGAACACAGCAGCAGCACACTCAGTATAACACATATGTGCTCAGTTCCTTTCATCTTGTACCAATAACCAGGCATTTGCAGAGTTGTTGTGATCTATATACTGTCAAACTCCATTATAACAATTTGGTCCAGACCAACAAGATATGTATGTAACAACAGAAATGTGTTACACACAGTACAAACTACAGAATAAATAAACCTTTTGTTACTACAAGTTTTCCTGTGAAGGTGTGCAGGGAGGCTTTCTATGGGCTGTGGAAATAAAGGTGGCTTTGCCATAGCAGATGCCGTGAAATGTAGGGGACGGATTTTGATTGTACCTCCGAAAGAAAAAAATCCTGTCCCAACCGTGAATTGAACCTGGGACTTCAAGGGTCTGAGAACGACTTCTAACCAGATGGCCATGCAGAATAAATATAATTTAGAATTTCGAAAAGTGTTGTTAAATAGGGAAATTTGTTATAAGAGAATATGCTATAGAGGAATTCTACTGTATCTATAAACCCAATTGCTATGAGGGTGTAGGGATACTGCATTCTAAGAATCAACACACAAGAGTCCTCCAATGGTTTTTATCTTCAGGATAAAGATAAGTAAAGAAAAATTGTGACTGGTTCATTCTTTGATGTTGTCTGTGCCTGATTTTCTTTGTCTTCCTATACTGTGTCCACCTTCGACAGCTGTTAGGGTCCAACTCTCACAACCATCCAACTCTCACAACCATACAGCACAACAGTAAGCATATATAAATAACCACACTGTCTGAGGACAAATGACAAGAGTTCCTTTGTTTACTTTAGCATATTAATGTATACATATATATTAGCATAGTTGTATTATTTGTTAGTTATTAGTTCAACCAGAAACAATAGTCAACTTGTAACCCTTCAGGGTCATAGGGGTACCACATTGTATGATGTGCTCTAGGTATATGTTGAAAAGTACTGGAGACATTATGCAACCTTGTCTAACTCCCACATTTGTTTTGAAGAACTCTTCCATTGTATTGTTTGACAAGACAGCACAAGTAACAATAGTACACTATTCTAGTTATCACAACAAGAAGCACTAGACAGTTTTACATTTTGAACTTCATTCTAACACTGATGTTACTTTTCCATATTAGATTAAAGCTTAGCATAGCAACTACAACAATCTCTAGCCTTATCTTTAATTATGTTTTGGATATTCCATCGCAGCATAAGCATGATCTCAGGTATTTGAACATTTTTCACTTCTTCAAGGTTAGCCCATTCATCATGATATTGGTATGCAACATGTCCCTGCCATTAATTAAAATTGTATTGTTTTTGTGTTGTACAAATATCTGCATCTATTCTGTGTTGATTTCCATTATGTACTTGCTGGTCTGGTATCCCTAACATTGACACTATTCTGATGCGGACACAGATTCATTGGGCAGGTCATCTGGTACACATTCCAGATCCTCACCTGCCAAAGATACTTCTCTAATGTGAGCTGGAGATTGGTAAACGATCTCAAGGTGGCCAAAAGAAGCGCTACAAGAACTCGTTAAAGACCTCACTGAAAGCTTTTGAAATAGGCCAAGACACATGGGAAGAACTTCCACTAAATAGATCTACATGGTGCTCTACAGTTTAAAAAAAAGCGCATCACCTTGTGAAAAGAGGATAAATGCAGCTCAAAAGCATAGAGTAGCTAGTTATGGATAGACCAAAATCCATCTACATTGGTCATTCTTTGCCCGAACTGTCCAAGGATATTTACAGTTTGAATTGGGCTCATTAGCCATCTATGAACAATTAGGCATGGACATAATTCTAATTGAATTTTCAGAAGTGGATTAACAAAATGGTCATCATTACTTATGATGGACGAATACACATTTAGGCATATCAAGTACCTATGGTTCTTCTCAAGTTCAGTGACATTGGTGGCTTTGTTAACTAAGTGGCTATTAAAACAAACTAACCAAATACTATCTAGCCAACTAATTACCATCCAACTTACAAACCAACTAACTAAAAACACAACTAATTAACTAACTAGATAAACTACCAACTAACTAACCAGCCAAACAATTAATTAGCCAGGTAAATGATAGCTAACTAAGCTTAACTAATAAACAAGGAAACACACTAACCAATGATTCAACCACATTAAATAAATAACTAACTGACAATAACTAAATAACCAACAAACTTACTAACTGACCTTTTGTATGTGTAACTAGTTTTGTTGCCGGTATGATTTTGTCTCCTCATGATGTACGCCATTTTCTCCAAGAGATGTCTATTATCCCTCTCTATCATTGACAGTCTTTCTTCCTCAAGCTGTACCAAGAATGCAAGGTTTTAAATTGCTTATATAAGATGAAATCATAATAGCTTCTAGAATTAAACATAAGTTAAATTAAATGATATACAGTCAAATTCAGTTATAACAACTTGATGCGGATTGAAGAAAAATATATGTACTGACAGAATTACAGAATTTTGCTATATACAGTACAAACAGGGGAAGACCCTGATGCAGATGGATAGATGGCATAAGAGAAATACTAGAACATGACAGATGCACTATATCAGCAGCATCACAGTTATCAAAAGAACGAATACTTCAGCTCCTCAGGACACCTAGCAGCATACACTGATAGGACAAAACAGTACAAACAATAAAGAGTAAATACAGTTGAGGATTTTGAAAATTATTGTTTTATAGGAAAATAGGCCTATGATGTTATAAAATAGATGGATGCCACTTTACTTCATTGTTCAATATTCACAAAAAAAGTTAGCTAGAATAATGTAAAGATCTGAGAAATCACAAACATTGTCCATGAACTATCAAATCTCATTCTGTGAGAGATTGGAATGTTAGCTTCTGGGGTAGTCACATGTGATTTAAGGAAAACTCATACCGGTAGATTATAAATAAACCTGCTGCAGGTCCTTGCCCCCCCCATACAAGCAGGTGTTTACCCCCCCCCCCCCCCACCTACCTTATATCACCACAATTTCATTATTTGTAAACTTTGTTTATTTACTACAACTTGCTGTAATTTGTGTCATGCACAGGTATCACTTCCACTAGTTTGGAACAAACTAGGGATTCCATCTTCTGAAATAGTTATGCCATCACGGCTCTTTGATGTTTCAGAGGCGTTGACAGCTCCTGTTTAAGCAACCAGTATCAAAATTACCTAAACCTAATCTAAGCCTCTTTAATTATTTTTTTTATTGTGCTAATTACAACTATAATTATAATTGCTACTGCAATCTTGTCTCTGAACAGGCTATGAATAAGTACAATAGCTTCTTCTTTCAGTTGCATTGTCTGCATTTAACATTGTTTAAATTCAGCATTGTCCACATTTAGCATTGTCCACATTCAGCATTGTTTAAATTCAGCACATGCTCACTAAACTCTTATCCATCCTCAATTCATTTAATATAGTTGCACTAAGTACAACACTGCACTATAATTACTATGAGGATTATAACTGGTCACTCTGTTGTCCTCTCATGCTGGCTTATTAGTTAGTTAGTTAGCTAGTCATCATCACTGCAAACTGGACACGTCCATAGTTGCTCCGATCTCTCCCTGGCGTATTGTTTTCTTTCAAGAAATTCTAGTACATTCTGAGAGTGCGCACCTGAGTGTATGCTGAAATAAATCAAGTGCATGGTCTGATGTGAATACAATTGTAATAGTCCTACCTGTAATTTCTTAAGTCTCAGGTGAAGATGCATGAATGTTGCTGGGGCTTTTGTATCCACCATGGGAACAGCATCTCTAACCTGATAGAAATATTTCACAAATTACAATCAATACAAGGTCTATTGTCTTTCCCCAGGTGAATGATTGTTGATCGCATTCACACTAGCCGTTAAGCGTAGGGGTGGGAGCTTAAGCTGTCGTTCCAAGGCCAGATGTTTCGCAGAGGTTGCATTTAGTACATGTTTGTTCAAGGTTATCTTGATGTTTTCTATCCACTGTTTTCTTGGTCTACCTTTGGCTTTACGCCTGGATATTCTTGTATTATATGCTCTTATTGGTATTTGTACAATACAAGGTAACTGCGTGAAATGTAACAACAAATGTAATTACGTAAAACACAGGTTTATATAATTGTAAAAATTAATAATTAATTAATTAGTTAAAAAAATTAATTAATCGTGTTGCGATTATATAAACCTGTGTTTTACATAAGTACTTCTAAAAGGTAGGGTTCTACTTCTAAAAGGTAGGGTCCTACTTCTAAAATGTTGGGTTCTACTTCTAAAAGAAAACAGGCCTATATGTCTATAAAAATACACACAATGATACAGCTTCTAAAACAATAAAGTCAAATATACATATGGAGCTAATTATAACTAATGGAGCAAAAATTAACATTAGACATTAATGTATGTAAGTATGGCCTTTTGCGTCTTGCAGACGGTCATTTAGCAATAAGAAGAATCAATTCGTTGAATATTTTCTCAGGAATGTGACTTTTCAAGCAATCATATCACAGCAACGGAAGATTTTTGTTTGCGTCTTTCTCTTTTTTCTTCCATATCTTAAAATATATTATTTTTGAACAATTCTGCTCCCGCGCACAGGTTTTGCCTTCAGACATCCCGAGTTTTGTCATATTTTCTCAGTTTTTTTATTCTATGGGGAAGCCTTTTATTGAGGATTTGCAGTGTCTTTATACCTCAACATTGATCTATCTCAGGCTCAATGGCCTTCAACCAGTTCCCCGAAAAGTAATTGTTTTGGGAAGCGGCAGATGGATTTCTGCTCTGATTTGCCTTCCCGCCAGCACGTTATAATTAGTTGGTACAGGTGGGTGGTAAGGACATCTCTATTTTCCTTTAGGATTTCAGCGGGAATGTTGTCCGCTCCTGTTGTCTTGCTGCTTGTTAGTCTATTCATACCCTCAAGGAGGTAGACCTCTGTGGGTTCATCATCCAGCTCTGTCATTTCAGGTTTATTCTCAAGTATTTGATCTAGTTGTGGGTCTGCAAGTCTGTCTTTGGAGTACAGAGAATAGTGTTTGACACATCTTTCAAGTTGTTTAGTTTTGTCTATTATAGGATCTCCTACTGTGGACTTTGATGGGGTAATTTTTTAGATCTTTGGTCCTAGGGCTACTTTGATGTTTTCGTACATCATTTTGGAGTTTCCCATATAAGCAGCAGTTTGTATTTTAGTGCATAGATCCAACCAATATATGTTTGCACATTTTCTTGATTCTTGCTACACTAGTTGTTTTGTGTGCTTGTTTTGGTCATGTGTGCTTTTTGACTGGTTCTTTTTTTACTTTTAAAATGCGTCCTTTTTCATTTCTATAAGGGGAAGGAGTGTTACTTCATTTTCTTCAACCCAGTCTTTGTTAGAGAATTTGTGTGTACCGTAAAATGATACGGCGCTGTCATATATGTGTGTTTTCAGGTTGTTCCAAATGTTATATATGTTATCTATGTCCAACTGTGTGTGAATTCTTTACAAAATAGTTCTTTCATTTTTGTGGTTTGTACAAGTGAAACGATTATTTTGCATCTTGCTGGTTGACGTGGTACGTGGAATGTCTTTGGTTTTATATTTATTTTGCTGATGACTAGTCCATATCCTGTATTACAGTCTGTATTATGCAGAGTTCATGTTATTCTTACTGAGTTAAGATCTTTCCTTTAAGTGAGAATCAGGCCCAGCTGGTGCCAATCTCCTGATCTGGGATGACGCCATGAGACTTTGTGAATGGGCTTGGGGGCAAAGACAATGTCTGTTACACACAGGTAGTTTGAGGTGCAGAATTTGGAAAGTCTGCCATTTTCATTTATGTTATTAGTACCATGATGACCGAAGCAGACCGTCCATACGCGATTGTCAGTACACACTCTTACGCTCAGATCATCCAGTATAAAGAATTTTTCTTATTCCAAGATTGAGTTGATGATGTTCTGTAGAGAGTCATAGAATTGATATTTGTCTTCAGCAGTGGCAGAAAGACTCAGTGCAAGGGAACTGATGATATTGATAGGGCAGTGTTTTGCACTCAGCTGTGGTGATAATATCCTCTTGGATACTGTTGTTGGTATAGTGATAAAAATTTATTATAGGCCTAAGACTATTTCTAACAGCGAAACCGACTATGTACATCTTTGTTGAAACCATGCCAGAAATATGTGTAGTTCCTTTCTGTAATTGATCCTTGATCAGGAAGATGAGTTTCCTGCAGTGCAGTGATGTTGATGTGAGTACTGTTTTTTAATGTCAGTTATTGCTGTCAGGTCAGTGATGTCGAGTCTTACATCTAATAGTAATATACAACTTCACTGTATTCACGCTTATGATGCAGAGAAGATACACATGGGAAGAAAGTCATGAGATGAACAGGATACAGTCTGTCAGAGTGCAATAGTATTGTCAATACTCAATACCAAAGCAGTGATATTGGAGTTAGCCTACATTGTAGTCTAACTTTTTGTAGTTAAATCATTTATCATCATTCAAATGTCAGGAAGATCGACACTTGATGATTAATATATCGTAGTTGGGATACAGTAATATTTCTCGTATTTTAAACAAATAGATCTATTGCACCTATTTAAATATTTAGAATCACAATATTACACAATTTAATGAATGCTTGGCCCTGTTACATTAATTTTAAACTATAATAATAAATTATAATAACATGCCTAACTCAATAATACTGAACTAACTCAATACCTTTCTTCTATGTTCGTCGTAGTATTTCGAGTCCCATCTTTGCTGCAAATATTTATTTTGTGCAGGGAGAATAGACTGATATGAGCGATGCATTTTGAAAATTTAAAAAAAATGATTGTCGGAACTGTAATAAATACCAAAATAAATCCTTGTTCTCTTCTACTTCTAGCGTTTAACTTAGATTACAACATTTTGGTAAACTGGTGTCACGTGACGGAACTGTTGTTCATCACCTTGGAGACAAGAAAATAACAAAATATGTAAAGCAAGATTACGAAATAATATTTAATTTATATTATTATTTTTAGTAATAGTACAGTGGAATCCCGTTACCATTATAATTTGATTCGGACCGATAAAATATGTAGGCCTACAGTATGTAATAACAGAAACTCGCGCTATATACAGTACATACATTATAGAATAAATATAATTGAATATGCAAGATTTGTTAGAAGCTGGCCTCACAGCACGTGGGGCATTCCCATAAATACTCCGCCCTCTGTTCCAGCAGCTATCCGAATCGATGATGTTTGAGTCTAATGCCGCCGAAACATACGTCGACATCAGGGCACAACTTTGGTCCTTGCGACAGGTTTTTTTGTTGTTCCCCTAACCCACGCCGTGCCCGTCCTAGTTCAAACAACGTCTGCCTTTCGGAACAACATGGTAACTGTTATCGAAGGTTACGACTACGGGATTGTATAGATGATGTGCCATGAAGCTTCTATAAGAAGATAACCTCAATATAAAGGCATGTAATCTACTAAGGTTTTCTGTTGCATGGGTGGTTTGTCTAGTGAGCCATTGGTGAGGCACCCAAACGCAACCGCATATGCAAGAGTGATCATATAGGTCCTACTACTGGTGAGGAAATTTTGTGCAAATTCAAAGAAAATCTAGAGATCACCAAGAAATATGAAATTAGATTTAGCATTTTTGAAATCAGATGCTGACATTCGATAAACTAAACATCTATCGATCTACACGCTGTAACCCTTATTTGTCTTGCAGCGTCGGGGGTAGAAGAGTTCTCTGGAGATGGACTTCTTGTGTGCTGTGTGTACGCTTGTTCATGTCGCTTCTTTGATCTCTGTGATTTATCATTTACATGGTCTGCCTCTTGCTTTATAGCCGTGATGTCTATGTGTCATGGTCATTTTGTCTGTTGGTAGTTTGGAAACGTGTGAAAACCACTTGATCTGTTGACTTTTGATGTGTTCCATTCTGGCATTGTGTTGGTTATCTGTCTTATGTTATCGTTTCTAATTCTATCTCTTAATGACACTCCCAGTATTCTTTGTAGACATGTCATTTCTTGTCAATATTTTTCTTTTGTCTTGTGCTGTCATTGTCCAGGTTTGGAACTTGTAGCACTGGGATGGAATAATAATAGTCTTGTATAATGCAACTTTAGTGTCTAAGTTAATATTTTTGTTCTTGAAAATGCTTGTCATCTGCCCTAGGATCTGGTATGTTTTGTTGCTTCTATTTTTTTTTTAAATCTCTTTACTGTTTTTCTCATCACTCGATATAATGCTTCCTAAGTAAGTGTACTCATTTACCTGTTTAATGTGTTATTATCGATGGAGAGCATTACTAGTGGGCAATGATAGGCACACATTTTGTGTGCTCATCATTGCCCACTAGTTTTAGATATAGTCTGTCGTGTCTCATTTAGACGAAATATAAACCTGTGTTTTACGTAAGTCTAATTGTTGTTACGTTTCACACAGTTACCTTGTATTGATTGTCATATTGAATTTTACAGTGACAGTACAGCTGGAGTAGATTTCTTAACTTTGTTTTGACACAATAATTTGTTAAAACACATTTGTTGACAATTAGTCTTATTATCTCCCCTTGATTGCAAAAGTAAAACCACCTTCTATAAAGTGGAAAGTTCTCTATTTACTGTGACTAAATTAGTTTTTTATTTATAAAGCAGTATGTTTAGTTAAAATGATTATCTAAGACAGAATAATCAATTTTTCTACCTGTAAACAGAGCTCTATTTCTATCTCGTGAATACAGTACACGAAAGTAAGATTGCTCCTAAGATGTCAACAGTGGGACCTTTAAGAAAAAAAAGACAAAGCGTGGTATGGGCTGCGGTGTACGGTTTAGATCAGTTGTGGCTCTCGACAGGTCATGGATCAGTGGTCAGCTAGTGCTTGGAAAGAAGTACTCTTGGAGACATTGCAGGGTTAACTCAAGAATGTACAAATGGGTAAAAGCATACCTGCATAATAGAAGAGCCAGGGTACAATTAGATGGTCGCAAGAGCAAAAAATTTCGACTGCGTCATGAAGTCCCCCAGAGAGGAGTCCTATCACCAACACTTTTCTTGGTTTACATCAATGACCTAGTTGCCGAACTACCACACGGAATCAAAGTCGCAATGTATGATGACGACCTGGTACATAAATATAAAAATGGTTAAAAAGAAGATTGGTTAAATACCAGTTTCATGTAGAACAATACACAGGTTCAACATGAAACTGCTATTTAACCATTTTTATACATTTTATGGACTACCAGAAAAACTAATGTAGGGGTGTTGAAAGAGTCAAACGTGAAACGGATCTTAATCAACAATATAAGAAAAAGGCAATTTTCTTTTTTTGGCCACTTAATGAGACAGGCAAGTTTGGAGAACATAGTCACAACAGGCAAAATTGAAAGCAACAGAGACAGAGGGCAACAACGTCAGAAAATATTAGACAGTTTGACAACCTGGCATGGCAAGGAAACAACAACGACCTTGATACATAATACTGTGGACAGAGAGCTGTGGAGAGCCATGACCGCCTATGCCCGCCAGCATGGCACCTGATGATGATACATTTTATTTCAATATTTACTTACCCATACTTGTACAGTCACTGCAGTATCGCAATCAATTTATATATTTAACAACCATAGATGGTTGTCTTAACAGTTCTTATAATCTGATCATATATTTCATGTGGCATCTTCTTGTACTGTATGCTGCTTTTCTTAGATATTTCATATGTGGTATAGCTTTCTCCAATGATATTTAGTGTCATGTCTGATATTGATAAACAATGTTTGTATCTGAAGATTGAATTTACGATCGACCTATGCCTTTTAGTTTCCATTGGAGTAGATGTGCATTTCAATATATTGTTGTCAATGATGATGACGGTGATGTGCAAAATTATTGCAAAATTAAATAACAAAGTCACACACATAAATCTATTTTGTTAATACACTTTTATGTACACACAAAAAAATCTTCCTGCCAGTAATATATGTACACTTTTATAACTAAAGTCAACAAAGAAAGCATGAACTAAACTGACTAGAAACAAGTGACCTGCACACATTCCAAACAGGATATAGAATAAAACAATGTTAAGTACTTTGCAACATGCTTAATGTTTTGTCAGACCTGCACTAGAAAATTTGGGTTCTGGTTTGGAACAAGTGTCTCCTTGCTTATTTTAGGATTAATTAATCTAAATATTTTATCAATAATTAATTTAAATATTCAATTTTTATGGTTAGTGTTAGAAATTAGGGTTAGTTATGTAAAACATAACTAACCCTAACCATAAATAAATTTATATTTAAATTAACCCCTTAGCTGCGGAGGTATCCTTAAGGGTATGATGAGGGGTTGCCGCCATTTTGCTGAGATCTTCTTATACTTAGTTTCCCAGAGAAACAGTTCATCTGGATACTTTATTATAATCTTCCAGACAAATTAATTTTTCCCTAGAAAGCTAAAAAAAAAAGGAGGACCTCCGAAAAATGGTGGTGGCTTTTCATCGTATCTTTAAGAATACCTCTGCAGCTAAGGGGTTAATAAATTATAAAACATAATCAATTGAAATAATCAAATAAGGGGGACAGGGATACCAAACAAGAACCAAAGTTTTTTGTAGAGGTCAAAAATACAATTCACTTATGCAATATAACAAAATTGTGAGAATAAAATATGACAAGCAGTTATTTAACTAAGCCAATAATATAGTCTGAATTTTAAATCTTGTCAAAATTTATTACCGGTATATCACTAAAGTCAGATGTTTCGGACCATTGGTATATTACAATACTGAGAAAAATTTAGCAGGATAATTGATCTGTTACAAGAGAGGTCCAGCAAAGGTTTCATAATGAGCACTTAACAAATCCTGTGATAAAATGGTGTCTTCTTTCAGTGTTTAACCAAAAATCATCAAAATAATCAATGACCAATATGATTGGTTGGATCTAACAGTAATGATAACACTCTCCAACTACCATAACAATAACACACTCTCTCCAACTAACATAACCATAACACACTCTCTCCAACTACCATAACAATAACACACTCTCTCCAACTACCCTAACAATATACTGCCATACTTTGTAAGGCACTCAATGACTACTGTTCCATGGTCCTAATTTCTGTGTATCAACAATATCTGCACAAGAAAGAGCTATTATAGAATAATAACTATGTCAGAAAAGAATGAACAGAATCAATATCTATGCATACGTGAGTAGCTCTTTTCAGATCATGCGCATAAAATCAATTATGTTCAGCGTCAAATAAAAATAAAATGTAAAGATTAGGAATAAGGTTCAGGTAGAGCATTGGAAATATTCCACTAATGAAACTATTCTCTGCTCTTTTGATACAAGGCCTTATTGATTGTCTCTCAATTAGTATGATAAATAATTTTTCTTTATACAAGTTTATAAAATTGTATAACTGTATTCAGTAACACAGCAGAGTAGCAGAGAAGCACATACTTCAAGAAGTAAAGGAAAGGAATTAGAAATTTAAAAAGGTGTACTTGAAAATGATCAAAATCAGACTTTGAAAGAGAAACTTGTTTATGTCACAGGGTGGAAATAGTACGGCGAAGAAAGATAGTTTTGCCTTTGGGTTGTCCACAAATTATGTCAACAATTGGGGGATGAAAGGTCTGGAAAATTTTGTTTAACAGTTGCTTAACAAAAATGGACTTTAACAATATCTTTTTTTTTATACACCAATTAAATTTAATTGAATTTGAAAAAAGAACTGAAAAAAATCATCTAATTATGTTCATACTTTTACAGTAAACTTTTGTTTAGGGGTGTGGGATTTGTGGACATAATTAAGCAAGGAATGTCCCTGAATTCTTAACAAGTTGTTAACTGTGGTGGGGGGGGGGGGGGAGGAGGAGAGAGAATTGGCAAAAAATTAATAATGTAATTTATGGACAGACCATTGCCATGACCAGAAATAGTATGGCTATGGAGATTATGGCTATAACCATAGCACTGGCTTGGTTGAAGGTTCAAACCTGTACTACTCATGTATGCTATCTCAGCTACTTTATGAGTATATCTCAGGTACTTTATGAGTATGATATCTCAGGTACTTTATGAGTATATCTCAGGTACTTTATGAGTATAATATCTCAGGTACTTTATGAGTATATTAAAGTAGACTGAGTGATTTAGCTCACAAGTACCTTACAGACTAATTTTGAAGGTCGACAAATTTCTATAATAGAACCTTAGTGATAAATTTCTGACAATTGTCACAACCACCATACTTCAGAAATAAGGCAACCGTAGTGATAGTGTTACTAAAAATACCTCGCCTGCGAAAGTAGGTTGTTCCAAAATGCTGACACCGATGAAATACAGACTATAGACATCGTTCACAAGTAATAATAGACATTGTTCACAAGTAATAATAGACATCGTTCACAAGTAATAATAGACATCGTTCACAAGTAATAATAGACATCGTTCACAAGTAATAATAGACATCGTTCACAAGTAATAATAGACATCGTTCACAAGTAATAATCATGAATACATCAGAGTTTTTTTAAAGGTGAGATTGTATGATAAATAGACAGTAATGTAAATCTAGGCATAATATTCATATAAGTAGAATTTTGCACTTGAAATAACTCTGGGACTTTCAAATTCATTCAGAAAGTGCAAGCATTCATTACGACACATACAAAGTTTTAAGCTCTATCACACGAGTTTGATTTTATATGTGGACGTTTAAAGATGGTGATGTCTAAAGAATTTGCGTACACCCTCGGTAATGGGAGATAAGTATGCTCTGAATTATTGGTCGCAAAGTGTGAAGAGTGTTTCAGAATGTGCTGATGTCTGAGGAAATGAATCTGTTGGCATGAACAACCGCTAGATCACAAATCTAGTTGACATTTGGAATGTCTTTAGGGAGATAGGCCAAGTGAATGATGTGATATGTTTGAGAATTTACAACCTGCAACAGATAACATGACCTACATACTCTTGCTGATGGCCAATATGGGATAATTTTCATGAAGTGGCCAAAACATTTCAGACTCTGTTGTTTTTCAATATATTTCACCCCAGACGTTGTTCCAACACTGGTAGCCACAATTTAAAAAAACATTCAGTTTGTAAATGAATTTGAAAAGTAACTATACCATAAATCTTTCAATGTCTTATAGCAACTCTACAAACTATAAATCTTTCAATGTCTTATAGTAACTCTTTCAATGTCTTATAGTAACTGTATACACTATAAATCTTTCAATGTCTTACAAAACACCATTTTGTTTTATATACTAATTCCACAAATACTTTGAAATATAAATAACATAAAAAAATGGATTTACCTTTGTAGATCTTTCTGTGTTGGGGTCAGGAATGAACGGACATAACAAAAGTGGACAAAACAAGGGTGGACAAAGACAAATGATGAACAGGAAAATGAAGTAGGTAGATGTCAAATAGAAGATGAAAGTGATTAAACAGTGACAAAATACAGATGGATGTCTCAAGCAAAATTCTGCAACTGCAAATCACAACACATTCCATTCTCTGGACTACAGCCTGCTAATAGCAAAATATTGAGATCAAAGACAAAAGAAGAAGTATGATCCCTTCTTTTATAAGAAGAAATATGTCTATCATACATCTCATCAATATTTCTCAACATCTTTTACAATAAAACTACTGGTATCCATAAAATGCTTTCCTTCAGCAAGACATCATCTCCACTTAGGAACAAATGCACAATAAAATTAATGTAATGCTATTAGGTTACAAATGATACACAATCAAGCATTGCTATACTGGCCATTTCTATTGCATATTTCAAAAGGTACTTGCCTTGATAACCTTATTTGTTATGATCAAGGGGAAAAAAACAAATTTAAATATTATTTTAATGATTACAAAATTATCAAATAATAGCAAGGGTATTACTGTAAATTTATCAATACTGAGCTAAAATGATATTTCTGTGGAAGGAAAGGTAAAATATTCTCATCAACTCTGAAGGCTGAAAGTTTTCTTCATATCAGAAAATTATGGTACAACAGATACTAAATACACAACCAGGACAAATTTATTTGTAATTAAGTCTTCACTTAATTTTTGTAGTATTTAATACACAATTTAGGGTTAGGAAAAATATATTTACCAAAAATGTTCCAACTCTGTGGCAACAGTGAATGGCTACTTCAATCAATTAAGAAGGGAAATCAGAATGATTAAAACAAAACTGCACTCTAGGCAAACACATAAGTGCCCAGTCTCCCCCAGTAGATGTCGAAGGGTATGCATGCTAATAGTTCCTGTGACTTGCTAGTTAAAAATACACCTCTCTCTAGTATAGCCAAATTGAACTAACATCCGTGATTAAAAGGAGTATATGTCACAATAATATATACAGTACTTTCTTTAATCAGTAACATAAAAATTCATAGAAGAGCCAGGCTACAACAATCGTAAACAGCAAAACATAACAAATACAATTATAAACAGCAAAACATAACAAATACAATTATAAACAGCAAAACATGGCAACAGTTGTTTCCTGTTTTTTATGGAAAAATTAAAGTATATAAAATACACATGAATCAATAACATATTGTGTATGTTTCACCATCTGCAGCTCATACTCTCATATGTCAGCACAGGGTGTCAACCAAGTCACAGTGCACTAATTTACAGTGGTGTATCATATGAATTATAGATACAGTGGAATCTCTTTATAATGCATTCTTTTATAACACATTTTTTGATATAACAACACTTTTCAAAATCCCCAGTTACCGGTATATTTATTCTATATCATTTGTACTGTATATAGCGAGTTCCTGTTATTACATATATATTTTGTCAGTTTGTACCAAGTTGTTGTAATGTGGTTCGACCTTATTTAATGTGGATCTGTGTGATGTCAATGCACACCTACTTTATCAACATTTTATATAAAGAAACCAGTTCTCAGCCTGATGATGTTAGCTTCTCCAAAGAGTTTCTCCAAGATTACAAAATGTAAGGGTCTTTCAATTACCATATGTAAGGGTCTTACTATATGTAAGCGCCTTCTCCAAAAAGCTTGCCCCCAGATTAGCATATGTAAGGGTATATATGCTTTATGTTATGTATATCTGGGACACATTTGCAACAAATGATCTTCCCAACCCTAACCCTGAGTTTACGGAATCAAATCATATATAAATCTTTTGAAAAAAGTGAATACATAATTACAGCATTTCCCATGTAGGACTGCTTTTCAACTATTTTTAAATTGTTCAGCAGCAATAATACACTTCGTAAATTTGCAAGGTCTGGCAAAAAAATCACTCTGTGGTGACAAGGTAGAAAGTGCATATTATGACCAAGGTACTGAGTTTAAATCCCAGCACATGTGATTGTGCATCTGGAATATTCAGAAAACATTACAATTACAAATGACTGAACTATAAATACTGCCTAGAAAATCACTACAGTCAAAACTTCCAGAGTTGATGACTACATCCTGAAGAGGATGTGTACCAAAACGTTGCCATAGTTACTTGAGACAGTATGATATATGCTGTGAGTCAAACCATGACCAGGTTTGTATGAATTAAAATTATATAACTAGCCTCACTAGCCCATATACCATTGAGGAATATAACAATAGTTGAAGAAATATAACAATAGTTGAAGAAATATAACAATAGTTGAAGAAATATAACAATAATTGAAGAACAACAATAAGTGAAGAATAAAATGATAATTGCAGAATATAACAATAATTAAAGAATATAACAAAAAATGAAGAGAATGATGATATTTGAATAATATAATGATAGATGAAGAATGAAAAATAATTGAAGAATAACGAAATGTAAAGAATATAACAATAATGGAAGAATATAATGACAGGAAGAATATTCTGTATAGGACATTACTATTCAACAACTGCTAGATTTTTAGTGACCACTAATACATATAAATACATTGACCACTAATACATATAAATACATTGACCACTAATACATATAAATACATTGACCACTAATACATATAAATACATTGACAGTTTAATGTGGATAACCAGCTTTTAAACCACATGTATTCTACATAAGTATTATTGCAACTCCATGCAAATATAAGCGAATTCTGCTTGTGAGACAGGACCCCTCTACCACTGACACCGGCATACATTGTTTTAAAACATCTCTAAGTCAATGACAACAAAACTGCGCAAATGTCTAGTCTCACATGATTTCATGTTATTGGGCCCTTTAATGTATTGGAAAGAATATGAATAGTATTTTTTTATGCAAAGTCTGAGCAGATTCAGGGGACACAACAGGAGGATAGAAGATGGTAGAATACTGACGGATCTAGTTTATGGAGAGTTACGGACTGGGAAAAGATCTCAGGGTCGACCTCAACTTCGGTACAAAGTCATATGCAAATGTGATATGCATGACACAGGCGTTGATATAGAATAATGGGAACAGGATGCCATGGGTCATGTTGCATGGAGGGGAAAGATCAGGAATGGTATAAAGACAGAAAATAAAGAATATTTGGTTAAATGTTTCAACTTTTGGTTAAATATATTGAAAAACAGAGTCTGAAATGGTTGGACACTTAATGAGAACAAACACATTGGCCAGCAGCAAGAGCATATATGAGAATTGAAACAGCAAGAGGCAGAGGAAGACCAAGACAAATGTAGATTGAAGGAGTTACGATGTCCCGAGATGTCACAATATTAATGCATATCAAAGGACCAAAAGTGCCATAGCCATAAAACTGATCATCATTCAACCCTGCGATGCCTAACTGCAAAAAAGATAAGCAGTTGGTTCAAGGGTTGTAGATCTAAGAAAATACACAACAGCAAATGATCCTACATGTGAGTCTGTGATTCTTTTTTACATACTGTGGAAGACTATTTGTGGCTCAGAGTGGTCTTGTGAGTCATATCCATCATGGCCATGGATTGCAGATTATATTTCTTATAGCACAACAATAACACTATCATCTGGGAAGACGGAAAGATGCCTACTATATTGGGCCATATGAACATCATTTCTTCTTTAGTTTTCAACAAATCAACATTCCACAACATGTCAGAGTTTTAATTTACATCGTGCCATAAAATTTCTCAGCAGCTGAAGCAATGTATGACTAGTTCCTGCTACCATATTACATGCATCTGTATTTTTTTTAACTTCTCAAAAATTGGGAGTCTCCCGGAGGTACTGGTTAAGCCATTCGCTTTGTACTCAAAAGGTTCACATTCCACTTACAACGTTTTGTTTATAAATTTTATTTTTTCAGAGAACCCTGGGGATTATTGCTTGAAGCTACGGAGTTACGTGCTGTGAGTGATACTCTTGCAGGTAGAAGTCAATTCTCTACACCATGTCATCTCCAAGATTTATATGCCATGCATTATTTTTTTTTCTATATTCCTTGATGCCTCCTAATTATATTACACAATAAGAAAGCAATGGCAACCTGCTGCACATAAATTATTTCCTATAAAATCACAACAGTTAAAAACTTTTGATTTCATCAATACATCTTGAATAGGTTACCAACAGTAACCACATAACAAAACAAGCAATAACAGACTTTAAACATAATTATAGAACAATGATAGAGCAGAAAGAAAACCTGCCTCTCATCTTGAAGATGCAAAGTTTACACACACAGTGACAGTAAAATAAAGCTACTAACATGTACACTTCACGGTTACAAACATGTACACTTCACAGTTATAAACATGTACACTTCACAGTTATAAACATGTACACTTCATGCATGGTTACAAACATGTACACTTCACAATTACAAATATGTACACTGCATGGTTACAACCTTCATCTCTCAATCTAAAAGCTACTAATGTGTACACTACATGGTGACAAACATGTACACTGCATGGTTACAAACAACCTTCATCTCCCAATCAAAAAACATCTGTAGGAACCCGTATCTACAGATTTGATATGAAAGCTTTTGTGTAATGTAATCAACATTTATGTCCAAATTGTATGTACAATATGTATAAATGATCTTCTACAGTAAGTAGTCACATATCAAATAACATACAACACACATTTCTTCATATAATCCTTCATAATGTCCTGCAGATGAACATCCAATCATCAGACATACTCGTCATACGGAAATAATTTCTCTAGATCAGAGGGGGGCAATCTTTTATTAGGTTGGTGGGCTAGATAGAGCTAGTCTTATGTGGTAAGGGATCAGAAAGTTTTGTTTATTGCCTGCTGGTATGAAACCCTATGTGCTTCATTCATGAAACAGCTAGGTATCCTAGTAGATAACAAGCCATTATATTTTGAGGTTCTCTTATGGAAGATTTGTAGCATGTCATCTATACAATTATAGACCACCTCTAGTAGAAGGCTCCTTCAATAGGCATTGCACTAAGCTGAAGTCTCCTGGGTATGAAAGAAAGCTGAGAAAAACTACCCCCTGCACATAGGAAGTGAGAGCTAATCGCTCACAATTCCTGGGGTTCTCATACAAACAAACAAACAACAACAAAATCCACTGTAACTGCATAAAACTCCATTCTTACATTGGATGCCTCTTAGAATGGCACCCATAATCAATGCACATAGGGACATTCAGAAAATTTTCAGAAGTACAAATCTTTACTTGGTGAAATGATTGGCAAAGTCTGGAAAGAGAAACATAACAGATATATGAAGAGACTGATACATCAACACCGAACTAGAACTGTGAGCTACTGAACTCTGATAGATTTATTGAGACAGGGAATGAGGTACTATGGAACTGTGAACTACTGGTCTCTGATAGATTTATTGAGACAGGAAATGAGGTACTATGGAACTGTGAACTACTAAACTCTGATGGATTTATTGAGACAGGGAATGAGGTACTATGGAACTGTGAACTACTGGTCTCTGATAGATTTATTGAGACAGGGAATGAGGTACTATGGAACTGTGAACTACTGATCTCTGATAGATTTATTGAGACAGGGAATGAGGTACTATGGAACTGTGAACTACTGGTCTCTGATAGATTTATTGAGACAGGGAATGAGGTACTATGGAACTGTGAACTACTGGTCTCTGATAGATTTATTGAGACAGGGAATAAGGTACTATGGAACTGTGAACTACTGGTCTCTGATAGATTTATTGAGACAGGGAATGAGGTACTATGGAACTGTGAACTACTGGTCTCTGATAGATTTATTGAGACAGGGAATGAGGTACTATGGAACTGTGAACTACTGGTCTCTGATAGATTTATTGAGACAGGGAATGAGGTACTATGGAACTGTGAACTACTAAACTCTGATGGATTTATTGAGACAGGGAATGAGGTACTATGGAACTGTGAACTACTGGTCTCTGATGGATTTATTGAGACAGGGAATGAGGTACTATGGAACTGTGAACTACTGGTCTCTGATATATTTATTGAGACAGGGAATGAGGTACTATGGAACTGTGAACTACTGGTCTCTGATAGATTTATTGAGACAGGGAATGAGGTACTATGGAACTGTGAACTACTGATCTCTGATAGATTTATTGAGACAGGGAATGAGGTACTATGGAACTGTGAACTACTGATCTCTGATAGATTTATTGAGACAGGGAATGAGGTACTATGGAACTGTGAACTACTAAACTCTGATAGATTTATTGAGACAAGGACTACAGCGCTTCAAGTAGTGAAAAAACACACTAAAATAATTGTTGAATTATGTGTGTTCAAAATTATTGCACACCATAGATTCAAGGAAAATGGATGCCAAAAGTGAATAGCATCAATGGTACCATTGTGTTTCAATAGCATGCAATGATTTTGAACACATATAATTCAACAATTATTTGAGTGTGTTTTCCATTACTTAAAGTATCCTGTTTTGGACATCTCCGAATACTTATGTATAATTCGATGTTTCTTGTCAATGTTTATGTGTTTCTTGAGAAAGGTCCCAGTTGGACCGGAACATGGAAAAAAGTCCTTGTTCTTTTATTTATTGCTAATTATTTATTTTTTACATTGACAGTTAGGCTTTGATAGTAACCTTTGTACTCTATGTAGTATTTATCACTTATTCGTTTGGTTACTGCGGCACTCTACATTTTGTCGGACATCCTCTGACATTTTGTTTATTTATATTTGTAGTACAAGCTCTTATCAAATATTACTCCCATATATTTTAATCTATAATAATGGACTTCCGGTTAAACTAAGGCAGCGACGCAGTCATACATTTTTGACGTCACAATACATTCTTCATATTCCACATTAAGAAGCTAATCTGCAGGAAGTCACCTAAAGAACCAGTTTTCAGGTAGGTATCATATGAATCTTCCACACTACTGAATTAGGAAAACGCCAGTACATGAGGCAAGAAACTTGAAAAATGGCATTAACGATACACAATTGAATTCATGCACCATACAGAAAGCGGTCAAAATGTTGTTCAAGAGTGTGGACACAAAGCAAACAGCAGGGACAAAATAATCATAATAGGATTGCCCCAGTTTCACTGTTCATAGAACGACAATCTGGCCCACAGGAGTTTCTCTGCAAAACAAGTTGCGGGAAACTCAGAATTGGACTGGATGTTTAACAAATGATTGAAGAAGGACGCACTGTCTTCATGATGTTAGTAAAAAAAACAACACCAAATGACATACACACTTTACTGGGATTCAACTGAGAGGTCGAGTCATTACACTATTAATTGCTCATAATATGTCATGTATACCATTTTCTGCCTATTTTTCCGATTTTATAAAAAGATAGAGCATGATAAAGGTAGCAATGGCAGTTCTAGAGCAGGCATTTTTTATTTTTTTTAATGCATACAATAGTTCAAAATTTGATGTAACCCCAATTATTACAAAAGTTAAAATAACAAATCAATGCCTGAAACAAGAGAACAAAACAATTTATGTTAACACAACACACTGTAAACTGCTACCTAATAAATTGTTTTCTGCATAAATAGTGCGACTAAATTTTTAGTTTTCATTAAAATCAACAAGTTAAAAACTAAGATTGCACCAACAAATGGAATAGCTGGAAAACTTGTGACAACTTTGCTTGTAAAATCATTTCAACCTTTAGGAAAAGCTGAGATCAAAAAATGTTTATCAAGCTCAAAGTAAACAATTTCAAACTTGACTATTTCAAACTTGACTATAAGTTGTCATTATTTACAGATCTCTGTAGCTCTTCATTAGCTTTCTGTTTGTTGTATCGCTTCTGAAGGGCTCGTTTCTTCTTGAAGTTGATGACCATGACTGTTATATTGTCCAGAGACCCTCTGTAGTAGGCTTGTAAGGCTAGGCTCTTAGCTCCAAAATGTGGTTCATCTAGTCTTTCACTGTTGAGTACAAATATAAAGAAAAATATTAATACGACAAGCTCTGAAAATTGACAACAGAGACAAAAAAAGTCAATATAGATTAGTGGAAGTTAGCTGGATTTACACATTCTTGGATGGTGTTCTTCTGTGTTCTTATTAAATTCTTACAAGTTAGCAGAATATAATCTGGAGAATGGAATGCATTAAATCAGTCTACAGCTTGACTGTGATGTGTGCGCATTTTGGTACGGTACGGCATATTCAACAAGGACATCTCCTGGCAATGTGACATTTCAAAAACAAAAGTGATTTGGGCATGTGATGAGGTATCATTATCTTTCTAGGAATGGCTGAGGATAGAATTGTTTTGAGAACTTTTTGTGCTGTCTCCATTGTGGCACCCCTACGACCCTAATGGATCTTATTATTATTACGTAGTCGTATTGACATTATGTTAAAGGGTAACTTCTCTTGATCTTAAAACTCAAACTAGTTCTTCTTCTTCAGTGTGCATTCTCAAACAAACTGCTGCCAGATCTCTCTTGTAGCAGGACAATGGTCCTACTAGATTTCTAAAAATGATGCATTCCAGAGAAATAAAATGAGTTGTGCCACCGTTTTATTTACACCAATGGTTCAACACATCCATCTTCTGCGGACAGCTAGTTCAATCATGTTGATTCTCCTATTTCCAGACTGGAAAAAGAAAAATGAACATTTTGAATAGCGAACGAATCAGAGATTCCACCAGACAAACTGTATGAGCATCCATCATTTTAAGCTGGAAGAGTCAGAGCACTTTTCTTCTTCTTCTTCAGGATTCATCTCAAACTTCTGATGATTAGCAAGAAGTAGTTCGAAGAAATCAATGTCTTGTGTCATATTTTACCGTTCGGCTCTCCTTTTGGATTCTAGCAACACACGATAAGAGATCAGATCAGTTGACCTATATTGTGTCGAACTCTAGAGCAAATGAATCATTCTGACATTTAAAACTATTTATAAGAAACAACACGAACAAATGAAATTAATGAAGGTGATGATTTCTTTTCCATGTCCACAATACAGGAACTGGGTTTGAAATGCAGCACTACGGTGGACCAAGAAGAAAGCTTGCCACCCAACAGAGAACTGGTACTGTCATTGTGTTATGTTGATACACTTCGGTGGAGATTGCAGCTAATCTGGACACGTCTGGAGTGCAACTATGATGATCTGATGGCTAACTAATATTAAAAATTATTATTCTGTACACAAAAACTCAATATCAATTTTAAATTACAATATATTAAATCTGATGACTGAAGGGTTAGTTAGTTATTCCTCTAGGACCAAAGACGGCACATAGGGCGGATGTCATAGATTTCAATGTCTCTCATTTCATTGCAATTTGCTTTATATCTTCATTATAACTAGTTAACAAGCTTCAAAATTCGGAGATGAGCTTTCGATAATGCAAACCTCATGTCGTTCTCAACATTTCATCTGTTTCATGTTTTGGTTTTCAAATTAAGAAACATTTAAAATACACTGTTATATATGATGTTTCTCCTTCGCAAGCGAAGATGAGCATGGCATGAAAAACATTAAATGTGATGAAAAAAGAAATAATTAAAATTGGTAATTAACTAATTTGGTTTGTGAATTCGTAGATTCCAGATGAGTCCGATTCGTGCACGGAAAGTTCTATTGCAGCGCATGCAGGAGTACTGAAGGTTCGGGGTAGAAGAATTTTTGGATTTGTCCTTCCGCTTCTTGCGCTTGTGGATTGCCTGCAGTGTTTTATTTCTTTTTCAAATTTCGTGATACCAACAGTTATATATTGAAGCAAAGGGGAGTAAGAAACTTCACAGCTGAAGTTGGATGTGTAGGGCTATTGGTGCAAATAAATTAGTGACAATGCATTTCTATTCTTTGCGCTACATCCTGCTGGAAATAAGAGGTCAATTGTTCTGCTACACAAGAGATATGGTCAGAGTTTGTGAGCGAATGCCAAATTTAAAAAAAAAAAGAACCACAACTGGGCTAATCTAATGAGAACAAAGACATTGGAGTACACACAATCAGATGGCTTCACACACAAGTCTATGGACAGACTACCTAACACAGTGATAATCTCAATATTATCTAGTGCTACTACATTACCTAATAAATTGGACAGCTTCCTCATTACTAAACACATCCCACAGTCCATCTGTGGCCAAAATGATAAAGTGAGGTTTGAACTCTCTCGTGTCAAACACATTAAACTCTGGCTCCACTGTCACAAACTTCCGTTGTTTCAGCGGGTAATCGCCAAAAGCTCGAGAAGTTGCTAGGACTCCTGCAACCCGCCACACCCCATTATATGTGACAAAACCACCAGCATCCACAATCCTCTGTTGCTCTTTGGGCTGCAATGTATAATGTCAATATTTTGTCAATTTTCTGTAATTATTTTGTACAATATCAATAATAACTAAGCTGTCTAAAGAAATCCAACCAGGGATAGAGTGCCGCAGTAACAAATCCAAGAAGAGAGAACACTGATGACATAGTATTATTGTCACTGATTTCTAATATAACTAATAAATAACAACAAATATGAAAAGCATACAAACAGACCATCAGAAAAGTTTGCATCAAGATTTTGCAAAAATGTCTCATGAATTTTGCATTTTGGGTACATTTATACAATCATTTATTCATTCATGTACACAATAATTTATTCATTCATACATTCACACAATCATTTATTCATTCAAACATGCACACAATCATTTATTATTAAATACATGCACACAATCATTTATTCATTCATACATGTACACAATCTATTCATTCAGTATAAAGTAACAGTATAATTTTCAAAATCGCAAAGTAACTCACATCGGAAGGTTTATGATCTGTTGACAAGGGGATAACTTTGCCTGTGTTGGTACACATGACAGCTCGTGAATCACCAATATTAGCAACAGTTAGCACATGTCCTTTCTGAAACACTATGATGCTTGTCGAACCTGAAAAAAATATAGAATATTATTGATTAGCATATAAAACTTCTTGTTCCGGAATGATCTACAATTGTGGCTCCTACAATTTAACATAAATAATTCCATAATATCCACAAATGTTTTGCCCAGAGCCACAGTTTTCTTTCCAGGAACGTTGTAAGAAATGGCTATGGAAAGTTAAGGGATCGGTTAACTACCTTTCACTTGTCACAATTATGAAAAATCACCAGTTACAGATACACAAACAATAGATGCCACTTTTACCTTGAAAAAGGAAAGGGCTCTGAAATGAAAGAATATGATGTTCAACAGCTAAAGTTGAGAGAATGCTGTGGAAGAGACATTTCTACTCAGTATCAGGGCATTACTCAAGACAATGGAAACAAGAAAAACTTAGGAATACACAGAAATAGAGAGACAATGAAGGAGATGGGAATCACATGGAATAAGACTGAGAATACATCCAAGGAAAGATAACAGCTATGATAATGTAATATTGTCACTGGTAACTAAAATAACTAATGAATAGTAAAGCTAATGTTAAAAGAGGAACAACAAAATTTTTTTTTTAAAACAAGGACTTTTTCTATGTTACTGTCTAATAGGGGCAGAGAAACAAATACAAACAAGAAATAAACACAACAAATTATTAAACAATCAATGTAAAGAAATGGTCTCACAACACTATTTCACTGCATTAGAAATGACAAAAAAGAGAGCAAGGCGCAATAATTTTTAGTGTCTGGTAACATCAGTGCAAGTTAGAACTTCATCGATCAGAATTCAGCACTCTCCACATCATCGGATATCTTCTCCACATCATCGGATATCTTCTCAACATCATAGGATATCTTCTTCACATCATCGGATATCTTCTCCACATCATCGGATATCTTCTCCACATCATCGGATATCTTCTTCAAATAATCGGATATCTTCTCCAAATCATCGGATATCTTCTCCAAATCATCGGATATCTTCTCCACATCATCGGATATCTTCTTCAAATCGTCGGATATCTAACAGTTTGGTTATTTATAACCTATCCAGAGATGGATATAAATGGAAAATCCTGAAGATGTGCAAACACCCTTGGGGCTCAAGGGCTTAATTAATGGATTGATCAATCCACATATATTGATTTGTTCTATCCAATGTGTTCCATTTATCAGATATGAGCGTCTGCATAATCAAGTGATTAGAACATTTTCTTTTTTTTGCAATCAAGAGATGGATTTTACTTTCCATTTCCTGAGAGCTCCAGTCAATCTGAAAAATAGAAACATGGCTCGCTAAGTTGGGAGTTGAGAAACATGGCAAGGTTGAGGCCTAGCAACCCAATCTCAAGACTAGTGTTGTGTGATCTCTAGCACTTTACATGCATACAAAATTATATGCTATGATATTATCTTGACCGTGCTTCTGGCTGGTTTATGTTTAAAATATAGGAAAATATGAAACCTAGTATTGTAGAATACCTCTAAGGTGTGCACTTTTCTAAAAAAAATACTCTCTGTGTTTTTATTCCCTAAAATTTCCTTATTTAACACTTTTCAAAAAACCCAATTATATTTATTCATGTTGTTGATCCAGACCCAGTTGTTATAATGGGATTTGACGATCAGACAAAGTTGTTATAATGGGATTTGACTATCAGACCAAGTTGTTATAATGGGATGTGACTATCAGACCAAGTTGTTATAATGGGATTTGACGATCAGACCAAGTTGTTATAATGGGATTTGACTGTAGCTGTTTATGGCAACATGTTTGACAATTTCTAAACAGAATGACTGACATACATACATACATACATATATATATATAGTTTTATTACATTTTATCCTTATCTTTTGCTTTTTGTGCACTATTATCAGCTAATTTGTGAATGATAAAACTTGTTCATTTGTGTACTTCTTTATGCCCCTGTTGGAAAAGTATTTTACTGCAATCTCACCAATTACCTGATAAATCCATTCTGTCACGTGAAATGCAAACCAACTGAGCGTCAATTGTCCGAATCATACTAGTAAGTACCTGCAGTAAAAAAGAAAATGTGTATCACTGCAGGTAAAACTAAATCAACAACAACCCAAAATAACATTTTAAATAATTGTAACATATCCTGCAATGGAAACTTATTTTAAATTATCGCTACAATTTTCGGATACCATATGTGAAATGGGAAAAAAAAGTAACTCTACATTTCAATAACATCATCATCATGTGACATAATCTTTCCAGAACTTGGTCTTCCTTATGGATTCTCTGAATAATCATGAATTGTGGGCGAGTTGACCTGTCACAGCTAGATTCTTTGTCAATTATGACAAAGTTTGTGAAATTTGGTATCTATTTCACGGTCTTGCTAGCATTTTTGTGGCATATCCTATTCAGGACGTAGCCATCAAGCAGCATTTTTTATGTTGTGATTTACTAGATATTATAAATATGTTCAGTAGTTGCCACTGGACCAGGTACACAATTGCCTATGGTAGGATTTGATCCCAGTACCTAACCACCACAGTCTCACACTGCACCTCACCACCGCAGAACAGGACAACATAACAGTACAAGGAAATACAAATACACATTAATAGACGAAAACAACGCTTTAATATTTTTACTCTTGGAAAATTAAAGACATATACCTACTAGTATTACACATCCACAATAAAATAAAAATATCTCAACATTTTATTTCATGGTTTCCTTAACAAATTTCACAAAATAAATGACTGGTAACATTTTAATTATCCAGTTTATTTTTTTTTAATGTTATTGATATCGCATATTGTTATTTCTATTTTTAAAATAACAGAAAATTTAACACACCATAAATTTTTACTGAAATAATTTTAAACCTTTTTTATTTCGACATTCGGTGTTATTATTTGTTATAGGAGAAAAAAAGGATGTGCGGTAATGCTATGTAAGCTGAGAGAGCAATGATGAAGGATGTTTAACATCTAAATACCTGTTTCACCATGTCTGGAGATGAGTTAAAGCTTCCTTGTAAAAATTCTTTCCGTATAGATCGAAATAGCTGTTCCTCAATGTATTCTGCAGCAAACTGGAAATAGACGGAAAAAATAAAATAACAAATAATAAAAAAATATATTGCTTGAACCTGGTATACATTTATTTGAAGATTTAATGAAGATTTAGAGGAAAGATGTGCAGAAGATTGTCTTTTTCTGACATAATTGACTAATGTCTGTCTCACATTTGACTCTTTTCACTATTTACCTATCTGACCATCCATTATGCAACAGTAATCTCTCACGATGACATCTGGAAGGTGTGATGGTCTCACTATCTGACCAATTATGCAACAGTAATCTCTCACGATGACATCTGGAAGGTGTGATGGTCTCACTATCTGACCAATTATGCAACAGTAATCTCTCACGATGACATCTGGAAGGTGTGATGGTCTCACTATCTGACCAATTATGCAACAGTAATCTCTCACGATGACATCTGGAAGGTGTGATGGTCTCACTATCTGACCAATTATGCAACAGTAATCTCTCACGATGACATCTGGAAGGTGTGATGGTCTCACTATCTGACCAATTATGCAACAGTAATCTCTCACGATGACATCTGGAAGGTGTGATGGTCTCACTATCTGACCAATTATGCAACAGTAATCTCTCACGATGACATCTGGAAGGTGTGATGGTCTCACTATCTGACCAATTATGCAACAGTAATCTCTCACGATGACATCTGGAAGGTGTGATGGTCTCACTATCTGACCAATTATGCAACAGTAATCTCTCACGATGACATCTGGAAGATGGTCTCACTATCTGACCAATTATGCAACAGTAATCTCTCACGATGACATCTGGAAGGTGTGATGGTCTCACTATCTGACCAATTATGCAACAGTAATCTCTCACGATGACATCTGGAAGGTGTGATGGTCTCACTATCTGACCAATTATGCAACAGTAATCTCTCACGATGACATCTGGAAGGTGTGATGGTCTCACTATCTGACCAATTATGCAACAGTAATCTCTCACGATGACATCTGGAAGGTGTGATGGTCTCACTATCTGACCAATTATGCAACAGTAATCTCTCACGATGACATCTGGAAGGTGTGATGGTCTCACTATCTGACCAATTATGCAACAGTAATCTCTCACGATGACATCTGGAAGGTGTGATGGTCTCACTATCTGACCAATTATGCAACAGTAATCTCTCACGATGACATCTGGAAGGTGTGATGGTCTCACTATCTGACCAATTATGCAACAGTAATCTCTCACGATGACATCTGGAAGGTGTGATGGTCTCACTATCTGACCAATTATGCAACAGTAATCTCTCACGATGACATCTGGAAGGTGTGATGGTCTCACTATCTGACCAATTATGCAACAGTAATCTCTCACGATGACATCTGGAAGGTGTGATGGTCTCACTATCTGACCAATTATGCAACAGTAATCTCTCATGATGACATCTGGAAGGTGTGATGGTCTCACTATCTGACCAATTATGCAACAGTAATCTCTCACGATGACATCTGGAAGGTGTGATGGTCTCACTATCTGACCAATTATGCAACAGTAATCTCTCAGTATGTGACATGCCAACACAATGAGACTTGTCTCTTGTAAAGACCCTTCTTCTGCGACAATATGTTTCCCTTCGCCGAGGAGCAGCATTATGAGAACCAGCATTATATATCACACTGGAGGAAGCAGATGAGCCTCAGCCCTGACCATATTCCTTCATAGCCCTTTTGCATTTCTAGTGGCTCTCTTAAAATCTGAACGCTATGCTGAAATTGACGCAGCTGGTTCACTCTTATTAGCTAAACTTCTTGTATATACCCAAGTGGACTTTACAACTATGTAATATTAGACTATTTGATTTTCAGAATGGGCTGAATCCTAGTTTGATTCTCCACTGTGGCCTTTGGTATACTTTCAAGGTATATTCTAACCTTTGTTGTGTGATTTGGCAAGCGTAAGGTTAAGTACTTAGAATAGGGTTAGGATTATAAATAATATTTCTAATGTATGCGCGCACCTTGCTCCGTGTATAGCGCGCAGAAATACTGATCGCTCAGTACAAATTATAGGAAAAATTTAATAAATTTGAATAGAAACAGAGTATGATAATAAGTTCGTCTGTGTCTAGATTTGAAATCAGTGATTGTTGGGATGTGACATCACGGCAGCCAATAATTTCATTGGTGTTACATGGAACTCTGTGACAACAGTGTGCTATTTATAGCACAACGGTAACTTAAACTAGGATTCTACCTCAGAATGTTATATGATTTTGATTCAAGTATCGGCGCCAAGTATCTCTTTATCCCTTCATAATCTCTTAACATGACAGAAGTAAAATAACAATTTATCTGTTTATATATATGCATACCTCACCACCGTGTCCATCGAATACTGCATAAACAGAGTGATTGCTTTCAGAATTATGTGATATTGAATTAAAACGGTCTTCCATTGTTTTTCGTCGACCTTGAATTGAAAATGCTGCCATATCGTATGTCTTTGTCTCATGTGAATAATTTCTGGTATCTTGTGCATCATCGCTGTCTCTTCTCTCACCCACAACGTCTTTGTACACTGTTTCTGTTGCGTTCGGTATCTGAATATTCTTATATTTCCACTGACAAAAACAAACGAAAAGATTTCTCAGGAGGCGTAAAATATTGAAGAAAAATAAAGATGCCACAAATATTGCAATTGATTCAGAGCAAAATAGCCAGTCTCTAACGAAATATACACCCGTCGCTAATATTTTCGATACGGTGTAGGCCATTTGTGGCACTTTGGTGCAGGTGAAAATTTTAAGACACTAATGCCTCCTACAAGCTACCATATTGTTTTATGAGTCAACTTGAAAAGTCAAACCGGGTACAGTCAGTGATGCCATAGCTGTTTACGACAAAATCTGCGGGGTTTTTGTGTAGTTTTTTTCTCAGTCAATTGAGGTACTTGTTTTTTCCCTGACACATCTGAGTTTCTTTACTACTGGCATTTCTACCATGTGTATATATGTGCATACATTTTCAGCAACAACAATTCTATGTGGAAAAAAATAGCGCGAAAAGTTTGGCCGACCGACGACATAATGAAGCTATGAGATGTTCTGTGTATAGACGTCATGTGAGGAAACTAAATCACTTTCAAACATGTCTCAGAATAGTTACGAACATCAGATGACAAGACAAGATTCTAGATACCACTGTCATTGACAGATCTTGTATCCCCAGCATTGACACTATCCTGATACAGACACAGATTCGGTGGGCAAGTCATTTGGTACGTATGCCAGACCATCATCATTAAGTGCCGTCTCCGCAACGAAGGTTGGCTGCAACGGATCTCCAGCATCCCGTCTCTTGTCTTGGTGGTGCATTCTGTTAGACTGTAACCTGTCCATCGTGTGATGTTACTCTCCCACTTGTATCTCTGCCTACTTCTTGATCGCCTCCCTTTGACTTTGCCCTCAAGTAAGGTCTTCTATAAGGTGTCATGTCTTTTAATGTGACCAAAATATTGTATTTGCCTGATCTTTATTTCTCTTAAATAGCCGAAATTTTATTTCTCACAATGCTCTTATGCCAGACCATTGCCTGCCAAATTAATTATGTATGGTGAACTGGAGAAGTGTATATGATCTCAAGATAGCCAAAAGAAGTGCTATAAGGACGCGCTAAAGACCTCCCTGAAAGTCTTTGAAATAGACCAAGATACATGGGAAGAACTTGCACAAAATAGATATGCATTGGGGTCTACGGTAAAAAAGAGCGCATCGTCACGTGAAAAGAGGAGAAAAGCTGCAGCCAAACAGCGGAGAATATATCAATCAATCAATAAACCCATAACCCTTCAGGGTCGTAGGGGTACCACATTGGATGCTTCAGCACACAGAGTCCTCCAGCGAATTCTATCCTCAGCGATGCGGATGAGTGTGGAAATATCTTGCCCTGTCCATTCCTTGATGTTGTCTGTCCATGTCTTTATTTGTCCTCCTCTGCTTCTTCCTTCCTCGACAGTTCCCTGCAGTATTGTTTTTGACAAGGAATCGTGACTGCATACATGTCCGAACCATGCTAGTTTGATTATCCATTGTAGTATTTCAGTGGGCAAAAGGTTTAGCTAGTGGTGCCCATCTCCTCTCCAGCTGAATATATAGAAAGTCACGGATAGACAAAAATTCGTCTACAGTAGTTATTCCATGCCCGAACTGTCCAAGGACATTTGCAGTTGGAATAGGGCGTATTAGCCATGTATGAACTATTAGACATGGACATAATTCTAACTGAATTTTTAAAAGTGGATGTAACAAATGGTCACATCACTTGATGATGGACGAACACACACATGATACCCGGAGAGAACTAAAGAAGCTAAAGAAACAAAATCCTGTCTAAACCCGGAAGTACGTTAGATGTCAAAAATATTTTATTTACAAGATATTCATACATCTATAATTATTGGAGGTAGACCACTTTGTAACTTGCGTTATGCCGATGACATTGATCTCTTGGCTTCGAATCTGAACTCCATGAACCAATTTCAAAGTTGGAAGACGTTAATCGGAAACATGGCATATAAATTAACATTGATAAAAGCAAGAAATTGGTGACTAGTGAAACCAAGAAATATCACACGAACATTAGATTCTATCTATGCTCCTTCAGAGCCGAACACGGTGCAGAAGGCAGAAACCAGAGCTCACCAGCTCGAGTGATGTGATGCTAATGTGTTTAATTCTTGTATGTTGAGTCTCATAGTCATACTCTTTTGATGATTGTTCTGTGAAGAGTCTCTCTTGGTCTTCCTTCTTTTATTTTGAAATCTGGTACCCATTTTAATGTTATTAGTTGCAGTCTATTTTCATTAATATTAAGAATATGTCCGATGTAAGTCCATAGTTTTCTTCTTATGGTTGTAGAAATATATTGCTGTTTGGTGTCTTCTCTTACTTGCATGTTTGGCTTGAATTTTTCCTAACCAATACTTAGGATTCTTTTAAGACATTTATTTTCAAATTTGTTCAATTTCTTCTCCAGCGCCGTTGTCATTTTCCAACTTATCAGGTTATGGATCACATATTTGAAGCAGTTGCCACCTTCAAATATCACGAGTCCTATATATGCGATGAAGGCAATGCGGGAAATGAGATTAACCTAAGACTCGAGATGGCGATGACTGCCATGTCAAGGTTGAATATTATATGGAAAAGTAAGGTCAGTATCATAGTAAAGAGCAATCTATTCAGATCGCTAATGCTAAGTATACTTTTATAAATATGTGAAAGTTGGACACTAAATGCAGACTCAGAAAGAAGGACTCAGGCTTGATATATATTTATATTTGTTATGGTTTTGTTTTCTTAAATGTTTTTGTGTCTTGATAAAGGTCCCAATAGGACCGACACGTCGACAATCGTATTTTTTCTTTGCTTTATTGTTATTTTCTATTATTTTATTATTTTATATTGGCAGTTTACTTCAGTAACCTGTCTACCTTATTTATTATTTACACTGGTTGACAGGCGATTTGGTGCGTCAGAACGGATTGGTTCTTCTTCTTCTGCGTTCAGCAACTGTGGTCATGCTATATTGTCAGGCCCGTCGTCAAGATGAAGTCCACCATCTTCTCGGGGATTGGTTCAATTCCCATTGGTCTCAAGAATTATTATGGATTGTGGCTTTCCCTATCTCATCATCATCAAGTGCCGTCTCCGCAACGAAGGTTGGCTGCAACGTATCTCCAACATCTCCTGTCTCTTGTCTTGGTGGTGCACTCTGCTAGACTGTAACCTGTCCATCGTGTAATGTTACTCTCCCACGTGTATCTCTGCCTACCTCTTGCTCGCTTCCCTTTGACTTTACCCTCAAGTAAGGTCTTCCCTATCTATGTTTATTCTAAAAGTTAGTGGTAACAGTGTGCAGCATGTAAAAAACTGATATATGTAAACTAACGAGTTAATATTGCAAATTGGCACTTTGCACGGTTTGCTCAAATAAATTGCACAAATTCAATATCTGTTAAGTCACACTGAATATCTAAGATATCGCCACCAGATTTTAAAAATAAGATACACTATTCTATATTTGTTAATGTAGGAGACAACTTGTTGTTGTATGTTGCACATTTAGGTTGAGCTTGATGGATGTTGCCAGTAAACAATATCATCCTGGCCACCCTCCATATCAAGTCAAAAGACATCATTGATTTTGAACGAGCGTTCGATTACTCAGATGATCATGATTACAGTTATTAGTTGTTGAATAACTGCTTCAACAGTAGTGTCGCAATCTCGAGAAGAATTTGGTAATATTTTGTTTTTGTTCAATCGCATAATTTATAACTGGGGTGGTATCAAGTTGAAGTAGTAGTCTTGACTTTTATTTTGTGTTAGGCCTAGGCTACCTACACAGCTATAGGCTACAGTAACAACATTGGCTGGGGACTCGAGTGGACCCCCTTGTCTTCTAGAGATTTATACCATATAAAATCACCGACTCTGTTTCTGATACGATATTGATTGGTATGTATAACAATTAACATTATCAGTATATCTATATAATTCTGTTAAAAGTTGCTTTTGATTCTTCACTGTGCTATAAATTTTTAACTAGCTGACGTCAGGGATTTCCGCTTAACACCAATGAAATTAATGGCTGTTGTGACGTCACATCCAGACAATCACTGAGTTCAACTCTAGACACAAACTTATGCATAATCTGCTTCTTTTCCAA
Source organism: Meghimatium bilineatum (assembly GCA_034231615.1). Classification (NCBI taxonomy): domain Eukaryota; kingdom Metazoa; phylum Mollusca; class Gastropoda; order Stylommatophora; family Philomycidae; genus Meghimatium; species Meghimatium bilineatum. Next base: position 2,568,166 of record CM067301.1, read on the forward strand.
TTTGCATATTTAAAAATAAAATTACTATTATTTGTACTGAGCGATCATTATTTCTGCCCACTACACACAGAGCGAGGTGTGCGCACACATTATAAATATTATTTATAATTCTAACCGTACTCTAAGTACTTAACCTTAAATTTGCCAAATCACACAACAAAGATTAGGTAATACCATGAAACTAGAGCGAAGGTCACACCGAAGAATTAAAAGCAACTTGCACCATAATTCCTAGTTCCTAGTGGTATTATCATGATATATTATTATGATGATGTGATTGTTGTCATCAATGATTGTCATTGTATAGGCTATAATTATTAATAACAATACAATAGTTTGTTCTGCCTTCTTTTTTTTTACATGTAGGCTCCATATATGTCTCCAAAGTTTGCATATTTTGATGTGACTTGGAAAACTCTTCTCAACATCTAAGATGGCATCGGCTAAGGTTGCTTTTAATTCTTCACTGTGACCTTTGCTCTAGTTTCGAGGTGTATTACCTAACCTTTCAAGTGTGATTAATAGAATGTGTATTTAGAATTAAGGTATATTAATTGAAAGGCATATTAGTTGGGAATTAGTATTTAGATTAGGGAAGGGGGTTTAGGGTTAGAGTTAGTTATAAATTAAAGAATAAATTGGTTATAAATGTTATAATTAAAACTGTGGTTGATTTGTTTGTGTCGGGAGAAGTGCCGTCACGGAAGCCATTAATTTCATTGGTGTTACACGGAAATCCGTATGTCGGCTAGTTAAAAATGTAAACAGTATGCTATTTATAGCACAGTGTGCTGTTTATAGCACAGTCTTCTTCTTCTTTCAGTCCTCATGTACCTTTCGGTGTTGAGGGGAGAGTGTATGGTATTTTGTCCTTCTATTTGTCTCTTCCGCGATTATATTTCCAGGTGTTTCTGATACACTATCTATCCACCTTTTACGAGGGCGTCCAATAGGTCAACCATTTTCATATCATTTGTTAAGGGTTTTTTGGATAATACTTTGCTCTTTCTGTCTGGTTATGTGGCTGACAAAAATGTATAGTAGGCCTATATATGCATAATTTGCATCCAACATTTGTTACTGAGAACACATTTCTACATCGACCCATGAGATTAAGCCTAGATTGTCAGACAAAAATGTGACAGATTTCTCTTACAAATAGCATATATTTGCAAACACTGTGCCAAATAGCAGTATATATATACAGATTATTAGGAAAAATGATGTCAGACACCTCCCATGTTCAAAACTTATCAATAACTTACAAAATTGTTGTCAATACACATAAAAATCATGCAAGAAGTAATGTGGGCATATTAAACTTGATTGGAACCATCCTTGGCCTTGTTGATATAATTACTGAAAATGACAAATTAAATATCACAAACTGCAAGACTCGATGGAGTATCTTCAGTCTCAAGGCATAACGATTAATGACTCATATGAGTCTCTGCTTGTGGAATCAGTTAAATTAAGTTGGACTTTTAAGCACAATTCAGCTTCCTTCAAAAACTGATTTGGAACCTTCACAATTGTAATGCCTTGTTATCAATTTATTACAATAGATAATGAGTTTTCTACCATTTATTTCTGTTAAAATTAATCTTGTACGTGTATTTTCAGGTCTATTGCTGACACTATCCAGAATTAATTTGTGAGAGTACAATATGTCTGACGGGGAAAAGGAATTATATCCTGTAGTATCTGACATTTCAAGGAGTCTATTATCTACACAAATTAGCTTCCGATATCCAGAGCTGCCTCCATCACACCATGTTGCAGACTTCAGTCGTTGGCCTATTTTTTTAGTTTTAGAAACAGAGTTATTGGCAACTATCAAGAGGATTTGTGTCTTTGGAAGCTCAGGGAATGAGGCTATCTTCATCACAGATAACGATGATGTCTACGCTTTCGGATCCAACTGCAGCAGCTGCTTGGGACTAGGTAATTTTTTTTTAGATTTTATTTAACCAGCTGCAAACGGGAATTGAGCCAGGTCACCTCAGCTGGCACCTGTTTGCTTCGCAACTAACGTCAACATGTTTTCTGTATTTGAACAATTTTTAGATGCAATCAATCAAGTGCCATGCTGAATGGCATATTCGATCATGTTTCTCCACGAATCTCTGTCTCTTGTGTTGTCAATAAACTTGTTTGGGGAACTTCTACAGTGCCACAATACTAGACCATCTACAACTTTTCTCATCCGTATCTCTTCTCCCCCTTGATATTTCCATTGGTTATTAAGTGTTCTTCTTCTTCAGCGTTCATTCTCAAACTCCCGCTGGATCTCTCTTGTAGCAGAGACAATGCTCCTACTAGATATCCAGCAGGATGTAGTCCAGAGAATGGAAATGCGTTGTGTCACTGTTTTATTTGTGCACATACGTTTTCAGTGGTATTAAGTGTTCAAGCTGTGTTCTTCTCAGCACATGCCTTGAAACTTTGACTGTCTGCCCCTAATGTTTGATCTTTTTTTACGCCAGAATCAATGAGAACCTCTGCATTAGTTTTCTTAGCTGTCCATGGTTTAGTTTTTTATCCATAGTCTTTTTAGATGCAGATTGATCAAATAAATAAAACGTGTTGGCTCAAGTTGAAAGGCGAATAGGTGCCAGCTGAGCAGACCTGTTTCAAGCTCCATGTTCTGGCTTCTTATTTTGTCTATAAATCCTCGATGCTCCGTAGTTATATTAATAGATTTTATTTCACAATTAAATTTTGTTGATTACTTTTAAATAAGCAAAATAGTATCCATCTGTTGTTGGTACTCAAAAGGGAAGCAAAGAATAGTAACACTGTTAACTGCCATGCATGTTATAGGAAGGGACTAAGGAATTTTTTGGGGATAGAGTTGGCTGTCCCATCCCATTGAGGGTCAAAGTGATTCAGAAGCCATGTTGGTAGTTGTATTAGGCTGAAAGGCACAGTTATCACAGCCAAGCTGTAACCCATGATGCAACACAATGTGGTATCTGGACTATATCCTGCTAATCTATAGTAGTATGAGAAAGAATGCAGGAACAAAATTTCAATGCTAAATGGGGGGGGGGGTGTGTGTAGGGAATACAGTGATAGACCCATATTTCTCATTAACCAAAAGTATTCCTTAGGATGATGTGGTCAACAATATGCTTCCATCCCTTTTGCTTCCTCAAAATATATGGTGCCATTTCCTTAGGCTGGATCCACCTACAAGCGGCTGGTGCAGTTTTTTTAATTGAACTGAAAATCAGATCTTGAATCACCTAACTAGGAAGCACATGCATCAACTCCTGAGCTCCCATATTTCACACTTAAGAATAAAATCATCAATTCTGGAATTAAGGTTTCACTCTGACTTCTCTCCATAAAGGTCTTAGGTTTTAACCACAATGACACAATTCAGTTAAAATCACATTTGAATTGACTCTGACTGTAGGTCTTGTGTTTAGCATCTGTGCTCATACTAGATTGTCAGAGCAAAGTCCATTGTCTTCTCCAGGTCAGAGATGCTGTCTCTTAGCTTCTGCCTGAAACTGTATGTAAGTATATAAAGTCATGTGTATAAAAAACTTGACACTTGTTATTGCATGTTTTCCTGTGAAGGAGTGCAGGGAGGCTTTCTATGGGCTGTGGAAATAAAAGCTGCTTTGCCATAGCAGACGCCGTGACATGTACAAGAAGGATTTTGATTGTACCTCCGAAATAAAAAAAATCCTGTTGCAACCGTGTATTGAACCCGGAACCACAAGGGTCTGAGAACGGCGTTCTAACCACACAGCCCTGCACTCCACTTGTGTCATATGTATAGCTCTATCAGAATTGGACAATAACCACAGAGAACTCTTGTGCATAGTGAGCAATCCTTGATATTTCAGAAATCAATAAAAGTAGGCTAATAAATCATCAAATTTCATTATCAAACACAACGGAGGTGAACCATTTTGTGCCAAGGACCATTTATAAATTTATAATATCACTCGTATGCCATTTCTAAATTTATGTCATTCACTGACCATAAAAAATTATTAACTTAAACTTCGCATGCAATATTTACTCAAATATTTCCATAATTCACCCCTAATGTGATTCTCTTCAGTGTAGCTTGTACGTACATTATTATTATGATTCGCGTAATATAAATTTATGATGCTATGGAATAAAGTCTAGATTTATTGTAAGTTTAGTTCAGTCACAGTTGCCTTCTGTGAGTCAAAACAAGAGATCCTTCTGGTCATTTATGGCTCGTCCAGAGGTTCCACATCCCTGATCTAACATAACAATATTGCAGGAATGCTGAAGAAGAAATATGTCATTGTTCAATGAGAAACTGTTTGCTCTGTTTTACAATTCCTCAGTACAATGAAGTATATTATTGTAGTCAACTAGATGTGCCCAGACATTCTACTTCAGGATAACATTTCATACAGTCACTGGAAAGGCAAACACTTTCAAAACCTGAAAGAAAAAAAAAGTTAATGAGAGAAATCCGGAGGGAGTTTGTGAACACAAAAAATGAGATATATACCTTTTAATTCATAGTTTTCTGTGTGATCCTGAGGAATCAAAGTACTAATTTGTACCATATTTCCTACAGGAGATTTACACAGTAATCTACTAATTTGTACCATATTTCCTACAGGAGATTCACACAGTAGTTTTGAACCTAGGAAGATTGATATCTTATGTCAGAAGAAGGTTGTGGATATTGCTTTTGGTAGCGGACCCCATGTGGTTGTTGTCACTCAAAGTAAGATGATGTTTGTTGATTTATGTTGTTGCTGTGTTTGAACTAAATTTTATGAATTATTAATTGAACTCCATAAAGCTATGATATTTAAAATTAGTGTTCATTTGGGCTAAGATACACACTTGCCAATTTCTCTTTCCAGGGTTCCCTGTAAACAGATCTGTCTGGCAAATAAAATTAGAATTAGAATAATAATGATGGTGAAGACTGATTTGAGGTCTTTCATCTTCATAGGTTCAAGAGCTCGGGTGTCAGAGCAGATAACCAATGAACATTCTGAATTACCTATGGATACAATTTTGCTATGATTCTGAAAAACCTACCGGTATGTGTTTTCTGGACACGAATGATGTGGTGGATGCGACTGTTAATAAGAGATTGAAGAAGTTTGTAATTACTTGAGGAGATAATAGAGGACTAATAAAACCTAACGTCTTTCTCAATATGGTGTTTAGAAGTCAGCCTTCTTTGACGTTGATTTTGTTTAGAACCTCTTGGTTCGACTTCCTTTCTGTTCATATTATTCTCAGGACTCTCTTATAGCACTTTAATTCAAACACTTCCGATGCAAGATGGCGGACGAGATCGTATGTGTTCTTGGTAGACTATAAATAATTGAGTGTTCATCCTGAAAGTAACAGCAAACCACAGGAATATTGCGCCAAAAATGTCCTTATTGATTTGATAAATTTTTTAATTCTCATAGATAAGGACAGAGAACTTGAGAACTTACGCTTTACAGGCTCACAAATTATAATACCCTTTCTTTGGGATGGAACAGCTAACTTCACTCTAAACGTTTTCTTAGTCACTTCTTATGACATTCATGGCAGGTCATGGCACTGCTTTACTTTGCTTACTTTTCAAGCATAGCATCTGACATATACAATGGTAGGATCTTTCCAGAATGCATGATGTGAAGATGCTCAAGAGTCTTTCTTAGTGATTCACAAATATCAATATGGACCCATTCACATCCAACCATTCAACTGTACAGAATAATCTATTTGATCTAATAAATATATATTTAACTGAAATAAGCATGTCTCCTTTGTTTGCAGCTGGCGAAGTTTACAGTTGGGGCCACAATGGGTATTGCCAGCTTGGCAATGGCGGGTCAAATCCCGGATTTATACCTGGTCTTGTGACCACCAACTTGTCAGGCAGAATTGTGACCAAAGTCACATGTGGTAGTCACCACAGCATGGTTCTAACAGCTGACGGGGAGGTACGTTATATGTGTGTGAGTGTTTTCCTGCATACATGCGTTTGCCTGTTTGATTTTGTGCATGCATCCATAAGCAGACAGGCAGGTAGTCACTAGATGGTGGTTGAATTTTCCTTTCTGGGCATACATGCAGGTTTGTTGGTGATCAGTTTAATTAGTCAGAATATTGGTCTTCAGTCATCTGGTCATGTCACTCCACTGTGCCCTGTTGTCAACAGTCTACTTCAAGTAAAAAAAAAAACAGCCTCACAGGAGCAGAAACAAGTTTACAGAACTGGAAAATTATGTTACATTTCCAGCAGCCAGAAATTGAAAATATGGTAAGGAAGTTTTGCTAATCACTGGAAACACCTTTGTATAATTTTGGTTAGTGAACAGTGTAACACCTATATGTTTCTTTGGTCAGTCGACTGAAACACCTGTGTGTTTGATCAGCATGTGTGGCACCCCTGATAAAGTTCTTCCACATACCTAAACTTATTGTGTATATACCGGTATATTGTTTGATCAGCATGTGTGGCACCCCTGATAAAGTTCTTCTACATACCTAAACCTATTGTTTATATATTTATATTTATGTATATATATTGTTGTTTCATAACTAATCTCATCATCATCATCAGGTGCCATGCTGACTGTCTAGGCAATCATGGCTCTCCGCATCTCTCTCCAGCATTATGTATCAAGATCGTCGTTGTTTCCCAGCCGTGCCAGGTTGTCAAACTGTCTAATATTTTATCATCTTGTCACTCTCTGTCTCTGTTGCCTTCAATCTTGTCTGTTGTGACTATGTTAAACCTCCCTGTCTCATGAAGTGACCAAAAAATGAAGATTGTCTTTTTCTTATATTATTGATTAAGCTCTGTTTTGCATTTGACTCTTGCAGCACCTCCACATTAGTTTTTCTGGCAGTCCATGGTATTTGCAGCATTCTTCTATAGAACCACATCTCTATTGCCTATAACTAATCTAACATGCTTAAAATATCTTCTGGTAAAACAAATAAAGCATGTAGATGTCACTATCCTTGTTGGATCCACTTCTCTTTCAGCCTGGATCTAGTGTTGGTAGTCCACAACATATTCAGCCTACACTTGTCTGGTGTCATTTCCTAGCGAAGCTAACGTGTCACCCATATCTACTTTTAAAATACATGTAATTTCCAAGAATTCCTCATCAGAATCACAATCCATAATGATTTCACTGAAAATGACTGCCATTTAAACCTGATTCTGCCGATTGCGACAATCGGGACAGATTTCTAGAAATTAAAGCAGCATCTCTGATATTCTTCTCTTCCAAATGCAATGCAGGAAAAGGAAGTCTAATATTATTGCTGGGTAGATGTCATTGTTGATTCCGGTCATGTGAATATTAAACATTGTGCAGTTCCTTGTGGATAGATTCGTGCATAACAGCGGGTGACACACATCCCCGCCAGTTGTATACAAATTGAAAATAGTTGGCAACAAATTTCTCTGCGGGTGTGCTAAAGGTTAAAGCTGCAGGAGTCTTTTGTCTACGATGCATATTTTCAGACTTCAGACGATTGGATGTGTCTGTAATGCAGTATTCCCTATTCCAGTTTTTCCAAAGATTTGGAGTTGGTCCATCCGTGAATTCATTCTTCCAAATAAATAAAACATAAATCAATAATGAGAAATATCTGTTAAATTATTCTCAAGGATTTTTGTTATGGAATGTTCTTTAATATCCTGTGCCACTTTAGTATTCTGGTTGCATATTTTACACAGTTTTTGTAGATTCTGACATAATATTCATATTTTACACAGTTTATGTAGATTCTGAAATAAGATTAATTCACTGCCAGTAAAGGATTTAATCCTTTCTCTGCATTTTTTCTCACACTCCTGGTGAGCAAGATGTAGTCCAGAGCACGAAATATGTTGTCATAGTTTATAGCTTAATTAGGATATCTGTGCCTTTAAGCCTGACACATCTGACTTCAGCATGGCTTTTGGCTCACTTTGATGACCTATGGAAAAGTACACTCCACACTAACCCTCCTTAGTCACAAATTTATGACATGCATGGCAGATCATACTGATGATTCTAATAAATAAGATTGTCTGTAGAAACACCAGTCTCAAGCTGAAAGTAAAACTCCACTGCCTGGCACAAGGAACAAGATCTGGCAAGATTGTATTTCTTCCATCTTGATATAATATGGTGTGTAATACACTTTGTACAATCATATTTGTGATCTTTGAAAAACATGTATCACAATCATGTGTTTTTTTAGATTTATGCTTGGGGACAAAACAACTGTGGCCAGGTAGGCACAGGATCCACAGCTAATCAACCGTCACCGAGGAAGATCACAGCTGTTATTGGTCAGTTTTTCTCTAATTAAAATTAATTCATTCTTTATTTATTACTGTGTTATACTACACTATTAGTTTTATAGTTATATTCCTTGACGTAAGAACAAGCATGTGTGGTTGGAAGGGCTTGTTTCACCACCAAGGAACACACATGTGTGGTTGCAAGGGCTTGTTTCACCACCAAGGAACACACATGTGTGGTTGGAAGGGCTTGTTTCACCAAGGAACAAGCATGTGTGGTTTGAAGGGCTTGTTTCACCACCAAGGAACAAGCATGTGTGGTTGGAAGGGCTTGTTTCACCACCAAGGAACAAGCATGTGTGGTTGGAAGGGCTTGTTTCACCACAAGGAACACACATGTGTGGTTGGAAGGGCTTGTTTCACCACCAAGGAACACGCATGTGTGGTTGGAAGGGCTTGTTTCACCACCAAGGAACAAGCATGTGTGGTTACAAGGGCTTGCTTCACCACCAAGAGACAAAACTTGAAACGGGAATTAAATTTCACAAATCACTGAAAACGCACAAATAAATGTTTCAACCAAAAAGCCTTCAACTATAACACATTTACAACTATAACACATTTACAACTATAACACATTTACAACTATAACACATTTACAACTATAACACATTTACAACTATAACACATTTACAACTATAACACATTTACAACTATAACACATTTACAACATAAATATGGCGAGTAAGAATGGTACTATTGACAATTAGGTTCACATGGCTGAGCTAAATATACGAGGCGTGTTCAAATGAAAACGGGACTTGTTACACCACGCGTGATAGAGCGCACTGATATTGATGACATTTTGCACTAGTAATGAGTATCCAATAATTTACATACGGTCACGTGTTCATCTTCCCAGCATGCATATGTGCTGCAGAAGACTGTTAACAATATGGCGGGTGTGATTCCGAACCCGTCCAAAGTGAATCAGCGTGCTGTGATCCAGTTTCTTTCATTTGAAGGATGTCAAGCAGTAGACATTCATCGGAGAATGAAGGCAGCATATGGTGACAAATGTTTGTCGAGGACCAGAGTGATGGAGTGGGTGCGTATGTTTAAAGACGGACGTGAGTTAACGGCAGATCTTGCACGGCCAGGTCAGGCGCATATTGTTGCAACAGAAGAAGCCATAGCCGTGCTTGATAAAGCAGTACTGACTGACCGTCGTCGGAGCATTCGTTCGCTTGCAGAAGAATTCCATATGTCAATTGGGACAGCCCACATGGTTGTTCGGAAGAAATTGAACTATCGGAAGGTGTGTTCACAGTGGGTCCCACGGATGTTGACTGACCACCATAAGGAAGAACGGATGGGGTGGAGTTTGAACCACCTGATGCGTTACAGGGCAGAGGGTGATGCATTTCTGTTGAGCATTGTGGCAGGTGATGAATCGTGGTGCCACCACTATGAACCGAGCAGCAAAATTGACAGCATGCAATGGAAACATCCAGGTTCACCAAAACCCAAAAAATTCAAGACACAGGTTTCTGCTGGGAAGGTTATGGTGACTGCATTTTTTGACCATGAAGGGCTTTTGTTGACTGATTTTAAGGAACCTGGTGTCAACATCAATGCCGCCCATTATAAAGACACTTTAGACAAGCTGCATAAGGCCATCAAGGCTAAGCGACCAGGCAGACTTTCTCAAGGTGTGATTCTTCTCCACGACAACGCTCGTCCGCACGTCGCAAAAATTGTGCAGGAAACATTGGCAAAGAAGAATTGGGAAGTTCTTCATCACCCAGCCTATAGTCCTGATTTATCCCCGTGTGATTTCCATTTGTTCGGACCGTTGAAGAAAGCACTAAAGGGACAGCGATTCAACAGCGACGCAGACGTGAAGACAGCGGTGACCACATGGTTCAGAGAACAGCCACGCAACTTTTTCTCGGACGGCATTCGACGTCTACCTAAACAGTGGGATGCTTGCCTAAATGCATACGGAGATTTTTTCTGATGAACCCAGGTGCATTCTTATTCACAAGTGGTTGCTTTGTTCAATTCCGTTGAAAATATTAAATTGCGTATGATACTTTTTAAATAAATCCACAAGTCCCGTTTTCATTTGAACACGCCTCGTAGATACAACCTGGTAGAGTAAAAACTAGGTCAGAGGTGAAAACAAAAGAAACAGAAAATAGACAAAACACGCCTAAATATTGATAAAACAAAACTAACAGAAAAATTATGAAACAACAAGATATCTACCTGTAGTACTTATAGAAATCACACTGGCATTGATTCCAAAAGGACTTTATTGTGCTAAATTGATAGATGTAACTAAGAGCCCTTGACTAAGATTACATTTCTGTATAAGCTAGTCATAGGGACTGAGCAATTACAAGAACCCTCTACTCTGAATGTATAGCGCTTGATTCTGTTACATTTTGTATGTGTTTTTAATACAGTTTAGGATGTGTATGAATTTTTCTGTTAATCAATTTGAGTGTAAATATATATATATATTCAATCTTATAGGGTATAAGGCTGCTATTGGTATAGCTTGCGGCCAAACATCGTCAATGGCTCTCATGGATAATGGAGAGGTGAGAAGTCAATGATGCTGTTGTTGGTAGTTTAGACATTTTCTGTTCTTGCCTTTTGTTGTTGCGAATGTTCTTTTAGTTGTTTGTTTGCGTCATTGTGAATGTTCATTTGGTTGTTTGTTTGCGTCATTGTGAATGTTCATTTGGTTGTTTTATTGCATCATTGTGAATGTTCATTTGGTTGTTTGATTGCTGTGTCATCTTCCATTTTGTCACACTCCTTCGGATATTTTGTTTTTTATTTTATCAACTCACATGCTGTCTTTGCTATCAATCTATGTGATGTGACCGTTACAAAATATTGCGACTCTTTAAGTGTCTTGGTTCTGTACAAGCTGCCCAGCTTCTTCTGTGTCAAGTTCAGAAGGTCTTCGATATCCTGAAACGATGTCATGTGTCTATTGTTGTCTTGGTCTTCCTCTTGTTTTTTCCCCTGGAACTTTTCCCTCCATGATTAATTTTTCTGAACTGTTGTACTCTTTTATATGTCCAAAATATATTCGCTTGCATTTTTTGATAGTTTTGATAATCCAGTCTACTTCCTATGTTCAGGTCTTTATGGGCTTTTGCATTGGTTTGTCTTACTGTTCATGATATTCTTAGGACTTTTTGTTATAACATTTATTTTCTAATGCTAATATTTTCTTTTCCATTTTCTATGCTAACCATATATAATAAATGTATATTTTTTTATAAATGTCTCTGGTTTTCTATATTTTTATTCCCACCAGTATTAATAATATATTTTTGACTTGGCAGGTGTACGGTTGGGGTTACAACGGTAATGGGCAGCTTGGAATTGGAAATAATGTCAATCAGCCAAACCCGTGCCGTGTTCACACGCTGCAGGGGATCATTATCAATCAAGTATGTTTGTTTGCTAATCTTATTGACTATAGTTATTTGTTTGTCTTTCAGGTACTTTCATTTGTTTACCAATCAGGCATGTTCTTTTGTTATGTTAATCAGTTATGCATATTTGTTAATTAGGTATTTGATAGTAGTTTCAGGTCAAGAAAGACTAGATATTTGTTTATAACTGTCGGTATTTTTGATGGTTGGTTGGTTGTTGATCCAGCAGTCCAATGGTTCATGCCATTTCACCCAATACCATTGTGTGATATATGCATGTGTGTGTCATCTGTTGTTTTGTTCCATATAAGGTGTTCCATTTATCTGAGCTCGGAGGGAGAATAATTTTCGTGATGTCATCCAGCGCTGGACATTTAAAAAAAACATGGTGGATGACAGTTTCATAGGGATGAGTGCACAGCCGACAACTCTGACCTACAGCCTGTGGTATTCCTGACAGATGCAAGGTCAGTGCTTCAAGCTCTCCAGTCTGGAAAACTAACAGACTTGAAAAAACCACTTAGCAAATTGTCTTACCAGTATACGGTAACCATGCAGTGGATACCCTCTCACTGTGGAATACCAGGAAATGAAAAAGCAGACCAACTGGCTAAGGAAGGTGCTGCCGAAGACCAGCCAGATATACCAATCACCTACCATCAGAAAAAACAGATGATAAAGTCAATAAGAAAGCCACAAACACCAACACAAGATGACTATCATATTATGAACAGACCAGAACAAGTTATAATTCTACGTCTCAGAACAGGACACAACCGACTCCGCAGTCACATGTATACAAAGTTCAAGATTGGCAACACGGCCATGTGGACAGGCAGTACAGAATGCCAAACATATACTTCAAGAGTGTTCTGAGCATGAAACGCTGAGGCAGACATATTGGCCAGAGGAAACAACACTGGAATCAAAGCTCTATGGGACACTGTATGAACTACAAAAGACAGTGAGTTTTATTAAGGAGACAGAATTACAGATATAGACATGTTTCAAGTGAACAAAAGAAGAAGAAGAAGATACACACACAAAATCTTGTCATCTTTTGATGTTTAGAACCAACTAACTAATAAAATATCCAATATGTAAATATGTTTTCATAATATTTATAATTTTCTTTAGTTGTAGTTTTCGAATGCATGATTTTATTGAGACATGGCTTGTTATTATTTGTTATTGTAGTTTATTCAAATATGTGATTCTGTTGACAGATTGTCTGTGGGTATGCTCACACTCTGGCTTTGTCTGATGAAGGTACAATGTACTCATGGGGAGCAAACTCTTATGGCCAACTTGGCACAGGCAACAAGGCAAATATGGTAGCACCAGCAAAAGTTGTCTGCCTTGGGGAGAGGTAAAGAAACAAAGTGCATTAGTGGTTAATACACAGTGTATCTTCTTGTCCATAGTTTGACATGTCTACACAACAAGTATGTACAGTGTATCTTCTTGTTCATAGTTTGACATGTCTACACAACAAGTATGTACAGTGTATCTTCTTGTTCATAGTTTGACATGTCTACACAACAAGTATGTACAGTGTATCTTCTTGTCCATAGTTTGACATGTCTACACAACAAGTATACACAGTGTATCTTCTTGTCCATAGTTTGACATGTCTACACAACAAGTATGTACAGTGTATCTTCTTGTCCATAGTTTGACATGTCTACACAAGTATGTACAGTGTATCTTCTTGTCCATAGTTTGACATGTCTACACAACAAGTATACACAGTGTATCTTCTTGTCCATAGTTTGACATGTCTACACAACAAGTATGTACAGTGTATCTTCTTGTCCATAGTTTGACATGTCTACACAACAAGTATACACAGTGTATCTTCTTGTCCATAGTTTGACATGTCTACACAACAAGTATGTACAGTGTATAATCTTGACATATTGTGCAAATTAAGAGTGTCGTTATGCCATATGTTGGATAAAGGGAGCAACACCGCAACTTAGTATGCATGTAGTAAGAGGCAACCAAGGAGGTTTGAGGATAGGATTTCCTGTTCCATCCCATAGAAGGTTAAAGTGACCTAAAGTCATGCTGTAGTTGGATGTGTCAGGCAGAAATATCGCAGTCAAGCTGTACATGTATGTCGTAAGAGGCAACCAAGGAGGAGTAGGGTTTGCTGTTCCATCCCATAGAAAGTTAAAGTAACCTAAAGCCATGCTGTAGTTGGAAGTGTCAGGTAGAAATATTGCAGCCAAGCTGTATAAACCATGACCGAATAAACATTCTGTTCTCTGGACTACATTTGCTTACCAGCAAGCTTGGAGTTTGAGAATGAATATAGATGAAGAATGTTGTGTGATAGGCAGGTGATCAAGTTGTTAGGACATTGTTCTCTAAATCTCGGAGGAGTAGGTTTCAGTCCTAATAAAGAATGATCTTACTTGAAGGTAGAGTTGATGGAAGGATGGCAAGAAATATGAAGAGACATAAATCATAATACACCACCAAAGCAAGAGACAGAAGATATCAGAAGTCTGTTCCAATATCAACCTTTGATGCAGAGACAGCACTTGATGATGATGATGAGGTAATTAAGCACTTATGATGGTTCCCGCGGCTTGCTGGTTAAATGCATTCCTCATTCTGCCTCTCAGATATCCAGTTCTGAATACCAAATTCTCCCAACTGTTTCTCTTCTGTTGCTGTAAAGCATTGCAGCATTGAATGACAATCGGTTTTTAGGCTATGGCATGTTTGGTTGCTTGATATGCAGTTATATTATAACATCTCAGAATGTTAGTAACTCCTTCAATCCACCTTCTTTTTGGTCTTCATCTGATCTTGCCATTTCCATTTTGATGTTGCGTGCTGATGCTGTCCAATAAGGGTTTATTCACATTAAGTGGCCGAACCATTTCAGTTTCTGTTTTTCAATATATTTCATCAACAGTTTTTGTAATCTCTTCATTCCTCACATGATCTGTTTTTCTGTTCGATGCTTTTCTCAGACATCTCATTTCACTCATTCATAGTAAGCTTTCTCTTATTTTGTATGTGTCCATGCCCCATGTCTGACATTGATAACACAATGTTGGTGCGAAGATTGAATTTATGATTTTCTTATTGGTTGACATTGGGATAGATTTATATTTCAAAATTGGTGTTAGTTCATAGTTGGCTTTTTAAATTCATGTCTTGAGTTCTGTCGCTTATTCCATCATCTGTAAAAATGAGTGTAGAAATCAAGCTCAGAAATGCCTATCTCATTTATAGATATGTAGAGGTGGCTGCAAGTCATTACAGCCATATCTCAGCTGCCCTAAGCCAAACTGGCAAGGTGTACATCTGGGGCCAATGTCGAGGACAGTCTCTGACCCAGCCACGATTCTCCAGATTGGCTTCAACAGATGATGCATTTGCTGCTTTTTCAGCCCCACCCATTTCTTGGAGAATGTACTGTGTTGGTAAGTAACTTGTATCTTGGAGAATGTACTGTGTTGGTAAGTTACTTGTATCCTGGAGAATGTACTGTGTTGGTAAGTTACTTGTATCTTGGAGAATGTACTGTGTTGGTAAGTTACTTGTATCTTGGAGAATGTACTGTGTTGGTAAGTTACTTGTATCTTGGAGAATGTACTGTGTTGGTAAGTTACTTGTATCTTGGAGAATGTACTGTGTTGGTAAGTTACTTGTATCTTGGAGAATGTACTGTGTTGGTAAGTTACTTGTATCCTGGAGAATGTACTGTGTTGGTAAGTTACTTGTATCTTGGAGAATGTACTGTGTTGGTAAGTTACTTGTATCTTGGAGAATGTACTGTGTTGGTAAGTAACTTGTATCATGGAGAATGTACTGTGTTGGTAAGTTACTTGTATCATGGAGAATGTACTGTGTTGGTAAGTTACTTGTATCTTGGAGAATGTACTGTGTTGGTAAGTAACTTGTATCATGGAGAATGTACTGTGTTGGTAAGTTACTTGTATCTTGGAGAATGTACTGTGTTGGTAAGTTACTTGTATCTTGGAGAATGTACTGTGTTGGTAAGTAACTTGTATCATGGAGAATGTACTGTGTTGGTAAGTTACTTGTATCATGGAGAATGTACTGTGTTGGTAAGTTACTTGTATCTTGGAGAATGTACTGTGTTGGTAAGTTACTTGTATCTTGGAGAATGTACTGTGTTGGTAAGTAACTTGTATCATGGAGAATGTACTGTGTTGGTAAGTTACTTGTATCATGGAGAATGTACTGTGTTGGTAAGTTACTTGTATCTTGGAGAATGTACTGTGTTGGTAAGTTACTTGTATCATGGAGAATGTACTGTGTTGGTAAGTTACTTGTATCTTGGAGAATGTACTGTGTTGGTAAGTTACTTGTATCTTGGAGAATGTACTGTGTTGGTAAGTAACTTGTATCATGGAGAATGTACTGTGTTGGTAAGTAACTTGTATCATGGAGAATGTACTGTGTTGGTAAGTTACTTGTATCATGGAGAATGTACTGTGTTGGTAAGTAACTTGTATCTTGGAGAATGTACTGTGTTGGTAAGTTACTTGTATCATGGAGAATGTACTGTGTTGGTAAGTTACTTGTATCTTGGAGAATGTACTGTGTTGGTAAGTTACTTGTATCATGGAGAATGTACTGTGTTGGTAAGTAACTTGTATCATGGAGAATGTACTGTGTTGGTAAGTTACTTGTATCTTGGAGAATGTACTGTGTTGGTAAGTAACTTGTATCATGGAGAATGTACTGTGTTGGTAAGTTACTTGTATCTTGGAGAATGTACTGTGTTGGTAAGTTACTTGTATCTTGGAGAATGTACTGTGTTGGTAAGTTACTTGTATCCTGGAGAATGTACTGTGTTGGTAAGTTACTTGTATTAGTCATTCATCATCATCATCCTTATCATCATCACCATCATCATGTTCCCTCTAAATTAGTACATACAAAATATAATCTCGACAAGGAACCATAATTGTCTGATTAGAAAGTATGTAGATTCTCTTCTGCTAGCACCTTAAACTGACATGAGCCTGAAAGGGGTTCAGCTCTCTGAGTGCATGGATGTTAAAATGACATGTAATGGTAACTGCGTTTCTCTGTGGCTGCTTCATTGTGGGATTTATGGAAGTATTTGACATCACTGTATTAGAACAGTCCCTCCGTTCTTGTTTATGCATTATATAATTGATGAATTATCGGCTCAACATGAATCACTGTTAACGGTTGTGAAACTCATAAACTCTGGTGGTATGTTCAAGTGTCAAGACATTCTTTGATGTCAAAGGTTGTTCTTCAGGGCATGGCAGAAGGAGGAAGAAGAAATGGTTGCTAGAAGAAGACTTTGTTGGACAATATCAAGTAATGGATAGGGTCTGAAGCTTCCAAGTTCATTAGGATTTTGTATGTTTGCTTTAGATTCAATCAAAGGTTTATTTTGTATGCTTGCTTTAGATTCAATCAAAGGTTTATTTTGTACGTGCTTGTGTTTCAGATTCAATCAAAGGTTTATTTTGTACGTGCATGTGTTTCAGATTCAAAGGTTTATTTTGTACGTGCTTGTGTTTCAGATTCAATTAAAGGTTTATTTTGTACGTGCTTGTGTTTCAGATTCAATCAAAGGTTTATTTTGTATGTTCTTGTGTTTCAGATTCAATCAAAGGTTCCAGAATTGCTGATGCTGTTGGGAATGCTTTTGATAATCAAGTGAGTTATTAAAGTTTGTTTTCTTTTAAAAGTGTTTGTATCTGTTTGTTTGTCACTTTGATAATCTTATTTCTATTTTCTGAAGAAGCATATGCTTCTACATTGTTGTTGCTATTTGAAATTGTATGACCATGTTGCATTCAATTTGTTCTTTATAGCCAATATCTTAACAGACTAAGTTTGAGATATGGATTTATTTTAATATTAATTTGGCTTGGTTTTTCAAATTATTTGTGATATTTAGTGTAATGTTAAAGATCAAGCATTCCTTTTGTTGTTGTTATTGTGGGCTCCTTACACAAATTATGTATTACTTTCATTGTAGTGTGGGCTCCTTACGCAAATTATGTATTACTTTCATTGTAGTGTGGGCTCCTTACACAAATTATATATTACTTTCATTGTAGTGTGGGCTTCTTACACAAATTATATACTACTTTCATTGTAGTGTGGGCTCCTTACACAAATTATATACTACTTTCATTGTAGTGTGGGCTCCTTACACAAATTATGTATTACTTTCATTGTAGTGTGGGCTCCTTACGCAAATTATGTATTACTTTCATTGTAGTGTGGGCTCCTTACACAAATTATATATTACTTTCATTGTAGTGTGGGCTTCTTACACAAATTATATACTACTTTCATTGTAGTGTGGGCTCCTTACACAAATTATATACTACTTTCATTGTAGTGTGGGCTCCTTACACAAATTATATACTACTTTCATTGTAGTGTGGGCTTCTTACACAAATTATATACTACTTTCATTGTAGTGTGGGCTCCTTACACAAATTATATACTACTTTCATTGTGGTGTGGGCTTCTTACACAAATTATATACTACTTTCATTGTGGTGTGGGCTTCTTACACAAATTATATACTACTTTCATTGTAGTGTGGGCTTCTTACACAGATTATGTATTCACCTGTTACCATCTGTATATTCTGTGGCCTGATAGAGGAGCAAAACATAGTATCACTGTTTACCTTCCATGCACATTGTAAGAGGCGACTAAAGAGGTTATGGGGTGAGGTTGGCTTTACAATCACATATAGGATCAAACTGATCCAGAAGCCATGCTGAAGTTGGATGTGTCAGACCGAAACGGACAGATATCAAAGCAAAACTGTAAAACATGGTACAATGCAATCTGTATCTGAACTACATCCTGCTAATCTACAGGAGTTTGAGAATGAATGTAGAAGAATATGTCATTTTAAAAAAGAGAACTGCAGTAACTCAGTGCTTAGTATATTGGCTTCCCAGCCCGGTGATCCAGAGTTCAGTTCCCAGTTTAATTGGAAATATTAAAAAAATTTATAACTTCTCCTAGGTATCTTTCTGTAGCATCACATTTCCAAAGATTCAATTCTCTTAGCGTAGCCATGTATATATATCAATCAATCAATAAACCCATAACCCTTCAGGGTCGTAGGGGTACCACATTGGATGCTTCAGCACACAGAGTCCTCCAGCGAATTCTATCGTCAGCGATGCGGATGAGTGTGGAAATATCTAGCCCTGTCCATTCCTTGATGTTGTCTGTCCATGTCTTTATTTGTCCTCCTCTGCATGTATATATATGAAGTCGCCCATATATATGAGATGTCGCCATATATATGAGATGTCGCCATATATATGAGTTGTCAATGTATTTTTGTCTACAGGAAACCAGTGATGTGAGATTTGTGGTTGAAGGAAAGGATATTCATGTACATAAAGCTATCTTAAAACTCAGGTAAAATAAATCAATTTTTTTGTCATTATTGATTCAGTGGTGATTTGAGTGTTACGCCCTTTATTTGCTATGTTTTCTCATTCCTCGTTACTTACTGCTATTGAAGAGCTAATATTTTTGTTTTCTATTCTCTCTTTACTGAAATTTTCTTCTTCTTTTGTTTGTCTGGATGCTTATTTCTGAAGATATAAACATTTTCCCATTGTGTGGGTTGGTACGTAGCATATTGAGTGCTGTGAGGAACCTCTCTTGGCTGATTGCCTCTGTCTTCAGCACATGTACTTGATAGAACTGACTCTGGTCTTGCTTGATTTTAGGAGGGCCCAACCAGTCTTAGTTTTCAGCCTCTGTTGGCTGAACTAAGCCCCATCTCCATGGCAACGATATGACCTCAATGGGAAACTCTTTACTGAAATCAATTTCTTTCTGAAATGGCAAAACATCAGTATGCATCAACCATTCCCATTTCTGCAATATATATTTTCTGTTGACAATTAAAATCCAGTACAGTCAAAGCCCATTATAATAATTTGATATGAACTGATGAAATATATATGTAATAACATAAATCCCAGTATAACAATTTGATATGAACTGAGTTTCCGAGTTTCCGTACATGACACTGGGAAAATTAATGTGCTAGTTGTACACTTTACTTCTATCAATTGGGCATAAAAAGCACACATGTGATTTTCTCTTTATCACATGTCTGGGGACATCACCGTGATCACCAGCTTTTGCTTTAAAAAAAGCAATTCTCTTTTAGGATCTTTAAAATAGCATCCCTCGTGTTAGATACAGCATCCGCCGAAGATGGGTGTGTCGAGCCATTGGCGCAAATAAAATGACGGCACAACGCATTTCCATTCTCGGGACTACATCCGGCTGGAAATCTAAGAGGACCATGGTCCTGCTACAAGGGCGATCCAGCGGGAGTTTGAGAATGAACGCTGAAGAAGAAGAAGATACAGCAGAGAGAGAGAGAGAGAGAGAGAGAGACACGCATGCACACAAAAAAAAATGTGCATTGCTGAGGATATAAATTTCAGGATGACTCATTTTGTTGACTCATTCAAAGTGGTACCTCTACTGACAGGTTATGAGTTTATGGTCTGATTCAAAGTGGTACCTCTACTGACAGGTTATGAGTTTATGGTCTGATTCAAAGTGGTACCTCTACTGACAGGTTATGAGTTTATGGTCTGATTCAAAGTGGTACCTCTACGTCCCTGACAGGTTATGAGTTTAGGGTCTGATTTATATGTACTGTAACAGGTTATGAATCATGAAGTGACATTCAACTTTAGGCAAATCCATAGACACCCATTCTCCTCCAGCAAATTTTGAAGGGTATGCATGTTTACTTAGCTGACATACAGTAACAAATGTATGGTTCCTTACCTGACATACAGTAACAAATGCATGTTTACTTAGCTGACATACAGTAACAAATGCATGTTTACTTAGCTGACATACAGTAACAAATGCATGTTTACTTAGCTGACATACAGTAACAAATGCATGTTTACTTAGCTGACATACAGTAACAAATGAATGCTTCCATAGCTGACATACAGTAACAAATGCATGGTTCCATAGCTGACATATAAAATATGCATTTAAAATATATGTTCTCTTTACCTCCAAGTTTCATGAAATATTCTTCTTCAGATGTGAACATTTTCGATCAATGTTTCAGTCATGCTGGGATGAAGGCAGTAGAGAGTAAGTATGCTTATTTAATTGTTTTTTTGTGTGTCTTTTCTTCTGCTCTGCAGTCACTTGTTAAACATCCAGTCTAGTATTGGTCATGTTTTAGAGCAGTTTGTTTTAGGTCATCTTGGGTGCCTGATACTACACCACACTAGATGATGCTTCTATGCTACTACACAACAACTGATGATGCATCTGTGTTACTACACAACTTCTGCTATCAATTATTAAACATGCAGTCTAAAATTGGTCATGTTATAGAGTGGTTTGTTTTAGGTCATCTTTAGTTCCCCCACAAATTGTCTTGAAATTTTAGTAGAACCATTGTCCTACTACAAGAGATGTCCGATGGCAGTTTGAGAACAAATGAGAGAAAAAAATTATATTTTCAGTTTGGAGAGCGTGAAGCTCTCCAGTCTGGAAAACTAACAGACTTACAAAAGCTACGTAATGTCTTATCCTAGTATAGGGTAACCATGCAGTGGATATCCTCTCACTGTGGAATACCAGGAAATGAAAAAGCAGACCAATTGGCTAAGGAAGGTGCTGCCAAAGGTCAACCAGATGTACCAATCACTTACCATCAGAAAAATCAGATGATCAAGTCAATAAGAAAGCCACAAACACCAACACAAGATCACTATCACATTATGAACAGATCAGAACAAGTTGTAATTCTACGCCTCAAAACAGGACACAACCGACTCTGCATTCACATGTCCACAAAGTTCAAGATTGGCAACACGGACATGTGTACATGTGGACAGGCAGCACAGAGTGCCAAACATATACTTCAAGATTGTTCTGAGTATGAAATGCTGAGGCAAACATATTGGCCAGAGGAAACAACACTGGAATCAAAGCTCTATGGGACACTGTATGAACTACAAAAAACAGTGAGTTTTATTCAAGAGATAGAATTACAGATATAGACATGTTTCAAGTGAACGAAAGAAGAAGAAGATATTTTCAGTCACCACATTCTCCACTCAACGTAGATAGCTTTCAATGAACTGTAATTATAGTTATAATTATATTATATCATGGTTATCACATATATAAACAATTTTAACAGTGTAATCTTGTATCCCTGTGTTAATCTTGTATCCTTGTGTGTTAATCTTGTATCCTTGTGTGTTAATCTTGTATCCTTGTGTGTTAATCTTATATCCTTGTGTGTTAATCTTGTATCCTTTGTGTGTTAATCTTATATCCTTGTGTGTTAATCTTATATCCTTGTGTGTTAATCTTATATCCTTGTGTGTTAATCTTGTATCCTTGTGTGTTAATCTTGTATCCTTGTGTGTTAATCTTGTATCCTTGTGTGTTAATCTTGTATCCTTTGTGTTAATCCTTGTTGTGTGTTAATGTTGTATCCTTGTTCTGTGTTAATCCTGTATCCTTGTTCTGTGTTAATCCTGTGTCCTTGTTCTGTGTGACACCAGGTGTATTGAGATCACCCAGTATCCATATACAGTGTTAATCTTGTATCCTTGTTCTGTGTTAATCTTGTATCCATTTACAGTGTTAATGTTGTATCCTTGTTCTGTGTTAATCTTGTATCCATTTACAGTGTTAATCTTGTATCCTTGTTCTGTGTTAATCTTGTATCCTTGTTCTGTGTGACACCAGGTGTATTGAGATCATCCAGTATCCATATACAGTGTTAATCTTGTATCCTTGTTCTGTGTTAATCTTGTATCCATTTACAGTGTTAATGTTGTATCCTTGTTCTGTGTTAATCTTGTATCCATATACAGTGTTAATCTTGTATCCTTGTTCTGTGTTAATCTTGTATCCTTGTTCTGTGCTAATCTGTGTTAATCTTGTATCCTTGTTCTTTGTTAATCTTGTATCCTTGTTCTGTGTTAATCTTGTATCCTTGTTCTGTGTTAATCTTGTATCCTTGTTCTGTGTTAATCTTGTATCCTTGTTCTGTGTTAATCTTGTATCCTTGTTCTGTGTGACACCAGGTGTATTGAGATCACCCAGTATCCATATACAGTGTTAATCTTGTATCCTTGTTCTATTATAATCTTGTATCCTTGTTCTGTGTTAATGTTGTATCCATTTACAGTGTTAATCTTGTATCCTTGTTCTCTGTTAATCCTGTATCCTGGTTCTGTGTTAATCTTGTATCCTTGTTCTGTGTTAATCTTGTATCCATATACAGTGTTAATCTTGTATCCTTGTTCTGTGTTAATCTTGTATCCTTGTTCTGTGTGACACCAGGTCTATTGAGATCACCCAGTACCCATATACAGTGTTAATCTTGTATCCTTGTTCTGTGTTAATCTTGTATCCTTGTTCTGTGTGACACCAGGTCTATTGAGATCACCCAGTACCCATATACAGTGTATAAAGCCTTCTTACGGTACTTGTATACAGATGACGTGGATCTTCAACCTGATGAAGCTATAGGTAAGAACGAAGAATCATTAGTACAGTTTCCTCATTATCACCAGGTTAGTGATGATGATGAAGTAATGTCTTTATCTGTGAGCAGGGAACACTTGACACATGATGATGATGAAGTAATGTCTTTAGCTGTGTGCAGGTAGCATTTGACACATGATGATGATGAAGTAATGTCTTTAGCTGTGTGCAGGTAGCAAAATTCTAATTGTCAATATGTCATTTGTCACCAAACACACATGATTCTCAAATTGTCAATAAATGTCATTTGTCACCAAACACACATGATTCTCAAATTGTCAGCAAACCACTTCCACAGGAATGAAAGGCCACGGAGAAGTCTCTGCGACCTAAACATACATCATATTGTTACTACATGAAATCATTGAGAGTTACACCCCTCTAAATTAGTATGTCCATGTTCTGCAGTCGTTATCCTGAAAACTACCTACATTTTACAAATAGAACTTGTTGACCTAGTTTTCATACTAATTGATATGATTGACCTCAATCTCTCAGGTCTATTGGATTTATCAAATGCTTATTGCGAAGAGCTACTTAAGATCAAATGTGAAGGGATCATACGTCAGGGAATATCCGTAGAGAACGTAGCTATGTTGTATGCAGCCGCGATCAAATTTGGGGCACAGGTAATTTCACATTTAATATAAATATAGTTTCACATTACATATAATTTCACATTACATATAATTTCACATTACATATAATTTCACATTAAATATAATTTCACATTAAATATAATTTCACATTAAATATAATTTCACATTACATATAATTTCACATTAAATATAATTTCACATTAAATATAATTTCACATTATATATAATAAGTGAAGTTTTGTGTGTTAATTTTATGGGTAGTTTTGCAGCATGTAACATGAAAAAAGATTTTGTGTCATTAGGAAAAAGATTTTGTGTCATTAGGAAAAAGATTTTGTGTCAATTTTAGGAAATTTGTGTTAATATTACAAGTAATTTTTTCAACTTGTTATGTGATAAGCAATATAGGTAATTTGTGTAGTTTCTTTAAGTAACCAGTTAATTGATGGTGCAAGTAGTTTCTCAGAGTGTAACCACATAAGTATGAGTAAATCTCTCTTAGTCCTGGTTAGGTTTTCTGTCTGGATTTATCTTTCTAAATTATGTTTTCTATTTGGGTCCATCTTCAGTTCTGGTTCTGCTTTATATTTTAGTCCATCTTCCTCAGTTCTGGTTATTTTTTCTAATTGGGTCTATCTTCCTCAGTTCCAGTTATTTTTTGTCCCTGGGTCCATCTTCCTCAGTTCTGGTTTTGTTTTGTACCTGGGTCCATCTTCCTCGGTTGTGGTTGTATTTTGTACCTGGATCCATCTTCCTCAGTTCTGGTTATATTTTGTACCTGGATCCATCTTCCTCGGTTGTGGTTGTATTTTGTACCTGGATCCATCTTCCTCGGTTGTGGTTGTATTTTGTACCTGGATCCATCTTCCTCAGTTCTGGTTATATTTTGTACCTGGATCCATCTTCCTCAGTTCTGGTTATATTTTGTACCTGGGTCCATCTTCCTCAGTTCTGGTTATATTTTGTCCCTGGGTCCATCTTCCTCAGTTCTGGTTACGTTTTCTACATATGTTTACATTTCAAAGTAACTGAAGGAGACTCAACTTGTAAAAGTTGTGAATGCACATACCTATTGTGAATGTGGACTTTAATGTGTAGTAGAACTATTGTATATATAGACTTATTATGTAATTGTATTGAGTTTGTTGATCTAATGTTTGTGTGGCAATGGTTTGGCATATCATTCTGTTCATTTGCCGTATTTCAATAAAAACCTGAATACTTAGCACCTCACAAAAAAAAATTATTTTATTTTTTATGTTTGGCCCATCAATATGTTCTATACGTGCAAAATGTCTCTTCTTCTTCTGCGTTCAGCATGTGGTCATGCTATACCGTCAGACCTGTCGTCAAGACGAAGTCCACTGTCTTCTCCAGGTCAGAGCGGCTGCCCCATAGCTTTTGCCTCAAGTCTGTATCCTCTGGGCAGTCCTGGAGTCTGGGTTCCGGATCCACATGGACATTCATCTGTGTATGAGATCCTTAATCGATAAAGGTGACCCAACAGTCTGCAGTGGCCTGTTCTAAGGCGAAATATTGTGGTCTGTTGATATGTCTGGAGGAGATGAATTGCATCATGTTCGTATTCCCCTTCCTTTTCTTTCTTCCACTTTGCTGTGTATGTGTTGCGGATTATTGTTTTTACTTCTCCGTAAGACAGTGGGTGTCTGTGTTGCTCCATTTCACTTCCTGCCTTTGACAGAGCATCCGCTTTCTCATTTCCCATGATTCCACAGTGTGATGGTATCCACTGAAGGGCAATAGCTGTTGATTTTTGGATCTGTCTTAGCTCATGTCTGATGTTGTGCAGAAGGCTTTCGTTTCTGTTGCTCTGGATTGATTCCAGTAGGGATCTGCAATCTGTGAATATGGCTATCTTCTTTGGTCTTGGCAGTCCTGGTTCAGTGAAGGCTTTCAGTGCTTGATGGAGTGCAACTGCTTCTGCTCTAAAATTAGAGGAGTATTTCCCGGTTGGAAAAGCTTTTGATATTGTCTTCCCATCTTTGAGTCTTATAAAAATTCCACCTCTTCCATTCGTTACTGCTCCTTCTGCCGATCCATCTGTGTAGACATGTGTCCAATCCTTGGGATTGTATTTTATTTCTATCATCTCCAGTGTCAATGCTTTTAGTTGAGGTGGAGTTTTGTATTCCTTATTAATTATTCCAGGAACATGTGTTATTATGGAGACATTCTGGAGACTATTGCCTGGCTCTTCAAAATACGTTAGTGTTTCAATTTCATTTGGGAGGTTTGTGAGGATTTCTTTATGTTGTTCATGGATATCTTTAGAGATGTGACAGAAGCTGGTTCTCTTCAACCTGCTTGTGGTTGATCTAGAAATTTGCGCATACATCGGATGGTTTGGCATGCGCTTAATTTTTTCCCTTTGAACAAGCACTCTTTCTTCTCTTCTGTCATCCAGTGGGTGGATGTTTACATGTTTTTCCATTGCATGGATTGGGGTGGTTTTCATCCCTCCAGAGATAAGTCGAAGTCCTGCATTTTGTACTTTAGATAGGCGATCAGTATTTGTTTTTGATGCTGATGCCCAGGGTGTCATTCCATATTCTACTACAGGTCTGACTGTACCCATGTAGACTTTTCGGAGAATATTTCCATTTGCTCCCCAGCTTGTTCCTGCAAGTTTCTTCATCAAGGATAGCCTCCTGGTTGCTTTTTGCTCGGTGGTTATTAGGTGTGGTTTCCAGGTGAGACGCTTGTCTAGTGTGACCCCTAGATATGTAGGGTTCTCCACATGTGCTAGCTCACTTCCTTTTATTTTAAGATTTGCTTTTTCTTGGTGGTTTGAAAGTGAGAAGATGGTTGTCACCATTTTGGAGAGGTTGATCTGGACTCCCCAGTCAGATGCCCATTCACTTAAGGTGTCAAGTGCTGTCTGCATTCTGCTTTTTGCAGTGGATAGAAAATGTCTCTAAATTAGTAGTAATTACTGAAGATGCAACATCAAATGACCTGTCTTTAAAAAAAAAGAGAAAAAAATACCTCCACCCCCCCTTCAAAAAAATATTTGTGGGTTTTTTTGGGGCCCAATATCCGTATCAATACAGAAAATCCATACTAGTTGGCACTTATGTTGTGAATGTTGCCTGACAATCCATGTTATCCATCTTTATATTATCCTATCTGCTATTTCTTTATATTTTCCCTTTTAGAATTTTTTTTCTGTTCAGTATGTTGCCATATTTATTGAACTATGGTGTTCAATATTCGTATTATTACATTTGTAACTTTTTATAAAAGAGAGCAAATACCCTAAATACTAGCGCTAGCTCGAAATTGGACATTCAGTCTGCTGACCTTGTCTGAATCCATAAGTGTGTTTGAGTGTCTCTCATCATGTTTACTATCCGATTTGTCTCTGCCTGAATTGTGGCTGTCTGTGCTAAAAATAGACGCCCCTAGACTATTCATGGGTAGATCACTCACCTCATTCTGTCGTTAGTGGTTGTGTGCCCCTTGAGGCTGTTTATCTATCACTCAGAAGATGCTCCAAGCAAATGAGGCTTCTGTCAAGTTTCTATATTTTACAAAGTAATGATGACAATGAAATAAAGAAGAGCTATTAATACCGTCTTTTTATGGGACAAATATTTATTATTGTTTGGTTTGACTACAGGCAGTAGTACACTGTCATTTATTTGACTTGGTATCTCATTTATCTTGATGCAGTTAATATGGGCTGTTAATATGTTCTGTTAATATGTTCTGTTATGTGCTGTTAATATGTTCTGTTATGTGCTGTTAATATGTGCTGTTAATATTTTCTGTTAATATTTATGTTAAAAATATAATACTATGTTTCAGTGCATGACTGAAGGTTTGTATGTCTATGTAAAATTTTCTGGATTTTGGAACACAGATCAGTATATTTATAGGATATAGATCAACAGATGAAACATAGATCAGCAAATATATAGAACATTGATCAACAGATATATAGAACACAGATCAATAGATATGGAACATAGATCAACAAATATAAAGAACACAGATCAATAGATATATAGA
The DNA here is from genome assembly GCA_034231615.1 of Meghimatium bilineatum. Taxonomy (NCBI): domain Eukaryota; kingdom Metazoa; phylum Mollusca; class Gastropoda; order Stylommatophora; family Philomycidae; genus Meghimatium; species Meghimatium bilineatum. The sequence goes on from CM067301.1 coordinate 2,596,104, forward strand.
AGATAAATTAATAGAAAATATAGAAGGAGACAATTAGAAATTTTGGAGACATAATCTAAAAAATTAGAAGAAGATAATTAGGATTTTTAGGGTTTGTGATGAGAATAGCAAAGCTGGAACATTTAGTAACCACTGGAAATATCAATGGAGGAAGAGACAGAGGGAGACAGGGAGAAGTTGTTGAATAGGTTGTCACTGTGAAATGAGAGAATGTAACCAGCTGAATAACAACACCAGAGACAGAGAATTGTGGAGAAATATGATCATTGGCATTGCACTTGATTTATTGAATATAGATCAACAGATATATAGAACATAGATCAACAGATATATAGAACATAGATCAACAGATATATAACTGCCGCTGTGTAAGACTCGTTTCTGTGCAAGCTTTTCTGCTTCTTCTGGTGTCAGTTTTAGAATACACAGATCAACAGATTTAGGGAACATAGACCTATATTTTATCAAATAATTTATGGAACATAGATCAAAAGATTTAAGAAATATATATCAAAAGAATTTAGAAGCATAGGTAAAATGATTTAAGAAGCATAGATCAAATGATTTAGGGAACAAGGATCAAATGATTTAGGGAATATAGATAAAAGATTTTGCGAACATAGTTGAAATGATATAGAGAACATAGGTTTAAAAAGTTTAGAGAACATAGATTGCAAACTGCTAACAGCAGAGACACAAATATGTCTTTATACGAATGCTTATCTCTAGTTTATATGAACTTTTATCTCTAGTTTATATGAACTTTTATCTCTAGTTTATATGATTGTTCATTTCTACTTTATATGAACTTTTATCTCTGCTTTATATAAACTTTTATCTCTAGTTTATATGAATTGTTATCTCTAGTTTAGGTGAAATCTTAAATCTCACAAGTTTTGATCTGCTAAATTTTTTCTTTACTAGCAACTGGAAGATTATTGCTTTCGATTTGCTATGAACCACATGACGGAAGTGACTCAGACAGAGGCATTCGGCAAGTTGGATGATTCAGTGGTTAAAGAGTTCATAGTCCGAGCAAGTAAGGCTGGAGTATTTCGCAGCTGACTGGGGGTTTCGGAGGGTGGACTTTGAGGACATTATATGAGAATAGAGGTGGTTTATCAAGGAATCTCTGATGTACATATTTGTGTTTTGGTGGACTGAAGACATAAATGTTTCATCTTGTGTTTGTGGCTTCTTCTATAGCAGGCTCTGGAGACGGAAGTATTCGAGATTTATTTTAGGAGTGTCAGAACTGTTCCTGTTCTTCATCATAGAAGTACTGAAAATTGTTTGCAACATAAGATTTAAACACATTCTTGCATTACCAGATTATTGTCAACAAACTTTCTAAAATATGAAACAGTCATTTTGTTAAGTTTACACACTCATCAATAAACAGGAAACAATCATTCTATTAGTTTACACACTCATCAATAAACAGGAAACAATCATTCTATTAGTTTACACAATCATCTATAAACAGGAAACAATCATTCTGTTAGTTTACACAATCATCTATAAACAGGAAACAATCATTCTGTTAGTTTACACAATCATCTATAAACAGGAAACAATCATTCTGTTAAGTTTACACACTTTGTCACTAAACATGTTACAGTAATATTAGTTATGTTTCCATATTCCATCATCCAGACGATCACAGATTAATTTCAATTAATCTTTCAATTAAAAAGATTAATGTTTCCAATTGAGCATGGGGGACAGATTAATTTCTCATGTTTCCAATTGAGCATGAGACACAGATTAATTTCTCATGTTTCCAATTGAGCATGAGACACAGATTAATTTCACATGTTTCCAATTGAGCATTGGGCACAGAGGGCATTAAAAATATTTCACCTATAGTAAAAATGATATTTCCAGTCTTTTCACAGAAATGTTATCTTCCAGCCAGCAATCACAGAAAGTCCACCTTCTAGCCAAAAATCACAGAAAGTCCACCTTCCAGCCAGAAATCACAGAAAGTTCACCTTCTAGCCAAAAATCACAGAAAGTCCACCTTCCAGCCAACAACCACAGAATGCATTCAACAATCACAGAAGTTCACCTTCCAATCAACAATCACAGAAGTTCACCTACCAATCAACAATCACAGAAGTTCACCTACCAATCAACAATCACAGAAGTTCACCTACCAATCAACAATCACAGAAGTTCACCTTCCAATCAACAATCACAGAAGTTCACCTACCAATCAACAATCACAGAAGTTCACCTTCCAATCAACAATCACAGAAGTTCACCTACCAATCAACAATCACAGAAGTTCACCTACCAATCAACAATCACAGAAGTTCACCTACCAATCAACAATCACAGAAGTTCACCTTCCAATCAACAATCACAGAAGTTCACCTTCCAATCAACAATCACAGAAGTTCACCTTCCAATCAACAATCACAGAAGTTCACCTACCAATCAACAATCACAGAAGTTCACCTACCAATCAACAATCACAGAAGTTCACCTTCCAATCAACAATCACAGAAGTTCACCTTCCAATCAACAATCACAGAAGTTCACCTTCCAATCAACAATCACAGAAGTTCACCTTCCAATCAACAATCACAGAAGTTCACCTACCAATCAACAATCACAGAAGTTCACCTTCCAATCAACAATCACAGAAGTTCACCTACCAATCAACAATCACAGAAGTTCACCTACCAATCAACAATCACAGAAGTTCACCTTCCAATCAACAATCACAGAAGTTCACCTACCAATCAACAATCACAGAAGTTCACCTACCAATCAACAATCACAGAAGTTCACCTACCAATCAACAATCACAGAAAATCCACCCTCCAGTAACCAGTTACAGAAAGTCTTCCACCCATCACGTAACATAACCAAACAAACTTATCAAAGAGCCAGCTATCCATCATAGAATGTCCACTGTCCAATTATAAAACATGTCAGAGATTCCACCCTCTTTTCAACATATTACATTGTACTCCTCAAAGATGAGTCCACCTTCCAGCCACTAATAATAGAACATCCATTTGGACAGAAATTCACTCCCCATTCAACATATTACACCAAACCCATCAATGAAGAATCTACCTTCGAACCATCAATCATAAAACATTCACAATCCAGCCAATAATCATTGAATATCCACCATCTAGCCACCAATCATATAAATATTATGTTTTAATCTCCAATGAACATCAAACATATTCTTCATCTTGTCCTTGTGTTTCCAAAGCCAAAAAGGGGAGCAAAGAATAACACCACTGTTGCATGCCATGCATAGTGTGCGTATCAGCTAAAGTTGCATAGTGTGTGAATCAGTTAAAGTTGCATAGTGTGTGTGTATCGGTTAATGTTGCATAATGTGTGTATCGGTTAAATTTGCATAGTGTGTGTATCGGTTAAATTTGCATAGTGTGCATATCAGTTAAGGAATTTGGGGATGAATTTGCTGACTCATCCCATAGAGTCATTCAAGCCATGCTGAAGTCAGGTGTGTCTGGCCAAAAGACATAGATATCACTACAAAGCTGTAAACTATGACAATGTATTCCATTCTCTGGACTACATCCTGCTAATTATGTCTGCAGAAGTTGAGAATGAATGCAGAAAGAAGTTCATCTACAACATTTGTGATCTCTGAGAAAACTTGGATAAATCAAGACATTCTAGTCATTCATCATCATTGTCAAACCCATAAACCCTTAAGTGGAGCCACTATGGAACATCAACACTTCAGAGGAGCCACTATGGAAACATCAACACTTCAGTGCAGCCACTACGGAAACATCAACACTTCAGTGTAGCCACTATGGAAACATGAATACAATAATCCTGCCATGCTTCTCTGTTCTCAGTTAGATATTTAAATTTGGAGAATTTAAATCCTGTTCAGCTTTTTAGATGATCAATCCATGCTTTCTTTTGTCATACTCGTCTTCTTTGACTCGTCTTCTTCTCAACTGTTCACGGTAGGATAGCTTTGAAAAGGGAATTATGCTTCATCATATGGCCGAGCCACACAAGTCATGTCTCATCATATGGCCGAACCGCACAAGTCATGTCTCATCATATGGCCGAGCCACACGTCATGTCTCATCATATGGCCGGGCCTTGTTATAGCATGATTACACAATGTTATATGTTATGTTATATGTGTTATAGTATTATGATGTTACATTATAGCATGATGATACGTTATATGTTATAGAGTTGGTCGTACGAGTAAACAAGTAATGCCTCCTATTTTTAATTAAATTAAATATTCATGAAAATCACATACAAATTTGAGTCTTTTTTCCTAAACCAATTGCACACAGTGAGTCTTTTTTCCTAAACCAATTGCACACAGTGAGTCTTTTTTCCTAAACCAATTGCACACAGTGAGTCTTTTTTCCTAAACCAATTGCACACAGTGAGTCTTTTTTCCTAAACCAATTGCACACAGTGGGCAATATGGTAACACTATCCAGCCAAATTCTCCAATCGCATCAATGGTGCATGTTTAGTGGTGTCTGGTGTGGCATTATTGTGCAACAGTACATCAAATGATGAGGCATTACTTTTGTTACTATCCTTCATAGAATATGTGTATGTTATAGCGTAATGATGTTATGTTATGTTATATGTTATAGCATTGTGAGAGAATGTTATATTTTATGTTATATCAGACATTGTAGTACTCAACGATCTAATTCTCAGCATGTACTGGGGCTGTATCATCTTAAAAGACGCATCTTATGAACACAAAGAGTTTCAGAACACTTATATACCCAAGAAATTCTGTCTGTACAACATTTCTATGTCACAGATGACACATTTCATTTCTTCTTCCGTTGTAGGTCTCCAAGTTGTTCTTGGTCTTCATCGTTTCTCTTATTACCTACATGGTCAAGACCCTGTGCAGTTTCTACAGATCCATTAGGAATCCATGCAGATCCATGGATATACTTCTAATATGTTGTAAAGAATATTAACTGACAATGTGTAATATTAGTATTTGTTGTAAATGTCTGAGATTATGTAATACTTGGCCTGGGTTATGTGGCGTAGGGGTTAGATAGAAAATAAATATGACATTGGTATTTGTGGTAAATATCTGAGATTATGTAATACTTGTCCTGGCTAATGTGGGGTAGGGGTTAGTCATACAATAATCCCATTTCACACAATCCAGCTTTGGTTTCATATCACAGTGAACCCGCTTGTGTAACACTGGCAAAGCTGCTGTGTATAATAGTAGTGCCTAAAAATTAATATTTGAAAAGCAATGATATACCGGTATATAAAGGATATTTTGCAATAATTTAAAAACGTTATGTCACATTTGTGATATGGTAATGATATCCATTAATATGTCACATTTGTGGTATGGTATGTTATCCATTAATATGTCACATTTTGGTATGTTAATGTTATCCGTTAATATGTCACATTTGTGGTATTGTAATATTATCGTGACAATATGTAATAATTTTGTTTAATGTTATCATTCATTGTGTAATAAAAGGTCTGTTGTAAAAAATCTATTCAAATTTTAGCTGGGAAAACTAAATTGCTTATCTGGAAATCTGTTGTGTTGTTATCCATCACATGATTAATATGATCGTTTGTTACTTATGAAATTATGAAAAATTATAAAAATGAAAATTATGAAATTCTGTTAGAGTTATGTCCTTGACAATGAGTTCCTATATGGTTAATAAGCCCTATTCTTTTCACAAATTTTCTTAGACATTCTGGCTATGGTATGATCACTTTAGATGGTGTTTGATCTACCCATGTCTTAGACACTCTGGCTATGGTATGATCACTTTAGATGGTGTTTGATCTACCCATGTCTTAGACACTCTGGCTATGGTATGATCACTTTAGATGGTGTTTGATCTACCCATGTCTTAGACACTCTGGCTATGGTATGATCACTTTAGATGGTGTTTGATCTACCCATGTCTTAGACACTCTGGCTATGGTATGATCACTTTAGATGGTGTTTGATCTACCCATGTCTTAGACATTCTGGCTATGGTATGATCACTTTAGATGGTGTTTTATCTACCCATGTCTTACTAGCAAGTGTCTGCTGTTGAGCTACAAAATTTCGGTGGATGAAAAATTCAGCTGAACTGAAGATGTTGATTCAAATGAGAAAGTAGTGTTCAATACACCAACCTCACTCTCTCGTCGGACCTCAGTAGACGACTGTAATTTTCTTTGTGTCTCACCATGATCTAAGTGGTACACATCCACCTGCTAGAGATTGGCTTCAATGCCTGGTGATAAAGTACTGTGCTTTATTTGCTTAATCACCAAATTTCAGACTTGACATATCTTGGTTGACAAAACCTTATTAATAACAACAGCAAATTTTTGACATACTAATTAGCTGTTAGCTGAGTAGGAGGCTGATACCCTAACTAGCTGTTAGCTGAGTGGGAGGCTGACATCGTAACTGGCTGTTAGCTGAATGGGATGCTGACATCCTAACTAGCTGTTAGCTGAATGGGAGGCTGTTATCCTAACTAGCTGTTAGCTGAGGGGGAGGCTGACATCCTAACTGGATGTTAGCTGAGTGGGAGGCTGATACCCTAACAAGCTGTTAGCTGAGTAGGAGGCTGATACCCTAACTAGCTGTTAGCTGAGTGGGAGGCTGGCATTCAAAGGCTTGCTGCTGGTGAAAAGTTAACATATTAACAACACACATATTTGATATCTCGCTGGGTATAGTTTCACATTCAACAGTTATTTTGGAGATCTTTAGACTTCTCTTAATATGAGACATCTTATGACCCTGGCTGTCAGGAGCTACCTGCTCACAGTTAAAGTAATCACTTCACCAACCTATGCACTTGACTGTCAGGAGCTACCTGCTCAGAGTTAAAGTAATTACTTCACCATCTAATGACCCTGGCTGCCAGGAGCTACCTGCTCACAGCTAAAGTATTCACTTCACCATCATCATATGATCGACCATCATTGCAGACAGCTGCATTTTCCTGGATATGATAAAAAGTTCTTGACCAGAGGTGGGCAACCTTTTTTGGTTGATGGTCTGGATTGAATTTTTCATATTTGGAATGCGGCCACAAAGTTTTTCTCATTGGTCCCATGTAGCTACATCTGTTACTTTTAAGCTCGGGGCCAGTGTATGTCTTACTTTTGTGATCTAAATCAGCCTGGCAGGCCCAGAACAATTTGCAGATGGTCGAGTATAGCCTTAAGGCCGTGTATTTCTCACCGCTGAACTTTGGCACCAAGAGCTAATGACTTGTACTTCTTTGGGCATCGAAATAACAACAATCACCAGGAGATCGAAAATATGAATATATATCAAAGTATTGCGCTTGGAATTACATTCACTTCTCCTATCAGTCTCACTAATATTGATTATTAGGTATATTGATTTACCTAGTTTGATTATCCTTACATTTAAATTAAAAAATCCACCAAATTTGGATCAATAAATATCTGTGGATTAAGAAACTTGTTACAACAGAAATAACTTGTTTACGTAGAACCCTCGGAGTAACAATAAGAGACAGAAATAGGAACGAAAACATCAGAAGACTAACAAACGCAATGTCAATCCTGGATTACATCAGAAGACAACAGATAAAGTTGTTTTCGCATGTTTCCAGACTACAATCAGACAGTGCCTTAAAAAAGCATTACTATACAGACACGGCGGATACAAACCAGGGGCAGACCATGCAAACGATGGATTACAGCAATAAAAGAGTCAACGAAAGCAAACATATATGAAGCACACAAAAAAGCCATCTCCAGAGAACTACCCTTGACGCTGTACGGCATAAAGGGATATACAGTGGAAAGAAAGAAAGATTATCCTTTGATCACACTGGACATATACATATGTGTTCTGATCTCCGATTTCATCTGAGGTTGAACTCTCAGGATATAACGGTTGAAAGTTCTGGTTCTATGTTGGTTTAGTGCTCTTTTTTTTTTGAAGTCTTTGTTTTGTATTCTCTACGAACCATACCTATATTATACCAAATCGTGTATTCTCGATATTGACTCATTTTCAATTTATGTTAAACATGCTGAGATAAATATTGAAGGTATTTCTGACAGATTTCTTTGAGAATCAAGTACAGCTGTGTAATTGTGTTTACGAAGAACACATGTATTTGAAAAGTTGCATTATACAAGACTATTATTATTCCATCACTATGCTGTCCATGTTTTTCGTTGTACCCTCTGCTTCTTCCACATTTGTCAGTTCCCTGCAGTATTGTTTTTGAAAAGGAACCATGTCTGCATACATGTCCAAACCATCCTAGTTTTCGTCGTTTCACTATTGAAAGCAATGGTTCTTGTACACCTGCATATATCTCTATTTTATTTCTTACGTACACATTTGTCATATTTTCTCTATAGAAGAATCGTAGGAATCGTCTGTAACATTTGTATTCGAAAGCCTGTAATCGTCTCTCCATGTGCGCAATGAGTGATCAACTCCCCCAACCATACATACAGCACAATAGAAATCACTAATACATTTGTTCGGACTTCTTGAAAGTGAAAGTCCTAACCAACTGGAATAACACTTGAAAACCAATTCTGATTTAACATTCTGAAGGAGCAATTCATTTCTTCTTTCTAGTTGGCAATGTATTAGGAATAAATCTGGCCCCAAGCAGACAGATTAAAACCACAGATAAAAGCTTCGACGTGACAATTGCTATGTAACCGCACGACTGAAGGTTTAATTCAGGAAAATGTGGTATCCTCTCAGGGACGTACACCTACCCACACATCAAGAGAAATGATACGATTACTTCCGACTTCTTTTTTTAATCATTCAGCAACCCTTCGTCTGATTGCCATTTAGTTGTATACGTGAGCGGGTGTGTAGGCGTTCATTGGACGTGATCGGGCGTGTAGGTCTTCATTTAACGTGAGCGGGTGTGTAGGTCTTCATTTGAGGTGAGCGGGTGTGTAGGTCTTCATTTGACATGAGCGGGTGTGTAGGTTTAAATTTGTTTATGTGTTAACTGTAAGGCGTGTAGAATACAAGTAAATATAAGACTCGTGTGTTCTCATCAGTATTACGTGCCGTCTCCGCAACGAAGGTCGGCTGCAATGGATCTCCAACATCCTCTGTTTCTTTCTGTGTTGGTGCAGCCTGCTCGACTGTAACATGTCCATCAGGTGATCTCTCCCACTTGTATCTCTGCTTACGTCTACCTCTTGCTTGCCTCCCCTTAACGTTACCCCTAAGAAAGGTCTTCAAGAAGGTTTTTTTAATATGTCCAAAATGTTTAATGTAATTTATTATTTTATTTAATAGTTTTTTTCCATAGGCCCCCCATATGAGTTGTTGTTATAACCTCTATGTTTGATTTCTTTTCTTTCCATGAAGTTCTCCATTTTCTTCTATAGGCCAAAATCCACATGTCTTCACATGTCTACAGGAATTCATTTGTCTTCTAGTTATTTGTTCATTCCTTCTTCATATTTACAGCAATGGGATCCCTTCTTCATATTTACAGCAATGGGATCCCCTTATTTTTCCTCCCGTTCTTCTGTACGAATACCTAATATTTTCTGTATGAGCCGTGTTAGATAATGACGACAGTCTAATTAGACTCAGTTTTGATACAGCTTCCTAGACGAGGTGATGCATTGCCAAACATGTCAGGGGTCTGGGATTTGACCTGTACAATTCGCACGCGCTCGCCTCATCCGCTTGTGATGGCCACCCAACCTATCGCCAGGCGCTGCCTGTGTATTTTGACTCTTCGTCATTGTGCATATCATCCAAAGATCTGAGTAGATTGCGCTTATCTCAGACGAGGAGCTTCGCTGTCTGCTCTTTGGTGCTGAACCCAATTCTCTCTGTATGCGCCCTGTTAGGCAACAGTGACAACCGAGTTAGTCTAGGTTACAATATCTAAGGAAGACATGGACTTGCTCTCCGTCTACGTTGCCTACAGCGTCCAGAGTTCGAGTCAACAATGCTGTGGACAGAGGTCCTGATCAAAGTTCTACCCAACATTTATTCAATACTTTTCATGTGTGCAATGGGGAGCTGTATTCAAAGATTTCTTTCATACCCAGTGGTACATGTTCAAGTTGGCTTATTCTATCCCGAGTCATCACTCCTACTTTGAATGGGGTCTATTGTGATGGAACGTTTGGCTTCTGTATTTTCTGGAGCATGAACATCACTTCCGCCAGTCGGTCTGGTGTTGGACAATTGTAGCTTCGATACCACTGTATTCGATCAAAGTCCAACACCACTGAATACTGACGGAAGATTTCGGCTGTTTATCCGAAAGAGCACAATGTGTGGGAAACTGTCCTAACTTAGTGTTAGTTCTCTTTATAGCTTCATCAACTTGGAAGACTATCACAGCCTAATGGTCCAATGGCATGCCGAAATTGAACACCCTAGACAATATGGCTCACGCGAAACAGCAGCACAGCGTATTCTAATTCTCTGCTTCAAATCATACGAGAATACATTTTAGTTATTTGAGAACAACACAAGAAAACAATTCTCCTACTAATTTAGATTCGCCGCAGAATATAAACATACCTTTGCGTGATTGAACAAACCAAAATGCCACCACAGTTAGCAAGCCAAACCTATAAATCACGTATACGATTCCTGCTAAAATACAAGGTAGCCTGGAGGCAGGAGAATATTTGATTATTCGGTCTGTAATATGTGTGCGTTTTTAGGTGCCATTATTTATTAAATGGTGGACGGATGCAATAGATCGCGCTGACAATTCCACCCACATAATAGTTTAGGTCTAAGTTCCAAGGCCCAAGATAATTGATTACGAACATTCAGACAGACGTAATGCGTCCGAGACAACATTGATCCATGCAACGCAGTCATCACTTGGAAAACCGTATTACTGGAGAATTGTAGGTAGATCAGATGGCTTTGCTAGGTTTACAAGATTAGACCAAGCTTCAAATTTAATTGAAACAAAACCTCAGCGCTTCAGGGCACTTGTTTAGACATGACAGTGAATTCTATCAACTTTGTTTCCATTTTAGGCAGTGCAATACAATTGATTTATTCTCTCTTGGACTATTGCCGGATCTTAGATTAATTCAGTCTTAGATAAATTAATTCAGTCTTAGATAAATAAATTTAGATTTAGATAGATTAATTCAGTCAGATAAATTTATTCAGTCTTAGTTTAGCTTTAGATATATTAATTTAGTTTTAGATAGATTAATTCAGCTTTAGATAATTAATTCAGTCAGATAAATTAATTCAGTCTTATATACATTAATTTAGTTTTAGATAGATTCATTCAGTCTTAGATAAATTAATTAAGTCTTAAATAGATTAATTCAGTTTTAGATAGATTAATTCAGTTTTAGATAGATTAATTCAGTTTTAGATAGATTAATTCAAATTTAGATAGATTAATTCAGCTTTTGATAAATTAATTCAGTCTTAGATAGATTCATTCAGTCTTAGATAAATTAATTCAGTCTTAAATAGATTAATTCAGTTTTAGATAGATTAATTCAATTTTAGATAGATTAATTCAGCTTTAGATAAATTAATTCAGTCTTAGATAGATTCATTCAGTCTTAGATAAATTACTTCAGTCTTAAATAGATTAATTCAGTTTTAGATATATTAATTCAGCTTTAGATAGATTAATTCAGTTTTAGATAGATTAATTCAGCTTTAGATAGATTAATTCAGTTTTAGATAGATTAATTCAAATTTAGATAGATTAATTCAGCTTAGATAGATTAATTCAGTTTTAGATGGATTAATGTAATTTTTAGAAAGATTAATTTAATCTTAGATTAATTTAGTCTTAGATTAATTCGAAATTAGATAGATTAATTCAGTCTTAGATTAATTCAGTCTCAGATAGATTAATTCAGTCTTAGATTAATTCAGTCTTAGATAGATTAATTCAGTCTTAGATTAATTCAGTCTCAGATAGATTAATTTAGTTTTAGATAAATTAATTTAGTCTTAGATTAATTCAGTTTTAGTTAGATTAATTCAGTTTTAGATAGATTAATTCAGTTTTAGATATATCGATTCAGGTTTTTTTTACTAATGTTGTGATATCAATGGGATGTCAAACGTGGACACTAACTAAAGAACAAGAGATAAATTTAGATACATGTGAAATGAAATGTCTAAAGTACTGTCTATAAATATCGTGAACAATTTAGGTCTGAAAAAAATTTGACTATCGTTGACAAGGGGATTTGTCAGTTGTTGACAAGGGGATTTGTCAGTTGTTGACAAGGGGATTTGTCAGTTGTTGACAAGGGGATTTACACAAATAAAGTCAACAATACTGTTTTCATGCACAAATTAAATTGTTTGAATTTTAAATATTTTGTCAAAAGAATATAATACGAATCATGACATCTTTTCTGTTAAAATTTTTGTTGAGGGCAGGGGATAAATTATTATATAATTTTAGAGGGATAGATATATGTGATGATTGATTTAATAGAAAGATACACATCGATTAGATAGATATCTAAGATAAATTCAATAGATAGATAGAAATATAGATACAAAATATAGAAAGAGAAATATATAAATATATAGAAAGATATATACATAGGTAGGTAGGTAGATAGGCCCTATATAGATAGATGGATGTTTAGTTGCTAATTCAGCAGTACATGGGCTTATTCCCTTTGATTCAAATAGACAGATAGAGATAGGTTAGATAGACTGTTATTGTGACTCACCAACATAGCCCTACATATCTAGATGGCTGCTGTGTACCGTCATACGCACATTTTCTTCGTTTTCTGTGTTCATTCTCAAACTCCTGCAGATTATCAGGATGTAGTCCGGAGAGCGGAATGCGTTGTGTCATTGTTTGCAGCATTGCTGTGATATCTGCGACTTTCGGTCTGACACATCCGACTTCAGTATGACTTTGGGTCACTGTCCCTATACGGGATGGGTGAGCCAACTCCATCCCATAACCTCCTTAGTCACCTCTTACGACGTGCATGGAAGGTAAATAGTGCTGCTATTCTATAACCCCTCTCGGGTCCCGGCAACTTACGGGCGACAGACATAAAACCGTTGATCTTTATACATAACTAATGTATAGCAATTAAATGACTAGAAACTTAATTTCTAGTCTTCTTGAATAATTATCCACTATTCGCAAACATAGGTTAGGTTTGGTTCTATGTAGCATTGGGTGACACCACTTCTCTCTTCTAGCACTACGCAAATTCTTACAAGTAGGCCTAATCAGAAATAAACTAGCGCCGTAGTTTTGATCAAGTCAAAGAAAAATGTGAATACAGTAAACAGGATTTGAAGCAGGTCCTCTCAGATGACACCTACTCACCTCGCAACTTGAGTCAACACGAGTCAAGTCACACAAAATATATCTACTTCGATTTCGGTTCAAATTATTGATTTTATTCCCCAGACAATCTTTGCCAAAAGCACACACTCACCTACATCCGTCAGCGGTTTAGTGAAAGCACGTGCACTGTTTATGAAAGAGAAGAAATCCTCATGGAGCGGTGCCCTTTACGTAGACTTTTGGAAAGAGAGAAGAAGGAAGGGTGTTTGAGAGAAAGAGAAAAAAATAGGTGACACAAATTATAGTGAGAAGGAAAGAATGAAATAGTTAGTGGTTGTCAGGAAATGCTCAAGGGCTGGTTAAGAGATACTGGATTTACTCTAGAGTATTGGCTAGGTGTTAAATCTCATCCGGGCAAATGTTCGGGTCTGATTGTCCAGGAAGACGGGTACTTGAGTGAGTACTCTGTGATAAATTATGTGTGGGAGTTTGTAAGTTTATGGTTACGATTGAATTTGTGAGTGCGGATATATGTGTGTGTGTGTTTTGTGAGTTTATGACAACGTGTCAACAGTTGGTGACCGAGGTGTGTATATATGGATATAAGTGTGCCAGTATAGTTGTGTTTATGTGTGTGTGTGTGTGTGTGTGTGTGTGTGTGTATGGCTACAGTCTGACTGATCGCTAATTTCGACCTAACAGTAGAATCAAAACAGAAAATTCCGCATTCTCACATTTAAAAAAAATTATTGCTGTGATTTGTTAGTAACTATTTATATACTTTCTGTCGCCCAAGTATCGCCTGCAAACCTCCGACCGTCTAAATGCACGGAAATAATCAAACAACACGACGATTTCTTACCCTTGTACTTTGTCTCATTATTTGGTCTCTTTATTGGAGCCCATACAAGATATAATAGCGTATTCGTACACTCATTCTAAACTGCTACACCAATCTCTGGACTACATCCCGTTAATCTGTAGGAATTTGAGAAGTTTTATTTAATTTTTATTGTTAAAGTTTTTAAAATTTATTTCTCGTTGTGTCATGGTTTACAGCATTGTTGCGATATCTGCGCCTCTCGGCCTGACACATCCGACTTCAGTACTACCTCTATAGAAGGGAGCAAGAAATAATCCCCTCCCCCAATCCATTATAAAATCTAGCAGTTTTAATTTTGAACGCATATACTCAGGTAACCAGTTACCCTGAGGTTGGAACATACTCAGGTAACCAGTTAACCTGAGGTTGGAACATACTACATATGGTACGCACTCCCGAACAAATTGGCGAGCTCGTTACCCAGTGTCTTCTTCTTCTTCTTTAGCGTTTGTTAAATTGTATATATATATATATACACACACATACACAGTGCTTTTTTTCTAGGAAAAAAGGTGGGTATACTGCTTGTACCTGCGTATACCCAGAAATAAAGCAGTGTATATAGTCTGGTTATATTTCGGCACGTGTATATGCATGGCGTCTACCAGGTCGTTGTGCACTTAGTTACATTGGTGGAGATACTACGTCGTATGAATTATGTTTAAGCATGACCGTCGACTTATATAAGATATGTTGGCTAATTGGAAAAGAGTTTTCTGAAATGACTCATTTGAGTTTCCCCGTGATTTTCATTGGCTGTAGACACACAAAAAACAAAGCAATCATAGCGACCAAACACTATTGCAACACAAAAGCAGCGGTTTTCTTGAAAATATAGAGACATAGCTGTATGGAAGCATTACCAATGAAAAGTATGGTTGCTTGTAACAGGGACAGCACAAAACGACGATGAATAAGAGGCATCTCAGTTTGTGGTAATATACCCCTGGCTGCGGCAGGTTAACCTGCCTAGACTCCTGAGGAATTAAGAGGATTCATTAAAAAAATTGCGCTATGGATAGAATGTGCCGCATAAATGAATGAATAAAACGATATGTTGTCCATGATTAACATCAAAAACTCAGAATATTTCGTGTACTAACTCTTTGAGAAGAAAAAATCGAGCTCTAAACTATGGTGAGTGTAACGATAAAAGGAAAATTTCGCATAAAACCAGAAATTCATGCTTAAGACTGCTTCCTCCACTTTTCTTATATTGAATGAGAAATTGACCACTCCTACATATTGATCCTTTCGGCCTTCAAAAGATACTAATGATGTCTCTTAACATGAAAAAGTTTTACTAGCAACGGAGACTCATTTCCATCCGACGTGTAGACCCTTGTTTATGTCGAAGTTACGACCATGGTGAGCTTTGGAGAAAGTGACTCATCCAATTCTGAAATCGAATTAACAAGCAGCGTGAAAACTGGAGACGTATACAAGATTTAATGTTCTATCACTTGTTCTCTTCGAGGGCAAAATCGACTTAGTTGTTTTGTCTGTTGTTCACTACATTTTATAAATGTGTACACAAAAATGTCTCTTTCTCCCTCTTCTTCTTTCGCGTTCGTTCTCAAACTCCTAAAGATTATTATGATGTAGTCCGGAGAACGGAATGCATTGTGCCGTACTTTACATATTAGCTGCGATATCTGCGCCTTTCGGCCCTACACATCTCGACTTCACCATGGTTCTGGGTCACTTTGATTGTGGTTCCTTATCAAATCAGCAACAACATAAAACTCTATGTGGAAGGGCTCAGTTTTCTATTAAACCAGCCACGACAGAAAAATTAGTAGATGTGATATTCTCTTAGTATCCTATCAAACCAACCAC
Organism: Meghimatium bilineatum; assembly: GCA_034231615.1. NCBI lineage: Eukaryota > Metazoa > Mollusca > Gastropoda > Stylommatophora > Philomycidae > Meghimatium > Meghimatium bilineatum. The sequence goes on from CM067301.1 coordinate 2,612,133, forward strand.
AGCAACAAAATTAGTAGATATGAAGGACTCTCAGTTCCTTATCAGACCAACAACCGTATGTAAACATATGGTCTACTAGTAGACAACTACACACAGAGAAATGCATATCACAGCCCACTGACCATATCTATCTATGGGGCGTTTCCTTTACAGAACGTTGTCCTCACTGTCACTCTGCAAGCCTCTCGGTTCTGTCTTCGATATCTTGTCTCCTTCGTAGTCTTCATCTTCTTCAGCGTTCATTCTCAAACTCCCGCTGGATATTTCTTGCTTGTAGCAGGATAATGGTCCTACTAGATTTCCAGCAGGATGTAGTCCAGAGAATGGAAATGCGTTGTGTCGCAGTTTTATTTTGCGCCAATGGCCCAACACATCCGTCTTCGGCGGAGTAGTCTTCATCTGTCTCTGGATCTTTTTCCAGGAATTTTCCCTCCGTTTATTTGTTGTCATCATGCGATTCTTGGCATTGTTTTCCTCTCAGTAGTTTCATCTAATTCTCCAAGCCATATTTTCTGGCACGCCACATTTATAAAAAATATTTATACGCGCCTTCCTCTGAGATACTACATGAGTCTTAAAAAGGACAAAATAATGCTTGATAGCCATATTCTATACGGATAATGTTCAATCCGGTCTGTCTACCTAAAAATGTTGCCAATTCCTGATAGGACGCGAGGCACTCCTCTTGTAGAAATCTCACATGACTTGTAGAAATCTCACATGACTTGTAGAAATCTCACATGACTTGTAGAAATCTCACATGACTTGTATAAATCTCACATGACTTGTATAAATCTCACATGACTTGTAGAAATCTCAAATGACTTGTAGAAATCTCAAATGACTTGTAGAAATCTCACATGACTTGTAGAAATCTCACATGACTTGCAGAAATCTCACATGACTTGTAGAAATCTCACATGACTTGTAGAAATCTCACATGACTTGTAGAAATCTCAAATGACTTGTAGAAATCTCACATGACTTGTAGAAATCTCAAATGACTTGTAGAAATCTCACATGACTTGTAGAAATCTCACATGACTTGCAGAAATCTCAAATGACTACAAAGTTGGATTTCCCTCAACCGAGAAGAAGACTTCTTAAATCATTTCACGGTTATGTGTTGCCGAGGCCCAAAAGGAAAGCAAAGAATAGCAACACTGTTTAACTTCCACATGCATGCCATAAGAAGCGATTAAGGTGGTTATAGGATGGAGTTGACTGTCCCGTCCCATATAGGGTCATATGAAGATGAAGCCATGTTGTATTCAAATGTCTCAGCACAGCTGCAAACCATGGCATAACGAATTCCGTTTCTCCGGACTAAATCCTGCTAATCTACAGGAGTCTGAGAGCAAACACAGAAGAAAAAAAATGATTTCACGCCTATGATATTTCATATCTTATAAACGAAGTTTTGAGGTATTGCAAAAAAAATAAAATTTAAAAAAAAGTAGCATATCCTATTCACGACGTAGCCATCAACCCAGCATTTTTTGACTGTATTGATTTTCTAGACAATATAAATACGTTCAGTAGTTTTCCAGTGCTTTCTGAATGGTCAGGATGCACAATTGAATTGTCTGTGGCGAGAATCGAACTTGGTACCTTGGCCATCACAGACGGGCCATGTACCACTCCGCCACAGAGCGGACAAAACAAAAAAACCAGCCCCCCCCCCCGGCCAAAAAAAAGAGGATAAAATAGTTATATTGCTAGTGATTCCCGGGGATCAAATCTAACACAGAAAATTTAATATTTCCTATTTTACTGAAATGTCCTAGATATTTTGTATTGCATTGTAAAAATCAGTTTAGCACGTCTGCAGATCAAAATAGCAAATCCGCCATTTGTAAAACAGTAATGCAAATATATCCCTGACAAGCACTTGAAACTATTTTTTCAGCAGACTTCATGAAAGGGTTTTAAATTACTGACGGCGCAATATCCCTTTAGAAGTGAAAAATCGAAATGAGAGAACATTTAAATTGCCCTCACTCTCCGTCACTTTCTGACATCATCTTCTATGTTCGACATTTTGCAGAAATCAATTCTTGTGCTTGCAATATGTGTCTGAATCTCGTTATTTCACTTCTTCACTCTGTCACTTTCCTTGCACCAAATGTTGCAAAGTAACGAGTATCTTGACCTAACATAACGGCTCACAGCTAATTTAGCTTTCGAAAATTGAAGGCAATTATTTTTTAAATTACTTTTTATGAACAGGTAAGCCTAAACGCAAGATTTCTGGAAATCTTGTTTTCAATTTGGGTGGCCAATTATAGATGAATATTTGACATGCATTTTTCCACACATTGCGGTTTTCAGGAAATGGTTAGAAGTTGGGAAAGGAGAGAAAAATTTCTAGATGGCAAATTATTTACCAGGTGTTTCTGTGATTGGTCAATTATTCAAGATAATTTACTATTTCTTAATTTTTATACTTCCTCGTTACACGACCAACAGAGTAAGCATGTGGAACACGATATTGAAATATTTTCATAATTTTAGTTTACTTTCAGATTATCGATTTATCGATCTCAGGAAAGGGGGATCACTGGAACAAATAGAAAATGATAATACGTACTATGAATGTAACAGGAAACCGCACTAATCGATTTAGAAACAACTTTATACGGGAAACGTGAAGAATCTGCGTGCCATTTGAAATTACTTGACGTGCCAAGTTTGGCAGGCGTGCCATAGGTTGCCGACCCCTGGGTTATACTATACAGTGCAGAAGAGTGTTTGGAGATTCTCGCAAAATTAACAGATTGTACAGGATAGGACTACATTGTTTACTGAGATAAAAATTAGGAGGCATTACTTTTTGACTAGCCCGCGTATATCAATCAGATTCTAGAACTGTGGTTATAACTTTCCTGCGATTGCTCAATACAGCTCAAACACACGTTTATTTGAATCTTCCATTCAGATATTAAAACAGCACAAATTTGTGACTGAATCTTCTTTCAGATATTAAAACTGCACAAATTTGTGTCTGAATCTTCCATTCAGATATTAAAACAGCACAAATTTGTGACTGAATCTTCCATTCAGATATTAAAACAGCACACATTTTTGACTGAATCTTCCATTCAGATACTAAAATTCACGTGCACTTGCAGTAAAACAGCACAATAACAATAACACACAAAAAAATAAGATTGACGAGACCAGGAGAAGAGGCACGCGATTCTCGGTAATGTTTATTTCCGACTTGACGCTCGTCTGAGACTCTTCTCCCAACACGCGCACTTTGAGTCTTACTGCTGACAAGCACACACAGCTCTCATGTTGAACTAACTATCCAAGTGGAACTCTGCTTCTGAACAAACAGCACCAACAGCTTGTCTCAAGTGTGGATGTTCTTTTAACTGGCTACGTGTTTTAATGGCATTACCTCTGACCGTGCTTACGTATGATTGTTTTTATTCTGCTACATAACCCAAGAAGGATGTTAAAAATTCACATATGATCTTCCCGATTCTACATTAAAAATTTATAACTTAAGGTACGGACGGAAATTCTGAACATTACAAAAAACGACTTGCAGGTATATATTGCAGATTTGTGACCGATTTTCTATAACTGTGCCAAGGACGTCTTTGATTTCCATGTTTGTTCAACTAATGCTAAAAATACATTTCATATTTTTACATTTTCTGCGATAAAAGTGACAATCAGTGTTGTGAAATTTTGTTGCGAATTGTTTATTGATGGACGGAATGTGCCCAAAATTCTATGCCAGGTATTTTGTTTACGATTGATCAGATACCATGAAAAAGGGATCACTGTATTATTAATTATTGGCTGCTTCTACATTTCAGGTAAGGATTTGAAAGTGTCAGAAATCTGACTAAGTATTGTTTATCTTAAATGTTTTTGTCATGTGTTCTCACAATCCAATCGGATCTCGCATGTATCAAAATGTTCCTACTAGATTTTCAACACGACCTAGACTAAAGAAATGAAATACTTTGTGTCGCATTCGTATTTACACCAATGGTCCGACACAACCGGCTCCCGCTGTTTTTATCTTTATAAATCTACTTCAATGTTTTAGTTTACCTAAACGAAATATTTTGTCAACTTATATTTGTGAAATGTTAGCCTAAGAATATAATGACATTATAATGCGTCTTATGTTCACCTGTCGACTTTCGTGGCGCATGGGCTAATGATATAGAAAAAAAATTTCTCAACTCGTGTAATCGTGGTCGAGTTTAGAACACTGCGAAAGTCATGCCGTTTTACTAAAGGCAGGCATTGTTATTGACAAGAAAGTGATGCATATAAAGTGAAAAACTGTTGAAGAACTACGCCATGTGCCTCGAATCTGCAGATATTATGATTATTATAAGCCTATGTTGTATTGGTTCTCAAAATTCCACCAGATCTCTCATGTAGCAGGAGAATGGTCCTAATAGATGTCCAGCTGAATATTTCGAGAATGGAAAAAACACGAAAATTTTAAGAACATAAACTAGAGAACAAACATGAGTTGTGTCTCCGTTTTGATTTCTGCAAATGGCCCCACATATCCGGCTGCGGCAGTAGTAGCTAAAATTCATAAATTCAGTGTTTTTACTGTTTCAATGTTTCGGTGGATTAACCATATCGCTAGTCGGCCAACCGTATGAGAAACGGTTCTTGTGCTTACACGCTGGTCACCAACCTAAACGCTATCTTTAATAAACCATACGTGACCTTTTTGACACTGTGTTGCGGCCTATTGACAAACAGAACTTTAATATTGTTATTTTGATAATATTATTATATTATTGCCATTATTTTTCAATATTACTATTTATTAATTATTATTTTATCATTTTATTATAATAATTATCAATAATAACAAATAAATAATAATACATTATTATTATTATTATTATGATATACTATTATTTAATTGTCACTATTTTATTATTTTATAATTATTATATAAGAATTTTTTTATCTATATCTATCCCGTTGAAAATCAAAAGGCAAAGCATAAATTCAATATTCATCCGAACATTTTGTTATCAATGTTAGACATGGACACTAATTAAAGAATAAGAGAGAAAACTTACTACGTGTGAAAAGAGATGTCCAAGAAAAGCAGCAAACAGTACGAGAAGATATCATGTGAGAAAAGAAATTACAAAGATCTGTTGGAACATCATCGGTGGTCAAATATATTGAACAACAGAGATTTAAATGGTTTGACCACCCAATGAGAATGAACCCTTATTTTCCAGCGGCAAGAGTATACAACATGAAAATAAAAAAACAGCAAGACAGAGATGACGACCAAGAAGAAGGTGGATTAAAAGTATAAACATTCTGACACGGCACAGTATATCTGCATATCACGCGACTAAACGTTCCATAGTCTGCGAAGCCTCACAGCAAGAGCAAAGACAATAGAATAGATAGATATTTAATCTGCAGTAATTTTATCGTATAGAAAGTGTTGGAAATGTGGGTACGGGTGTTTTATCGTATAGAAAGTGTTGGAAATGTGGGTACGGGTGTTTTATCGTTTAGAAAGTGTTGGAAATGTGGGTACGGGTGTTTTATCGTATAGAAAGTGTTGGAAATGTGGGTACGGGTGTTTTATCGTATAGAAAGTGTTGGAAATGTGGGTACGGGTGTTTCTATAATGTTTTACTTGATAATAATAGTAATCAGGCAGATAACCTGTCAGTATAATAGATGTGCCACTAGAGACAACACAATCTCTCCACACATCTCTATCCTCAGGCATTCGGAGGAGAAGTGAAAAATCATGACCAAACATTAGGAGAAGTGAAAATTCATGACCAAACATTAGGAGGAGAAGTGAAAAATCATGACCAAACATTAGGAGAAGTGAAAAATCATGCCCAGATAATTCCTTGATATTATCAATCCAGTTTGTTTTCTGTGTCCGCCTCTTCTCCTTGCACGCCACACTGTTAAAAAGTCAATCGTGTCTCGTCAAATGTCTAAACCAAACAATTTTTGCCGTATCACCACTGCTATTGTTTTATGTGTACTACTAAATATCGTCTTCGTATCTAAAGGGAAGTGGGTTTAACTCTCTCAATACACGTCTTCCTACTATACCATAATACTATAACTACTATAGAATTAACTATACAATTGGAGTTTAAGAGGCTCATCAGAAGAATGAGGTTTGCTTAATCAGCTGTTATAGTGGATTGCGGAGCTAACAAGTTAACCCCTCAAACATACCCCCACCCTCAAATCTAAGTGCTTTAGTCAGATCTACTTTTAAAGCGCTCAATATTCTATGGGTTATATTATATAGGTTATATTATATCGGCTATATGATATAGGCTATGTTGTGTGGGTCACATTGTATGGTTTATATTATATGGGCTATATTATATAGGTTATATTATATGGGTTTATATTATATGGGTTATATGATATTGGTTATATTATATGGGTTTATATTATATGGGTTATATTATATTGGTTATATTATATGAGTTTTATTATATAGATTATATTATATGGGTTATATTATATAAGTTATATTATATGGGTTATATCATATGGTTTATTATTATAAGGGTTTATATTATATAGGTTATGTTATGTGGGTCATATTATATAGGTTATATTATATGGGTTTATATTGTATGGGTTATATTATATATGTTATACTTTTTTGGGTTATATTGTCATGAAGATGGTTATAAGCAGTAGGTTGGGAACAAAGCTGCGAAAATATTCAGTTCAGATTACATTGTTGTCTTGCGACTAAAGCTTAAATATTTTGTCAACTCAATGTTACATGTGCAACTGCTATACCTCTGAAATTTATGTTCCGTTATGTTTGTCTTTCGACTCTTCCTTATTTCATAATTGATAAAATCACCGCGTTCAAACCATTTAGCCGCATGGAAAATGCTTATGAAAATGTCGTTGAATAAATTAGTAATCAGACTCTATTTTAAAGCGAGGTCATGTTGCCAGTTGGGATTGAACTTGTAGTCATATTTATTACTTTCGAATCTTTAGAAAAATACTATATGAACTCAGTCGTTTAAATAAGTATTTTATTTCTTACCACTATGGAATATAGGTAGAACTGAAGCACACATAAACAAATTGCACAGGCATATAACTCCCTCGACCAATACACAAACACACAATATTACAGACTAACACACACGCCGACACATACTAACACACACACACACCGGCACAGACTAACACACACACACACCGGCACAGACTAACACACACACCGACACATACTAACACACACACACACACACCGGCACAGACTAACACACACACACACACACCGGCACAGACTAACACACACACCGACAAAGACTAACACACACACACCAACACAAACTAACACACACACATAACAGCATAAACTAACACATACTAACACATACACACCAGCACAGACTAACACACACACACACACCAGCACAGACTAACACACACCAGCATAGACTAACACACACCGGCACAGACTAACACACACACACACATGCCATTTAACCTATTTTATAATTATATTGTGTTATATATTTGCTTACCAATCGGTGCACAGTTTGAGCGCAGTAAAAAAAAAAAGTAAAGTAACCCATAGCATTTATTAATGCCGTACGGGTGTGAGATGTTAGCGATCTCACATCTCACAGGCTCTGCAAATGAGGGCGGTAGCCATCTCCTCTCCCTCGCAGTCTTTACTTCCCGGATTAATCCGGTACCCATTTAAGGCTGGGTCGACCTGGGAGCCGTTGCGATCTGAAAACATTTCCGCCTCAGCTGGGGAATGAACCCAGGACCACTCATATGCGAAGCCAATGTGAGCGCAGTATTTGTTTACCAATCGGTGCACAGTTTGAGCGCAGTATTTGTTTACCAATCGGTGCACAGTTTGAGCGCAGTATTTGTTTACCAATCGGTGCACAGTTTGAGCGCAGTATTTGATTGGTTGCTGATACAATGGTCCATGAGCTCAAGTCTTTTGATCCAATGCCATTTTACTGGCTTTATATAGCTGGGGAGTCTGTGGATTTTTTTCCGTCCCACCCCGGGCCAGAGTAAGAGAATAACTGTCACACTACCAGGAAGACAGGTTTCAACTTATGCATTGTTCCGAGCCACTGCAGCAAAGACAAGGCTCTCTGTGTTCATTCCACGCCACCAATTGACTACTGGTTATGCTGAACTTCTCTCTCTTGCTCCAGGCACGCAAGCAAATGCTCAAGTCAAAAGGATTGTCACGTCCTGAGTCACTGTGCCTCTATGATGGGCCTCAGCCATAGGAAAAAAACAGTGCTGTCAGTTTCCTCCTCTTCAGTGCTGTGCAGTACATCTCTGGCTCCCTCCCAACCACAGACGGTGTATACATATACAAAAATAAAGATAAAACACATTGCAACAATAAAATCAAATCATAATAAGCATAATTGTATAGATGATGTGCCATGAAAACTTCTATAAGAAAATAACCTCAATATAACGGCATGTCATCTACTAAGGTTTTCTGTTCCAAAGGTGAATTTTCTAGTCGGCCATTGGTGAGACGAACAGACGCAAACCATGCGAGAGCGCAGTATTTCATTTACCCATTTTAAAAATTATATATAGACATAATTAGATTGCCATAATTTTGATTTCTTGGGCAATGTCACAAATATGGTCATCTTGAAAGGCTAGTGACAATAAAGATTATTTACTTAGAAAGCATGTTACGCTATTTTATATGCAGATATTTAATTTGTTAATTTTGATTTCTATATCAATTTTTGTTCACAAACTTTTTCTTCTTTACACAATTTATAAATTTGGCAAATACGAGTATTTAAAAACATAGGCCTACTTCACATAAAATTTGGCCAAAATCTTTTCTAATTTCTGGCAACCCTGACAAAGGAATTCAATTCATATTACTCGTAAGATTATAAAATTGTTTTATTTTATTTTTCACCCCATATTTTATAATAAATGTATTTTATGGCACGTGTTTAATATTCTGCGCTTTTGACGTTAATAACTTCTATCTCAAATACCGCTTATCAGACTCACCAATTTAGCCCTATCTTGAATATTGGATGTTTTACCTTGGTAACAAGGAAGTGGTATGGATTTTCTGCACATACGTATTGGGAGCGGTAGTACAGACTCTCTGTCCAATATTAGAAAGATCGAGAATAATAAATGATAGAAACAATAATAATAGAAAGAATAACGAGAAGTTATTTGACGTTTCGAGCAAAGATCTTCGTTAGAACAGACATAATAACAAGAGAATATAAAACAATACGAAACAATAATTAATTTACTAAGGTGTTTTAAATATAAGTGTTTCGCCAACCTTGGCTGTAATAACAAAATACGAAATACTATTTTCTTTCTAATTATTAATATATGTTTGTTCTGACAAAGATCTTTGATCAGATGATTTCGTCCTCATCATTCATATTATAATTGTTTCTATCATCTTTTTTATTATTAGCAGTATCTTTTTGTAACACATATTTAATTATTTACAATATTTTCATTGACATTTGTACTACTACAGCCGTAAACCTAGATTGTACTATAAGACCTCAGAACATAAAGTAAACATGTCAAAGGCAGATTTTTGATTATTTCTGTGCATTTCGTTGGTGGCGTTGGCTTGTTTTGGCATGTGACTCCAAGTATAGAAATAGTGACCAACGAAAATCACGACAATAATAAAAACACCACGAATTAAGTCTTGTTTATTTTCTGTTCAGAGGTCTATACAGGAGTTGGGTCACTACAGTACACAATCTGATCGTTGGATCTTCTTGCAGTTTGTGGAAACTATCTCCATATTCCTTTTTAATAATTAAGCTATCCTTCAGATTGTTTTCTTCCGTTGTCTTTCATCATCATCAAGTGCCATATCCGCAACGTAGGTTGGCTGGAATGGATCTCCAACGTCTCTTGTTTTGGTGGTGCACTCTGCTAGACTGTAACCTGTCCAACGTGTGATGTTACTCCCCCACTTGTATCTCCGCCTACCTTTTGCTCACTTCCCTTTGACTTTACCCTCAAGTAAGGTCTTCAATAAGGTGTCATGTCTATTAATGTCCACAATATTTTATAGGCCTGATATTTATTTCTCTTAGTAGTTCTTTCTTCATATTAAGTGTTTTTAGCCCCTCTGTATTTGTTTTCTTCTCTTTCCATGATGTTCTTCCTATTCTCCTATATACCCACATCTCAAAGGCATCAATTCTGTCTTCTAATTGTTTATTTAGTGTCCATGTTTCGGAGCCATACATTAATATAGATTAGATGTAGCCTTTTATAATTCTCATTTTTAAGTTGTTTGTGATTTCTTTAGATGTTACTATTTTCTTCATGTCATTGAAGCTACTTTTAGCAATTCCTATTTTAACTTCTATTTCACATCTGCCATCATTTGTGACTTTGTGTCCAAGATACTGATAATGTTTTACTTGTTGTAGTTTCTCTCCATGTATGTTTATGTTTAGCTCTTGTTCTTCTGTGTCTTTGCTAATTATCATGGTTTTTTTTAAATATTTATATCCAGTCCATATTCATTACTTGATTTATTTACTTGATCTATTAGTCTTTGTAGTTCATGTTCACTTTCTGCCAAAAGAACAGTGTCATCTGCATATCTAAGGTTGTTTATTATTTTCCTATTGATCTTGAGTCCTGGTATTTCTTCTATATTTTTAAAGATATTATATCTTTATATTAATTTATATTAATTAAGTTATCACTGTCTCACTCCCGAGTGCATTTGGAAATTATCGGATATGTCTGTGCTCGTTCTTACTGCCCATTTGCTATTGGCATATATGCTCTGATATAGGTTTATCAGATGTTGGGGGACTCCATATGTCTGTAGTGTTATCCATATTTGTGCTATATCTACTTTGTCAAAAGGTTTCTCTTTGTCCACGAAAGCCAAACATAAGTCTTGGTTATGTTTTGTCGCTATTTCTGCAAGTTGCTTGAAGGTGAAGATTGCGTCTGTACAGCTTGTATTTTTCCGAAAGCTTAATTGTGTGTTGTTGAGCTGTGGTTCTATATATACGAACATCCTTCTCTCTAGTATCTTGCTAAAGATTTTCCTATCTAGTTGTTTCACTATCTAAGCAATATAAATACTTTCAGTAGGTTTTCATTACTTCCTGATTGGTCGAAATGCACAAATTCCGGCGGCTGGGTTTCAACCTAGTACCTTGATTCTCAGAGAACACTCTCTACCACTTCACCACAGAGGCGGACGTGGATACCGTACTCCTGTCTCTAAATAGCCCCTTCTGTCCTCAGGCCTTTATGAAGACACTCATAAAGTTCATCTCTACAATGTCAACTTGACATTCACAGGGCTAGTAATGACCTCTCATTTGCTGATTTTAATTCAAGAATTATCAATTATTCCTAAAACGGATTCAATAATTATATCTTGACGTCATAGTGTGCGCGTGGATGGATACACACTCGTAACCTATCATGATAAGGGTCATTATACCCCATCGATCAAAGGTTCTCAAATTTCTACTATCAAGGATCCGCTTTTGTTTCTGTCACAGACCCCCAAAATATATGTCTATTTATACGTATTTTTATTGAAAATGTTATAAAATTAATTCGAATTCACTGACTCCCTTAGGAGGTCTCCGCTGATCCTCAGGGTTCCATAGATCCCATTTTAAGAATACCTGCAATAGATGGTATACTTAGGGTGTGCAGGAATGCGTGCAAACAAGATAGAAAAAGCTATTCAATTTTTGCGACCTGTCTTCATCAATCAACTACAAATCGAAACTCGTAAATCAATTTGTGCAAAGTAGATTTTTTTCTTTAAAATACCCTAATCAGATAATTCATCGTTCAGACTGTATCATAAAGAAAGGGTTGATATAGGTTTAGAAAGTACACCGAGAATATTCAATGTACATATCGATTAGCGATATCTGTGGTCAACAACACAACAAAATACGTATGAGCACAATTGTGTGTTTGTTTGTTGTTGTTGTTGTTGTTGTTTTTCAACTGGTTGATTCGTCATGGTAGTTCAAGACCGGGACCATCTGTGGTATAGAGGACCTTCCAATAGAATTATTTAGAACCCAATTCGTTATGTTTTTGATTATTGTTGGATTTCGGTTGGTCCCTATTTACATACGTGGAGTCGCATTGGCTATTTTTGGCATGCGATTCTAAGTATGTAAATAGTGACCAACGGAAAACAGAAAAAAAGTAAAACAAAAAGTAATAAATGGGGTCTTATTTAATCCTGTTGGATGGTATTTACTGGAGATGGTTATAGACAAGTCCATTTCAGCCGTGGATGATATTCCTATTAGGGCATTATCGTGCCATAGACACGTGGGTTGTCATGTGACTTTCAATCGTGGATGTTATTCCTAGTAGGGCGGTGGATATTGTATCATAGTCACGTGGGTTGTCATGTGACTTTCGCTATGTAAAAGACCACTGTACAAAATAATTAAAACTTCAATGGTTACGTGTTTGATTGTTGTCGTGATTTCGTTGGTCCCTATTTATATACTTGGAGTCGCGTGCTAAAAATAGCCAATGCCCAACGAATCACTTTGTGTATACTTCTTGTCACCAATTTTCCCAGACTGGTCAGTAAAATGAACTAAGCAGCCAGCAGATAGCATCATGAAGTTATTTGTGCGATGACCGTTTTAGATGGACTCTCTACCTCTCCCTGCTAAGTTGGACATTATAAATAGTACTGTTACTTTAAAAAAATCTTACAGCCGACAATTTTTTTATGTAGGCTGGGAGTGTGTAGGTAAGCCACGAAAAAAAATGAATTCAGAAAGGTGACCACACGATAGAAAGTTGGAAGTCACTGAATAGAAAAACCTTGTAACAAAAGACAGTTCAAATTAAACGTGCAACTTCAATATAATATTGACAGGAAACCTGAACGTTTGACATCACAGGTAACAAAATTATATGTGATTTCAAAAGGAAACTTCTTTGCCATTGAATATATGTACTCCAGTTTATTGTGGCTGGTTTTTACCATCTGTCCACGATTCGATTCCCAACTAAATTGTAAATATTTATTATCGACATATGTTCATAGACCACCACAACCAGATGGGTACCTAGATTTACTGTGAGAGTAAATACGGAGTGCGAGATGCTGGCCATATGATCAATATTCATGTGAGTATGGTCATCGTCGACTGAACATCCATTGGTCAGACTTTAAATCAAACACAGTCATCAGGCAAGAAGAAAAACAAGAATATGTATCCACCTATATTAGAAGGCGTCGCTGGAATCACATTGGACACGAGTTACGAATGGATACCGAAAGACTCCCATGTCAAGCTTTGATGTGGTCACCAAAGGGCAAGAGAAAACGAGGAAGACCAAAAAAATACCTTATGTATAACTATTACAAGAGAGCCCTTCACCATCGGTATCAGAAACAATGAAAACCTAAGACAAATTGCAATGAAACTCGAGACATGGAAACTATGACATCAGCCTTGACCAAAGACATCAGTCTTTGGCCCTAGAGGAATAACCAACTATGGTCATCGTCAATTACGAGAGATGAACGAATGTTGTTATATCAGGAATGTGAGTGGCGTAACAGTGGGTCCTCCCAACACTTTTCAATGCCGCAAAAATGGAAATACTTTACAATTTTGATTTAGTAGAACTGTGATAGCTCTTTGGATAATACATTGTCCTCTTCTTCTTATTTTTCTGATGGTCCATGTAGTGTAGAGTTGGTTATCATGTCTTTCCACAATCGTCTATTTCTGGTGTTGCAAGCTAGCATAAATTATGGGGGGGGGTGGTTGTGAGGTTCAATCCCCCCCCTCCCGTAGCATTTTAGAATATGACTTTTAGTACTGAAAATTTAGTCAAAAGGTGAGAGAGACAGATGCCAAGCCCAACTTTCCTTAGCAATTTTTTGCAAAGAGGTAATGCAAATATTCATAAAAATAAAGGTAGGTTTGAGACACGAAAATGGACGAGTTCGTTAAAAAAAAATTTAAGTAAAACCTTTTTGAGAGAAACGTATCTACAGCCATTATGTGCTGTCAATCATTTCTTATAACGATGTTCTCCCATGCCACAATGCTAGGTTGTCAAGCATCTTCTTCTGTGTATTTCCCTTACTTTTCATGCTCTTTAATTTGCCTGTTGTTACAAGTGTTCCATCTTTCCTCTTCTCATGGTGTATCCTTCTTCTTCTTCAGCATTCATTCTCAAACTCCTGCTGGATCTCTCTTGTAGCAGGACCATAGTCAGATTTCCAGCAGTATGTAGTCCAGAGAATGGAAATGCGTTGTGTCGCCGTTTTATTTGCGCAAATAGCCCGACACATCCGTTTTCGGCGGATCGTGTATGTAACAAATGGGGGACTGTCTATTCTGATGAGGATTAGTAACTTTCTTTTAGAATTAAGTTCTTTCGCCGAAGATGGGTTGTCGGACCATTGACGCAAATAAAACGGCGACACAACGCATTCCATTCTCTGGACTACATCCTGCTGGAGATCTAGTAGTCCTGCTACAAGAGAGATCCAGAGGGAGTTTGAGAATGGACGCTGAAGAAGAAGAAGAAGAATTAACTTCTTTTAAGATACCTTCATTACGCTTTTTATCTGTCCATGGTGTTCTTAACATTCTTCTATAAAACCAAATCTCTAATGACTCCAAATAATTTTTCACATGATTACATTCAGATATATTTTAGTTATAGTTTGTGAGATGCGATAACGGACGGTGTGTTGTATATACATTAAGTTAAAAGCGATACCAAATATAATTAGTACTACATTATAAGGTTTCGTAACAAATCTAAGAGATACATCTATGTTACTTCAGCGCTAAATACATTGCATAGGGCCGAAACGAAAGCTCTTCAGTTCTGTTTATGTTCCTTCGGCATCAAATACGGTGCGGTGCATAAGGCCGAAACCAAAGCTTTCCAGTTTGAGCGATATGATATTACAGTGTGTAATTCTTGTATGTTTTTGAGGCCCATAGTCACATCCTCCTGATGGTTCTTCTGTGAACAGTCTCTTGATCTTTCTTGTTTTCTTTTACCACATGGTACCAATTTTAATGCTTGTAGTGGCATTCTGTTGTCATTCATTTTAAGTAATTCTCTGATGTAATTCCTTCATTTTCTACTTATTGATGTAGAAACATATTGCTGTCTCCTCTTACTTGTATGTTTGACTTGAATTCCTCACAACCAATATTTAAGAGTTTTCTCAGGCAGTTATTCTAAAGATAGGCTTTGTAAGAATTCTCTACAAGCGTCAGTTGTCTAGCCATCTGTAATTAATTGAACTAAGCGAACTTCACTCTCGATTCACAAACGAACTGTGTTGTGAAAAAGGACTTTACAACGAAATAACAGAAATAAACTTCTGCACTAGACAAACTTCTATGTTGTTTCTTTTTTCAGCTGTGAAAATTAAACAAAGGAAATCAATACAGTGTGTTTTATTTGACCTCTTGAAATATTTACTTGCTCTGCTACTTATTTCTTTGTCTCAGTGTTTTATGCACAGAAAGACACAATTGAAGATAAAAGGGGAAGAAAAAACGAGTACTGGAGGAAAGAAATGGATCAAATTAGTAAAGAATGTTAAATTAAACAAATGCGCCAGCCAATGTTTGAAGAAAAGAATAAATGAATGAATAAAGTAAGTGAGGGAAGCCGGAGGAGCAATGGATAAAATAATGTGAAGGAAGCTTGATGTAAGGAATGGATCAAATTAGTGAGGGAAGCTAGAGATAAGGAATGGATAAAATTAGTGAGGGAAGCTAGAGATAAGGAATGGATAAAATTAGTGAGGGAAGCTAGAGGTAAGGAATTGATAAAATTAGTGAGGGAAGCCAGAGGTAAGGAATGGATACAATAAATGAGGAAAGCTAGAAGTAAGGATTCGATAAAATTATTGAGGGAAGCTAGAGGAAAGGATACAATTTTTGGGGATAGTTAGGAAAAAAAAAACCCCGAATGAATGAAGTTCGTGAATTTATTGACGACAAATGATAGAAACTGACATTCTATGTTGCTAAGCTACACTAAATAAAAGATGATATGAACGAGGTAACCATGTAATGAATTGTCGGGGAAATTGAACAGAGCAAGAAAAGCTGAATTCACAAAATAAGGAAAAAAATTGACTGAATAAAGTAAACACACTACGAAAAAAGGAGCGGTCAAAGTAAACAAAACAAGGAATAAAGGAATGAACACAATAAGACAGGGGAAGAATGCACAAAATAAACCAACAAGGGGAATAGAATGCATAAAGTGATAAAAACAAAGAAAATGGAATGCGCGAAATAAAACAAATATTTCAATTTGATCAGAGATCACAAGTTCATATGTTGTTGATTTATTTTCTAATTCGTCTGCAGCTGGGCAAATATATGGATAATCAATAATGGTGAAATCATCAGATTTTCAAACATCCCATTGTCGTATTAGGTAATCCCATATAAGGACTTGAGTCTGTGGCCAAAAACGTGTCTAGACGTTGTATCGATACAAAAATTATTCATAAAAACATTCTTCTGTTAAAAAGTGCCGGAAGTCTTGTGTAGAATGTGGTAATAAAGACCCATTTGTCATAGCTGTTGTCACAGATGTTGTCATAGCTGTTGTCAAAGATGTTGTCATAGCTCTTGTTATAGCTGTTGTCATAACTGTTGTCATAGCTATAGTTATATCTCTTATTATAGCTGTTGTCACATTTGTTGTTATAGCTGTTGTTATAGCTGTTGTCACAGCTGTTGTCATAACTGTTGACATAGCTATTGTTAGAGCTGTTGTTATAGCTATTGTCATAGTTGTTGTCATAGCTGTTGTCATAGCTGTTGTCATAGCTATTGTTATAGCTGTTGTCACAGCGTTTAAAAAATTGACTGCTATTTTTGCTTCAGAAAATATAAAGAAAGTTTAGTAATTTGATCTGGTGACGTCACGATTGTGAGAAATTTGGAATAACCACCCAGCCACACTCTAGAATGTTGCATCGTTTTAAACTGTTCACACATTTGTACCAAATACAGATGACAAAACGTGGAAAAAATTAATTCAATGGTACAAATGATGGTAATATTATAGACATATTAATATATTGCCCCAGAAATATAGTAATATAATAATGTAATGCAATGCGATGCGATGCTATATAATAATTAATATAATATAATATAATATAATATAATATAATATAATATAATATAATATAATATAATATAATATAATATAATATAATATAATATAATATAATATAATATAATATAATATAATATAATATAATATAATATAATATAATATAATATAATATAATATAATATAATATAATATAATATAATATAATATAATATAATATAATATAATATAATATAATATAATATAATATAATATAATATAATATAATATAATATAATATAATATAATATAATATAATATAATATAATATAATATAATATAATATAATATAATATAATATAATATAATATAATATAATATAATATAATATAATATAATATAATATAATATAATATAATATAATATAATATAATATAATATAATATAATATAATATAATATAATATAATATAATATAATATAATATAATATAATATAATATAATATAATATAATATAATATAATATAATATAATATAATATAATATAATATAATATAATATAATATAATATAATATAATATAATATAATATAATATAATATAATATAATATAATATAATATAATATAATATAATATAATATAATATAATATAATATAATATAATATAATATAATATAATATAATATAATATAATATAATATAATATAATATAATATAATATAATATAATATAATATAATATAATATAATATAATATAATATAATATAATATAATATAATATAATATAATATAATATAATATAATATAATATAATATAATATAATATAATATAATATAATATAATATAATATAATATAATATAATATAATATAATATAATATAATATAATATAATATAATATAATATAATATAATATAATATAATATAATATAATATAATATAATATAATATAATATAATATAATATAATATAATATAATATAATATAATATAATATAATATAATATAATATAATATAATATAATATAATATAATATAATATAATATAATATAATATAATATAATATAATATAATATAATATAATATAATATAATATAATATAATATAATATAATATAATATAATATAATATAATATAATATAATATAATATAATATAATACAACATAACATAATATAATATAACATAATATAATATAATATAATATAATACAACATAATATAATATAATATTAGTATAGTATAGTATGGTATGGTATGGTATGGTATGGTATGGTATGTTATGGTATGGTATGGTATGGTATGTTATGGTATGGTATGGTATGGTATGGTATGGTATGGTATGGTATAGTATATCCCAGCACAGAACAATTCATGCAATACAACACAATACAATATATTGTAATAAGCTACACATTTGTGTAATATACACAGTATAGCGAAAAATTAGACAACATAGATGTGGTTCTATTGAAGAATGCCGAGAGTATCATGGGCAGTTAATAAAGGCAAAAAATTTATTAGTCAAATATAAAAATTTGGCCAATGTTAGATGTCACTGGCGTTGTTGGAATTAAAGATGTTGTCATTTTGTATTCTTGATCTATTCCAGAATGTATTAGAAGTTGGGAATATGACAAATTCTGGCAATATTTACCGTTAATTTTGGCTTAAGTCAGTTAAATATTTCTGGCAATCATGCTCAGTACTAACTTTCTCGAGGCATTTATGGAGACAATTTCTTCAAGTACTTCTTCGAAACATTGATACAAAACTCTTGGGTGTTTTCTTCGTACCACATGGAAACATTGATACAAAACTCTTGGGTGTTTTCTTCGTACCACATGGAAATATTGATACAAATCTCGTGGGTGCTTTTTTCGTACCACATGGAAACATTGATACAAATCTCGTGGGTGCTTTTTTCGTACCACATGGGCGTGATCCATTATACAGGTGTTACGATAATCGAAATGTAGGGCACCATTTGTTAAACTGTGATATATTGTCTCTTCATGAATTCGTCCATAAATTATGTCAGCAATGTTTGGCAGTTGTTGTCCCCCTGTTCCCTCTTGTCAACAATGTGTCCAGAATTTAGGGAACCCTCATTCCATACCCCTGTTGAATTATGTCAACTTTTTAAACCCTATAAAAAATTTTTTTTAAAGAAAAAACTACACAATTTTATAATTGTTTCAGAAATTGTAGATATTTATTCCACATTTTTATAACTTAATTTGTGTATTAAAACAGTTTTGTTGACTCACCTTTTGTCAACCCCCCCCCTCCCACGTTGTCAACAACTGTCACAAGGTTTCAGACTCCCCCCCCCCCTCAATTGTTGACGTAATTTATGGACATGCCAATTTGTAATTTGTTTAGATGTTAATATTTTCCTCATGGCAATGAAAGTACTTTAAGCCATTCCTATTCTACTTTTGAGAGAACATCAAAACAACATCACAGATTTTATTAGAAAACGCCGTTGGTCCTGCATCGGACATGTCTTACACTCAAACAATAATAGAATACACCACCAATATCTTGCATGTGTACCAACAGGCAGAAGAGACAGTGGTAGACCAAAGGAAACACTCAGAAGAACAATACTTAGAGAAAGTAAAAAAACAAAACAATATGCATACTATTCAAGAACTGCACAGAATAGTTTTGAACAGACAGAATTGGAAAGATCTGATCTCTGCTCTATGCGCTAACTTCAGCGCTAAAGGAAAATGAATGAATGAATTCTCCTTTTAACTGCTGTTTCACATTTGCTATCATTTTTTATTATCTGTCCGAGATGTTGAAAATGTTCTACTTGTTTCTTCAGGAATTGTTATCTTTAACACCTGTTCTTCTATGATTTTGGTGATTATGTGAAGACTATATCAAGTGGCATATTATTTCCAGAACGTTATCTTTGTCGTGGATACTCTGAACGCCTCTCTGTTCCGGGCAAGCAGGCCTGCATTACCAGAGAGATGTGCATACATTCTTCGATGTCGCTGGTCCATCGTCTTCTTAGTCTCCCTCTTCTTCTACCTGGCACTCTGCCCTCTAGAATCAGACTTTCGATACCATCATGTTTGTGAAGACTAGGTAGCGATAATTCTCAACTTACCTTAGAAAACGTATCAAAGAAAATAAGTTAAGAACCGCCGACATGAAGCAATATATTTTTTCCACCCCCTGCTAATCTTGCTTATTTAACTTCAAGACAAGCGTTTTCTGTCTGAGAGGGGGCGCAACTATCTTAAGATGATCTCTTCAGCTGCAGAATGTTCTAGTTTTATGTTGCTTTTTCCCCCCTTCCTTTTTATCACCTGGATATGTAAAGGTAACAACGCAAGAAGCCAGAAATTTGAGTTATTTTGGGAATACTACCTATTTTTTTCTCACTCGTCGTTTTTTATTTTTTTTATTTTTTACCTAGTTCAAGTTTTTAGTTCCCTAAAAATTTCTTTATGTGAAATGGTAGACAACTCTTGTAGATTCTATCTTATTCTTTGTTCTGTTTTAAGTTTGATTACTTTCTCTTGATGTCCTTGGCAACGAGTCAGATGATGTCATTATTCTATATATACATTGTTTTAACTGTTGGTTTAATCGTGCCTTTCGTCTATAGAAAACCTGTTGGCTAAAGGGGAATCCAGTCTTCTTGATGATCCATTTTAGTATTCCCGTGTTTCTCATTGGTCACTATAATTAAGAACTGTGCGTCATGATCCAAAGCCGACACAAGAAAATGACGATACTAGTGGAAAGCATGACGTAGAAAGATTTGGTTTGATTCGCTTGCCAGGTCTTCTATTGGCGAAAGTGTCCATAAATTGTGTCAAGTAGAGGGCATGGAGAAGTGGATCTGAAAAAAAGCTTTAGCGGATGTCGACAAGGAGGAGGATTCAAGGGGGGGGGGGGGTGAGGGAGGGGAGGGAGGGGGTTTGACAAAATGTTCAACAATATTGTATCTTTTTATCATCATCAAGTGCCGTGCCGAATGACGTTGGCGATCATATTTCTCCATGTACTTCAATCTCTAATATATGTCATCCTCTCTGTTGCTGTCGTCAATGGAAGCCATTTAGTCAAACTGTCCAATATCATTTCCCTTCTATCTTTCCTGTTGTCACTATATCCTCAATGCCTCCTCTTCTCATTATGTGCCCAATAAATGTTGACTATCTTTTTCTTATATTATCAATAATGCATCTTTTTATACATCAGTTAATATATTTTTTTATTTGAAAATATTTCTATAAATGTGAATAATTTCGTACAGTCCATTTTGTGCCTATCATGTCTTTCCACGGCCTTCTCTTTCGTGTACTACAAATCATTTCCTATTGCCCATGTGTGTGCCGTTGGTTATTATATCTATCCACAACCTTCTGTTTCTTGTTCTGGCAATCATTTCCGAAACCGACATTCTCCCATGCCACAATGCCAGGTTGTCAAGCACTTCCTCTCTTTGTACGCCCCTACTCCCCTTCTCCTCCGCTTACCTGTTGTTACGATATATTCCATTTTCTCTTTATGTGTCCAACATTTTGGATAATTTCTTTGCACACTGATTTCAGGTAGAAGCTTTCCTTTTGAATTAATTTCTTGCAAAATACTTTCACTACATTTCTTATCTGTCCATTATGCTCTTAAGATTCTTCTATAAAACATATCTATGCTGCCTACATAATTTATTTTACTATAATAATAATAATAATAATAATAATAATAATAATAATATCCACAAACAGTCTGGGTAGCAAGGGTTCCACATCGGAGGCATCACAGAAAAGCCATCAAAACATATATCCTCAATCATTAAGATGATAATTGAAAAAATCATTCAATTCCTTGATGATGCTCATCCATGATTTACTTAACCACATCTGCTCCTTACACCCCCAACTGTTCATTACAAGATCGTTAGAAAATGAGTTTTCTCTTACTACATTTCCAAAGAAAACTAATTTACGCTGTTTCATTACCGTTTAAGTGTATAATACCCTGTAGTGTTTTTATCAAACGAATATATCTGTCTTATGTTGTACACAAGTTATGATGATGATGAAATAATTCCTTTAGCTGTGAGCAGGTACTCCATTACAGATCATAGATTATCTGAGCATATGTTGTTCTCAGTTGTGTCACTGATTTGATACCCCGACTGATATGTCGTCGTCTCAAGGGATGGCTGTTTAAGGGGGGGGGGGGTTCATGGATGCATGTTTAGTCCCCGAGGGGAAGCATTACAGTGAGCCAGAGAACCATGATTACCACGTTCTGTCAGGAGCACAGCACACACTTCTGTCAGGAGCACAGCACACATTTCTGTCAGGAGCACAGCACACATTTCTGTCAGGAGCACAGCACACACTTCTGTCAGGAGCACAGCACACACTTCTGTCAGGAGCACAGCACACATTTCTGTCAGGAGCACAGCACACATTTCTGTCAGGAGCACAGCACACACTTCTGTCAGGAGCACAGCACACATTTCTGTCAGGAGCACAGCACACATTTCTGTCAGGAGCACAGCACACACTTCTGTCAGGAGCACAGCACGCATGTCTGTCAGGAGCACAGCACACACTTCTGTCAGGAGCACAGCACACACTTCTGTCAGGAGCACAGCACACATTTCTGTCAGGAGCACAGCACACACTTCTGTCAGGAGCACATCACACACTTCTGTCAGGAGCACATCACACATTTCTGTCAGGAGCACAGCACACACACACTTCTGTCAGGAGCACAGCACACACTTCTGTCAGGAGCACAGCACACACTTCTGTCAGGAACACATCACACATTTCTGTCAGGAGCACAGCACACATTTCTGTCAGGAGCACAGCACACACACTTCTGTCAGGAGCACAGGACACATTTCTGTCAGGAACACAGCACACATTTCTGTCAGGAGCACATCACACATTTCTGTCAGGAGCACATCACACATTTCTGTCAGGAGCACAGCACACATTTCTGTCAGGATCACAGCACACACACTTCTGTCAGGAGCACAGCACACATTTCTGTCAGGAGCACATCACACATTTCTGTCAGGAGCACAGCACACACACTTCTGTCAGTAGCACAGCACACACTTCTGTCAGGAGCACAGCACACACACTTCTGTCAGGAGCACATTACACACTTCTGTCAGGAGCACATCACACACTTCTGTCAGGAGCACATCACACACTTCTGTCAGGAGCACTACTTAACATATTTATATTGTCTAGAAAATCAAATCATTGTCAAAAAATGCTAGGCTGATGGATATCCTGAACAGGATACGCTAGCAATTTTAACTTTTTTGAGTTGTGACAGTTTAATTCGATCTTACTTACAACCGGTAATCTGCTTATTGCAGAACATTACATGGCTATAATACCTGGGCCATGGTGGAAGCAGAGGAAATGAAAGGGCTGACTCATTGGCAGACAATGCTGCAATTGAAGGAACAGTATTAAGAAGAGATAAAGCTGATTTGATTAAAACAGTCATACATTTATTGCAAAATGAAGATGTTAACAGAACATCTGAAAACGTACACATAAAAAGAATGACAGAATTGGAAGTGATTAGTGGGAAGAGAAGAAAATGTAGTCTTTTTGGAAATTGGAAAGAATCGAAGATCACGTAATTAACACCTGACTGAGACTCTGGGTCTACATACACTGGGATGGCTGCTGGAATGAAGAGCGGAACACTTATGGGAACGTCCCGTGTACTACGATGGTAGTTTCGAATCAAGAGTGTGCTGACTATCCACGATTCCCGTCCCTACATCAGAATTTGTTCTCTGTTCATAAATTATAATTATTCACTTACCTCATTTAGCTAAATTGTCTAAACCTACATTAATAATTTCCGCGATTTAAAAACAAAAAAAATAGACTCAATTATATCGACGAACATGCAGGTCAAATTTAGAATCACTTGATCACATTCATTACTTGAAATCGATCATTTGATCACATTCATTACTTGAAATCGATCATTTGATCACATTCATTACTTGAAATCGATCACTTATATTGGCCGTATTATATTTCAATTCATCATTACAGTTGGAATATATTGGTCTTGAAGAAAATTGTTGCATCGTTCACTGGAGATAATAAATATGAATTGATTACCTTGGCAACCGCTGAGTATTTGTATTATTGAACACGCTCATTCAATTCTGCGTCACTCATCGCGCAAACATTTTTGAACCAACATACTAAACAAACACGCATCTAAAGTAGGATATCTGCTAACATTTTCATTAGATCAGGTAATAGGTATGTCTTGAAGGTCTAGTTCATTGTTTTGTTTTTTTAAATTATTGAACAGCACAGAGAAAGGCATGCCCGTGGACATAGTCAATTTTGAGGTTGGGGTTCGACCTTGTATTCTTCAGGAAAATATAACAAGATGTTTTCACAACAAAACAAATGTTATAAATGATAACGCCTACCCCCGTCACACTTTACCTTTCATGAATGCTGGAAGATATTTTTCGTCCAAAAATTGTTCACACCAAGTCCTTCTTGAGATGGTCCTGCATCGAGATCACATACATCGTCACTTATCGTGTCGGACCATACTTTTTCCTCTCTTTTCATTGGCTGGCGTTACAAAGTATATGTAAAAGGACCATTAATAATCTACATTACCCAAAATAAGTGACGTTGTATGGGTTCAGAGAACAGTACGATTCTGGAGAAGAGTTTGTCCAAACGGAAGTGAAAAGTTTCTATCTTTTAGAAACTCCACCCTTCTTATTTATTTTTTTTTACTTGCTATCACATCTTATCTATTTTTACTTCTCACCTTCTTCTGTGCACTTTTTCCTTTTACTGACCATTATCTTCTCACCATACCCTCTTCTTCCTTGCTATTATGCTCCATCTTTGCTTCATCCGCTATCTATTCGCTATCTCTCCTTTTCAATCCTCTCTATAATAACCATGTTTGTCTCCATGTAAGATTCGATGTACTGTTGTTTTTTGTTTGTCCTGATGAAGGCTGTATAGTCGAAACGTTGTCCGTCACTGTGTCTTGTTGCTAGATTGTTTTATTACTCATCTTGGTAACACTTATACCTATTTTTGTTCACTCTGATATGTTCTCTGTGTTACCTCAGCCACACATTTCCTGTTAGGGTCGTTACCCGACACTGGAACATTTATCCCTTGATTTTCCACCCTTCACCTTAGCACAGTCATATCTACAGTACTGGAGGACTGACTTCACTGCACTCGTGCTTCTCCATATTTAGTTTGCCCCTCTTAATAGAACATCGTATCGCTTGCAATGAGTACCGTTTAACACGTATCTACGTAGCTCAACCAATATTAACTTAGAGCCTTCAAAATGCACTTGTAAAAACATCGTCGCGTACGATTTCGAACACACATAACACAAAGCAGGTACCACAATATAGGGGAAATAAAACATGTGTTGGCTACAGCAAATCTTGAACATTTAGTATAGAACGTGTGTTGAGTAGATCAAATCTTGAACATTTAGTATAGAACATGTGTTGAGAAGGGCACATCTTGAACATTTAGTAACCACAGGAGAGATCAAGGGGGTATGAGTCAGAGAAAATAAAGAGAGACTTTGCTGGATGCGTTGTCAACATGGCATGTGAGAATTCTGGCATCTGAACTAATTAGTAACTCAAGAGAGAGATAGAGAGAGAGAGAGAGAGAGAGAGAGTTGTGAAGGGACATGATCACTTACTCTACTCTGATTACTTGACTGATTGATAACCTGGATCAAAGATCTGTGCATAAAATGATTTAAGATGTCATCGCATGAAACTTGAATAAATGATAACCTGAATCCCAGATGTTTGGATTGAAAGAATACAATGTCATCACTAGGATTAGTTGTAGGCACAAGCACCAATTGGAGTTCCGCTACAGTAAATACATTTTCCTGCTGATGATAATGCAATAATTGCTCTAGTTGTAAGTAAAGAGATCTTCACAGTTTATAAGCTTCTCAGTAATCAGTACAGATTTCACAGTTTATAAACTTCTCAGTAATCAGTACAGATTTCACAGTTTATAAACTTCTCAGTAATCAGTACAGATTTCACAGTTTATAAACTTCTCAGTAATCAGTACAGATTTCACAGTTTATAAACTTCTCAGTAATCAGTACAGATTTCACAGTTTATAAACTTCTCAGTAATCAGTACAGATTTCACAGTCTATAAACTTCTCAGTAATCAGTACATATTTCACAGTTTATAAACTTCTCAGTAATCAGTACAGATGGCATGAACTATATTTTCTTCTTTACTCCAAAAGTTGAGTTCTGTTAGCACTGCATCTGTGTTATTTGGAGGAAAACATTCACAAAATTACTAGAGTATTGTTAGGCTGTTAATTTCATGGAACATTTGAAACACATGATAGTGTCCCTAGTCTACTATTAGGGTTAGGGTGAGAGTTAGGGTTAAGGGTTAGGGTTGGGTTAGGGTTAGGTTTAGGGTTAGGGTTAATGTTAGGTTTAGGGTTAGGGTTAGGGTTACGGTTAGGGTTAGGGTTACGGTTAGGGTTAGTGGACACCCAGCACATGTTGTACTTGACTTTGTGTGGTAGGTTGAGATGACGTCAAACTTGAAGTGGACAATCGACTGTCAAGTTTCAAGAATACACGTGATTCGACATTAATGTCCGTTAAGGATGGATCAATCTAACACTCAGGCTGAAGATCTCTTGCAGCTTCGGGGTATAGAAAGGTTTCCTGGAGATGACTTTGTTCTGTGCTTCATATATGTTTGTTTCTGTAACTTTCTTTACTCCTGTAATCCTTTTTTGCAAGGTCTATGTCTGGCTTTGTATCCGTTGTGTCTGAGTTGAAATGCTTTCTGGGGAGCGCCATCTTGTGGTAATCTTGGGACGTGTACAAACCACTTCATCTGTAGCCTTCTTATGTAATCTAAAACTGGGGTCGTGCTAGTTAATCTTCTGATGTAATTTAAAACTCGGGTTGTGTTAGTTAGTTTTCTGAAAACTTATTAATATTACCAACTTATTCTTATTACGACTTTATATTTATGTCAAATTTGTCATCGCCTTTAGATATTCCATGTGTTCTTGGTTATTTTAGATATTCCATGTGTTCTTGGTTATTTTAGATATTCCATGTGTTCTTGGTTATTAGATATTCACATCGACGAGAATTGAAATTTATAAAATAAAGCTCTTCATTGCTCAAAAGGATACAACTGATCTATTGCTCACAATTACAATGATTTAAAAAAACCATGTAAACCTTTTAAAGCTTGCAGTAAGGTCCTTATCAAGAATAGTCTTCAACGCAGATGCAGACAGCGTCACTAATCTTGGCTGATGATCTGTATCATTGGTCGCTTTACGTGATTTTTGCGTCAAATTCAATGAAAATCATGGAAAATGTTGGTTCAGAACCAATGAAGTTTTTTGAAATCTGTGAGCAGGATAATTCTGAAGAATGACTTGCAGTAGGCAGGTTTCCTCTCATATGTTTCCCTTATTATGTCAAGACATCATATAAGTTTTTACCTTTACACTTTCCTTGAATACTTACTGGCTCAGACAATCTATTTACGTCAATTTTACGCCAAAGAAACAGCTCTATTTGTCTCACCATCTTTACTCCAAACGTTAAATATTTTAACTCTTTCTGCTTACCCAAAACATACATAGGTTTCACAGGTAAAAGACATCGTTTTTTGGCACTCTTAAATCATTTGTTATAGATATGTTTTTTTAATGGTCTTGTAGGTTTGGCTGACCTTCATTGCTACAATTTTTCTCAGAATGTTTCATGTCACATCAAATATGCGTGTACGATCTAATTGTTTTATTACGCAATTACCGCAGGAACGTTAATTGTATTCGATGTGTTTGATGCACGTTAATTTTCGGTCGAAAGGCAATTTGCGTTTCAAACTAGTTCTTTACAAAGGATTATTTCCGAAAAATTGCGAGAACACAACATCGGCTAGAATCTCTGGAGTAATATAGTTTTTCTACTTGTACGACATTTATTTCAAGGAATTTCCAACACTGATATCTAGACACATTAGTTTCCTTGGTGAAGAAGCTCGTTTTCTATTTGTTTTTATGCATGTGTTCTTGTGATCTCTAAAATCATATTCCATATTTTTGTTATTCCTGTCTGTAAAATCATATTCAATATTTTTGTTATTCCTGTCTGTAAAATCATATTAAATATTTTTGTTATTCCTGTCTGTAAAATCATATTAAATATTTTTGTTATTCCTGTCTGTAAAATCATATTAAATATTTTTGTTATTCCTGTCTGTAAAACCATATTCCATATTTTTGTTATTCCTGTCTGTAAAATCATATTCAATATTTTTGTTATTCCTGTCTGTAAAATCATATTCAATATTTTTGTTATTCCTGTCTGTAAAATCATATTCCATATTTTTGTTATTCCTGTCTGTAAAACCATATTCCATATGTTTGTTATTCCTGTCTGTAAAATCATATTCCATCTATTTATTATTCTTATCTGTAAAACTATATTATTCCAAATATTTGTTATTCTGATCTGTAAAACCATATTCCATATGTTTGTTATTCATGTCCGTGAAAACATTTTATTCCTTATGTTTGTTATTCTTATCTGTAAAAAACATATTATTTCATATGTTTGTTATTCGTGTCTGTAAAGACATATTATATTCCATATGTTTGTCATTCTTGTTTGTAAAACCATATTCAATATTTTTGCTATTCTGATCTGTATAACCATATTCCACATGTTTGTTATTCCTGTCTGTAAAATCATATTCCATCTATTTATTATTCTTATCTGTAAAACTATATTATTCCAAATATTTGTTATTCTGATCTGTAAAATCATATTCCGTATGTTTGTTATTCTGATCTGTAAAGCCATATTACACATGTTTGTTATTCTGATCTGTAAAAACATATTATTCCATATCTTCTTCATTGTTTTTAGTGTATCTATGACTACCCTAAATAACTCAACTCGGTATCTTTTCATCCCTTTGCCATCAAATATAGCTGTACCCGCCAGTGCATCAGCTCATTTGTTGTCTCTGACTCCCGCGTGGCTTGGACAGTAGGTCTATGTAATACTGTTGGTGTTGTTGAGGAGAGTGACCCACTAATTTCATTTCGTGAATTTTCTGCCTTAAGTACGATACTCTGGAAGTTTCTTAGAGTAGAAATCCTTCTCATTCAATGTAAATTGTCAATTATCGTCACAATATCCTTCCATTTTTTCCAGCAATACTTAAGTAAACTGGGCAGAGATAAGCAACACAATTGTCCTTTCTCCTAGCAATGTTTCAGTAATCTAGACAGAGAAAAACTATACAGTCGCTAGATGACTATATTTGGCAAGTTAATCTTACACGATTCGTAGTATCCGTATAATACATCATGATATAACTAGAATGAACTTACCTTCACGATTGAATGCTGCGTATCTTACAATAATTAGGCTGTAATCATTTACCAACCCCAAACTAAAAGTCGAAACGTTCACCACTTTTATACCAAAGTAACGTAAAATGATCATCTTCTACCAAAGTAACGTACTATTTCCTTTTCTTTTCCACTAAAATAACGTAAAGTTCCATCATCTACCAAAGTAACGTAAAATTCCCGCTGCCACCAAAATAAAGTTCCATCTTCTAACAAAGTAACGTAAAGTCCATCTTCTACCAAAGTAACGTACTATTTCCTTTTCTACCGAAGTAATGTAAAGTTCCATTATCTACCAAAGTAACGCAAAATTATATCTTCCACCAAAATAAAGTTGCATCTTCTAACAAAATAAAGTAAAGTTCTATCTTCTACAAAAGTAACGTAAAGTTTCCTCTTCTACGCCTTTGAGCTTGGGAAATTAGATATTAAATTTCGTATTAGTTTGGTATTAGACACCTTTTTATTTACCATCCACATACCAAAAGATGATGTATTCAGCATCACGCCCGTCGCCTTTGCTTTCCCAAGAGACCTGGTGCTCATTTCCAAGGAAGAGTTGACCTAGATGACGTAGGTAATTTTATAAATATTTCTATTTAAACTGCGAATTAAACCTCGGATCACTAGACTGGGAAGCCAATGTGTTAACCACAGAGCTACAGTGACACCTACTTCCACTTGCATCTATCCATATGACTGTCTGTCTGTCCGTCCATCCATCCAACCACACATCCACCTACCCCTTCGTCCGTCCGTCTGTCTGTCTCTCTCTGTTCCCTCGGCGCTGAATACGGCGCATAGGGCAGAAACCAGAGTTCTCTAGTTTGAGAGATGTGATGCTGCTGTGTGTAAATCTTGCATGTTGTTGAGACCCATAGTCATATCCTGTTTGATGGTTGTCATGCGAAGAGTATTTCTTGGTCTTCTTCTTATTCTTATACCCACAGGTACTAATTTTAATCTCAATTGTGGCAGTCTGTTGTCATTCATTCTAAGTACATCACAGATGTCAATCCATGCTTTTTTACTTAGTGTTGTAGATGCTTGCTGGGTCGCTAATACAAATGTTACTGCAGGACTAGATGGAAAGTTTGAAGATACAGAGTGAATCCATGTCTTATCCATTTCCTGCCCCGCTGCAGATAAAAAAACATACCCCGATGAAAAAAAAGTTGAATTCTGTTCACTAGTGTACACAATAACTCCATCCAGAATTGTAAATATTTGTGCCATTTTTACCTCTCCATACAACCACGCTTTCTTCTCTCCCTTTCTATCTGTCTACGCCATTCACGTCAGCAGCAGTCAACGGGTATTTTGAAATCAGTTCTAACAGCCCTGGGTGATGAACACAGTCTGTATGTAAATATACCTTACGGTGCTACCTTCTTACACCTTAAGACGTCATATGCAGGTAATTTTGAACAGGTAAAAACTCACTAAAAATAACGTTTATAGCCTGATGGCTTTTTCAGATTATTATAAATGTGATTCCTAGAGTACTTGCAGCATTGCAAACTTACAGCATTGCAAACCGAAATCGCAGATTGTGTTTATGGCATAGATATCACGAAAACCAGATTTTCCATGTATAGTTTAGAAGTGTATAGTTATATAGGTGTATAGTTTAGAAGTGTATAGTTATATAGGTGTATAGTTTAGATGTGTATAGTTGTATAGTTTAGAAGTGTATAGTTATATAGGTGTATAGTTTAGAAGTGTATAGTTGTATAGTTTAGAAGTGTATAGTTGTATAGTTTAGAAGTGTATAGTTATATAGGTGTATAGTTTAGAAGTGTATAAGTGTATAGTTCAGAAGTAAATTTTCACTTTAGCATTTCTCTATCTCTGCGTATCACGGAAAGGTGTTCAATTCTTTAAATAATCGTTTCTAATTCACGCTGCTGAAGTTTATTATCAAACTTTCCGGACTGTCCTGATTAGGATAGAAATGCTGGGTTCCTGTTTGGAATTGACCACAACATAACAAAGGTGTTGTGTTCACTGTCCTGCATCTTTTCATCTTCCACGGGGGTCATTTAATAGAAGACAAAAGTAAGAAATTGAGACAAGATGAGACAATGATAATTTTTTTGCACAGAAGACAGGTTGTGAACACATCCCCTAACTTTCCTGTGTCGCCTCTTACGACATGCCAGGAAAGCACATTAACATTCTTCTTTCCATCCTGAACTTATAAAACTATGTGCGAAAATTAAGCACTTTCTAAAAGTACCTGTGAAGTTTGTTGAACAAGGAATCCAGTTTGAGAATCCCTTGTCCAGTTAGAAAATGTAATGCATCAGTAGTTCCCAAACGTTTTCTACCGTGACCCCATGTGAGCTTATTTTATTTGTGAACCTTCATTCCTACCCAGGGTATTATATGGTGCAATTTTGAATGATAATCTTTCTTTTGGGGACCTTCTTATTGTTTCTTATTCACGCTTATTGTTCCTAAACGTTCATTCTCAAACTCCCGCTGGATCTCTGTTGCAGAAAAACAATGGTCTTACTAGATTTCCAGCAGAATGTTGTCCAGAGAATTGAAACTCCTTGTGTCTCCGTTTTATTTATGCAAATGGCCTGACATATCCGCCTTCGTCTGTATGTTCATACCACATCTATAAACTTTTAAAATCTAAATCTATGTGACATGTCCTTTAAAGAACGTTGTCCTCACTGTCACTCTGTAAGCCACTCGGTTCTGAGCACGCTGCCCAGTATCCTTCGATGTAATTTGTCTATTGTAGTCTTGGTC
This sequence comes from Meghimatium bilineatum, assembly GCA_034231615.1. NCBI lineage: Eukaryota > Metazoa > Mollusca > Gastropoda > Stylommatophora > Philomycidae > Meghimatium > Meghimatium bilineatum. The sequence goes on from CM067301.1 coordinate 2,644,542, forward strand.
TGCCTCTTGTTCTCTTTCCTGGAACGTTTCCCTCCATGATTAATCTTTCTAAATCATTGTGTCTCTTTATATGTTCGAAGTAAATCTAAACACGTCGTGTTTATTAAATATTCTGTACTCTTATACACTTTCCAAGTAACTTCAGACTGTGACATTTTGTGGTCCACTTAGTCAAATAATTTCAGACTGCGACAAAATCGAACTACAAAGTCAAAAGACGAACTACAAAAGATCTCATTAATTTAAAGTGAATTAATGTTTGAGTACCAAGTATATAAAAAAGAACTTACTGCAACTGAATAGTTTATCCAGTGATAGTACAAACCACTAATGGAAAAAACGAAATACGATATTAAACTTACATCATTTGAGAACTCTTCACAATATAAATCCATAATCATCTTCAAACACCATTGAATGTGAAACCCACTTCAAGTAGAAGCACCGCTTTATGTGAAACCCACCTCATGTAAACATGGCATTATCGTTGCTATTCCACTTAAGAATTGAATTTCCCTTGTGTTGGAAGAAATCAGATAACAAATGGGAATGAAGGTGATACTATAACACTTAACTAACAATCAGTAATAACTTCGGCGATAATATCTGCTGATCTCCATTAAAGCATTCACTTTATAAACAACACGACGCGAGCCGGATTCAAGCCCGCAACTTCTCGAGTATAAACCGAACATGTTTTATACAACCACAACACAATGAAGTTCCCTTCATTGAATATATACCCAATTATGAGTATGACCCACTAAAATCATAACTACCGGTGTATAAATGAAGGTGTTGCAGCAACACTTGATTAACAAGCGGTAAAAACAAAAAAATAGTGAGATGAAGTGGTGGGAGGCTGTCCAGCAATTCCATCAACGTTTAACTCATTATGTCGCCGAAGTGGGATGTGTTGGGTCATTGGCGGAAATAAAACGGCGACACAAAGCATTTCAGTTCTTTAGGCTACATCCTGGTGGAAATCTAGTAAAACCATTATCGTGTTATTAACCAATCAATCAATAAACCCATAACCCTTCAGGGTCGTAGGGGTACCACATTGGATGCTTCAGCACACAGAGTCCTCCAGCGAATTCTATCCTCAGCGATGCGGATGAGTGTGGAAATAGCTTGCCCTGTCCATTCCTTGATGTTGTCTGTCCATGTCTTTATTTGTCCTCCTCTGTTTCTTCTACCCTTGACAGTTCCCTGCAGTATTGTTTTTGACAAGGAATCGTGCCTGCATACATGTTATAAGAGAGATCTAATATGACCATTGTCCTGTTATAAGAGAGATCTCGTAGGACCATTGTCCTGCTATAAGAGATATTTAATAGGACCATTGTCCTGCTGTAAGAGATATTTATTAGGACCATTGTCCTGTTATAAGAGAGATCTAGCAGGAGTCTGAGAATGAAAGCTGAAGAATAATTTAATGTGCTTGTTGCTTAACGAGGGTGAACTCTCACGAACTAGGTTTCAAACTCGTATCTACCAGTATGTTATTGAAATAATCGCCAAGCAACACGGGACATTTGGCAAATGACTCTCGCAGAATGGTACCGCAGGAAAATCTCAAACAATGATACTTATATTGAGTGATCCTTCTTTTTACAATGATTTTCATTTTCTGGTGACACAAAGTAACCAATGATCAGTCGCTTCAATAACCTGACTCTGTTTGGGATCTGCGCGTATGCCTTCTTTGAAGAAGGACTTGTATTTATGCTGTTTATTTTTTATACCTTATTTTAGAATGATTGTTCTCAAACTCCCACCGGGTCTGTCTTGTATCAAGACTATGTTCACAATCGATTTTCAGCAGGACTTAGTAGAGAAAACTAAACGGAACAGTCGAAGGTGAAAGAAGCAGTGGCGGCAAAAAAAGACTAACATCTAGGACTGGACTGCTCGGATTTCTTTCCTCATTCATCGACATCACTGAAGATAGAAATCGATGTAAGACTCAGTGTTGTAATGTGCCCAATCTAGTACCACTATGACCTCTACGGGTTATGGGCGTATGCAGATAGTCAAGAGAACGGGCATGAATTGCATAACTATTTTATTCATCAAAATGGTCCGACACATCCGATTTCAATAGTACTTTTTTATTTAAAAGTACTTTTTATATTTGGTCTTTGAACATAGTAATGTTACAAACGTATAAAATCTGTTTTCGTTACCAGACAAATTTCGAAATCGTGACCCGAAAAAAAGGTTTATTGTTGTAACGTTTCCTGACGTGCACGGTAGAGGCGAAGACGATCCGCACTGGTTGTCCCCATTCACGTTATCTTAAATGAGTTGCATTCAAATACCGCTAAGTCCGATACCGTTATAACATCTTCAACGGAGTATGGAAGATAAAAATAGACATGGGAGGTAAATTAAGGATAAATTTAGGTTATGCATTTAGAAAACTATATTAGAGTGATGTTGTTATATCTAGATAGATTGATGTAAGGTGAGCGCAATGCGTTTTTGTGTGTTTATTTATCCACCTACCTACCTGCGGCATAACAACCTACCTAAAACCTGCATACATGTCTACCTATCTAGCTTTTTACTATCTACCTGTCTACGTGCTTGCTTACCTACCTACTGGCCAAACAATCTACGTACCTGCATAGCTACCTAACTGTTATCTATCTATCTATCTATCTATCTATCTATCTATCTATCTATCTATCTATCTTCTATCTATCTATCTATCTATCTATCTATCTATCTATCTATCTATCTATCTATCTATCTATCTATCTATCTATCTATCTATCTATCTATCTATCTATCTATCTATCTATCTATCTATCTATCTATCTATCTATCTATCTGTCTGTCTGTCTGTCTGTCTGTCTGTCTGTCTGTCTGTCTGTCTGTCTGTCTGTCTGTCTGTCTGTCTGTCTGTCTGTCTGTCTGTCTGTCTGTCTGTCTGTCTGTCTGTCTGTCTGTCTGTCTGTCTGTCTGTCTGTCTGTCTGTCTGTCTGCCTGCCTGCCTGCCTGCCTGCCTGCCTGCCTGCCTGCCTGCCTGCCTGCCTGCCTGCCTGCCTGTCTGTCTGTCTGTCTGTCTGTCTGTCTCTCTATCAGTTGATCGTCTGTCTATCTGTCTATCTATCACTTGGTTGTCTGTCTGTCTGCCCATCTATCAGATGGTCGTATGTCTGCCCATCTATCAGATGGTCGTATGTCTGCCCATCTATCAGTTGGTCGTTCGTATGTTACGTATTACTGTTTGATTGTTTGTGTGTCTGTACATGCATATCTCTGTCAACTGCCGTATAATAATATATTAAAGAATCGAAGATTACTTGTTTGTCAATAAGCATTTGGCAGTAGCTATAATCTTAATTATCGTTGTAGACGAAAATATTACATTGCATTAACAGTATATAAACACTTTGGAGAATAAATCAACGTTTCGAGTAATTTATCTTTATCAAGTATATGATGCATATGTACACTAATGATACCATCAACAACAAATTTGTACATATATAACACTAAATAAAGATATATTTATTTTTTCTGTCGCACTGAAACATAAAACTAGTACCGATTAGCAGCATAGAATACGAGAACAGAGTTAGATACTTAATGGCTTACATTATGAGTTTTGACCCGACACATCTGACTTCAGCATTGCATGCGGATATTAAAGGAACAGTTGAAATATGGAGATAAGAAAATGGATAAAATACAGATTACGTGATAACATGAACATGAACATGAAATATTTAAAGTCCTGAAATACACTATTAAAGGGATCGTCGAAATCTTTGGAAAAAAAATCATATAAAGATAAAATTCTTCCTGTTCACGCTTTGAAAGAAAATCAGATAATAAATGAGTCTTCCTGTTGACACTGTGAAATATTAGATAATAAATGAAAATCTTTCAGTTCACACTTTGACGCATTCTTCTTATGGAGTTCTCGTGTCTTATCTATTTTTAATGACAGCAACCCAATAAGATTATCGTTCAGACCCAGGAACACAAATACCGCAATCGATCTGACACTCATCTCTAGTGTCGACGGTCCCTGAACATGGGACAATAAAGTTTTTAAGTACAGGATAGTGATCGAATGAGCGGCGTTTTCTCATATCCAAGGGTAAAAATTATCGATAAAGGAAATCGAAACCTGTCTTCCATTACACAATATGTCAGAATGACTATGCCAATTCATTATGTAAATTGCCTGGCAGAAATTGTTAGAACAGCCCTCCTTAAACCACATCGATGTACTACAAAGAAAAAATGCCAGATATGGCAACAGATGCTGCTATAAGGTCGGGGAGGGTAATTTTACACTCATTTGGTGCGGTAGTTATCTTCTCCTTCTTATTCTGCGTTCGTTCTCAAACTCCTGTAGATTAACAGGATGTAGTCCGGAGTAGCGCGGTTAACAATTCCAGACACGCATAGGATTCATTAGTCACAGTCGGACACGCTGTAGATACCGCATCTTCATCATTTTCCCAGTTGAGCTGAATGTTCATCGTCAACGTCGTTACACTAGCCGTACAAGTACCAATACAATCTGAGAAGTCAAGTCTATGAGTACATTCACTACTGGAAATCATGGCCACCGGATTACTAGAACCGCCGCGTCCACTATTTTTGATGTTTGTATAGGCTCTGATGTAACCACATTTGATTTACGTCCGCGGTTGAAAGTGCGTACCTCCCCACGCGTGATACACTTTACTTAACCAGGTGCATGGATCTTTTATATAAAACTATTTTTGCATTTCTAGCCATAACTTGTGCGTTTGATAAAATGTGTCTGTGCAATTGTTTGTACTACAACTTGCACGATTCAGAAACTGTGTGTGCAATCGTTTGTACCACAACTTGCAGGTTTCATAAACTATATCTGTGCAGTCGTTTGTACCACAACTTGCAGGTTTCATAAACTGTGTATGTGCAATCGTTTATACCACAACTTGCAGGTTTCATAAACTATGTATGTGCAGTCGTTTGTACCACAACTTGCAGGTTTCATAAACTGTGTATGTGCAATCGTTTATACCACAACTTGCAGGTTTCATAAACTATGTATGTGCAGTCGTTTGTACCACAACTTGCAGGTTTCATAAACTATGTATGTGCAATCGTTTGTACCACAACTTGCAGGTTTCATAAACTGTGTATGAGCAATTGTTTGTACCACTACTTGCAGGTTTCATAAACTATGTCTGTGCAGTCGTTTGTACCACAACTTGCAGGTTTCATAAACTATGTCTGTGTAGTCGTTTGTACCACAACTTGCAGGTGTCATAAACTGTTTTTGTGCAATCGTTTGTATACAAACAAACAAACATCGCACGAGCAAACATATTTCTTATCAACTTTAAAATATTCAATATATTTCCTTCCGGATAGCAACTGATGAGGAGGGGAGAAGGGGCAAAGAAGAGAGGAATATTGCTAGACGAGTTGCTAGAACGTGCCCAAATCAATTCTAGGTGCCAGAGATTGGCAGCAACTGAGATATTGAATGATCCAACAATCAGGACATGCTGTTTTATTGAATTTCCTCCCTTGTTCCATACTTATCCTTCCTTGTCCTTGTTACACACAAATTGATGACGTAGAAAGGGAATTTATTTGGGCGAGGGTTTTACGCTGTATAAGTTCTGTAAATGAAAGTGTAAAACTGCGAAGCGTATTTACCATGCCAAATTTTCTCCAGAAGACCTCATTTTCTTCCGTCTTTCGTTCATTTCTACCGTACAAATTTATTATTACAACATTCCCAACATCTGACTGACATCTTTGGTGAAATTTGCCTGGAAAATTATTGATTGGACATATTTGATTTTAGGACAAAATCCTGCAGGATAAATTATTGATGGGACATATTTTATTATAGGACAAAATCCTGCAGGACAAATTATTGATGGGACTTATTTTATTATAGGACAAAATCCTGCAGGACAAATTATTGATGGGACATATTTTATTATAGGACAAAATCCTGCAGGACAAATTATTGATGGGACATATTTTATTATAGGACAAAATCCTGCAGGACAAATTCTTGATGGGACATATTTTATTATAGGACAAAATCCTGCAGGACAGATTATTGATGGGACATATTTTATTATAGGACAAAATCCTGCAGGACAAATTATTGATGGGACATATTTTATTATAGGACAAAATCCTGCAGGACAAATTCTTGATGGGACATATTTTATTATAGGACACAATCCTGCAGGACAAATTATTGATGGGACATATTTTATTATAGGACAAAATCCTGCAGGACAAATTATTGATGGGACATATTTTATTATAGGACAAAATCCTGCAGGACAGATTATTGATGGGACATATTTTATTATAGGACAAAATCCTGCAGGACAAATTATTGATGGGACATATTTTATTATAGGACAAAATCCTGCAGGACAAATTATTGATGGGACTTATTTTATTATAGGACAAAATCCTGCAGGACAAATTCTTGATGGGACATATTTTATTATAGGACACAATCCTGCAGGACAAATTATTGATGGGACATATTTTATTATAGGACAAATCCTGCAGGACAAATTATTGATGGGACATATTTTATTATAGGACAAAATCCTGCAGGACAAATTATTGATGGGACATATTTTATTATAGGACAAAATCCTGCAGGACAAATTATTGATGGGACATTTTATTATAGGACAAAATCCTGCAGGACAAATTATTGATGGGACATATTTTATTATAGGACAAAATCCTGCAGGACAAATTATTGATGGGACATATTTTATTATAGGACAAAATCCTGCAGGACAAATTATTGATGGGACATATTTTATTATAGGACAAAATCCTGCAGGACAAATTATTGATGGGACATATTTTATTATAGGACAAAATCCTGCAGGACAAATTATTGATGGGACATTTTATTATAGGAAAACATTAATACCAAATGAAGATACTAAATAGGGATCTCCCTTGCCTAGTGGATTATCGTTTGCAGTCTATCTATCCATCCATCCAATCTATATATATATACATTCATCTAATCTATTTATCTATCCATTCATCCAATCCATATATCTATCAATTCATCCAATTTATCTATCCATCCCTCTATCCATCCATCCATCCGTCCGTCCATCCGTCTGTCCGTCTGTCTGTCTGTCTGTCTATCTATCTATCTTTCTGTTGTCATTTATACTTGTGACATTATGCGTCGTTGTGAGAAGTTCGAGTCGCCTGTCTTTGGCGATATGGGTCGCATTGGACATTGCCAGCCTCATCTCTTTTAGATTTCTTTGATTGTCTCAATCCATCCAGTTCGTGGTCTTCCTCGAACCTTGTACCTTGTACCTTGTACCTCGTACCTTGTACCTCGTACCTTGTACCTTGTACCTTGTACCTTGTACCCGGTCTTCTGCAGTTGTATGCACGAACGGCTAGTTGCTGTGGTCAAATTCTCATGACGTGACCAAACCACTTGGTTTGATGTCTCCCGACGTAGAGTCTTCATTTGAAATGGCATTTATTTCTTCGTCGTTATCCTCTGGTGATATTTATAGCTTTCTTCAAACATTTAACTTCACACACTGTATGTGATATTTATAGTTTCCTTCACACACCTCAGTTCACACACTGTATGTGATATTTTTCGCTAGTTTCTTTGTCACGGGCCATGTTTGACATTGGCAACACAGAGTTGGTATAAAAATACTGTTTATCAATTGTCGTTTAGACATTGTACATTAAAAATAAACGCTGGTGACTTGTACTTTCTGTGCTCGAAATCACACTGACTATTGTCTATCCCCAGGTCAATGATAGTTGATAGTATCCACACTTGCCGGTAAGCAGAGGGATGGGAGCATAAGTTATCGTTCTTAAGTTATCCAGAACCAGATGTATAGCCTTGGTTGCGTTGAGTTCATGGTTGTTGAAAGCTATCTTTATGTTTTATATGCACCGTTTTCTTGTTCTACCTCCGACGTTATGTTCGGATATTATTTTGTTATCTGCTCTTATTGGTATTTGGTCTGGATTCATTCGCATAAAGTAACCGAACTATGTTACTTGCTGACATAGAATATAAATACCGCCAGAATTTCTCTCCAACAAAATAAACAACAACCAACATACCAACAACAACACAATTTCTATTTTAAAAATCTGGAGACCTCACAGATTGTACAGGTTTGGCAGCTTCCTCGAAACCACAAGTAATGTGGGTTGTAATAATGTTTTCCTATGAAGCAATAGGCGGAGACACCGTGGGTTTTGTCTATATTATGTCTCTGTTGTTTATAATTTGATTCTCTTCTTTTTCCGGAAGGGAATGTCTGGTATTTTTTTTTGGCTTGGTTGTTTATATGTCTAGTAAATAATTGAGGGAGTGGTTGCTTTCGTTGATGGTTTCTCTAGTTGTTCATCACTGTTGTTATCTGAACTGCTAGTGTTAGCTCTATAGACGCGAGAGTTGAGATAAATAACACTTGATATGTGGAAGTAAAAGGCGATAACAAATATGATAACGTGTTATTGTTACTGGTAACTAATACATGGACAATGTAATGTCATTGAGAGATAAAAACAAAAACACAGGAACAATAACTTTTTCCACGTTACGATCCAATAGGAACTTTGGATCAAGAAGCAACAACTAACTAGAAATAAACACAGTAAACTGTCAAATACAATGAGATGGTCTTACAGCCGAATCTCGTTGTTTGTGATTGTAATACTATCTCATTGTAGTTGGTAGTATCGTGTGTTTATTTCTAGTTAGTTGTTGTTTCTTGAGAACTGTCCCTCATCGTCATAAAGTGTCGTCTCCTCAACAAAGGTTGGCTGCAATAATATCCCCTGTCACTTGTTTTGGTGGTGCACTCTGCTAGCTAGACTGTAACCTGTCTATCGTGTGATGTTACTCTCCCACTCATATCTATGCCTACCTCTTGATCGCTTCCCTTTGACTTTACCCTCAAAGTAAGGTCTTCAATAAGGTCTTCAATAAGGCCTTTTAATGTGTCCAAAATATTTTATTTGCCTGATCTGTATTTCTCTTAGTAATTCTTTCTTAAAATTATATCTTTTAAGAACCTCTTTGTTTGTTTTCTTCTCTTTTCATTATGTTCTCCCTATTCTTCTATATACCCACATCTCAAAGGCATCAATTCTGTCTTCTAATTGTTTGATTAGTGTCCATGTTTCTGAACCATACATTAGTATAGAATAGATGTAGCATTTTATAATGTCCCTAATAAACCGTACTGAGAAAAATGTTATTGTTACTTTGTTTTTCTGTTATTTCTGACTGGCATTATTTTGATATTTATGTTACCAGTATCAATAATAAATTGTCATAGATGTTATGTGTTGTCACTTTTTATTTCTGTGACTGCGAACGACTACAGTAAGTAGAAGTAGTTGTGTTTTATTGGGGTCGTTTGTTTCTCCTGATGAATACGAGAGAAGTTCACTGGCAACCAATATCTTGTACGAGATAAACGTAGGAGATCCAAGTTTAAATGTATTCTCACCGTTTCCATTCCGGAAACTACTAACTAGGAATATGTTTTAGATTGCAAAACCAAGTTAACCGTGTGTAATAAACCGTTTGGGAACAGCGTTGATACACACGCATGTCTGGCGACATATATGGCTGTAACATGTTATGGGGAACTCTAAGTTAAGAAAATTCTAAATAATCCTGATGTTGCTGTCACGTGACTTATTCTCCCCAGAAACGTTGTCTTCCCAATGAACTCTCTGAACCTCTTTCTGTCTTGAGCGATGCGGCTTGCATTTTCCAACGATATATTCATGTTATCTTTAATGTCATCAGTCGATCGTCTTCTTGATCTACCTTTCCTCCTCAACCAAGGTGCTCTGCCAACCATTATTTGTCTTTCTAAACAGTTGTGTCTCTTTTTATGACCAAACAGGTGTAGTTTTCTTTTTGCTATTGCGTTTAGTAACCAACACTCTGGAATATCCACTGTGTTTATAATATCTGAGTTACTCTTGTTTTCTCTTCCATGATATTCTATGTATTATACAATTTTATGTAGCATTTTATCTCAAAGACGTTCATCTTTTTGCCGCTGTTTTTACTTAGGATCCATGTTTCACAGCCGTATGTTGCAACCGGCAAAATAATAGTTCGTAGCATTAGAAATTTCGTTTATATTTTGTTGTTTTTTCATGTGTTTTTCAACCCAGATGTATTAGGCAGTATTCCCTCGTTTCTTCTCATTTGAGCGAATCCGAAAATGTTTGAGGGGTGAATGTTTCCGTGTGAATGTTTACTACCAAAAACGGCATGATATGTTTATACGCGGATGGTACTTTTCATAAACAACACTTTATAATTACTTGCGCTGTCGCTCACCCGCGCACGTCAGAAGGAATATTGGTGATATGTCTATATGGAGCAACTTAAACTTTAGCACAACGTTCTCAAGCTCAATAACTTTCCCTTCTTCACACGGAAAGTGATGCTGGTTATTTGATAGCGGACAAAAACATATCTTACACTGTTGTATATCTCTGCCTTCACCTTTATCTAACTTACAATACCGCCTCTCTCGATCCCCTCTCTCTTTGTGATTGTACTCAGCAAATGTTATGTTGTGCGTCTTCGAAAATACGCGTTAAAATTTGGACACCAAAGTGCAAGTCTGGACTTCCTTACCAAACAGGAACAGAGACCGGATGAATGTTAAACATCTTTGTTACTGCGTGTCAACTTTTGTGAATTCCATGTCATCGTTTCAGTGCAGGCTGTACGTATAATCTACACAAGCTATGGTTTAAGGCCGCACTTTCCTGAGCAATTGTCATAAATACTTAAATATATTGCAGCATTACTTGTCCCAATGCCGCACGTCCGGAAAGCTTAGGGCCTCATCAAATCTGAACCGGCCCTATATCGTCTCGTTTCTAAAGTGTTGTTACGTATTTATTAATGCTGTTGTTACATATTTATTAATGCTGTTGTTACATATTTATTAATGCTGTTGTTACATATTTATTAATGCTGTTGTTACGTATTTATGAATGCTGTTGTTACGTATTTATGAATGCTGTTGTTACATATTTATGAATGCTGTTGTTACGTATTTATGAATGCTGTTGTTACATATTTATTAATGCTGTTGTTACATATTTATTAATGCTGTTGTTACGTATTTATTAATGCTGTTGTTACATATTTATTAATGCTGTTTTTACGTATTTATTGACGTCATTTAGTTACTTATTTCTCGACATATTTTTCTTACATTTGTCTTGATAGCATTGTGCTGCATATATTTCATCTTTTTAAAATGACTTATTACATATTTCTTAATATCATTTTGTGATAGATTTCTTGATATTATAATGTAGTGTTATATTATTTTGTTATATTTTTGTTATATTATTTTGATAATGTTTTGTTACATATTTCGTACATTATCATGCACTATTACATATTCACTGTAGCATCTACCTATTTTCAGGTGTTACCCCTGGCAGTGGCGTCTACGTCGGAGGCCAGTAGTGAGACATACAGGCCAGAACGTCGCCACAAACTGTCAGGAATTTGACATGCTTGGGAGATACTATGTCCCGACGTTAGTCGCTATTGGATATGTTATCCTCTTCCTACTCAGGGGCGTTATCCGAGCCAGTGGCATCGGTCCTGTTGTGGACACAAACAAGGGCAAAGTCCGCGGCTTCAGTTCAGTCGTTAACGGCAAAAAATTAAACACATTCCTTGGCATTCCTTTTGCAACTCCTCCATTGGGAGAATTGCGGTTTCGACCCCCAGTCCAGAAAGAACCATGGTCAGGAATTTACGATGCAACACGGTTACCAAACTCATGCTTCCAGGATTACGACTTCTACTTTGGTAACTTCTCAGGCTCAACCATGTGGAATCCGAATACACCACCACACGAGGATTGCCTTTATCTGAACGTCTGGGTTCCTCAGACGAATCCCCCATACATCGATAAAGCAGTTATTGTTTGGATATATGGCGGGGGATTCTATAGCGGATCTTCAACCCTGGATATATATGACCCTTCATATATGGCAGTAGAGAATGACATTATTGTTGTCTCTATGCAATATCGAGTTGGTTCTCTAGGGTTTCTCGCATTGGATACACCGGAAGCTCCAGGAAATGCCGGTATATGGGATCAGCGAATGGCGTTAGAATGGGTGTCGAGAAACATACATCAGTTTGGAGGAAGCCCTCACAATGTTACGTTAATGGGTGAGAGCGCCGGAGCAGTCAGTGTTGGCGTATTTCTTTTATGCGATTTATGCATGAGTTACTTCCAGAGAGCTATCCTCCAGAGCGGTGCACCACAAGCAAAATGGGGAGTCTTGCCAAAAGACATCATTAAAAACCGCTCAGAACAGTTTGCCCAATCAGTTGGATGCGACCATCAGTCTGACCACAAATACATTGTAGAGTGCCTTCGATCAATAACTTATAACGCAGCCACATTTAACAAAGAAATTTCAAAATCATCAGGGATTATGCAATTTGCATTTGTTCCTATTGTCGACGGTGTTCTACTACGACAAAGCCCAGCTCAACTTCTCAGAACTGGTAACTTTAAGAAAATTCCTCTTCTGCTGGGCAGTAACAATAATGAAGGTACATTTTTCATCATCTATACGGACCCTCGGTTTAAAGCCACATCAAATGTTAGCGATCACCTCTACGAAGTTTTCATGAAGAATCGAATGTTTCATTTTTATCCTTATTATCCATTCACTCTTAACGAATTCGGCAAGGAAGCCGTTATGTTTCACTACAGAGATTGGATCAATCCACAAGACGAGACAACTTTGATTATATCTATCGACCGAGCTGTGAGCGATTGCTATTTCGTGTGTCCAGTCAACGAGTTAGCACGAACGTATAGTAGGCACAATATGCCAGTTTATTATTACTGGTTTAGTCAGAGATGGTCCGCTAGTCCCTGGCCAGCTTGGATGGGAGTACTACACGCAGATGAGATTTGGTTCACCTTTGGACATGCCCTAAATAGATCATACTCGTTCACGAATGAGGAAAAGCTACTTAGTCGACAAATGATGACATACTGGACAAACTTCGCCAAAACAGGGTATGTTTTTTCCTCCATGTACAAATGTCCAGCTTTTCCTCCATGTACAAATGTCCAGCTTTTCCTCCATGTACAAATGTTCAGTTTTTTCCTCCATGTACAAATGTTCAGTTTTTCCTCCATGTACAAATGTTCAGTTTTTCCTCCATGTACAAATGTTCAGTTTTTTCCTCCATGTACAAATGTTCAGTTTTTCCTCCATGTACAAATGTTCAGTTTTTCCTCCATGTACAAATGTTCAGTTTTTCCTCCATGTACAAATGTTCAGTTTTTTCCTCCATGTACAAATGTTCAGTTTTTTCCTCCATGTACAAATGTTCAGTTTTTCCTCCATGTACAAATGTTCAGTTTTTCCTCCATGTACAAATGTTCAGTTTTTCCTCCATGTACAAATGTTCAGTTTTTTCCTCCATGTACAAATGTTCAGTTTTTCCTCCATGTACAAATGTCCTCATACAAAATAAAAATAATTTGCAGAATAACAGGTATGCTGCAAGAAATGGGATTTGAACCAGGTTCGTTTAGCTAGCAGCAATTCGCATCGCAACTTGAGTCCATAAGTTTTCAGCGGGAAAATGCAGTCTCTAGTTGTGAGACGAATAAGTGCCAGGAGAAAAGAACTTGTTCAAAACCCGTTTTCTGCCTTGTTATATTTTTCAAATACCAAAATCCTTGATGTTTATTAGTTGTATAACTTTGTGAGTAAGTTATATACAAAGTCGAAGTAGTTCATTCGTATTTAAAACATTTGTTCTCATCAATTTTGTACCCAGTTGCCCTTTTAAGAACCAAATGTTTATTTTTTTCTGCGATGAATTGCAGCCATACACAAATGTATAAAAAAAGGAAAAGCTTGTTGATTTTTGTCCAGATCTATCGCTGAGTTACAACGTGCCAGGTTCGAAACCACGTCCGGACAAAAAAAAATCCTGGTTGTAATTTCTCACGACCACTCCTTCAGTCGACTCAGCTGTAAATGAGTACATAATGCATGAGTTAGGGGAGGTAAAGACAGCAAGGAAGGGAACTTGCCACCCCACCTAATAGTTGCTGCGGCTTAGTACATGAAGAGTTATCTTCATCCCCGACGGCAGGTTGCTGTCATGGGACATGTCTTTACCTTTAATCACTATATATATATATATATATATACGTAGCGAAAGTAGCGAAATAGCCTGAAAACCTGTCGCCTATGAAAGAAAGTAGCGACATAGCCTGACATCCTGTCGCCTGTTAAAGAAAGTAGCCAAATAGCCTGCCAACCTGTCACCTGTGAAATAAAATAGCCTGACAACATGTCACTTTTAAAATAAAGTAGCCAAATAGCCTGAGAACCTGTCACCTGTGACAGAAAGTAGCCAAATATCCTGCCAACCTGTCAACTGTGAAATAAAGTAGCCAAATAGCCTGACAACCTGTCACTTTTGAAATAAAGTAGCCAAATAGCCTGAGAACCTGTCACCTGTGACAGAAAGTAGCCAAATAGCCTGACAACCTGTCAACTGTGAAATAAAGTAGCCAAATAGCATGACAACCTGTCACCTGTGAAATAAAGTAGCCAAATAGCATGACAACCTGTCACTTGTGAAATAAAGTAGCTAAATAGCATGACAACCTGTCACTTGTGAAATAAAGTAGCCAAATAGCCTGACAACCTGTCACCTGTGAAAGAAAGTAGCCAAATAGCCTGACAACCTGTCAACTGTGAAGTAAAGTAGCCAAACAGCCTGACAACCTATCGCCTGTGAAAAAAAAGTCAGCATTGTCATGTCTTGTCTCAATTTCTTACTTTGATCTCATATCAAATAATTTACATTGATGACATAGAGATGCATGCCTCCGGACGTGAATGTTAGATGTTTCAACACTGCGGACGTGAATGTTGGATGTTTCAACACTGCGGACGTGAATGTTGGATGTTTCAACACTGCGGACGTGAATGTTGGATGTTTCAACACTGCGGACGTGAATGTTGGATGTTTCAACACTGCGGACGTGAATGTTGGATGTTTCAACACTGCGGACGTGAATGTTGGATGTTTCAACACTCCGGACGTAAATGTTAGATGTTTCAACACTGCGGACGTAAATGTTAGATGTTTCAACACTGCGGATGTGAATGTTAGATGTTTCAACCCTGCTGACGTGAATGTTGAACGTTTCAACACTGCGGACGTGAATGTTAGATGTTTCGACACTCCGGACGTGAATGTTAGATCTTTCAACACTCCGGACGTGAATGTTAGATGTTTCAACAATGCGAACGTGAATGTTAGATGTTTCGACACTCCGGACGTGAATGTTAGATGTTTCGACACTGCGAACGTGAATGTTAGATGTTTCAGCACTGCGAACGTGAATGTTAGATGTTTCAACACTCCGGACGTGAATGTTAGATGTTTCGACACTGCGGACGTGAAGTTTAGATGTGTTAACACTACGGACGTGAATTTTAGATGTTTCAATACTGCGGACGTGAATGTTAGATGTTTCAACACTCCGGATGAATAAACAAATCTAACAAATGATTGATAAAATAGTTGACCCAGTGGAGTATGCCGTGCTCCTGGCAGGAGTGGTAAATCTGAGATACTAGCGCACTGAAATCTACCCTACGGGGAATAAACGTGCATCTATAAACCACCCTTACATATCCATGACTGAAGAGACCGTATATGATTCCGTGTGTCACCTCAGTTACAAAACTGAGAGGAACATGTGATTTTGTGAGAGGGGTTATGGGCTGTCAAGAGGTACCTGCTCACAGCTAAAGTGATTATCTCATCACCAACATCATCTTCATCATCATCATCATCATCATCATCATCATCATCATCATCATCATCATCATCATCATCATCATCATCACCATCATCATCATCATCATTATCATCATCATCATCATCATCTTCATCATCATCATCATCATCATCATCATCATCATCATCATCATCATCATCATCATCATCATCATCATCACCATCATCATCATCATCATCATCATCATCATCATCATCATCATCATCACCATCATCATCATCATCATCATCATCATCATCACCATCATCATCATCATCATTATCATCATCATCATCTTCATCATCATCATCATCATCATCACCATCATCATCATCATCATCACCATCATCATCATCATTATCATCATCATCATCATCATCTTCATCATCATCATCATCATCACCATCATCATCATCATCATCTTCATCATCATCATCATCATCATCATCATCATCATCATCATCATCACCATCATCATCATCATCATCACCATCATCATCATCATCATTATCATCATCATCATCATCATCATCACCAACATCATTATCATAGACAAAATTGGAAATGGCCGCAGAGGAAAAAGAATTTTTTTTATATATGAAAATAAAATAAAAACTAACACTTATTAAATTAAAACTTTACATTCCTTTTTATGTCCAGAAATCCAAACCAATTCACTGGAGACACCATCTTACCGGAATGGCCCCAGTTTAAACACAACGAACAGCTCTATCTAAACATTAGTGTTGCATCATTTGCTTCACACCGTAGCTGGGGTCAAGGACCTCGGACACAGCACTGCGCATTCTGGGACATCTATCTCCCCAAGCTACTGGCTGAGACATGTAAGTATAAGAGAAGTTTTGTTCATTCTGATATCAATGAATTACAAGAAATGAAGCTCTTTTATACTTTGTATAGTGGAGAAGATTCTCCTATTTCATACTCAGAAGGCTCCAGGTACTATCCATGTGAAATGACGTGTGAAAAACGTCGTCAGAAGAGGATTCCAAACACAGATTATTATAGACTTTCAATAATGACAGCACGTCACGTATATATTATTATAGACGTTCAATAATGACAGCACGTCACGTATATATTATTATAGACGTTCAATAATGACAGCACGTCACGTATATATTATTATAGACGTGTATTGATGACAGCACTGTATATATTATCATAGATGTATGGCGATGACATCACTTCAGCTATACATTATTATAGACGCGTGATGATGACAGAACGTCATCTACAAATTATTATAGACGTGTAGTGATTTGATTATGTCATGTATATATTATTATCGACGTGTAGTGATGACATCACTTTATCTACACATTATTATAGACGCGTAATGATGACATCACTTTATCTACACAATATTATAGACGTGTAATGATGTCATCACTTTATCTACACAATATTATAGACGTGTAATGATGACATCACTTTATCTACACAATATTATAGACGTGTAATGATGTCATCACTTTATCTACACATTATTATAGACGTGTAATGATGACATCACTTTATCTACACATTATTATAGACGTGTAATTATGACATCACTTTATCTATATATTATCACGGCTATGTAATGTTCGTGGAACATCATCAAGACATTTGAACATCATCACGACATTTGAACATCATCAAGACATTTCAAAATCACCAAGAGATTTGAACATGATCAAGACATTTGAACATCACCAAGAGATGTGAACATGATCAAGACATTTGAACATCACCAAGACATTTGAACATCATCAAGACATTTGAACATCATCAAGACATTTGAACATCACCAAGAGATTTGAACATCATCAAGACATTTGAACATCACCAAGACATTTGAACACCATCAATACATTTGAACTTGATCAATAAATGACATTTATAAATCTATTGATATAGGGCTATGAAGGTATTCAAAAGAGGAAAGCCACTCAATATAGGCGTGTTGTCTGATGAAGTATTCAGTAACAAACTGGTTTGTTTGTTAGGTAATTGATAAGACCATCAAACAGTCCACTTACATTAATGTGAGTTTTTCAACCAGGTATTCACGAGTACACAGTTATAAATGTGTGGACTAGCTAGTGTATATAGCGCCCAGCGGAGTACCTGCCAATTTTTATCACCCTTCCTCCCACCGAAGCGGAGCATGTTTACTTTTTAAATGTATTACTTCGTTTCCATGGCAATTTTGTGTGTGTAACATTCTACTCTCATCCTAGTACTAAACGTTAAGTACTACTGTCAAACCATTAATTATGTTTTTACCTAATCCACTTTTTAATTGCCTGGAAACTAACTAACTAATGAACTAACAAACCAGCTAACTAATTAACCAACGAACTAACTAACCAACGAACTAATTAACCAACGAACACAGTAATCAACAAACTAACAAACCATCGAACTAACTAACCAACGAACTAAGTAACTAATTTAGTTTTGTAACACAAACAATATTCAAACTGTGGTAAAATATCACTATTCATACTTTTCATACCGCTGAAGTAAGATGTGTCGGTGCATTAGTGCTAATAAATGACCGTTCTGGAAATTACATCTTGCTGGAAGTCTAGTAGGAACATCCTGCTGGAAGTCTAGTAGGAAGATCCTGCTGGAAGTCTAGTAGGAAGATCCTGCTGGAAGTCTAGTAGGAAGATCCTGCTACAAAGAGATCCAGTAATATTGTGAGAATGAACGAAAAACCTCTCAATAAAATAACAGTATTCAATTTCTAAGTAAAATAACACTATTAAAATTCTCCATAAAATAATACTTCAAATTCTCCATAAAATAACAATATTTCAAATCTCAATAAAACAACTACATTCAAGATTTCAGTAAAAACGACACATTTTTTCTCACAACACTCATTTCATAGTTTGAATACTAAACTATTCATACAAAAATCCAATCAAGCTTGACTTTCTTCTGTTGATGAGAAATCAGTTGAAAATAATGTATCATTTATTTAATTTCTTGAATTATATCTGAAAATGTGGATCGAAATGTAAAACACATTTAACTTTGCATGGTTTTAATTCAACAATGTTTTTGTTTATGTCTGATATTGTGTTTCTAATAATGTGGATTGTATTTTGAGCATGTTGTAGAACTTCATTTGAATTTGACCTCCTCCACCGCGATTGGTTGATTTGTTCCCGCTAAAAAATTGATTTGCTTGGAACATGCATGACAAAACTAGGTAAGTGCATTTTGTAAATATTTATTTAAATTTATGCATACAACGTTATAAATGGAACACTATATTTATCTAAAAATTATCTAACAATTGTTGTACTTATTATTTGTATTTGCATGTTACGTTTAATGCAGTTCCTAAACCCGTGTCTATAGAGTGTGTTTCAATATATCATGCACATAATATTAACACATCAGGTACCTAAACCCGCATACTAAGGCATTTTGTATAAGACCGTACGCCCCTAGAGAATCGAGATTTTTCTTCTAATACTACGCTCTGCGTACTGTATTCCACAGTAATCCGTGCATGTGTTATCTTTATTAATGCACTCAACGGCTCAAAATGTATAGAGGATGGGTGTCATTGTAATCGGGTACTATATGTATTATATCTCTCTCAACGAAGCGAAACTTCGCCTGCCAAGAGTACCACTCATAGCAGGTAATTCCGTAACTTCAGGTGATAATCTCCAGGGAAAACCACAAAAACATCCACTTTATAAACAAAATGACGCAAGTTGGATTCTATCTCACGAAATTTTGAGCACAACGTTATCGTCTTGACCACTACGCTTGAGAAATATTGATGCACTATAAAAGACGACATCATCAATAGAAAAGGCATTCTATCATGTATTGAATACACCGAGACACAACAACAAGACATTCTATCATGTATTGAATACACCGAGACACAACAACAAGACATTCTATCATGTATTGAATACACCGAGACACAACAACAAGACATTCTATCATGTATTGAATACACCGAGACACAACAACGAGACACAACAACGAGACATTCTATCATGTATTGAATACACCGAGACACAACAACGAGACATTCTATCATGTATTGAATACACCGAGACACAACAACAAGACATTCTATCATGTATTGAATATATCGATACACAGCAACAAGACATTATATATATATATATATATATATATATTTATATGTGTGTGTGTGTGTGTATCTATATATATACCATGTAGCTCCCTACAGAGCATATGTCATCAACCTCCCCTCATCCCTCCGCTTACTCCCTTTCTTTTCTTTTTTGTTTCCAACTCTTCCTATGTTCCTCGGCGTTCATTCTTTACCTCCATGTTCTTCTTTAGCGTTCATTCTTTACCTCCATGTTCTTCTTCATGGTTGATTCTTTATCTCCATGTTGTTCTTCAGCGTTCATTCTATACCTCAGTGTTTTTCTTCAGCGTTCATTCTATTCCTCAGTGTTCTTCTTCAGCGTTCGTTCTTTGCCTCCAACTGAATCTCTCTTGTTTCAGGACAAATGACCTACAATACCATATTCTATATAAAATACTGATATTCAACTAACATGTATAACATATGCATAATCTTTCGTGATACATTAACCAAATGTCAATACTGCATGTTTCCAGTTAGGGAATTGAAGGCTGGCTGTGTGGGGTTTTATGATAATGACCGTACGTCATTGCTGTCGCCACGTCGTGTACATGTCGAGTTTTGTAATATCAAAAGAAAGAAGAACCCAGTCCATTCAAGTAGTTGAACCCTGGACTGTATGGTTTTAAGACCAGCGCCATAACCTGTGAGCCCTACACCACGCTATCTTTTGTGGTAACGTGTTCTATTATTTTCCCCTTCCAAGATTAAAAAACAACAACTAGAATATGTACTATAACACACTGTGCTATTGCACTATAACACATTGCGTTTTACGTTATAACATTGCAATAGATAACATTATACTATTTATTTCCAACACAATATTTACGTAATTGTTTTTGTTGTTATAGTCTCTCACATCATGTATTTTTTATTATGCCCCTTTGGTAATCATAAAATAATCTCCCTTTACCTTTATTGTCTCCCTTTCAGCTGATATCAGCGACGTTGAGAAGGATTGGAGAGAACAGTTTCACGAATGGAAAACACATTATATGGTGGATTGGAAAACGCAGTTCGAGAACTTTCTGAATAATTATCAGAAAAGAATGGGTACATGCGGAGGTGGAGCCCCATAACGTCACAGCAGAGAGATGAAAACTATATAGAAGATGCATGTTTTGTTTCTACCATTGAAGCTCCATTTTTAATATACATTTTTTAAATATAATCTATTACATAAATTTGACTTTTTCCGACATGGGACAATATGCTTAAATTCACAGATGGTGATTTAGTCACAGTTGTTTTATTTACTAAGATTTGAAAAGTTTTGTTTTATTGAGAGAATTTGAAAAGTGTTTTATTGAGAGATTGGAAAAGTGTTGTTAATTTATGAGATTGAAAAATGTGTTGTTTTATTGAGAAATTGAAAAAAGTGTTGTTAATTTGAGAGATTGAAAAAGTGTTGTTTTATTGAGAAATTGAAAAAGTGTTGTTTTATTGAGAAATTGAAAATTGTTATTTTATTAACAGAATGAAAATGTGTTGTTTTATTGAGAAACTGACGACAAGTATTGTTCTATTGATCATTTCAAACATGTAATTTTTAAAGAGCGATTGAAAAAGTGCTCTTTTATTGAGCTTGCTGTGTTATTGAGCTTTTAAAAGTGTTATTTATTTATAATCGTTTAAAAGGTGTTATTTTATTGATTTTTTCAAAACTGTTGATTTTTAAGATATTGAAAAGTGTTATTTTGCTAAGAGATTGAAAATGCTGTTTTACTGAACGTTTTACAAGTTTTATTTTATTGAGGGATTGAAAATTGTTGTGGTATTTGAACAGATAATTATAAATGATGGCAGATGTGAAACACAAGTTAAAAATAGAATATGAATAGTTAAAATAAGTACTTTCATTGACAGATTAAAAGAGTTTTTTTTTTCTTGTGAGTATGAAAAGTGTTTTCTGAGTGTCAATATTTCTATTTCATTTAAACTGGAAAGCATTATATTGTTTTACAAAAAGTGGGACATGTTATGTATTTGACTCACAGCTGGTTAGCTGTTGTTGCTCTGAAGTTGAGACACATTTATCTTGCAGAATATCACCTGGTTTTATTGACAGAGCTGAGCAGGTTATCACCTTCTGCAGCAAGTCAGGACGACACTAAACAGTCACTTAAATTGACTAAGATTAGTTCCATCACCTCTCTGTCCATGTGGACAGGCAGCACGGACCGGGGAACATATCCTGCAAAACTGCATTAAACTAAACCAGTTTAGGGAGAGACATTCGCAGAGATGGATATCCAATCTACAGAAAACTGTAAGGGGAGCACTGAGAGGCTTTCAATTACACCAGCATTCATAAAGAAAACCGGACTTTTTGTGTAGACATGTTAAACTGTGAACGGGAAGACGAAAAAGACGACGATTGAAAGAGACAGATAGAGAGATAGAGTTAGCGAGAGATGCAGAGAAAGACTGTCTCGATCTGTCTGTCTCTCTGTCTAGCTCTGTCTCTCTCTGTCTCTCTCTCTGTCTCTCTGTGTCTTTCTCTATCTCTCTATATACCTCTTTCTGTCTCCCTCTGTCCTGGGCTCGATATTTATATCTGCCACTCCCTGTCTCTCTCAGAGACAGAGACAAAGAGACAAAGAAAGAGACAGCTAGAGACAGAGAAAGAGACAGCGAGAGACAGAAAGAGACAGAAAGACCGAGAAATAGGCAGACAGAGAGAGAAAGAGAGAGAAGCGTGTCCTTCGTTCTTGAAAAGTGTGAAAACTCTTACTTTAAATAAAAGTCAAACAAAAAGATGTCCTAACGGAAAAGGGACACCTTATGCTGATATGTAATTGACAAACACAATCCATTTTGTTTTACTAAATTTGGCAGCTTACAATTACATACATATGTATTTTGTACCATTATTTTTTCATATTTCTATGCATACAGAATAACACACATACATATGTCCATCAATAAACCAATAATCCGCAAGGATCGTAGGTGTGCTTCATTGATTGCATCAACACATACAGTCCTCCAGCGATTTCTATCGTAAACCATGCTGTTGAGTGTGGACACATTTTTGACCTGTCTAGTCTTTGATATTGTGTGCTCACGATTTTTACTAACCCCCTCTGCTTCTTCCACTCTACAATGTACCCTGAAAGATCGAGGAATCAAGTCAGTATACATACCTAAACTATGCAAGTTTTGACAGAGAATAATGTCAACATACATACCCAAACTATGCACGTTTTGGCAGGGATGTATGCACGTTTTAGTAATTTTGCTGTTGAAAATAGTGATTTGTGTGAACCTGCTAATTTCTCCACTCGATTTCTTATGTACACAATTGTGTTATGGTTTTCTATATGAAATGTGAAAACACTCGTCTATAACTTTTGTATTGGAAGCCCTGTATCTATCTGTGCATGTCTGCCGTGAGTGTTCAGCTCTCACAGCCGTATATCGTAACAGGTAACACTAACGAGTTACAAACTCTGATTTTCACTCCAACACGGATGTTTGTTTTTTATATTCCATTTAGTCTTGGCATAGCAGTCAATGCCTTCTCCAGCCAAGGCCTTCTCTAGCCTTAAATTTAATTCAGTTTTGGATTTTCCATCACTGCATTTGCATGATCGTAGGTATTCATACATATATACACACACACAGACACACACACACATATGCAATGCCCACCATACTTGTTCATTTCTCATCTATACATATATGTGTGTCGATATTAACTTGTTCATTTCTCGTGTATACATATATGTGTGTCGATATTAACTTGTTCATTTCTCGTGTATACATATATGTGTGTCGATATTAACGTCTAGAACCAGCATCAATACATTTATCTACGACAATATTCCTAATATGTAGCAAATTACTTTACTTTATTTATTGTATTACTTTACTTTTTAGTTATATTACTTTACTCTATTTATTGTATTACTTTACTTTTTAGTTATATTACTTTACTCTATTTATTGTATTACTTTACTTTTTAGTTATATTACTTTACTCTATTTATTGTATTACTTTACTTTTTAGTTATATTACTTTACTTTATTTATTGTATTACTTTATTTTTTAGTTATATTACTTTACTGTATTTATTGTATTACTTTACTTTGTTTTATTACTCTTATGTATTTGTTGTACTGCTCTTACTCTGTATAATGTGTATCATATTTGGGTGCACAAGAGACACATCGACAAGATCTATGCGATAGGCACTTGACTGTCTAACAGCTGATCACAGATTACAGTATTGCCGTGCGCGGGCGTACCTATAAATACATGCAGATAAGGAACACCCGTTGCATTCCGAAATACAGAAAGTTAAAGGTATCAGATTCAAATGAGGGGAGTCTTGGATGGGACGTGCTGAGGGTGTCATACAAAGCGTGTGAAGATTACAGGATGTGACAGCATGTGCAGAATGGATAAGTCTGCCCACAGATTTCGAAACTTGTTTGATAGTAGTAATATCACTTATCAGGGAATGCAGAGAATGGTGTCCCACAGCTGTGGAGAAAGAGGTGCAGGCTTTGGTTAGTGAGAATACCAAAGAGGTGGATGTGATTATATACACTGATGGATCTGTGATTTGACATGATCGTAGTGCTTGGGCCTTCACAGCTCAGTGCGCAGGTAAAACGACCAGGGAGGAGAGTGGTGCCTTTGCGGTCACTACGAGTAGTATGACCATGGAGACTATGGCGGTGACCAGGGCATTTGAGTGAGTATGCACACAGAAGGTAACGCAGGTCTGCATCTTGAGTGACTCTATGAGTATGATTAGGAAGGTACAAGTGGGTCTCGTTCGCGAACAATAGATTGAGGTCTTGAGAAAGGCGAGGCTGAAAGTGGTTACATTTATTTTCGCGCTGGGACATGTTGGTGTTCGAGGCTATGAAAGAACGGATCAACTGGCGTCATGTGCGATTGTGACACAGGGCGATGGAGCAATGGATCGCGCCGACGTTTTGAACTCCTTAAGAGATATAACACGCGAGAGTGAGACTAGTGTGGATTATTATTCCTCTTCAATGGCTAGGATTAAAGATCAGGGATTAAAATGCGGTGTTGCTAGAAGTGAACATTTTGGAGGGCGCAGAAGAATGATGACTAACCAGCATAGGACCAGTAATGGCGGATACACTCAAGGAGAGATCGGAGCAACTGTGGAAGTGTTCAATTTGCAGGGATGATGATCCGACGACTAACTAACTAACTTTGTTTTTTATATTACTCTTCTTTGCTTTGTTATATTACTCTTCTTTGTTTGTTATATTACTCTACTTTATTATATTCAAACTGCCAAATACTGCAATTTTCCCGTTAAGGGGGGGGGGGGGGATTTCGTAGCTGTGTGGTAAAGGCCGCAAGCTCTTGTTGTCACCACGTTATGTACAGCGGGAATTTTTTTTTAAATTTAAACTCCGACAGAAAAAAAACTCAGTCCTTACCAGGGATCGAACTCTAGACCTCACTAGTGTGAGACCATCGCTCTAACCCCTCGGCCATGCGCCATACTTTATTATATTACTTTCTTAAATGGTGGACTAAAGCTTCATGCTGAGCACGACGCTTTCAACCAAAGACTGGAATCTATGTTCGTTATATTCAACTGTCTTGGCTTTTATCTATATTTGACTTTATTGTCTGGGACAACTAAATAACAATGCGTGCAATTATTGCCAAAGACAATTCGTAGTGCCAGGCGATTTCTGGATGAATGTTCCTCTGTACAAGCGGCTGGAAAAAAATTTAGAGAAGTCCTGAAGAGGAGTAGAGGTTCTAAGAAAGACTAAAACGTCGTGAGAAGGACGGAAAAGTCCCGAGAGGGACTAAAAGTAAGTATTGAAAGGAACTAAAAGTAAGTCCTGAGAGGAACTAAAAGTAAGTATTGAAATGAACTAAAAGTAAGTCCTGAGAGGAACTAAAAGTAAGTATTGAAAGGAACTAAAAGTAAGTTCTGAGAGGGGCTATCAGTAATTACTAAGAGGAACTAAAAGTAAGCCCAGAGAGGAACTAAAAGTAAGTATTGATAGTTTGTTTTCAATTATTAAAAGTAAGTCCTGAGAGACTAAAAAGTCCTGAGAGGAACTAAAAGTAGTCCTGAGAGGGACAAAAATGTCTCGAAAAAGAAATAAATAGTCCTGAGAAACACTGAAAAGTCATGAGTAGGACTAAAAGGAATAAAAGGTCCTGAAACGGACTAACAGTCCTGAGAACGACGAAAAAATCATGTGAAGGACTGACAGTCTTGAAAAAAGTAGGTGGTAGTCTTGACGATGGCTAGAATGCACATGCTGAAACCTCGTCTATGTGACTTGAATCACTGAAAAGGGCTGAGGGAAGTCGAATGAGTCCTGGAAAGAACACCGAGATCGGATAGTGTCGGCTCTCAGAGGCCTTGGAGACTGCATGGTTTACAGATATTATTTTGTATAACCCAGTGAAATGTTTATGTATAAGTCTTTAGTGGCACATTCCACTCTCGTCAGCGAGCGTTGTGGTTCAATATCGCCGTATCCATTAAGGAATTCTCAATTCCCAAAGTGGGAAAAAAATGTCTTTTGAAGTCGGTGTTTCATAGGAGAAATATGCTGATTTCATGGACACAGAAATAAAATTAAACGAAAAGATAAAAATGTAGGATTAAAAAAGGAGTATTGGAACAGAATTAGAAATAAAAATGTATGAGATATAGAGGAAACGTTAGAAGGCGCGATACTTTGATAAAAACTAAATTCGAGAAAAAGATTGTAATTGTAGAGTGTCAGATAATGATAAACTACATAATTTGATAGGACATATTTAAACGAGATGAATAATTGGGTAGGATACACTGTCGTAGGAAGAACCGGTGTGGTCACCATAACTGCCTAGTGATATGCAGACTACGTAATCTAATGGGGGCGTGTAATAGTGTGTCTGTAAAATTGATGTGTACTGAAAGTGAATAACACACCTTGCAAGATCAAAGTGAATTATATACAAAGTGAATTATATACAAAGTGAATGATATAGTATTAAAACAGGTCCACCAATTCAAGTATTTAGGTACAACGATTGCATAATCCATTGTCTACGCCAGCCGGCATGGCACCTGATGATGATGATGATGACTGAAAGTGAAACAAAATATATGTGCTCAATATGTCGTCATTGAAAGGTGTGCATTTTCATTGTCCAATGTACGCCGTGATTCAGCAGATTACTGTTTGTTGCAGAGCTAACTTTTATTAGTTGACCAAGAATAGTGCTGAAAACTAAACACAGCGTAGTTTTGGCGAAATAAGTGTTTAGTGGGAAGTAAATATACAGAAAATGTAATTAAAAACATTCGAGCAGAAATTTTTCACTGTAAAGTGGTTAGAAAATTTGATAAACATGTTCCGTGATACGGGTAATGTTGAAAATGTACACCGAACTGGGCGTCCTTCTATTTCAAACGAAGAAATATGTCTCGATATCTAAAACATAGTATTTCCAGAGGCCATGTTTATCTTTACTACATACAGTAAGATCAATGGTGGACGCTTCCAGTATCTGTTGTAGAAATAACTTTTCTGTGCTACGAATCACTTTACCCAAAACGCGTTTCACATGAGCAGTAGATTTTCTTCATACATGCTGTAGTATCTGTGACTTCACACAGTTCCGCACTAAAACGTCACTCATGTTGGCTGACAGGATTAATCTAATTTTTGTATTGGTCACTTTACGTATACTTGCAATACTAAGTTATTTAAGAATAATAAAACGGATCAGCCAACGTTAATGATGCTGTTGCATATGCTATATTCGGCGCATGCAGTGCCGGATTGACCTATAAGCAAAACAAGCTATAACTTAGGGCCCCCACTTTTTTGGGGCCCCAAACATTTTTTATTACACTATCTATATATTCATAACCGTTAAAGGGCCCCATATCTCAAATAGCTTAGGGCCCCCATATCTCAAATAGCTTTGGGCCCTATCAAGTCTAAATACGGCCCAGGGCGCATGTTACAGTGCAGTGTGTGCCACTTTGTATCAACTAACATTTTTTTAAATTGTACAGCGTGTACGCCATAACCTTGAAGTTTATGTTTTGTAAAAACAAATTTATGCATACAAGAATTCATTAAATAATATGAAAATATTGGTGTTTTATGCGTTTAATTACTTTGCTTCCGCTCAACAGAAACTGGTTGTTTTTGGTAGACTTAACTATCTTGTGTGTTTACAGCTCGTTGTGAAAACAGATATTTCAGAAACTAAGTTGTTGGTGCTTGACTCTTCAGGTATTCCACCGGTATTCAACTGTTCAGATATTCCACCAATCCTTCGTGGATTTGATCTTTTGCCCTGTGTGTCTAGATGTTTATGATCATTAGGACATGCGAAACATCGACCACTTTTTGGGAGGGCAATATTGACATTTTTAGAATCCCTCTCAAAAATTCACGTTTCAGGTACTGTACATCTGAATTTTTTTTAAATTAAGAAACAAATCATAAGACAACAGATGGAATTCGAACCATTTCCGTTCAGTTGGTATCTATTTGCCCCAAAATTTGAGTTAACAATTTTACCGAATTCACACACACCGTATTTCTAAAATAAAAACCATGACATTTTAGACAAGACTTCCATCGTGTCAAGACTTCCATCGTGTCAAGTCTTCCATCGTGTCAAGACTTCCAACGTGTCAAGACTTCCAACGTGTCAAGACTTCCAACGTGTATACTGTAAGAATATGAATCGGCCGATCGAAACATAGACAACACACACACACACACACACACACACACACTCACACCGGCTACACGATGTACCAATTGACTTCTTCTTCATCATTCATTCTCAAACTCCCGCTGCATATATCTTGTAGCCGGGCAATGATCCTTACTAAATGTCCAGAGGATGTCCAAAAAGTTGTGCAACAAGGGGCAGAGATCAGAGATATGGCAGACTTTTTGTGCTGATGTTATCAAAGTGGTACACTTACGTTATCACAGTGCAAGTCATTTTCACATCCACGCATTTGGGACGTATGTCAGATTATCGCTTGCCAAATGTACTTCTCCATGGTGAGCTCGAGAAGGCTACACGTTCTCAGTGTGCTCAAAATGAGAAGCGCAGCAAAGACACGTTAAAAGCCTCACGGAAAGTCTTTGAAATAGACTTTGGGACAAATACATGGGACGAATTGCACAAAAAGAGCTAAATGACGCTCTACAGTCAAAAAGATCGCATCATCTTGTGAAAAGAGGAAAAATGCAGGATCTCAACAGCGGAGAGTAACTAGAAAGTCACGGGTACACCACAAATCACCTACAGTGGTCATTACATGCCCGAATGTTCCAGGACATTTGCGACTCGAGTTTATTTGTCATCTATGAACTATTAGGCATGAACATAATTCTTACTGAACTTCGAAAGTGAATTTAGCAAGTGGTCTGCATCATCTGTGATGGACGAACAACACCCCTACTGGAAAAATGGCGCGAAAACGGTTAGAAACAGAAGAACTGTTGGAGAATCTAGAAGATGGTTTAATGCACCATCTATTGCCACGGGGTCTTCCCTCCATATATTATGTAGGGGTTTACTCCCCCAGCATATGGTAGCCATTATGTAGCCGATGAATAAGATGATGGATTGAGAGATGATACAGAGAGGCGGGATTGGTAATGACTGTGATCATATTTAAGGAAGTCAATGAGAGATGTTTCGTGAAGTCAATAAGAGATGTTTCGTGAAATCAATAAGAGATGTTTCGTGAAGTCAATGAGAGTTGTTTCGTGAAGTCAATAAGAGATGTTTCGTGAAATCAATAAGAGATGTTTCGTGAAGTCAATAAGAGATGTTTCGTGAAGTCAATAAGAGATGTTTCGTGAAATCAATAAGAGATGTTTCGTGAAGTCAATAAGAGATGTTTCGTGAAATCAATAAGAGATGTTTCGTGAAGTCAATAAGAGATGTTTCGTGAAGTCAATAAGAGATGTTTCGTGAAATCAATGAGAGATGTTTCGTGAAGTCAAAAATATTATTTTTAATGAAGTCGATGAAAAGGCATTCAGGGAAGTCATTAAAGGTAATTAAGGAATTCGATAACAAATCAAGATTGAATTCAATGATGTGTTTAATTAATCGTTTCGATAACAACAAGTACAGGCACCCCAGAATCTCTGCCATAAAAATTAATGCATATATATTATACAGTTGACAGCACGTAAAATAATTCTGGTCCTGGGTTCATTCCCCAGGTAAGACGGAAATGTTTTTCAGATCGCAACGGCTCCCGTGTCGACCGCGCCTTAATTGGATTACCAGATTAACCCGGGAAGTAAAGACTGCGATGGAGAGGAAATGGCTACCGTCCTCATACAACAGAGCCACTGCAATGTGAGATCGTACACCCCTACGGTGTTAATAAATGTTATGGGTTAACATTCTACTTTATTGGTACAAATATTGCGTAACTGATCCTGACTCCAGTACAGGAAGTATATATACACAGGTATGGAAAAAAAAAACAGAATTGTATATGTAGAAATAACTACACGTACAAAAAATATACACGGGCAGGTAACTAGTTTGACAATGTTTTATATGAAGGTGTAACTGCATTGAGAGCAGCTTACGTGAACACGTAACTACGCTAGCGGTAGCGTTAATCCATAGATAAATAAGATGAAAGAAACATTTCATCCACAGGTAACTATACTAACAACAAATTGTGTGTACAGGTAACTCAATAATATACAATTATTTATTACCTGCACAAGGGAGTATCAAAATAAGTGCGTGTTCAAATGTAATCAAGTGATAGAAGCGTATCTGTCAAGGTACCTAAAAGTATGTTAATGTGCACAGGTAACATAAGCTTTTTTTTACGCAGGTAACATGTAAATTTATGTACACAGATAACATCTACATTTATGTACAGAGGTAAAATGTACCTTTATCTACACAGGTAACATAAACATTTATCTACACAGATAACATGTACATTTATGTATAGAGATAACATCTACATTTATGTACAGAGGTAACATGTACCTTTAT
Organism: Meghimatium bilineatum; assembly: GCA_034231615.1. Lineage (NCBI taxonomy): Eukaryota > Metazoa > Mollusca > Gastropoda > Stylommatophora > Philomycidae > Meghimatium > Meghimatium bilineatum. Next base: position 2,675,661 of record CM067301.1, read on the forward strand.
CTAAGCAGGTAACATGTGCATTTATGTACACAGTTAACGTGCATATTTGTGTACATAGATTAAATTTAAGCCTCCTCCACACACAAAAATATCCCCATGTTTTCATTGCTATTCCCTCTTTTTCATTTTTTGTTGGATAGCTTTTTACATAAAAACTCGGAGGTGAGATTATGTTTTTCACATTTTCATAAAGTTCCTAACTATAATCCAATTCAGATTTCCCAAGAAAGGGGAAGAATGAATTAAAACCATAATTCCTCTATCTACGGGGGCTTACATGACTATACCCCCAGCCTTCTAACTTAACGTTAAAGAAATTATTGTATTCTTAGACTGGGTCAGATTAAATCCGTTGGTAGTCTAAAACAGTCTCCCTAAGACGGCACTGCACTTGAAACTGAGCCTCCTATCTAGACAGATAACTAAGGACTTACAGTGTGCAGGTACATATAATTTATCTGTTTCGTTACTGCATATTCCTCTGTGAAGAAGTGAAAGGAGCAGCAGTTCAGGGAGGCTTTCTATTGGCTGTGGAAATACAGGCCGCTCTGCAATAGCAGACGCCGCGACATGTACAGGAAGGATTTTGATTGTAACTTCAAGAGAAAAAATCCTGTCCCAACCGTAGATTGAACTCGTGACCTCAAGAGTCTGAGAACAGCCTTCTAACTACATGGCCATGCGCTGTCATGTAATAGAACCAGTAAAATTTTGCCGGGCAGTGTTTTCTCCACTAACGACTTAATGTATTGTCTGGTACAGAGGTGGAAATTTTAACTGTGTACTTTAATATGTATAGTTCTTGTCCATAATTTACGTCAATATTTTAGGATTTGGACAACTGTTACAATTGGTGACAACAGGATGGGTGGTTTGACAAACGTTGACGTCACATAAATGTTTACTATACACTAATTAAATTGATGGAATTGAGCAATTTAAAAAAAAATTTAGACAAAAAAAATTTTGTGAACATTTTGTCTGTCAAATACAAAATTCTTTAGGGGACGGTCATCATCATCAAGTGCCGTCTCCGCAACGAAGGTTGGCTGCAACGTATCTCCAACATCTCCTGTCTCTTGTCTTGGTGGTGCACTCTGCTAGACTGTTTCCTGTCCATCGTGTGATGTTACTCTCCCACTTGTATCTCTGCCTACCTCTTGCTCGCTTCCCTTTGACTTTACCCTCAAGTAAGGTCTTCAATAAGGTGTCATGTCTTTTAATGTGTCCAAAGTATTTTATTTGCCTGATCTTTATTTCTCTTAGTAGTTCTTTCTTCATATTAAGTGTCTTTAGCACCTCTTTATTTGTTTTCTTCTCTTTCCATGATGTTCTCCCTATTCTTCTATATACTCACATCTCAAAGGCATCAATTTTGTCTTCTAATTGTTTATGTAGTGTCCATGTTTCTGAGCCATACATTAATATGGAATAGATGTAGCATTTTATAATTCTCATTTTTAACTTGTTTGTAATTTGTTTAGATATTAATAATTTCCTCATGTCATTGAAGGTACTTTTAGCCATTCCTATTCTCTTTTTAACTTATGTTTCACATCTGCCATCATTTGTGACTATGTGTCCAAGATATTGATACTGTTTTACTTGTTATAGTTTCTCTCCATGTATGTTTATGTTTAGCTCTTGTTCTTCTGTGTCTTTGCTGATTATCATGGTTTTTGTTTTTGGATATTTATATCCAGTCCATATTCATTACTTGATTTATTGACTTGATCTATTAGTCTTTGTAGTTCATGTTCACTTTCTGCTAAAAGAACAGTGTCAGCTGCATATCTAATGTTGTTTATTATTTTCCCATTGATCATGAGTCCTGGTATTTCTTCTATATTTTTAAAGATATTCTCTGTGTAGATATTAAATAGGCTTGGTGATAAAATGCATCCTTGTCTTACCCCTCTTCTTATTTCTATGTATGGAGAGTAGCTGTTTTCACACCTTATTGATGCAGTTTGTTCCCAATATATATTTCTAATCAGCCTGATGTCTTTTCCATCTATGTCTATTTCTTGAAGACATTTGATTAATTTTTCATCTTGGACTCTGTCAAAGGCCTTGCTGTAGTCTATGAAGCAAATATAGATACATTTTGGACTTCTATATATTTATCTATCACTAGCCGGATACTCAGTATAGCTTCTCTGGTTCCTTTGTTTTTCCTAAAACCGAATTGTTCTTCACCGACCTCTCTGTCTATTTTGTTCTTAATTCTTTCATGTATTTTCTTGAGAAGTATTTTAGTTAGATGGCTCATTAGACTTATTGTTCTATATTCTGTACAGTCCACAGCCCTGGGCTTCTTAGGTAATGGTATGCATATTGATGATGTTAGGTCTTTAGGTATATGGCCTGTTTCGTATATGTCATTGCAAATTTCTGTGATAATATCTACACCAAACTCATTTAGAGTTTTTATTATGTCTGCTGTTATGTTGTCAGATCCTGCAGCCTTTCCACATTTTATTGAATTTATTGCATGTTCTACTTCTGATTTCAGTATTGCTGGTCCATCATTGTTGTGTATTGTTGGTTTTTTAGGGGTCGGTAAAATGTGTTTTAAAAAAAAATTAATGAGGAGGTCCCCGAGTTTTTGGCACGTTTTTGACAGAGCGGTAGCGGGGAGGTATAAAAAAATGCCAAACACTGTGGACATAATTTATGTATAACACATTCATAGAACAAAGTTTGTTCTGACACATTAAATTATTGAATATGAAAACAGACACATGTTTCCTTATTTTAGGGCCTACTTATATGAAAACGGACACACGTTTCCCTATTTTATGTACTACTTATATGAAAATAGACACATGTTTCCTTATTTTAGGGCCTACTTATATGAAAATGGACACACGTTTCCCTATTTTATGGCCTACTACTATATAATAAAATTAATACTTTTTAAATTCTCATATTCAATATTATTGCTATTTTTTTTCCACAGCAGTGCCATGCGACTCGCTTCCGAAACCGCTGTCAGATTTCAACTCTAGTGAGAGATTTCATTGGCCCTCCTCCATCACGTGGTTCATGATGGTTGTCTTGTTGCCATGGAGAATACTAACTCTGGAAAGTTAGCTATCCAGTGAAATTGTAGTTACAGGAACGCTCTACATTTGTAGTGTTACATTTGTTTTGAATGTGTTAGTTAAATCTTTCATAGTAAAATATTTGTTAGGAATTTTACTGTTAATTTTACTTTTTAAATTGTTAGCAATACATTATAATAAGATGTGTGTTATTTTATCAACGATTTTAGTACAGTTGTTACCGTTTTTATATGCATCACGATTATTATTGTCATTATCATTCGTCATCGTCATTATCATCGTTCATAATCACCGTCTGCTTAGTCAGTGCACAGTAAGGGCAGGTCATTCAGCTGCACCTTGTTCTCATCAGTTTAAAAAAAAATAATTCAGATCTGTATGTTTTGACACTATTTATCTCTACACCATTACAATACTGTAAGTTTTGAAACTATTTATTCTTACACCAGTGTCAAACTGGTCTAAATTCAGTATCATACTGGTCTAAGTCAGTGTCATACTGGTCTAAGTCAGTGTCATACTGGTCTAAGTCAGTGTCATACTAGTCTAAGTCAGTGTCATACCGGTCTAAGTCAGTGTCATACCGGTCTAAGGTGTTTAGTAGTAAAATGTGAAGTATGTAAGAGTAAGTAAAGTTACCTTATAGCATTTATTACTGCAGTAGTGGTGTAAGATGTTAGCGATCTCACATTTCAGTGGTTCTGCTATATGAGGGGGCAGCCATCTCCTCTCCTTCGCAGTCCTTACTGCATAGACTGATCTGGTACCCAATTCAGGGTGGGTCGACCCTGTAGCTGTTGCGTTCTTGAAAAACAGTTCCTACTCAATGCGAAGCCAGTGCACTAACCACTCGCTAATAACCCTCTAAGCGTTTTCCAATGTTAAGTACCGCTAAAGTGTCATTAAAATATTAATATCATATTATGATTAGATAAATAGAATGATAGTAATTAGTTCATGAAGATGCAAAAAAAAAAGTAATTAGCTCATAAAGATGAAAAAAAAATAGTTTCAGTTAATTTTAATTCAACACGTGCAGTGAGTAATGTAAAATATCCTGATGCGTTTTTAATGGTTGATAATACATATTTCTATAACTCTATCTTCCATCTTATTATCTTATTACATTTCTAACATTTATTATCATTTATTTATATCCAACATACGTTGAAATCTCCTTAGTGGAAACCCTCTTGTTATATAACTGAATTACATTTATTTGTATATTTATTTCTCTCATAAAATGAATAAATCTCACCCACCACTACTCTCCATATCTCACCTCCACAAATCTCACCCACCACCGCTCTCCATATCTCACCTCCACAAATCTCACCCACCACCACTCTCCATATCTCACCTCCACAAATCTCACCACCACCACTCTCCATATCTCACCTCCATAAATCTCATCCATCACCGCTCTCCATATCTCACCTCCATAAATCTCACCCACCACCACTCTCCATATCTCACCTCCATAAATCTCACCCACCACCACTCTCCATATCTCACCTCCATAAATCTCACCCACCACCACTCTCCATATCTCACCTCCACAAATCTCACCCACCACCACTCTCCATATCTCACCTCCGCACTCAAATACCCATTTCACCATTTCCTTATATCTAATGCATTTTGATACAATCGGTTCTTTTTCGCACATACCAGGAAGCGTTCCTATTGTGTCACAGTGAAAGGGTTCTCAAACTTTTTCGCACATTCCAGGAAATGATCCTATTCTGTCACAGTCAATGGCCTCTCAAAAAGTTTTGTCATGTGGTCTACTTTCAAGACATATCTGTGTATGTGTCATCCCACCATCCTACAACCCCCCCCTCCCCCCCGAGTGGAATGCGATTATACAAAAATCTGTTCAAATTACTTAAAGACGTATTAATATTTATGTTACATGTTTTCGAAAAATTACTACATAAGTATCAAATACCACATGGTCCCTCCGTAAGCGCACAGGTGTCAGATTCAGTAGTTGACCAGAAACTGCTTGACTAGCGTCGTCTACAGCTCTTGATCAGTAGCTCTTGCGCCATCCATCAATCTTCCCAGAGAATGAGCACTTGAAACCTGTTTATTCTTGTCTGGTGAACCATAGGAATAAATTGTAATTCGAACTGAGACTAACGAGTTACCTCGAAACACTGGTCTGCCTGTCGGTGTGAGAGAGAATATGCACTACCGACACTTGCCTTCGAGGAAAGACCTAGATCGGCAGAAACACTAGCTCAATTGAAAATCTCTGCCAGTTACCAGCAGTAACATTAACAAGGCAAAAGCAGTAAAGTTAACAAGGTACCAGCAGTAAAGTTGACAAGGTACCAGCAGTAAAGTTAACAAGGTACCAGCAGTAAAGTTAACAAGGTACCAGCAGTAAAGTTAACAGGGTACAAGCAGTAAAGTTAACAAGGTACCAGCAGTAAAGTTAACAAGGTACCAGCAGTAAAGTTAACAAAGTACCAGCAGTAAAGTTAACGAGCCACCAGCAGTGTAGTTAACGAGCCACCAGCAGTGATGTTAACAAGGCACCAGCAGTGAAGTTAACGAGTCACTAGTCACTATTAGTGAAGTTAACATGGCACTAGCAGGAAAGTTAATAAGGCATCAAAAGTAACGTTAACAAGAAACAAGCAGTAGGGTTAACAAGATAGCAGCAGTAAAGTTAACAAGGCGGTAGCGTTGAAGTTAAATTATATATGATCAGAGAAAGAATACTTCCAGTATTAATGTAAGGATGTGAAACATTAAATAAGGTAATGACACAGAGAATTTCCTTTTCTAAGTGAGATCCTACACGTCCGCTTTGATGAACTAGAAACGGCAGCAAAGAATAGTGTCATTGTTATCACCCATTCAGGTTGTAAGAAGCGATTAAGGAAGCTTTTAAGGAGTCAGAAAAAGTATCACGGTTGTTGACAGTGGTTCAGGGAGGGGTGACAAAAGTTGACGTCAACAACTTTTTTTGGACTACCAATTATAATATATGAATATGAACCAAGTTTCCACAAATCTGATAAAAATTTGGCATTTTTTCCTCAACCTTTTATGAAAAAACAATATTTTATTTAAAAGAAGGGAGGGGGTAGAGGTTGTACATCTTTGGACATTATTTAGAAGAGGTGTTCCTGAATTCTTGTCTGTTCTTGACAAATTAAAGGGGGTGGGGTGGGGAAGGGGTCACCAATTTGTAGAAAATCGTTGACGTAATGTACGGACAACCAGCAAGGGTTTTCCAAATCTAAGATGCATAGAAGACACTTCAGACTTTTTAACAAGGTCCTCAACAGCAACAGCTCAACTTGTCTAGAATCCTGATAGGTTTAAGAGGAACAGAAAGGGACAACGATTTGGGAAAACCCAATATGTCGCATGAAGACCAACGCATACCCACCTCCCACCACCACTTCCCCAGGACTGGTCCATTTCTTTCCAATTGTTATGTTTCTATTTCTTTGTATTCCCCCCTCCCTCCCCGTGCAGTAAAATGTTGTTGTCAAGAAGAATCATATGGAGCGTGTTGAGAATGAATGTTCTCTATACAATGTTTCCCCTGCACTTTTTTTTTTATCAATGTGAGATCAATACAGACACCTATAAAATTATTGAAACCAGTCAACTCTACAAACGATAGAAAGATCAATATCCTAAGGCAGGGGTTCCCAAACTTTTTAAAGCCATGGCACCCTTAACGTTCAGATTATTTCCGGCGGCGCCCTTACCATGAAGCAAAATTTAAATTTTTCATTTTTTTTTTCATTTTGACGAGGTGTCATCGGAGCCTCTGTAGACTCTTTGCATCGCCGCCAGGCGCCGCGGCGCACACTTAGGGAAACGCCGTCCTAATGGACCGGGTACGTCATCTATTTTCTTGTTATTTGTGAGACGGTCAGCCATCATCATCGAGAGTCATCTTCGCATAGACGCTGCAACGGTTCTCAGAATCATCAGTATTTTCCCTTGGTGATGCACACTGACAGACTGTTATGTCCATCTAATGCCGTTTTATTCTAATGTGTATGTCAGCAGAAAATCTCAACAATATTCAAATTTACTTTCTAGTAAGGTTTTAATATATAATTTATAGATTATGAAATTAAATCAATGTTTCGACCAAAGAATCTTATCAAGGGACACACACACACAGAATTGAAGGAGCACACACTAGTATGTGCCATCAAGATAAAAATCTTTTGGTTGAAACGTCGATTGTTAATATATTCCGTGTAAAATGCGGTTGCGTCTGTGGGTCTCACCAATGGCTCACTAGACAAACCAACCATGAAACAGAAAACTTTAGTAGATGACATGCCTTTATATTGAGGTTATCTTCTTATAGAAGCTTCATGGCACGTCATCTATACAATCCCGTAGTCGTAACCTTCGATAACAGTTACCATGTTGTTCCGACAGGCCGACGTTGTGCTTGAACTAGTTACGGGCACGACGTGGGTGGGTGGAACAACAAAAAAACCTGTCCCAAGGGCCAGAGTTGTGCCCTGATGTCGACGTCTGTTTCGGCAACATTAGACTAGAAACATCATCGAGTCGAATAGCTGCTGGAAAAGAGGGCGGAGCACTTATGGGAATGCCCCACATACCGTGAGGCCAGTTTCTAATCAAGAATTCTTGTAAAATTATTATTTAATCCATTTAAATCAGTGGCTACTGTGTAAGAGTGATTGGCGATCATTACCCTCAAAACACTCCAATATGTTGTGATTTCTTCATCTAATGAAATCTTTGTTGTGTAGTTTCATGATTACAGCCAAGTTTTTCCAATGCAGAAGTTATTTTTCAAGTTGTGTCCACAATGCATAAGTTGTTTTTCACGTTGTTTTCACAACTCAGAAGTTGTGTTTCAAGTTGTGTCCACAATGCAGAAGTTATTTTTCAAAGTGTGTCCACAATGCAGAAGTTGTTTTCACAACTCAGAAATTGTGTTTCAAGTTGTTTCCACAATGCATAAACATTATTTTATGTTTTATTGTTCAAAGTGGGAGTTGCTGCAGTCTAGTGTTAAGTCACTGGTCTGACGACAACCAAATTTGGGTTTCATATTCTCTCTCTCTTTTTTTTTGTGGTTTGAAATTTAAAATAACTTGTGGTTAACATAGCCACGTGGAAGTATGGTACCAGGTTTCAAGCTCTGTGAAAGTCGAGGAATAGAGCTCTCACTATTGAGAAAGTGCGATGTGTTTATTTGTTTGTTTGTTATCCACAGGAATTGCAATTAACCTGCTCTTACTTCCTCACCACAGGCAATTGTGCATCCGGACCGTTCAGAAAGCAATGGCAATCTAATGAACGTATTTATATTGCCTAGAAAATCACCACAGCCAACAAATGATGGGTTGATAGCTACGTCCTGGATAGAATATGCTTCCTATGTGCAATGAGGTGGTTTCTCGGAGCATTCTCTCATACTCCAGAGACTTAAGCTTTCGGCTTAATGAATGCGTGTTGAAGAAGCCTTCTACTCGGAGGAGCTATGCTAAGTGTGGTAAGCGACGCTAGTCAAGTGTGGTCAACCATTGAAGTGGAGAACAAAACTCTTATAGCAAATCGTATGCTATGACGCTGGTTCATAACCCAGCTTACCTTTACATAACCCAGCTCACCTGTACATAAACCAGCTTACCTTTATATAACCCAGCTTACCTTTATATTTAACTCACTTCCTCTTCAATGTGATGCGGCAGGTAAACTCGCCAGGAAAAGTAACAAGTTCCAAACATCCGTGTAAAAGACTAAAAATGCTGTAGAGGTGTAGAGGATTTACTTGATTGTACACTGGATATCCAATATGCACTCAATCTCTCGCAACGAAGCGGCACGAGAGTACCACACATAACACGTAGCTCCGTAACTTAAGCGATAACCTCCTGGCTCTCCGAAAAAAACCCACATTATAAACAAAACATAGCGAGCGAAATTCGAACTAGCTTAACTACTGCTCAAGGGAGTTCTCCAAAGACTGCTACGCCCCCGAAAAGAACATATCATCTGCATTAATTATGGAAAACATCATTTCTGGCGGTTACGGTTTTTATGAGGGGTGGGGGAGACTATTTGCATCTTTTTTTCAAATATTCGCATCTACATCAAATAACGCCAATGTACGATTTTTATCAACCCAATATGTCTATTTGCTGTTCGTCCATCACAAGTGATGATGACCATTTGTTACATCAACTTTTGAAATTCTGTTAGATTTTATGTCCTTGACTACGAGTTCGTAGATGGCTAATAAACATTATTCTGGCCGCTAATATCCGTGGACAGTTGGGGCATGGGATGCCCACTGTAAATGCTTTCTGGCCTACCCGTGACTTTCTAGCTAGTCTCTGTTGATGATGTATTTCTCCTCTTTTCAAAAGATGCTTCGCGTTTTATTGACATAGAGCACCAAGTGGCTCTATTTTATGCAAGTTTTTCTCATGTTATATTGGTCTAGTTTCAAGGCTGTTAGTGAGATTTTTAACGAGTCCACGTAGATCTTCTTTTGTTAGTGAGATTTTTAACGAGTCCACGTAGATCTTCTTTTGTTAGTGAGATTTTTAACGAGTCCATGTAGATATTTTTTTGACCAAACAGAGAATGTATACCCATCCGCAACTCACCATAGATCTGTATATTAAGCAGGCATATGTGCCAGATTACTTTGTCCAAAGAATCTGTGTCTCCATCAGAATAGTGTAAAGGCCATATGAATACTAGATCTGTCAATGACAATGCTCTCCGAAATCTTGTCTTGCCATCTGATGTTCATAACTTTCATGAGACAAGTTGTATGAAAATGACTGAGCTTCCTCGCATGTTGATTATACATACTCCATGTTTCACAAAGGCATAGCAAAAGCATTGATAGAACCATTTATACGAGTTTCTTCAGGTGACATTTATGTAAGTAATGAATATTATGTTTTTGTTCCACTTCATCAATATGTAGATACAATATGGAGATGGTGTTACATGTTTATACGTGTAGCTGTGTTACTGTCGTCTGATAGGTATGGTTATTGTGTTGATTATTTTGTGCATTAGCACTCGTTAAAAATGTTGGAAGCGTCTTAGATTTAATTTAGAGTTGTGATTTTATTCGGAAACCATGCATTTCAAGATGTTATATTGTAGTATTAAAAATATTTGTTTGGAATATGAAAAATATTACAAGAATTAATTTGTTTATTTTTTTGTTTGTCGTGTGACTATATTTCGCATGTACGTGGGAGTTATGTTTTTGTACTTGTGGGAATTGGAGGAGGGGGGTAATTTTGTGTGTCTGCAGACATGCTTCTTGATACCGTGGACATCAGACCATATTGTCATGACATTTCGAGTTGAACAGGTTCTCTCAAACGTCACTGCGAGAGGCTATCCCGAACTGTCTATTGGTTACTTTCCATATACTTTATGAAGTAGCCAATAAAAATTCCAAAGTAGCCTTTCATAGTGGGGCTCAATGATGAAGTCTTGCGTTCTATTACTGTCGAACGAGTCCGTCTTGTTCTATTAGAACACGTACCTGTTAAGAAAAAGATATTTCATTTTTTGGCAAATTCATGAGACAGGGAGGTTTGGAGAACATAGTCACAGCAGGCAAGATTGAAGGCAAACAAAGACAGAGAACGACAACGTGAGAAAATATTAGACAGTTTGACAACCTGGCACGGCAGGGTAACAACAACGATGTTGCTGCATAATGCTAGAGATAGAGAGCTGTGGAGAGCAATGATCGCCTTCGCCAGACGACATGCCACCTTACAATGATGAACTGTTTAAAAATATGGATTGCTGCAGTAATCGGATGTTATGTACAAATTAGTATATTAATATTTTATGTGTGGGACGATGTGTGTTTCTACATTTGATGTGTGTGCATATGTGTGAGGCGTTGTACATATGTGTGAACATAATACTACCACAATGTCAAGGATAACCAAATATACTGACAATATTTCTTCTTCTTCTGCGTTCAGCATCTTCGGTTTATTTTATATTATCAGGCCTGCCGTCAGGGTGAAGTATACCGTCTCCTTCAGGTTAGAGCGGCTGCTCCATAACATTTGCCTCAAATCTGTTTCCTGTAACCTGACCCACTATCTTTGATCTTTTGATCGAAGTGGTACAGAGCGCGTCTGTGGCGGCAAAGGTACCGAGTTCGTTCCTTACCACAGGCAATTGTGCATCCGGACCGTTCAGAAAGCAATGACAACCTACTGAACGTATTTATATTGCCTAGAAAATCACCACAGCCAACAAATGCTGGGTTGATAGCTACGTCCTGGATAGGATATGCTACCAATTTTTGTCAATATTGAGAAGTCCTGAAGTATATGTTCATCAGCTTGGGTTCCTGAAGTATATGAACATTCATCGGTGAATGATCTCCTCAGTCGGTAAAGATATACCAACAGTCTGACCTGTTTTAAGGCGACATAGTGTATGTTGGTATCCTTGGAGATAATGTACCTCATTGGTATCCTTGGAGATAATGTACTGCAGTGGTATCCTTGGAGATACCTTTCAGTAACATTCAAATCAATATATAGTATGCTTTCTTTCAGTAACATTCAAAGGAAAGTATAGTATACTTTCAGTAACATTCAAAGGAAAGTATAGTATACTTTCAGTAACATTCAAAGGAAAGTATAGTATACTTTCAGTAACATTCAAAGGAAAGTATAGTATACTTTCATTAACATTCCTTTCAAAGTTGTGAATCTAATACCTGCATATAGGAGATCATTAAAAAGAGAACAGGTATGACTTGAAAGTACTTTCAATAACATGAGAGAATATTGATCTCTAAACAAATTTACAAACAAGCTCAAAAACAAACAAGCTCAAAATGATAATTATAAAAACTACTAATATTCTATATTAATGTGTGAATTAATGTAAACATGGACAATTAACAATCAACTAGAAGACAGAATTGATGTCTCTGAGATGTGAATATATATATGGAATAATGGGGAGAGCTTCGTGGAAAGAGAATGAATAAAGAGGTTCTAACAACACGTGGTATGAAACAAAGAAAAGAAATAAAGATCAAATACATAAAGTATTTTGGACACATTAAAAGACATGCCCTATTGGTGAACTTGAAGGTAGAGTCGAAGGTATGCGAGAAATAGACAGATACAAGTGGGAGAAAAACATCATGAGATAGACAGATTATAGTCTGACAGAGCGCACCACCAAGGCAACAGACAGGGGATGTTGTTGGTCTGTTGCCATCAAACTTCGTTGCGGAGACGGCACGTAATGATGATATCAACTGAAATACAATTTATTGTTTTTAATTTGTCAGCAGTTACTAGAAGAACAATTCTATAAACAACAATAACATTCTTTGCTGGTGTGACCAGACTTATCATACCAACATCGATCTACACAACAATATATGTACAGATCGATATATGATCAACTTGGTAAGATAATTAGAAACACGACCAAGACATATATTTTGTAACCAGTTCTCTCCGCCGAAGACTGATGTTTCGGGCCATTAGCGCAAATAAAACGGCGACACAACGCATTTCCATTCTCTGGACTACATCCTTCTGGAAATCTAATAGGACCATGGTCCTGATACAAGAGATATCCAGTGGGAGTTTAAGAATGAACGCTGAAGAAGAAGAAGTAACCAGTCTCATTAAAAAATTACCATATTGTTGTCAAAATGGACAAAAGAAAAGGATGACATGGCAGCGCCTTTTATGTGCCATTTCTGTTAGAACCAAGTCTTCTGGCACGTGATGCAATATAATGATGATGAATAATCTCGTTCGCTCGGAGCAGGTAGCTCTTGACAGGACATAGCCTTACTGTTCAGCCCATAGCCCTACTGCCAAGCCCATAGCCCTACTGCCCAGCCCATAGCCTTACTGCTAAGCCCATAGCCCTACTGCCAAGACCATAGCCTTGCTGCGAGCCCATAGCCTTACTGTCCAACCCATAGCCTTAATGCCCATCCCATAGCTTTACTGCCCAGCCCATATTCTTACTGCCCATCCAACGAAGTATTTTGGACACATTAAAAGCCATGCCTTATTGGTGAACACCTTACTTGAAGGTAAGATGTAGTCCATGGTATACGAGCCTTACTGTCCAACCTATAGCCTTAATGTCCAACCCATAGCCTTACTGTCCAACCCATAGCCATACTGTCCAACCCATAGCCTTACTGCCCAGCCCATAGCCATACTGTCCAGCCCATAGCCATACTGTCCAACCCATATCCTTACTGCCCAGCCCATAGCCAAAATGTCCAACCAATATCCATACTGTCCAACCCCTAGCCTTACTGCCCAGCCCAAAGCCTTACTGTCCAACCTATAGCCTTACTGTCCAACCTATAGCCTTACTGTCCAACCTATAGCCTTACTGTCCAACCTATAGCCTTACTGTCCAACCTATAGCCTTACTGTCCAACCCATAGCCTTACTGTCCAACCTATAGCCTTACTGTCCAACCTATAGCCTTACTGCCCAACCCATAGCCTTACTGTCCAACCTATAGCCTTACTGTCCAACTTATAGCCTTACTGTCCAACCTATAGCCTTACTGTCCAGCCCATAGCCATACTGCCAATAGCACATATTCTTCTTAGTTGTATTAATGAGGCAATATCATAACTCACAAAATGTTGTCCTAAAGGCATAGTTGTATTAAGGGGGTGTAATCATGCACTATAACTAAACAGTTACATAACTAAATATAACGAAACAATGTTCTTATATTTCTAACCAATTTTCCCTTCTGACCAAAGTTCGCATTCTGATCAAAGTTCTCCTCATTATAACTAATGTTTCCCTCAATGTAACCTATGTTCTCTTCATTCTAACAAATGTTCTCCTCATTGTAGACCAATGTTCTCCTCATTGTAGACCAATGTTCCCATTGTGACCAAAGTTCTCCTCATTCTAACAATTACCAATTCCAGGATTCTATGTTATTAAAAAAAGAACATTTTCCATCTTTATTCTTCTTGCAGAACAATGACTTCTGCGTTTCTGTCACCACTGCCTGCTTCTGGTTCTGTTATCTCCTTAATATCCAACACTGATGACACCTTCACTTCTTTGACGTTGCTGCCAATATCGCTATTATGTGTATGCTCCTCGTTTTCCTGAACATTATCTATAACTAAATATGTGTTATTATCTATTTTATCGTTCGTCTCATTATCTAACATTATATTATCACTATGTGTTTTTACAGCTTTCTCATCTTCTTCTTCATATCTTTCTTCAACATTGTATTGATTTCCTCTAATATTATCATTGTTGCCATCGATTTTGTCCATTCCGTGCATGCTAATTTTAGAAGTACCTTCTATTTCTGACACGTCTTCTAGAAAATTATCGTCAAAAGCTTTCAGTTCTTCAAACGGCGTATCATTGATCGTCTCGTTTGCAGACGATCTGTCAGGATGACCGGATATCACATTTGATGATGATGCGTCAACTTGATGCGCATGAGTTGAAGATACACTAATTGAGGTTTCAAACCTGAGGTTCACATTTTTACCTCTTGTCTTTCGCACAGCATTATCTGAGTGAGATATTGCTGAAACAAGTTTTTCGGCATCTTCTGAAGATACAGGATTCACTTCAGCACTCGAAGACACCAATTGACTTCGGAGGCTTTCGTTCAAAACATCTGCACTGGTGTTAGGCTTGGCACTCATTGAAGATAATGAATAATTGTCCAATGGAAGGTCCCGTTCGTTCCCAGATTTCAAATATCTAGGAGAGCTATCCGTTCTAGTGTGTAGATTCTGCAGTTGAAGATTGTGCTCTTTGAAGTGAGCGGCTGACAGTGTGTTTCCTGAAATGGTTAAAAGAAAGAAAATGACGGTTTATAATATTAATTGTAAACATTTTGAAAACAATTAAAAAATAAAGAATATCTCGAGATATCAAAAATAGGTAATATCGTGAACATGGAAAATTCTAGAGTAGTAGGCGAAGAAGAGCCAGAACGAAGATGCTGGACTGTTTGTCATTGTGTCATGGGAGAACTTTGGTATTGAAACATGATTGTTAGTACTCGAGACGAGTAATGGTAACAGTGGAAATAGTTGTAAAAGAACTAGTAGTAACAAAAGTAGTGGTAGTATAGTTGTAGTAGTATTGGCAGTGTAATAGTAGCAGTTGGTGTGGTATTTATAGCAGTAATACTAATAGTAATAACAAAAGTAGTAGTAAAAGTAGTAATAATAGTAGTAGTAGCAGTAGTAGTAGTAGTAGTAGCAATGGTAATAGTAGTGGCAGTATTAGCCGTAGTAGTAGTAGTAGTAGTAGCAGCACTAGCAGTAGTAATAGTAATTGTAGCTGTAGTAGTAGTAATTGTAGCAGTAGTAGTAGTAGTAGCTGTAGTAATAGTAATTGTAGCTGTAGTAGTAGTAATTGTAGAAGTAGTAGTAGAAATTGTAGTAGTAGTAGTAGTAGTAGTAGTAGTATTAGTAGTAGTAATTGTAGTAATTGTAGTATTTGTAGTGGTAGTATTAGTAACAGTAATAGTATTAATAGTAAGAGTAGTAATATTAGCAATAGTAATAGTAGTAATGGCAGTGGTAATATTAGTAGTAGTAGCAGTAGTAATAGTAGTAGCAGCAGTAGTAATAGTAGTAGCAGCAGTAGTAATAGTAGTATAAGATCAGTAGTAATAGTAGTGTAGGATCAGTAGTAATAGTAGTGTAGGATCAGTAGTAATAGTAGTGTAGGATCAGTAGTAATAGTAGTGTAGGATAAGTAGTAATAGTAGTGTAGGATAAGTAGTAATAGTAGTATAGGATCAGTAGTAATAATAGTATAGGATCAGTAGTAATAGTAGTATAGGATCAGTAGTAATAATAATAATAATTGTACTAATAGTATCAGCAGCTGCAGTGGTGGTCACAGAGGTGGTAATTGTAAAATATATCATAACGCTTTAGGGCCTTGGGGGGGGGGGGGGGGGAGGGGCATAGATATTCGTCGTCAAATAGTAATCTCTATTTTTTTCTCATGTCAATAACAGCGTATTCCTGTCTATTCCATAAAAATGACATAATATTCTTGTCTATTCCATAAATATGACAAACTAATATTGTCAATATCTCTCCCTCCATGCACAATTACATCCCTCTAAAATAATGTGCTCTCGTGCTATGTGCCTGGAATATATATTTTTTCTTATGTGCAATCTTGTGGGCTGTCCTCTAAAGCTCCCTGTCATACGAAGAAGACTGAATTAGTCAACATTTTGAGGAAAAACATTTGACTGAGAGAGTTAAAAATAACCTTCGTGTGAATGAATTGTTTTCTTCAAGTTCGTTCTCACACTCCTGCAGGTTAGCAGGATGTAATCCGGAGAACGGACTGAGTTCATAATTTATAGCTTAGGTACGATCTCTGTACGACAAATTTGCGCATGGGCGTCTGTGCCACATTTTCCCTATACTGGATAAGACAAACAACTCCATCCTAACACCTCCTTAGTCATCTCTTACGACTTGCTTGGCAGATAACAGTGTCGTTATCCTTTGTTGCTTCCCTTTCAGGCACCAGCAATACTTGGGCGTAGATTAAAGTGATGTCGGCATTCCACAAGTGGAAACCTTCGCTGTTTAATCATGTTATTTAGTAATTTAGTATTGCCTTGTTTTGCTTGGTGATTTTTCTTTTGCATCTCTAGTCAAGAAATACCATCTTCCGCATGCTACACTTAGAATAGATACACTCGGTGATACCATATTAATATTTGTGTTTGAGGTAATCAGTTGTTTCGTACGTCTAAGTTTACTGATGATTTCACGTTTCACAATTATGCAAATTGTCGATAGATATCTTCCTCTATTGAGAGATACTCATCCAGCTATAATGTTTTATTTCTCTTTTACCAAGTTTGTTGTCTCCCGTTATGCAATTTGAGTCTGTACATTGAGTGAAAGTACATGATTCCATACATGGTCGCTGGATGGGCACCTATGTCTGTTAATATTTTTGAAAGAAGTTCTGGAAGTTGCAAAGTCTACCAAGAGTAGGCGACATGCCATAAACAGAACTAACAGTTGAATCTGTTTTGAGAGAAATGTAGAATTAGTAACAATAAACATATCTACCTATGATGCTCATATCCAGAGATGAATCCTGGCAATGGTCATCGACCTTAGTCTTTCTCAGAGATCTTAAGAAACGTATTGGCTTGCGAAGTGGAACTGTGGATGCACGTAAGCGGATGTTGTTATCCAACATAGGGCGCTGTTTAACTGTGCTTACAATTAAGGAGTTGATTTCTAAGCCTGAAAACATACACGTTAGACGATATGAAATCAAGAGGATGTCAGCAAACACACATCAATTAGATATGAAATCAAGAGGATGTCAGCAAACACACATCAATTAGATATGAAATCAAGAGGATGTCAGCAAACACACATCAATTAGATATGAACTCAAAAAGCTGTAAACAAACGAACATCAATTAGGTATGAATTCAAGATTCTGCCATCAAAAACACATCAATTTTTACAATGTTGCTATAGACTTGTGCACTTGCAGCGCCGAGATGATGCTGTTGCTTCTGTTGTGATCAACAGGAATTACGAGCGATTAGCTCTTACTTCCTATGTGCAATGTTGTGATTCTTCCAAAGATTTATGTCACACTCACAAGACAAACTCTCAGAGATGTACAATGCAGTAAGATGTTTCATACTCGGGGGGGGGGGGGGGGGGAGATTAAACTACAGTGTTGAAAAATAACCAGATGTAATAGATGTGTGAGGGCTTGAGCAAAACAGGGCAATGACATAAAAACAGGAGAACAAAAGTTTCAATCTATAGTTTATCCCACTGAAGAATACAATAGAATTATACAAGTAAGTTGGTCATTACAGTGTTCTGATGGGGTTAGCTGTCCAGTACATGTTGTGCGTCTTGTTTGTAATTACCTCTGATAATCTCCTCTCTAAGCCATACTATTTAGGTCTTGCTCTAACCCTTCTGAGTGCCCTTTTGCAAAGCTCTCTTAATACTTCCACCAATCCTTTTATGGGCTTCAAATCATGCAGACGATACTTCCTCCCGTTCTTCTCTAGTCAAAGTCAAGATTGATATTTTTTCAGAGCTTCATTCCTTTTCATGAATTGTTTGTCATTTTCAGGACTTTTAGTCTCTTTCATGAATATTAGTTTTCATGACTTTTAGTTGTGTTATGGTTTACATATAAGATATGATATCTCTCGGAATTTACTATGGCTTCTAGTTAAATTTGAACATCTACACAAGAGAAACAACAGATGCGAGGGCAATTTAACAATAAATCCAGTGAATACACTTTTCTAATACAAATATGAATTCGCGTGTGTACACATATAGAAAACGCTCAAGGCAAGCATCTTTATAGAATAACACTTCACACTCATTCCCGATCATCATCATCATCATCATCATCATCATCATCATCATCATCAATTATCACATCCCGAATATGATGTAGCAGTCTTCACACCCTTTCTAAACTTCTATCAATCTTGAGCCAGTCTTCCTGCTTTTGTTATTGTCATCTTCTGGTGGTCTTTGATGTCTTGCGTCCATCTTCTTTTTGGTCTGCATATTGTTCGTCTTCCTGTCATCATCAACGCTATTATGGTCTTCTCTGGGCTGTCATGGCGTTTGATATGTCCAAAATATTTAAGTTTTCTGGAAAGAACCATGCTGTTTAGTTAGTTTTCTTTTACATTCATTTCTCTCAGGATGGCTATATTGGTATTCTTTTTTGGTCCAAAGTACTCTAAGGATTATGTAACGTTTTGTGTCAAATGATGCTGTTTTATGTTCCATATTGTTGGTGATTGTCCTGGATTCACATCCATGTTTTGTAACTAGAAATATGCAAGCACTTAGGAATGTTAGTTCTGTTGTTTTGCAGTAGCTGGAGTCATAATTTTCTTCTTCTTCTGAGTTCGTTCTCAAACTCCTGCAGATAAGCAGGATGTAGTCCGCAGAACGGAATGCGTTATGTCGTAGTTTACAGTATTGCTGCGATATCTGCTCCTTTGGGCCTGACACATCCGACTTCAGCATGGCTTTGGGTCACTTACCCTATATGGAATGTGACAGCCAATTCCATCCCATAACCTCCTTAGTCGCCTTTTACGACATACGTTGAAGGTAAACAATGTTACTATTCTTTGCTCCCCTTTAGGGCCCTGGCAACACACGGGCGCTTGAGTCATGTTCTTCATTTGTATCAGCTTCTTCATTCCTAAATAGCGTCATATAGTTTGGCTGATCCAAATAATTCCCCTCTCAACCTCATAAGCCAAGATAAGTAAGTTGTATAAGCTCGCATGGCTAGGAGGGAGAAGACCGTGCTAAAATGTATCAGACACATAGAAAGAGAGACAGCCCTAAACAGATACACACCTTCCACTTTGTGAATAGGTACTTGCCCCTTGATTTCCGTAAAACAACAGCCTAGTGATGGATTGTACCTAAATATGAGGAAATATTCACGTTAGCTCTATTAGAAAGTCAGAAGATCACACTTTAAATCAACGTTTCGGTTAAACTGCCTTTATCAGACACATAATTTATGATTAATTTTAATGCATAAAATATAATTCATTATTGGAAACTAGATTTGTTCAATAATAACCAATTTCATTATTGCAAAATAATTCTATAATTTTCCCTTTCATTATTAAAAACTAGATGTTTTCTATAATTTTCAATTCCAATATTGGAAATTTTAAATTTATTATAGAATTCAACATCTCATTATTGGAGAATATATTTGTTCTAGAGTTCACTATCTCTTGATTCTTGATTAGAAACTATCTTCACAACACGCGGGACACTCCCATAAGTGCTCGGCTCTCAGTTCCGTCACAACATGCGGGACACTCCCATAAGTGCTCGGCTCTCAGTTCCGTCACAACATGCGGGACACTCCCATAAGTGCTCGGCTCTCAGTTCCGTCACAACATGCGGGACACTCCCATAAGTGCTCGGCTCTCAGTTCCGTCACAACATGCGGGACACTCCCATAAGTGCTCGGCTCTCAGTTCCGTCACAACATGCGGGACACTCCCATAACTTCTCGGCTCTCAGTTCCGTCACAACATGCGGGACACTCCCATAAGTGCACGGCTCTCAGTTCCGTCACAACATGCGGGACACTCCCATAAGTGCACGGCTCTCAGTTCCGTCACAACATGCGGGACACTCCCATCAGTGCTCGGATCTCAGTTCCGTCACAACATGCGGGACACTCCCATAAGTGCTCGGCTCTCAGTTCCGTCACAACATGCGGGACACTCCCATAAGTGCTCGGCTCTCAGTTCCGTCACAATATGCGGGACACTCCCATAAGTGCTCGGCTCTCAGTTTCAACAGCCACATCAGTGCATGCAGACTCAGAGTCCCAGTCAGGTGTTGATTATGCGATCTTCGGATCTTTCCAAAAAGAATACTCTTCTGTCCCTCGCCTCTAGACACTCCCATTCCTGACATTCTATGTTTCTGTACGTTCTCAGCCTCTTTATCATCATCATTATCATCTTTATCATCATCTTTATCATCATCTTTATCATCTTTATCATCTTTATCATTATCTTTATCATCATCTTTATCATCTTTATCATCATCTTTATAATCTTTATCATCATCTTTATCATCATCTTTATCATCATCTTTATCATCATCTTTATCATCATCTTTATCATCATCTTTATCATCATCTTTATCATCATCTTTATCATCATCTTTATCATCATCTTTATCATCTTTATCATCTTTATCATCTTTATCATCATCTTTATCATCTTTATCATCTTTATCATCATCTTTATCATCTTTATCATCATCTTTATCATCATCTTTATCATCATCTTTATCATCATCTTTATCATCTATATCATCATCTTTATCATCATCTTTATCATCAACTTTATCATCATCTTTATCATCATCTTTATCATCATCTTTATCATCATCTTTATTTTGCAATGCATTTACTATCACTATCTCATTATTGGAAACTAAATATATCTATCATTTCTGATTTCTTGTTTTCAAATGTTTACTTTTTTGAATCTTTTTTGTAAGGAATTAAAACAATAATACAATTATAAATGAAAGCTTTAATATAAAGAAGATTTGAAAGCATCAACTACATTTCAGTATCGACTAATATGTCATCATCATTATACACGCCACACTAGACTCAAAGGCAAATACACGCCACACTAGACTCAAAGGCAAACACACGCCACACTAGACTCAAAGGCAAACACACGCCACACTAGACTCAAAGGCAAACACACGCCACACTAGACTCAAAGGCAAACACACGCCACACTAGACTCAAAGGCAAACATACGCCACAATACATTCAAAGGCAAACACATGCCACAATACATTCAAAGGCAAACATATTGGAAGTCTGAGGTGTTACCTGTTGTAGCGAGTCCCTGTCAGGTAAGAATGCATTGGCTCGCCTTCTCTGGCAGTCTCAATTTTAATGGATCTAGGATACATATTAAGTAAGTATAACCGCGTGAGGTTATTGTTTTTGTAACATATTTTTTCTTTAAGAAAAGACAACAGTTTGCAAGTTATAATCAAATTTGATCAACCATAGTTATGTTATAAACAAATTTGATCAACCATAGTTATGCTATAAACAAATTTGATCAACTATAGTTATTAAAAATGAAATAATATTATAATAATTTATCTGTATCAATACTACGAATTAGCAATTTAATGTAAATAAATCAAATGTCCTGCCGAATGGCGTAGGCGATCATGTCTCTCTACGACTGTTGCGTCTCTTGTGTTGTTTGTAACTTCATATGGTGAGATTATCTCGTGCCACATTAACAGCCCTTCCATGAACTTCTCTCTTCACTTCCCTGTGATGTTTCCCGTGGTTACTAAATGTTCAAGTTTTGCTCTTTTTTTTATCACATTATCTAAAAATCTTGATTTCCGTTTCTAATTTTTGCTATAATTTGTCTTTGTACTCCAACATCTCTGAAGACTTCTAAATTGATTTTCTTAGCTGTATATTGTCTTATTTTTCTTTTTATTTTTAAAGTAGCACCCAATTCATTTTAAGTTATTTCGTTTACAGTCCATGCTTACCATCCATAAAAATACATTAGTTCGATATAAAAATCTAGTTAAAAGAGTTCTTGTATTTATTCTAACGAAGATTTTAGATTGAAACGTCAATCGTTTTCGTTCTTATTCGTTTTGTTATAATTTTGTCTATTATCCTTGTATTAGTTTTAATTTGTTTATAAAACACATTGTAATTTGTTTAATGATATTAGGATTTCATGATCACTGCAGTATCTAGTATCTTACCTCAGTAACTGATGCTCAGTAACTGATGCTCAGTAACTGATGCTCAGTAACTGATGCTCAGTAAATCATTTTCTGTAACTTGAATATCAGGGTTGTATATGCGAGGTTATGGGAGATAATACTAGCTCACACGAAGAAAGTATATTTAAGCCTGCAACCACCTCTCTTGTTCATCGTTAACCCATAACCTTCAGGGGCTTAGGGGTGCCACCCTGGAAACATCAACACAAAAATGTCGCCATGTCGTTATGCTCTCAGTTTCTTGTTGAAGTGTGGAGAATCGTAATCTTGTCCAGTCTTTAATATTATGAAATTGTACTTTATTTTCACTTCTCTTCTTCTTCTACCCTCAACTTTTCCTGCAGGGTAGTTTTGAAAGGAAATCATGTATTTACTCACATGGTCAAACCACACAATTTTGCGACGTTTCACCACTGTCAGAAGAGGCTCTTGTAGTCCTGTATACCCATCTATGTTCCTTCAGTTTCGAATACTGTACGTGTGACAGACATCAGAACTCTGCAGTTCCATCGATGTGATGCTACTGAGTGTAATTCTCTCACTTTGTTGCGACCCATTGTCATACATTCTTTGATGGTCGTTGTGAGAAGAGAATTTTTTTATGTTTCTCCCGTCTATTATGGAAAAAGACTGCAGCTTTGACACGGAGAAAGGTTGTCTAGTCACAGAAATGTCCTCAATAATGCGGACGAACATGATTTTTATTGTTTATAGGAAATCCACCATCCCTCTCTTGCAAAATCATATCTGAGGTCCTGTTACTGAGGCAACATATAATCGTACCTGCGGCCCTGTAGCTGAGGCACCATATAATCGTACCTGTGGCCTTGTTACTGAGGAAGCATATAACCATAACGAAGAATTCATTGCCGTAGTTTTTAATACGGGGCTTGGTGTGGTAAGGTAATTTACATAAATTGAGAAAGTAATTCGTCCTTTTCTTGTAAAATTTCTATTTTCCATTAGATTTTTGACGAAATTTATGAAGCCATCTTCAGGAGGGATGTTTACCCACCTTTCGGCTAAGTTTGTAGGGAGTTATTCACCTATCGGCTAAATTGGGGAGGGGGAATTACCACCTGTCGGCTAAATTGGAAGGCAGTTACCCACCTGTCGGCTAAATTGGGAGGGAGTTACCCACCTGTCGGATAAATTGGAAGGCAGTTACCCACCTGTCGGCTAAATTGGGAGGGAGTTACCCACCTGTCGGCTAAATTGGGAGGGAGTTACCCACCTGTAGGCTAAATTGGGAGGGAGTTACCCACCTGTCGGTTAAATTGAAAGGGAGTTACCTACCTATCGGCTAAATTTAGAGGGAGTTACCCACCTGTCGGCTAAATTGGGAGGGAGTTACTCACCTGTCGGATAAATTGGGAGGGAGTTACTCACCTGTCGGATAAATTGGGAGGGAGTTACCACCTGTCGGCTAAGTTTCTACTATTAAAAGTCAAGTTGTGATTTACTAATTGGGCGACCAGGTTGATTCCCATCCAAATTCCATCCCTTATCTGTGTACTTTAAAAATATTCAAATGAATAAGATTGATTAGAGCACTTACTCTGTAGTTCCGTTAATGTGGCATGCATTTCGTATCTCATTAAGTCCTGTAAAGTAAATCAATTAATTATATTGTCAGTAACTACAAATGATAACAAGTATCACTAGAGATGATAACAAGTATCACTACAGATGATAACAAGTATAACTACAAATGATAACAAGTACCACTACAGATGATAACAAGTATAACTACAAATGATAACAAGTACCACTACAGATGATAACAAGTATAACTACAAATGATAACAAGTACCACTACAGATGATAACAAGTATAACTACAAATGATAACAAGTACCACTACAGATGATAACAAGTATAACTACAAATGATAACAAGTACCACTACAGATGATAACAAGTACCACTACAGATGATAACAAGTATAACTACAAATGATAACAAGTATCACTAGAGATGATAACAAGTACCACTACAGATGATAACAAGTACTCTCTCTCTTTCTCTCTATATATATATTTGTATGTTAAAAAATTCCTCTATTTTATGTAAATTGTGATCATTTTGTGATAAATCTCATGGGGAGGAGGTGGAGGTACCCACCCACCTTTTGGATAAGTTCGTATTACTAAAAATTATGTCATGGTCTGATTAAGGAGAGGAAGGAGTTGAACACCCCATATCTATCGTTATCTTTGGATGTATGCACATCGATAACGGCACTCAATTGTAAGATAAGGCTATTCGCCCTCGCAATTGATTATTGCCCCCATTCTATTTTATATTCTCGGTTGTGTCCCCTTGCTGTGTTATATTTGGTTTTGCACTAAAACATTAGTTCATTAAACTTGTATGCTCAATAAATACGAAAGTACCCTAACGAATAGTGTTGGGATCTCTAAGCAAAATTAAGGATAAAAAACACACACGCATATTATAGTTGTTACTTACGATGTAGAAAATCTCTCCTGGTATGGTAGACATTAGCAGTCAAGGAATTACGCCGCTGTTGGGCTCGAAGCAACCTGTGAAACATACCAGGTGTTGTAGATATTAACAAAGAGATATTAACAATTAACAATATTATTAAAATATTAACAATGTGACTAAACTTATGATAATTCACATGTTTGATTCTCAATTCTCAATTTAAATGATTATCTTTCTTCTGTTGATTCGCAAACTCCTGTAGGTTATCAGGGTGTAATTTTGAGAACGGAATGAGATGTATCATGGTTTACAGTTTGTCCGCGATAAAATATCTTTTTCCGAAAAAAATCTGAATTCCATTGATATGAAATCACATTTAATAATAAATATTTTTGTCTGTGATAGAGAAAGATTACAATGGGAGAGATAAGCTGCATGAAGAAAGAAAAAAGATTACAATGGGAGAGATAAACTGCATGAAGAAAGAAAACGATTACAATGGGAGAGATAAACTGCTTGAGAGAAACCACAAACGTAAAGATTAGATTGAATGAGAAAGAGTATCTCCGTGACGTAGTAGTTAAAACATTTCCCCTGTGTTTAGAAGATCTGGGTTAGAGACAGGAACATCTTATACCAAATTGTATGTTTTCAAAGGAAATATTTTCTCTCTATCCCCCTCCCCACCCCCCCCCCCCAAATTGTTGTACGCAATCCCCAATTTGAATAAATGAATGATATTTATTAAGACCAAATACCTATCTCAGAAAACACTGATATTCAGGTCACTGCAGTCAAATCTTGGTTCACTGACGACAGATGGACATGGTCATCGTAAAGGCACAGTGACTCAGGGTGTGGCAAACCTTTTGCTTTGAACATTTGGTTTAATGCCTGGAGCAATAGAGAAGTTCTGCATAACCAGTAGGCAACTGGTGACGGGGAATGAGCACAGCGAACCATATCTTGACTGCAGTGGCTGGGAACAGTGCGTAAGTAGAAACCGACCTTCCTGGTGGTGTTTTTTTCTTCTGGCTCTGGTCCGGGGTGGGTCGAAAATCTACAGACTTTCCAGCAGCATAATAAGTTATTTAGTTGTTCCTCTAGGGCCAAAGATGGCACATAACGCATATGTCATAGATTTTCAGGTCGCGTTTCAAAATTATATTACAAAAATGGCATTGGGTCAAAGGGCATGATCTCATGAACAGCAGGCTCAGCAACCAACCATCGACAGTTCTAAGTGCACACTTGAACATAGTTTTATATTACAGCATGGCATCCTTAATTCATTTGATCTTAATACAAACAATTCCTTTGTTGTTTTTTTACTGTGGTTGTCGTTTGGGGGAATTTTGTATTGTCATTCCTGTTATTTTGTCATTTCAATTGATTTCAATCGTATTTGTATTCTTTCGTTCTAATTTCTTCAAGTTTTTAATTTGCCTCTATACGATAGCACGTGAAGTATTGAAGGTATTTTACGTCATCGTTACCTTGGATTTTTCTATTATTAAACGTCTGCCGTCTAGTCTGGGATTTTACTGTTATATTTATATTTATCATGCGTTCTCTTTTGTATGTATTCATCTTTAGAAAGACCTTAGGGGTGAAACGTTGATTTAGTACGTTTTGTATACTGTCATCTATTATGTTTTCGTGTCCGTTGGTCTGATCGTAAACAGTCATAGTAACTACCTTGTGTTTTGCGTATTTACCCAAACGTCTATTAGGGGGGGGGGGGCGGTTTGTCAGCTTCCTCAGTCCATAAATTCTTCACTACATAATTTCTTCGCTTCATAACTTCCTCAATCTATAACTCCTTCACTCAAGTCTACTCACGTGGTTCTAGTAGGTCTACCATGCTCCACGTTGACCTCTCCTTGTGCGCAGTTTCGCAAATTTGTAGCTGATAAAAACTGGTGTGTACTATTTGGTCGATAGTACGGACGCCTATTCCTTCTGACATTGTCTCCAATCTTGAATCGCAGAAGTGAGGCCTCACTGTGAATATCTGTGAATTGTGTTTGCTCCAACTGTCAAATACATCATCAACAGAAATTCAAACAGATAACATTCAATTTTCAATAAATAATAAACTTTCGATAACATTCAATTTTCAGCAACTAATCAATTTTAACCAATAAAATCTGTTACCAATCAGATTCTTCTTCTTTCTTTCGTTTACACTATGTTTGTATTTGTAATATTTGTATTTATAATGTTATTTCTTGAAGAGACTTAGCTGTCTTCTGTAGATCATACAAAGTTCTGTAGATATTTAATTCTAGAGTTGTTTTGCCAATGAGCCAATGTCTCTCAGGTCTGCGTTTCGTATTCGGATCTTCATTTTCGTTTGCTAGAAATATCTATATATCTGCAGTGTTGTTTCTTGTATAAATTGTTGGCTGTTATCAGTGTTGTTTCTTGTATAAATTGTTTGCTGTTATCAGTGTTGTGTATTGAATAGATTGGACGGTGTTTTTCATATCTTGTTGTGTACAACAGAGTTTAATATTCATATGTGTGTCAGAATGCTATTTTGTGTACCTTAATTTGTCATAGTTTACACATTCTTGAAGAAGATTCTCTGAATTTTGGTTGGCTAGGACACATGTACAATTTGCTGAGTCACCACAGACCAGGATATTATTGAAAAAATGTAATATGAGGCGCAGGATGACATATATAAATGACTGCGCTGAAAATCTTAAATTGTACAAGTGAATGGGGAGTCAGTTGTGGACTGTTCTGAGATTTGCAATTGTAACTTGGACAAGTAAATAATATTTATAAAATACTAACTAAGTGATTTAACTAAAATTTTCAGATTTCGTACATGATTCACTTAATTGTACTAATTTCCGCCATGTGTCCTCTATTGATCGTAATGGAGCATTACGTCATCTGTGGAGTGTACCACGCATAGCACGTAACTCCGAAGCGTAAAGTATAATCTTCATGGATCCAAATACTATCAATATTGTGTCGTGCACATCGTTAGATGCATAAGAAGATTTGATCAAATGGTCAAACTGATCACAACACTATGATCAAATAGGATACGTCATTTATTTCGAAGGCGCAAATATTGCAAGCAACTTGTAAATAATTGGATAATTTATTCCATTCTCTGGTCGTCATCTTGTTGACACCATCGAGTCGAATGGCTGCTTGAACAGAGGGCGGAGCACTTATGGAAATGCCCCACGTGCTGTGAGGCTTGTTTATAATCAAGAATCAAGAAGAATCAAGAATTATCTTGTTAAAAAGCAGCAATTGAGTTATTAGCGGAAGCAGCAGTAGAGGTAGACACGACGAAGTGTAAAATACATGGCCATACCTTTGATGATGATAAAAATTGCTTGACCATCAGAGGCGATTCGTCCGTGTAGGAAGGCTCCTTGAGTACCTGGATTGACCAAGATGGCGAGGACCCATGCAGCATCAACTCATCCTGCCAGTTGGTCTTTGCAATCTTCTGTTTGTTCGTTGGAAATTGTAAGCAGAGAAATGTTCTCAAACACCAACAACTTATTGCAATATTATCTATGTGTGTATGTGTATCTGTTTGTGGTGTGTATATATGTGTGTGTGTGTATGTGTGTATCTGTTTGTGGTGTGTATATATGTGTGTGTGTGTATGTGTGTATCTGTTTGTGGTGTGTATATGTGTGTGTATGTTGCAAGTATTCTGATGCATTTCATCTCGCCATATATCTCGTCATTTCAATTTAGCCATAAACAGTTTCCAGCCATCAGGCAACCCCAATTTACAGGCTCTATTCTCATGACCCTTCTTCTTCTTCTGCGTTCGTTCTCAAATTTCTGCAGATTAGCAGGATGTAGTCCGGAGAACGGAATGCATTGTGTCATGGTTTACAGCATTGCTGCGATATCTGCGCCTTTCTGCCTGACACATCCAACTTCAGCATGACTTTGGGTCACTGATCCTATATGGGATGAGACAGTCAACTCCATCCCATAACCTCCTTTTACGACATGCGTGGAAGGTAAATAGTGTTGCTATTCTTTGCTCCCCTTTCGGGCCACGGCAACACACGGGCGATGACCCTTTTAACAACTTCCCTTTTCCCTTTTTTTCTCGTTGTCGTCTATAACATAAATGGACAGTACCTGGTCAAGATCTCGATGAAATTCAACTCCTCTGTGGAAGGATAGAATGGATGGTGGATGACGCTTGCTACCTGTGTAGAGAATAATTAAAAATATACTTTTAATTTCAATAAGAGATACAATTATTCGATAGTCAGGTTTAACCTGGGGCTATTGTAATACACAGTTATATGAGTACGAAACAGAAACAAGTAAATTAAAATATAATTAACAATAAAAACCACATATTAAAAGTGAACTACACGTGCAAACAACATTTCAACTAAAAGGTCTTCATCGGAAGAAAACACTGGAGAAACATAGAAAAAGCACGTTAAACTTACACAAATTGGCACGAGTAGCAGATAATGTATCAGGATGTTGAGAAGATAAGGATTATAATGAAGAAAGGTCACATCAGAGATGAGCATAAAGGGTAAAGGGATCAAGTGAATATGGGAAGTGGAAGTAAGGAAGTTGCATCATCAAAATCGACTTCCGTCATAAAGTATCGAGTGCTGTAATAGTGAGATGTTTCCATTCAATTCCTAGAGAGATCACAAGTGGGTGTCTTACAAGTGGATGTCTCACAAGTGGATGTCTCACAAGTGGATGTCTCACAAGTGGGTGTCTTACAAGTGGATGTCTCACAAGTGGGTGTCTTACAAGTGGATGTCTCACAAGTGGATGTCTCACAAGTGGATGTCTTACACGTGGATGTCTCACAAGTGGATGTCTCACAAGTGGATGTCTCACAAGTGGATGTCTCACAAGTGGATGTCTCACAAGTGGATGTCTCACAAGTGGATGTCTCACAAGTGGATGTCTCACAAGTGGGTGTCTTACAAGTGGATGTCTCACAAGTGGATGTCTCACAAGTGGATGTCTCACAAGTGGATGTCTTACACGTGGATGTCTCACAAGTGGATGTCTCACAAGTGGATGTCTTACACGTGGATGTCTCACAAGTGGATGTCTCACAAGTGGATGTCTTACACGTGGATGTCTCACAAGTGGATGTCTCACAAGTGGATGTCTTACACGTGGATGTCTCACAAGTGGATGTCTCACAAGTGGATGTCTCACAAGTGGATGTCTCACAAGTGGATGTCTCACAAGTGGGTGTCTTACAAGTGGATGTCTCACAAGTTGATGTCTCACAAGTGGATGTCTCACAAGTGGATGTCTTACACGTGGATGTCTCACAAGTGGATGTCTCACAAGTGGATGTCTTACACGTGGATGTCTCACAAGTGGATGTCTTACAAGTGGATGTCTCACAAGTGGATGTCTCACAATTGGTATCTGTTACAGATTGTTAATCTAATACACTCTATATCTGTTACAGAGTGGATGTTCATCACTAGGTCGAATATCTTGCAAATTTATGCACACACACACACACACGCACACACATGCAAACACACATACGAACCTTTATATCCTCCATGCGGCAACTTGCCATTATCCAACTCAAGCCTCTCCGCAGCCTTACGCCCCTCGTATGATAAATCCATGTACATGATATTTCTATGTTGTCTCTCCTTCTCAAGGGAAAGATATATTTATTGGTTGTCTCCCTTGATAAATAGTTTACTGTTAGAACAGGGGCACACAATCATTCTTCGCTATTTATGCGTATATCTCTTCTCGCATTTAGTTTTCTGTCTGAAGAAGGCATGAAATCAGTGCCTGATATTTACCTGTTCCCTCCTCTCCTTCATGTGTCAAGACAAAGGTAAGTGTATAATACACGGCATTTATGTGTTGTCTCCTCTCCCCCAAATTTTCTGTCTGAACAATTGTAAGTGATCATTGCTGATATTTTTGTGTATTGTCTCCCCTGGTGAACAAGGGCGCTAAATCACTGCCAGAAATATCTGTGTTGTCTCCCGGTGACTATAGTTTTTTTCAGAACAAACTCACAAAATCACTGCCGGTTTACAATATAATCCGTCTCCATTATCTTCAACTATTTGTTTGACTTGACTTGTTCAATAGATCAAAACAATTCTGAAAAAAAAAATTTAAAAAAATAAAATATCCGTCTATATGATTTTCCATCGCTGTCATGTAACGTTATATAGGCCTGTTGGGAATTTGCAATCCCTCGGCCCTTACCTTTCCAGCAGACATCGTACCCATTAGCTTACACTGGGTTGAATAGTAACCGTTGCTTTACAAATATTTCTAGTTAAAACTGGGAATTAAACCTGTGATCACTGAACGAGGAAGCCAGTGTGTTAACAGATCAGCTGCCACGGCGACTACAATCCTGGAGCGACAAGTCATTATTAATACAGTTCTTGTATATGTCTGTGATGTCATCTGTACACGTCTGTGATGTCATCTGAAAACATTTGGGGGTGTCATCTGTACACGTATATAGTGTTATCTCTACATGTCTATGGTGTCATCTGTACACGTCTGTGGTGTCGTATGTCGTGTAAGTGGTATTATCTGTACACATTTGTGATGTCTTCTGTACACGTCTGCGATGTCGTCTGTACACATCTCTGCACCACTACCACTAGCACCATTATTGCTATTTTTAATACTACTACCAGTGATGTAACTACTTTCTACTACTATTCCTATACCAACTACAAATACCTACTTCATATACCCACTACAAATACCTACTTCATATACCCACTACAAATACCTACTTCATATAGCCACTACGAATACCTACTTCATATACCCACTACAAATACATACTTCATATACCCACTACAAATACCTACTTCATATACCCACTACAAATACCTACTTCATATACCCACTACAAATACCTACTTCATATACCCACTACAAATACCTACTTCCTGTACCCGCTAAAAATACCAACTTCCAATACCCGCTACAAATACCTACTTCCTATACCCACTACAAATACCTACTTCATATACCCACTACAAATACGTACTTCCTGTACCCGCTAAAAATACCTACTTCCAATACCCACTACAAATACCTACATCCAATACCCGCTACAAATACCTACTTCCTATACCCACTATAAATACCTACTTCCAATACCCACTACAAATACCTACTTCCAATACCCACTACAAATGCCTACTTCCAATACCCGCTACAAATACCTACTTCCTATACCCACTACAAATACCTACTACTACTCTACAATTGAAAAATTTTTAGCCTCTCCTGTGACTCATTTATTTATATACTTGCCGAAATTTCCTAATCGATATGCCTTGAATTCAGATTGAGAACCTAGTTAGATCGATTTTCTTCGTCCCCACATATCCTGCCTCGTCTGGAAAACTTCTTAGACAGGTCACGGAACACTTTGACAATAATCTCTGATTGAACCCGGCAGCAACAGTTTGCGTCACGCACCGATGAATCTAATAGCAGATATACAATAGCTACATAGCGTTGGCCATATATTAAAATTATAGTTATTCACAAACTATTTTCCAGCCACATAAACATCATTATCTAATCAGGAAAAATGTACATTTGACGTATTAACTATTTATCTATAATAAATCAATTTAGAAAAAGTTAAACCCACTCTCTGGTGTGGCTAGCAAAAAAAAAATCGTTTTGCGTATTTTGAACAAATTAATTATTAAATATTGGCAGTATAAATAAAGAAGGGCAGACCACCTGGTGGGGGAGAAAAGGCAGACCAAGAAGACAATGAACTGACTATATTAAAGATATTATGAATACGTCGTTCAAAAATGCAAGCTGTATCGCCCAAGTCAGAGAAGGGTTTGGAGAGTTCATTGGGAAGACAACTTTCTTGAAAGAAGACATCACATGACACACTTTTGAAACTCAGGAGTTAGCAATGTCTAATAAGCCATATTTTAGCCGCAAATGTCCTTGGGCAGTTTGGACCACTGTAATTGGTTAGTGTACTACCCGTGCTAGCATATTATTTTACGGACACAGCAATCAACCTAGCTTTATTTTTATTGCTATCATTTTATATGCGATATAAATACGTCCAATAGTTTGTTGTTGCTTTCTGAACGTTCATGTACGCATGAACCATCCTTCTTGATTACTCATTTAAATTCTTCCGTGTTTGCATTGGTCACTAGAATTATACTTCATGACTATTCAAGGAGGTTTTAGACAGTGTCGATGATTGGTTGATTTACTGCTAATCCAGAGGTCAATTATCTCGTAACCTTTGACCCAATGCCATTGTGTGATATATGCATGTGTTTGAAAGCTGTTGTTTTGTTCCATATACATGCAATGCATTCCATTTATCTGGTCCTGAAGGGAGAAGCATTTTCCGAACGTCATTCAGCGCCGTGCATTCAAAAGGCTGATGGTCAACAGTTTCATAGGCATGTGTACTCAGCCGGCACCCTGGAGTGTTGTGGTTGTATTCTGTTCAGGTGATTGTTAAGCTGTGAATGTTATGTGCGCAGTTGGAAAATGATTCTTTTTTCGTTCCTTTCCAGAAGGGAGTGTTATCTTTGAGATATTGGCTGGACATATATTTATAGATTTCCATCGCAGTGTTTCTCATGGCCCATCTGTTCAATTTTCTTTATTCACAGATTTCTACATCATTTTAACTGTGAGCATGGCTGTGTGTATATGCCTTTTCTTATTGCGCTCCCTTCTTCACTAATCTGCCTACCTAATCATTGCCAGGTGTGTTCGAGTAGCCAGGAATCCACTGCATAACAATGCTGACTTCATAAGATGTAAGCAGCTGGTTGGCATGGTGATAAATTTCAACCAGCTCAGGTTTACAATGTCCATCACATTGTAGACCTTGAAGAGCAGACATAGAGTCTGTTTATATTCCAATATTTTCCATTTTTGAGACAGTGTCGAGTAAGCTTTCTCACTAAGTAATTATCAAGCAGCATCATAAGCTATTTCTTTTCTTAACTCTTCACAGACTAGATAATTACTTCTCATGTTTACAATGACTCTTCACAGACTAGATAATTACTTCTCATGTTTACGATGACTCTTCACAAACTAGATAATTACTTCTCATGTTTACAATGACCCTTCACAAACTAGATAATTACTTCTCATGTTTACGATGACTCTTCACAAACTAGATAATTACTTCTCATGTTTACAATGACTCTTCACAAACTAGATAATTACTTCTCATGTTTACGATGACTCTTCACAAACTAGATAATTACTTCTCATGTTTACAATGACTCTTCACAGGCTAGATAATTACTTCTCATGTTTACAATGACTCTTCACAAACTAGATAATTACTTCTCATGTTTACAATGACTCTTCACAGGCTAGATAATTACTTCTCATGTTTACAATGACCCTTCACAAACTAGATAATTACTTCTCATGTTTACGATGACTCTTCACAAACTAGATAATTACTTCTCATGTTTACAATGACTCTTCACAAACTAGATAATTACTTCTCATGTTTACGATGACTCTTCACAAACTAGATAATTAATTCTCATGTTTACAATGACTCTTCACAGGCTAGATAATTACTTCTCATGTTTACAATGACTCTTCACAAACTAGATAATTACTTCTCATGTTTACAATGACTCTTCACAGGCTAGATAATTACTTCTCATGTTTACAATGACTCTTCACAAACTAGACAGTTACTTCTCATGTTTACAATGACTCTTCACAAACTAGATAATTACTTCTCATGTTTACAATGACTCTTCACAGGCTAGATAATTACTTCTCATGTTTACAATGACTCTTCACAAACTAGATAATTACTTCTCATGTTTACAATGACTCTTCACAGGCTAGATAATTACTTCTCATGTTTACAATGACTCTTCACAAACTAGACAGTTACTTCTCATGTTTACAATGACTCTTCACAAACTAGATAATTACTTCTCATGTTTACAATGACTCTTCACAAACTAGATAATTACTTCCCATGTTTACAATGACTCTTCACAAACTAGATAATTACTTCTCATGTTTACAATGACTCTTCACAAACTAGATAATTACTTCTCATGTTTACGATGACTCTTCACAGACTAGATAATTACTTCTCATGTTTAGGATGACTCGTCACAAACTAGATAATTACTTCTCATGTTTACGATGACTCTTCACAAACTAGATAATTACTTCTCATGTTTACGATGACTCTTCACAGACTAGATTATTACTTATCATGTTTACGATGACTCTTCACAGACTAGATAATTACCTATCATGTTTATGCTGACTCCTCACAGGCTAGATAATTACTTCTCATGTTACGATGACTCTTCACTGACTAGATAATTACTTATCATGTTTACAAATAACGTAAGTATCTATTTCTCTAACTAAAATAACTGTCTATTTCTCTAACTAGATAACTATATATCTTATAAAGTAGACAAATACTTTTCTCACAAACTATACAAGTATATATCTCACAAACTATACAAGTATATATCTCACAAACTACATAACTACCTACTTCTCGAAAAAAACTATATATCTAAAAAATTAGATGACTATCTTTCTCACGAACTAGATAATTATCTATTTCACGAATTTTATCGAAAATTCCAAAATAAACAATTAGTTAAGGAAATAAATAACTGCCTAGATGTTCATGATGAAAATAATAATTAACTAGTTCATGAATTAAGGAACTGGTTAACGAAATAAACAAATGTCTAGCTAGTTGAGTAAGTAAGTATTAACTAATTATTTCAGGAACTAAACAAGTAGTTAGAAAACTAAACACCTGACTTTCAAATTAAACTGCCTGACTAGTTATGGAAGATATTTTTTATTAACTAATTAGTTCAGGAGCTAAAAATTAGTTCATGAATTAAACAACTGGATAGCTAATTCATAAAGGAAGTAAACAACTAGTTTAGGAACTAACAACTGGTTAACAAAATAAACAACTGCCTAGCTAGTTCACACCGAAAATAGTTCCTGAACTTGTTAATAATTTCATTGTGAACTAGTTAGGCAGTTGTTTATTTTGTTAACCAGTTGTCTGAACTAGTTACTTAATAAACACATCGCTAACGAAATAAACAATTGCCTAGCTTGTTCAGAACTAATACGGATGTTATATGTTGTATGTTTGTGTTACTGAGGATACTTCAATACCTGTAATTGATGGTCGTTGTTGTTGTATTAACCCTTGTCTCGAATAGTCCGTTCTCAGTGACTTGAGTACACAGT
The DNA here is from genome assembly GCA_034231615.1 of Meghimatium bilineatum. Taxonomy (NCBI): domain Eukaryota; kingdom Metazoa; phylum Mollusca; class Gastropoda; order Stylommatophora; family Philomycidae; genus Meghimatium; species Meghimatium bilineatum. The sequence continues at coordinate 2,711,875 of CM067301.1, forward strand.
GTGAATGTATTGACAAAATCGCATCTTTTATTGGAGATGCGGTTAGTCAAGTACGGAAAGACCCGTGCACGGAGTTGCTAGACGATTTGGTCCCGTTGAAAGGACTGGTTCAATTCCCGTTAGACTCAAGAATTTTTAATTTATCCTCTGGCTTCCTTCCTGAATTTAGCTAGTTCAGGAATAATTACAATTAATAACTATTAATTAACTAATTCTCAAGATGAACACCTAACTAGCTTCAAAGACTAAACAAATAATTAACTATAACATGAACAACTTAACAATTAACAAAGTGTAATATAACAAAAGCAACTCAACAACTAACAAGCTAACCACATCAACCACTAACTCGTAAAATATTTGGAATAAATTTGTATACACGAAAATCAAGTAAGGGGCAATAAAAGAAAACTGGTACCTTAGTCCTGTGGCTAAATTAACTGGGAACTTATTTGTCTGACACCGTCACACTTACCGGCTTGTTTATTTACATGGTTGCTAATAGTTACCAAGTGATTACGGAGACCCGATGCAGATCAGTCATGTATATACAATTAGGAATCCAGGAGTGGAATATAAAAGCTCTCATTGTGCAATGTTGTTTATAAAACTGTTATATTTAAGTTAAACGAAAGATTTATATACAGCTAGGTCCATATCAAGAACATTGTCCGTTGTTTTTAGCACATACGTGAAACACAGTTCATAAGTTTTACAATGAACGCACACACACACTATCAGGCGATAGGGTATGGGTATGAAAAAGTACAAATAGCAGTATAAATAGTATTATGGTATCTATACTATATACACTTATACTAATATTATATTATTATTATATTATATTATATTATATTATATTATATTATATTATATTATATTGTATTGTATTGTATTGTATTGTATTGTATTGTATTGTATTGTATTGTATTGTATTGTATTGTATTGTATTGTATTGTATTGTATTGTATTGTATTGTATTGTATTGTATTGTATTGTATTGTATTGTATTGTATTGTATTGTATTGTATTGTATTGTATTGTATTGTATTGTATTGCATTGCATTGCATTGCATTGCATTGCATGGCATGGCATGGCATGGCATGGCATGGCATGGCATGGCATGGCATGGCATGACATTGCATTGCATTGCATTACATTACATTACATTACATTACATTACATTACATTACATTACATTACATTACATTATATTATATTATATTATATTTTTAAATTATATTATTATATTTTTATATTATATTATTATAGTATATTATTATATTATATTATTATACTATATTATTATATTATATTTTTATATTATATTTTTATATTATATTATTATATTATATTATATTTTTATATTATATTATTATATTATATTATTATATTATATTATATTTTTATATTATATTATTATATTATATTATTATATTATATTATATTTTTATATTATATTTTTATATTATATTATTATATTATATTTTTATATTATATTATTATATTATATTATTATATTATATTATATTTTTATATTATATTTTTATATTATATTATTATATTATATTATTATATTATATTATTATATTATATTAATATATTATATTATATTTTTACATTATATTATTATATTATATTTTTAACAGGTTAAAAATAAGAATTATAAAATGCTACATCTTTTCTCTATTAATGTATGGCGCAGAAACATGGACACTAAATAAACAATTAGAAGACAGAATTGATGCCTTTGAGATGTGGGTATATAGAAGAATAGGGAGAATATCGTGGAAATAGAAGAAAACAAATAAAGAGGTGCTAAAGACAATTAATATGAAGAAAGAACTACTAAGAGAAATAAAGATCAGGCAAATAAAATATTGTGGACACATTAAAAGACATGACACCCTATTGAAGACCTTACTTGAGGGTAAAATCAAAGGGAAACGAGTAAGATGTAGACAGATATACAAGTGGGAAAGTAACATCACAAGATGAACAGGTTACAGTCTAGCAGAGGGCACCACCAAGACAAGAGGCAGGAGATGTTGGAGATCTGTTGCAGCGAAACTTCGTTGCGGAGACGGCACTTGATGATGATGATTTTTAAGACAAAACAGTGACTTTTGCCAATAGAAGGACTTACCACCAGAAGTTAGACAAACCTTTCCGGTATTGTTTTCGACTATTTCTGTGCAGTTTCGCTGGTCGGACTTGGTATGGGAACGTGAGCGACACAAACTGTATAAATAGTAACGAATAAAAAAGCGCAACAATAACCAATAACGTCAAGAGACACAGAGGGGTGCAGGAGAACAGCATGCTCAATAGGCAGAACCTTGAGAAGGTGAATACTTTCAAATACTTTCGATTCTGCATATGCAGAGATGAAAAATGCGCTTACGAATTAAACAAGAAGGCTGAATGTGGTTTTCACTTTTATGTCAATGTTAAATTTTATGTGAAAAAGTAATATTAGTGTTAGAGTGAAAACTAAAGTTTGTAACTCATTAGTACTTTCTGTTGTGTTGTATGGTTGTGAGAGATGGACATTCACTGCGGACATGGAGAGACGATTACAGACCTTCGAATACAAATATTACAGATAAATTCTACAAGTCTCCTATAGAGAACATAAAAGAAATTTGTACGTAGGAAATAAAATAGTGGTACAAGCAGGTTTACAAGAGCTATTACTTTCCATAGTGAAACCGCGACAACATGCATTGTTTGGATATGTTTGCCGACAGAATTCCTTGTAAACAAATTTATTCTACATGAAAAAGTCGAGGGTGAACGAAGAAGAGGAAGTAAAGAAAATTATGGACAGATAACTTCAAGGACTAGACAGGTCGGAAACTTTCTTCACTCATTCGCATTGCTGAAGATGTATGGGGGGGGGGGGGGCGGGCTAGGATTGAGCCTGACTGTCTCCTGTCTTGCTAGCGGACTTCTCTAAACATAGGTCAGTGGTCCACTTTCCTTCTGCTAGCGGACTTCTCTAAACATAGGTCAGTGGTCCACTTTCCTTCTGCTAGCGGACTTCTCTAAACATAGGTCAGTGGTCCACTTTCCTTCTGCTAGCGGACTTCTCTAAACATAGGTCAGTGGTCCACTTTCCTTCTGCTAGCGGACTTCTCTAAACATAGGTCAGTGGTCCACTTTCCTTCTGCTAGCGGACTTCTCTAAACATAGGTCAGTGGTCCACTTTCCTTCTGCTAGCGGACTTCTCTAAACATAGGTCAGTGGTCCACTTTCCTTCTGCTAGCGGACTTCTCTAAACATAGGTCAGTGGTCCACTTTCCTTCTGCTAGCGGACTTCCCTAAACATAGGTCAGTGGTCCACTTTCCTTCTGCTAGCGGACTTCCCTAAACATAGGTCAGTGGTCCACTTTCCTCTTGCTAGCGGACTTCCCTTAAATGTGGTCCACTTTCCTCCTGCTAGCGGACTTCCCTAAACATAGGTCAGTGGTCCACTTCCTTAACCTTTTACATTTATTCCTATTACTCAATATCGTAAACTGTCTTTCCACGACCCCTTCTCTTATATATATATATATATATATATATATATATTTATTTATTTATTTGGGTCTGAGAAAGTTATGTTAGGGACCCCTATGAATGAAACTCGGGCAGACTCCCTTACCTCTATAGCTATGACACTGACACCTGATGGCATGATAGGAGAAACTTGTAAGGCAGGACTGAAGCACTGAACACATTTAGGAAGTAAAGTCGAAGTGGACAAAGGTACACAATCGGGGAAAATATAATTACAAGAATTAATGGTTACTTCCCATTGTTAAGCAAAATGTGAAAGCTCGAGTGTGGGGTAGCATGTCAATTGAGGAGGAAGTAATCAAACCAGAATTTATTGGTTAGAGTACTTTTCCAAATTTTAAAATTTGACTGAACCTTTCGAAACAAGATCTGAAGTAAGACAAGGCTGCGTGCTTTCACCTTTACTTTCAACATATACGTGGACAGAATAATAAAAGAAGCTCACATCAACCAAAAGAAAAACATTGTAAATAAACCTGATAAGGAATTTAATAAAAAAATCAACGAACTAATATTTACCGACGATCACAGTCTAATATACAAAGATTAAGAAAATAAAACCATATTAATGTATTGGTATTAGCATGTCAGAAGTACAACATGAAAATTAACGTATAAATGCAGAAATTATGACAATTAGCAAGTCTGCATCACCAATGGATATAACAATAGACAATACCAAAGTGAAACAAGCCAAATAATTTAAATATCTGGGCGCATTTTTTTCCGAAAATGGAAGACTGGGCAGAGAAATAGAAACATGGTGCCAGAAAGCAAACAGTAACTTACCAGCTTTCACCATTACTTCTCCAGCCACAGATCAAGATCAAAATCAGAAGACAGATAATATCAGAAGCACTATTAGCATCATCAGAAGAGCAACTGCAACAACAAAAAATAGATAGATTAAACCAATCATGCCAAACTTTTAACATGAAGATAAAAATAAAAAACGGAAGTAATGAAAATAAGAAGAACAGAAAGAAACACCAATATATTTTGGAAGCAACAGGTGAAAGAATTCACATAACTAGGAAGTAATATAACAACAGACGGCAAGAGCAGCACAGAAATACACAATAGATGTAGTAAAGCATACCAAGCCCTAGGGCAAATGACACTAATATTCAGAAACAAAAATGTAGATTTAAACACCAAAATAACACTATCAAAACGATTATTATGCCACAGCTGTTCAAATATTTTCTATCAAATATTTTCTATCTAATATTTTCTCACGATGTCGTCCTCAATGTATCTTGTCCCCAAACTTGCCTGTTGTTAAACTATGTTCTCCAGACCACCCTGTCTCATAACGAGTCCAAATAAATATTATATTCTCTTTTTTTTTAAAAAATATTATCAAGTAATTATCAAATATTTTTCCTGTACCAGCTTGCACATCAGAGAACGGTGCGGTTTGTGGTGACGTTCTCATCACACAAACATGTCGAACGGTTGTCGATTGATAATATTCAATATTGTGGTTATATGTTGAATAATTATTAGTTTGTCCTTGAGTCAGGTAGTGTCTAGTATCAACCTAGTGGCAGGTAAGCTGTATATAACAGTACGACTATATAACTGATAAACTTACAACGTAATGGGTCGTGTAATACTATAAACATAAAAATACTCCCGTTTATAATTATTATATTTTGCATTATAACAGAAGAACAAGAGCTAATTATAAACATACATGGAGAGAAACTACAACAAGTAAAACATTATGAATATCGTGGACACATAGTCACAAATGATGGCAGATGTGAAAGAGAAGTTAAAAGGAGAATAGGAATGGCCAAAAGTACCTTCAATGACATGAGGAAAATAGTAAAATCTAAGCAAATTACAAGTTAAAAATAAGAATTATAAAATGCTACATCTTTTCTCTATTAATGTATGGCTCAGAAACATGGACACTAAACAAACAATTGGAAGACAGAACTGGTGCCTTTAAGATGTGGGTATATAGATGAATGTATCATGTCCAGTCTTCCAAGATATTTCCACACTCATCCACATCGCTGAGGGTAGAATTCGCTGGAGGACTCTGTGTGCTGAAGCATCCAATGTGGTACCCCTACGACCCTGAAGGGTTACGAGTTTATTAATTGATTTATTGATATAGATGAATATGGAAAGCATAATGGAAAGAGAAGAAATCAAACAAAGAGGTTCTAAAAACACGTAATATGAAGAAAGAATTACTAAGAGAAATAAAGATTAAGCAAATAAAATATTTTGGACACATTAAAAGACATGACACCTTATTGAAGACCTTACTAGAGTCGAAGGGAAACGAGCAAGAGGTAGGCAGAGATACAAGTGTGAGAGTAACATCACACGATGGACAGGTTACAGTCTAGCAGAGTGCACCACCAAATCAAGAGACAGGAAATGTTGGAGGTCTGTTACAGCCAAGCTTCGTTGCAGAGATGCACCTGATGATGATGATGATTGATGACGTAAAAATGATAATTGGCGCCAAATTGGTTGCTGACCCAACGATCCATGGACTCATACCCTGTGACTTAACATTATATTGCTGGGAAGTAAAATCATAATTATAAAATTGATTATATAAGATTATTTATCTATCCATCCTTCCATCTATCCATCAATCTAATATATTTATCTATCTATCTATCTATCTATCTATCTATCTATCTATCTATCTATCTATCTATCTATCTATCTATCTATCTATCTATCTATCTATCTATCTATCTATCTATCTATCTATCTATCTATCTATCAATCTATCTATCTATCTATCTATCTATCTATCTATCTATCTATCTATCTATCCATCTATCCATCTATCCATCTATCCATCAATCTAATCTAATCTAATCTAATCTAATCTAATCTAATCTAATCTAATCTAATCTAATCTAATCTAATCTAATCTAATCTAATCTAATCTAATCTAATCTAATCTAATCTAATCTAATCTTATCTATCTATCTATCTATCTATCTATCTATCTATCTATCTATCTATCTATCTATCTATCTATCTATCTATCTATCTATCTATCTATCTATCTATCTATCTATCTATCTATCTATCTATCTATCTATCTATCTATCTATCTATCTATCTATCTATCTATATATCTATCCATCCATCCATCCATCCATCCATCCATCCATCCATCCATCCATCCATCCATCCATCCATCCATCCATCCATCTATCTATCTATCTATCTATCTATCTATCTATCTATCTATCTATCTATCTATCTATCTATCTATATTCCTTATTCCTTCAGCGTCGAGTACAGTTACAGTGCATAGTGCAGAAACCAGTGATCTCCATCTCGAGTGATGTGATACTACTTTTGTGCATTTCACTTGGTGAGCCGTGCAGTAAGAATGGCATCTCCAAAATAATCACAATTATATTTTGATTTTTCGTGTTGCATGTTTATGTGTCTCTTGTAAAAGGTCCCAGTTGGACTGGAACGTGGAAATAAGTCATTGTTCTTGTGTTTATTACTATCTATTTATTTTTTGCATTGATAGTTAACAGTAACCTTATCACTTTATGTAGTTTTTTTTCACTTGTGTAATTCTTTTATGCTGTTGAGATTCATTGTCATACCCTCTATGATAGTTGTTCTGCTAAGAGTCGTTCTTGGTCTTCCTATTTTGCTTCTGTCATCTGGTACCCATTTCAATGTTTGTGGTGGCAGTCTGTTCTCATTAATTCGTTCTTGCACGAAAAACACTACACTATGCACTAGAGGATTAATTTTGGTGTGTTGTGGATTTCTTGGAATAATTTTGGTGTGCCGTGTAACTCTTGAAAGTATTTTGGTGTGTCGTATAACTCTCGGAAAAATGTTGGTATGTCGCTGAACTCTCGAAAGAATTTTGATGTGTCATGGAAACATTGGATAATTTTGGTATATAAAATTCTGGTTTGCCGTGAAACTAATTTGAATAATATGGAATAATATTTGTGTATCGTAGATGAAAGAATTTTTGTGTGTCGTAGGTGAAGTAAACCTGCCGACATTGTCTACAGGGTATACTAAAATTAATATAATTATAAAATTTGAAACGGAATAGGGTGGAAGGGGTAAAGACAGCCGTCACATAACCGATACGCTTTTCAGAGTGGCAGTGAGGACAACGCTATGTTAATGGTAGATTTTTTACAATAATCACATCTGCTATTATAATAATCATTTAATTACTATTAACTATTAATAATCATGTATTATTCTGTTACAGGTGGACTACATTTAGAAGATGTTAAAATATCTATTTGTTACTATATGATGGTATCTGTTACAGGTGAACTAGATTTGGAAGATGTTAAAAGATCTATTTGTTACTCTATTTATGATGGCATCTGTTTGCTGTTTACGTAAGTTGAAAAAATTCTCGTTTTAAATCCTAGTGCTTGAGTATGGGACGATATAAAAATTACTATTTGAGGATCGGGCAATATTGTCATTATAAAAATTACTATTTGAGGATCGGACAATATTGTAATTATAAAAATTACTATTTGAGGATCGGGCAATATTGTCATTATAAAAATTACTATTTGAGGATCGGACAATATTGTCATTATAAAAATTACTATTTGAGGATCGGGCAATATTGTCATTGTAAAACTTACTGTCTGAGTGTAGGAATACATTAGAAACCTTACTATTTTAGTTTAGGAATACATTAGAAACCTTACTATTTGAGTGTAGGAATACATTAGAAACCTTACTGTTTGAGTGTAGGTATACATGATACATCGAACTGTTTGAGTATAAGAATACATCAGAACTCTTACTGTTGAGTTTAGGAAATAAATTTAAAAACTTCCTTTTTGAGTGAGTGAAAACATTGTTGTTATAAATCTTTCAATTTAGTAATTGAACGCACATTCGTTACAAATCTTGCTGAACTACAAATTAAAGCCACGCTTAGTATACATTTTTTTAATTAGTTGAATACATCTTTGTTATAAATCTTACTATTTGAGTAAGTGAAAAGATTATCTTTACAAATCTTGCTGTTTGAGTAAGTGAAACGATTATCTTTACAAATCTTACTGTTTGGGTAAGTGAAAAGATTATCTTTACAAATCTTACTGTTTGGGTAAGTGAAAAGATTATATTTAAAAATCTTGCTATTTGGGTAAGTGAAAAGATTATATTTATAAATCTTGCTGTTTGGGTAAGTGAAAAGATTATATTTACAAATCTTACTGTTTGGGTAAGTGAAAAGAGTATATTTATAAATTTTGCTGTTTGGGTAAGTGAAAAGATTATATTTAAAAATCTTGCTGTTTGGGTAAGTGAAAAGATTATATTTACAGATCGTGCTGCTTGATTAAGCGAAAAGATTTTCTTTACAAATTTTGCTGTTTGAAAAGACTAAGAAATTAATCATAAGTCGCAAGATATTTCTCCTCTTTAAGCGTTGCTATTTAAAGATTGAGTGAGAACTGCAAATTAACCCCAAAAAATTGGAGACGGGAAAAATTAATTTTGTTAATGGAGCAATACACATAATAACACACAAAAATCGACATTTCTACCCAAAGACCTTTATCACGAACAAGACGTACCACACGACGAGAAAGAAACGGCACTGCTTACGTTTACACAATAATGACTACGTAAACGCACTTTTCTTCTAGCTGGAAATACTTTTTTTTTATTTCAGCGGACATAGTTGAAGATCCCATGGAGTTTCTATTTGCTCTGCCATATATCTCTGGCGTCGACAGTGAGTTGTCTGCGTTGGCATGTTACATCTACGTGTGTTCTTTATCTAATATTCACATACGTGTATCCGCCTTTGGAATCTACAATGAAGAGATGGTTGAATATGGTTCACACGTGGTACCACCGCTTTGTACCGCAAGTTTCCACTACTATCGATTTGAAAAGTACGTACCGGTAATAGTTTAAAGAATGTAATAGATTACTTTTAGAATATATATGCCTGGTAGGTTAATACAAAATTTGAGTGGTAACCCTGTGTAAGTCCTTCTCCGAGAGAGCATCACCTTCTCCAATATAAGTCATATTGGTTAATAGAAAATTCAGTCTTTAAAACTTACTCATTTGGTTATTGCATTGATTTTAATTGGATGTAACACAAAGTGTAATCATTGCAATCATCATCAATCCTATAACACTTCAGAGTTGCAGGGGTGCCACTCTGGAAACAAACAACAGCATAAAAACTCCGACATGCCTCACTGTTCTCAGTTCCTTGTTTAAGTTTAGAGATTCTTACATTCTTAATTCTGTTATTGTCCTTGATATTATCAATTCACGTTTTCTTTTGTAGCCCTCTTCTTCTTCCATAGTGTCCAATGAGAATAAGGGGTATAGTGAAATGAGTCATGAGTCAGGGCTTAATAAGGCTTGAACCAATAGGCATTATAATGACGAGGGTCACAAGTAGAGCCCAGAGATTAGATCGACATTTGTGTCAATATGTATCTTGGCTGATGCAAATTAGTAGCTGTCAACAAATCACATTTTTAGTTGATCTATCAATCAATACAATTTGTAGATGGTCAACCAATCAAAAATATTTGTGGTTAGTCAAGCAGTCAATATATTTGTAATTGATCAAGAAATGAATACAATTTCTAATTGGTCAACCAAATCAATACAATGTGTAGTTGGCCAATCAATCAAATTTGGCGCAGGCGATTATGCTTCTCCACAACTGGATAATTTTCCACATTACTAATATTATGCGTTTCCAGCAATATATTAGTACAAATGTAAATATTACATCTAAACATTTGATTTTATGTGTACACATCTAATATTAAAATAACACATTTAATATTACATTTACACACTTGATATTACATTTAAACATCTGATATTACTTTAGTACACCTGATATTACAAATACATATCTGAATTTACATATCTGATGTTACATTTACACATTTGATATTACTTTAATACATCTGATGGTACAGTTATACATCTGATATTGCATTTACACATCTCATGTTACTTTAATACATCTGATGTTACATTTACACATCTGATGTTACTTTTACACATCTGATGTTACATTTTCGTTTCGCTAAATTACAGGAAGCCCGTGGTCACATTTTTAACGAAACAAATGCGTACATTATTTAACGAAACGAAATATCGATAAATACGCATTTCACAGTAGCTAAGACTACTGGTGGATCCAGCGATCTGCCAATCACACACTGAGAGCTCATTCCACTAAGCCCCACCCCGCTGGACGACCCTTGTGGGAGGGGGTTATCACTACGTAGCGCGCAGATCGATGGGGGCCTTCCAACTTTTTAATCACATTTCAGCGAGGTCACAAAACACGAACGAAACTACGCATAATAGTACAATAGTAAAAAGTTTAATTCTGCTCACATCTCCCGTAATCAACTTCTCTTTAAGATATTATTTTTTTCTGGTATTATTAAAAATTTTATCTGGTATTATTTCCAGAACATTCACTGACTGGGGCAATGTTAAAGTTATCCAAGTGGTCACCACAGGACGAGCCATTGCCTCCATGAGTATAATAGGAACACCGGATAAACTTTCCGCAGGTTTGGTACAGGGCTTACCAGTGAATTCCTGGGGCAAGGTGTACTATGTTGGCACTTTTAAGTACGTTGTTTGTAAATTTTGGACGCATATGTAGTGTGACAGGAAAATAACAAAATAGTCCAACTGAGATAACCGGGGGTTGGTCTAGACAATAAAGACACGACGGAATTTCATCCCCTTCTATATTATTGTTAGCTGACAAAGTATATTAGTGGAAGTAGCGACGGTTAGAATAACCGGTTTATATTCGGTATGACACGAGATTGACAATACATAGCATGTGATCAAATGAAGGCTTATATTTGTAAGTAGAAGACAAGTTTATATAGGATTACTCCCCCCCCCCTCGCCCCGAAGACGGATTTGTCGGGCCATTGGCGCAAATAAAAAGGTGACATAACGCATTTCCATCCTTTGGACTACATCCTGCTGGAAATCTAGTAGGACAATGGTCCTGCTACAAAGGAGATCCAACGGGAGTTTGAGAATGAACGCCAAAGAAGAAGAATATGTGAATAAGATTTCGTTAGAGAATGAAGTTTATAGAAGCAAAAATATGTTTACTTGAAAGTTGACACACATTAACCTAATTAGAGTGAGTAGGATAGAAATTGGGAGAGAAAAACTTGTTGTCTAGAATTTACTCAGTTGAATTGTTAGCAAAATTATATCCGAGAATCGTGAATAAATAGGGTTGAATAAATTTTATAAAAACAGTGTAGGATCAAGGACAGAAAACAGTGTAGGATCAACGAGAGAAAACAGTGTAGGATCAAGGACAGAAAACAGTGTGGGCTCAAGGACAGAAAACAGTGTAGGATCAAGGACAGAAAACAGTGTAGGATCAAGGACAGAAAACAGTGTAGGATCAAGGAGAGAAAACAGTGTAGGATCAAGGACAGAAAACAGTGTAGGATCAAGGACAGAAAACAGTGTAGGATCAAGGACAGAAAACAGTGTAGGATCAAGGACAGAAAACAGTGTATGCTAATTTTTAGTCCTATGACGAATATTAATATACATAATTTAAGTAAACAGGTTAGGAACTATAATCGCAGTCAAACCTCGCTTCGCCAATTAGCGCCTACCTATGTGATTATTTCCCTTGCATATGTTTATCAGTTTATGTTTATCATTTATTAATTTAAATATAGTTATATTTAGGGTTAGGATTAGTTATTTAAAACATAACTAACCCTAACCCCTAAGCCTAACACTGAAAATGAATATTTTAATTAGTTATTGATTATTTATTGATGTAATAATTAGATCAATTAACCACAAAATACATAGGTAGGCACTAATGGGAAACTAGAACGAAAAATGGGGTCGGAATCTGATCAAAGTACCCATAATTATAAACTAAATAACAGTATTTATACAAATTATATACTAAATAATAGTATTTATACAAATTCTATACTAAATATTAGTATTTATACAAATTCTATACTAAATAATAGTATTTATACAAATTCTATACTAAATATTAGTATTTATACAAATTCTATACTAAATAATAGTATTTATACAAATTATATACTAAATAATAGTATTTATACAAATTAACCTGAGGTTGTTGTTTCTTATTTACTTTTGTTCTGCAGTGGTTGCCCATTTATATTGCTCCTCGCTTTAGAAAGGCTGAAAGTTGTTGTAACCTTGCGGTATGTTGATATCCATACTGGTGGAACGATTAACGAGAACATCCGGACGGGAGAACACGGTCCACCTGATCTGCTAGATTTATCAGTATTGGAGATTATTATAAACAAGTCTGTCATAAAACATGGTTTCTGTCTTTATTTGTAGTATTATTGTTTATGTCTAGATTTATAATGTAAATGGTGTTAATTATTTGTATATAATGTAAGGAATAGGCGCTATAAACATAGATTGCCTGCTATCTTCTCCTACATTATATATGTAATGCTAATTGCTTCTATTCATGTATAATATAAATTGCCTGCCATCTTCTCCCACTCTTGTATAATATAAATTGCCTGCCATCTTCTCCCACACTTGTATAATATAAATTGCCTGCCATCTTCTCCCCCCCCTTGTATAATATAAATTACCTGCCATCTTCTCCCACCCTTGTATAATATAAATTGCCTGCCATCTTCTCCCCCCCCCCTTGTATAATATAAATTACCTGCCATCTTCTCCCACCCTTGTATAATATAAATTGCATGTCATCTTCTTCCACCCTTGTATAATATAAATTGCCAGCCATCTTCTCCCACCCTTGTATAATATAAATTTCCTGCCATCTTCTCCCACCCTTGTATAATATAAATTGCCTGCCATCTTCTCCCACCCTTGTATAATATAAATTGCCTGCCATCTTCTCCCACCCTTGTATAATATAAATTGCCAGCCATCTTCTCCCACCCTTGTATAATATAAATTGCATGTCATCTTCTCCCACCCTTGTATAATATATATTGCCTGCCATCTTCTCCACGCTGTATATAGTGTACATTTCCTGATATCTCCCATTCTGCGTATAATGTAACTCACTACCAGCCAATTTCTCGCACTGTGTACAATGTAACACATTACTTTAATGTAACACACTACTTATAATGTAACACACAACTTATAATGTAACACACTACTTATAATGTAACACATTACTATAATGTAACACATTACTTATAATGCTACCCCTTCATATTCCAACTGTTCTTCTATCTAGCCTTCACTAGTTGATCAACACCACCACCATCACCATATTAAACATCATTATAATACAGATCATGGTAATTGTAACAAACAACATTACGTCATTTTATTAATTCTAAGCCTCACACCTTGTATCCACTTTTTTTCTCAGACACGAGAGCTATTTGATGCTATTTGATGACCCATCTACCTACAGTGTTACAGGTACAAATGTATACGATTCTGAACCTATCAATTATAAGTTAATCACCACTAAATCTTTGTCTGCCTTCGCTGTCAATCTCATGCCATTTGGCGGGCAGTAATTTAGAGAAACGAAATGTGAGCACGCTTGAACACAAGCAGGACTACAGGAAAGGATGAAGGCTGCTTAATACATCGACTGCATTAGGGCCACCGGATTTTCTGTAGGGGTTGACTGCGTTAGCCTCAGATGATGCTTTGCTAACCCATAAAGCAGCATGTGGATAAGTAAGACAAAGGACACCATTAAGAAATAGACAAAAATGCATGCATTGAGAATGATTCTTTCACAGAAAATACGTGCACCTTGGTTGTTTGTTTGCCTATCCATGGGCTCATGTCTTTTGATCCAATTTTAACGCTGGGCAGTCTCAATTTTCTACACATCCCGTGCCAGAACTAGAAAATAATTACCAGACCACCAGGAAGGTAGCCCTCTATGCAATTCTCCGACAAACTAAAAGAGAAATAGGGTTCACTGTGCCCCTACAGTTGCTTGTATGAAATAACACTATATAGACACATCCCCATTGCACATATGAATCAAGAGGTAGTCCCTGGGGATGGAAGCAATAATAACAATATTATTATTGTTGTAGGTACGCAATGTTGTTATGGTTTCTTGTATCTCCAAACCAGGTACAAAGTTGGTGGGCACATCAAAGTTCGGAGTCATAGCAGGAAACCGGCTCGCCTCATCTAATCCTGGTCATGCGTATACAAAAGATACCGCAATAGGTAAGAGGTTACTGTCTACAAATTTATACATAAAAGAATAGTTACAAGCTTACTGTTTACAAGGGGGATCTACCTGGCGTAGCGGCTAAGGAGTTTCTTTTGTGCTCACAGGGTCGGTCATCAACATCATCCTCAACATCAAAATCATCATCATAATCGGAAACATAATCATTATCGACAACATCACTATCAGCTTTATCCATCATCATCTTCATAATGGTTACATCACCATCCTCATAATCATCATCTGAACAATCATCAACATTACCATCATCATCATCATTATCATCACGAACAGCATCAACATCGTACAACTATTTGTAGTAAAATTTTCGAATTTTATTTTGAGATTTTGAATTAATTTTTCGACTTGAACCAATACACTACAGAATCCATGTTACCTGCAGAGATGGCTGGTAGTGTGTTCATTCTGTGCTCTAGCCAAACTTACCCAAGAGGAAATGGAGAGTTTGTGGTAGTACTAGCCATTTATGACGACACAAAAGTGAAATTATTGGAAGAAAATGCTTCGAAGGACATAACTCTGCGTGCTGGAAACAGCTACAAACATTTGTTCTTTAAACAGGTCATCGTTTGTTAGTTGTATTTGTTGTTTTTTTCATACTATATGCATGTCCGTCTGTATGTGTACATGTTTACTTGTTTGTTTGTTTGTTAGTTTTTTTGTTTTCATACTATATGCATGTCCGACTGTATGTATATATGTTTACTTATTTGTTTGTTTGTTTTTTGTTTGTTTGTTTGAGAAACCCAGAAATTGTGAACGATCAGCTATTACTTTCTGTGTGCAGTACGGTGGGGTTTTTTTCTGAGCTTTCATACCCAGGAGACTTCAGTTTTCTGCTTAGTGTAATGCCTATTGAAAGAACCGTCTACTCAGGGGATCTGTATGTATGCATATCTATATGTACATCTGCATATCTGTCTGTCTGTCTGTCTGTCTGTCTACATAATGTCTATTTAATATATCTATTTACCTCTATCTTCTTGCCTGCCTGCCTACCTACCTACCTACAATGTAGGATAGATATTGCATCAGTAAGAAACATCACCTGTTGACATTAACTTTCGTTACTACATGTTTTCCTCTGAAGGAGTAAGGGAGGTTTTCTATGGGCTATGGGGGAAAAAACCGCTTTGCCATAGCAGACGCCACCTCATGTACAGGAAGGATTTTGCTTGTACCTCCTAAAGAAAAAAATCCTATCCCGTGGATTGAACCCGCGACTTCAAGGGTATAAAATGCCCCGTATGAGGACATTAACTTGTATTTTTAAATTATTTCTGCAGCAACGCATATGGACAGTACTCCATAAGAGTGTGCATAAATTTCAGCTAGTGGACATGTGAATTCACTTTATGTATCTGGATACTTTATGTACGCCCCAGCACCTGCGTTATCCGCTGCTAAGATTCCTGATCCATCAGTATATATACCGCATTTTTGCGTCTATGACTCTCACCAATAGCCCGCTAGACAAACCACCCATGCAGCAGAAAACCTAAGTAGATGACATTTCGTTATATTGAAGTTATTTTCTTATAGAAGCTTCATGGCACGTTATACCAACATATGGTATAAGAAATAAAAAACTAGAGCTTGCTAATTGACTGCACACTCACAAGATACATATGCCCCCCTCCCTCTTGCATCAGACTATACACAAATACACTGACCTATATCTGACATACCAGCTATGCCTCTAAGTGTACCAACTGCCGTGGTAAAATTATTTATATCAGGAATGGCTTTCAGGGACATGTCACCCAGCTAACCCATGGACCGCTGGATCAACAACCAACCAACCAACCAACCAACCAACCAACCAACCATCCAACCAACCATATATATATATATATGATCTTTTCTGTGACCAATTCATTACGCCAGTAATAAATATCGGTTCTATGTTAGACTATATTGTTCTGATTGAGAACCGCTGTTAGAAACCACTATTTTTTCTGGAAAAAAAGTCAGAAAATCTTTGCATCTCTACATAATATTAAGGAAGGTATAGAGAAATGTATAGAATGTACCAGAAAATCCCATCAATCGTAGCAAACATGTTTCATTGTGGCATTTACTGCAAACTCACCTAATTGTAGCCATAATATTTTAAATAACGTCTCTTTCTTTCTTTGTTTTTGTTTTATTCCCCTTTCTGCCTTTCACCTTCAGGGATAAAAGAATTCCCTGGAGAAGGTCCCTTTGTGGGCTTGATATATGTTTATTTTCGATGACTCCTTTATTTCTGTAATCCATCTTTTGCATGGTTTTTCCCCTGTTTTGTATCAATTGTGTTTTTTTTATGTCAATTCTTTGTTGGTGTGTACAATCTGATGCTATTTTAAATAAAATTTGTGCATAATTATCGTGAATAAGCGTAAATAAATTTGATTTTCATGTACAGAACCACACATACGACTGTTGCTCCATATACTCAAGCCAGTTAGGACGAATCATAGCCAGTCATCCTGTGCAAGTGTTCCAATTCACGTCGTCGCATGTACAAGCAAGCGCCATTAATTACAACCTGGACTTCAGTATGAGCTTAGTCATTCCAGTTCACTTGTTTCATAATTACTTTTACGTTAGGTATGTTGATGTATGATAGTTTTACGTTAGGTATGTTGATGTATGATAGTTTTACGTTAAGTATGTTGATGTATGCTAGTTTTACGTTAGGTATGTTGATGTATGATAGTTTTACGTTAGGTATGTTGATGTATGCTAGTTTTACGTTAGGTATGTTGATGTATGATAGTTTTACGTTAGGTATGTTGATGTATGATAGTTTTACGTTAGGTATGCTGATGTCTGCTAGATTTACGTTAGGTATGTTGATGTATGATAGTTTTACGTTAGGTATGTTGATGTATGATAGTTTTACGTTAGGTATGTTGATGTATGATAGTTTTACGTTAGGTATGTTGATGTATGATAGTTTTACGTTAGGTATGTTGATGTATGATAGTTTTACGTTAGGTATGCTGATGTCTGCTAGTTTTACGTTAGGTATGCTGATATCTACTAGTTTTACGTTAGGTATGTTGATGTATGCTAGTTTTACGTTAGGTATGTTGATGTATGCTAGTTTTACGTTAGGTATGCTGATATCTACTAGTTTTACGTTAGGTATGTTGATGTATGCTAGTTTTACGTTAGGTATGCTGATGTATGCTAGTTTTACGTTAGGTATGTTGATGTATACTAATTTTACGTTAGGTATGCTGATGTCTGCTAGATTTACGTTAGGTATGCTGAAGTCTACTAGTTTTACGTTAGGTATATTGATATCTGCTAGTTTTACGTTAGGTATATTGATGTCTTCTACGTTTACGTTGGGTATGTTGTCGTCTGCTACTTTTATGTTAGTTATGTTGTCGTCTGCTTGTTTTAGTCACATCCTATTAAAGTATGAATTTTTTTGTAATAAGCATTTCATGTGTTCCGTTGTCATCTGGTCAGTCACAAGTCCACCACAAAATACTGGAATTAAATTGCTGGTTCTGTTATAGAGTGGTAAGTCGACCTATCCCACGAACAATCACAAAATAAAATTGTACAACAGAATAAACATAAAAAACGGAATGAACCTTCTTAAAGATGATGTTTTTGATAATTGATGTGCTTCTTTGTTGGCTCGTGCTGGCCCAAGACACGCTCTTTTCAACCTTGTATGTTTATTCATATTGATTGTATCTGGCATATTGTGTGGCCCTGTGATCTGGGATGCCGTTGTGGGGACTGGTTAGTTTGACCTGATTTCTGGTCTGAATATGCTAATAAGTACAATGCATTTGTGGGGGTATTGCTGTGATTTTAATTGGTTTCGCTAGCTGGATGGATTGGTAAATTGATGGATGAGTAGGTGGATAGGTATGTGGATGGATAGATAGACCGATGAATGGATAGGTAGATATGTAGATAGGTAGATGATGAATAGGTAGGTATGGGGATGGATTGATTGATGGAAGGGCGGACATATGGACAGATAGTGGTTTAACACTATTTCAGTGATTAATAATATATCAAGACGTTGCTACTAAGTGATATCACACAGATATTGAGTAAATACTCACAATTCATATGACGTAGTGTCATTCACAATGTAAATTAGTGCACGATGGCTTTGTAGACACCATGTATTTAGAAATCAGTGTGCAACGTGAGTTTCATTAACTTATAGGCCAGTCTGGTGGATCTAAAGGTGTGGGTACGCAGCCAGTGTATTGTCTTAACCATATGGGGGGGGGGAGGCAAAGAAAGTAACACTTTTACCTTCACAGCATAAAGATTATGATTTGAACTGCGGTTTTGCTAAAAGTGAACATTTTGGAGGGCACATAAGATAATCCTGATTCTTGATTAGAAACTGGCTTCATAGCACGCCGGGCATTCCCATAAGTGATCCGACCTCCGTTCCAGCAGCCATCTCAGTGTATGTAGACTCAGAGTCTCGGTCAGATGTTGATCTTCGGAACATTCCAAAAAATGTACTTTCCCTTCCTTCACCTCTAGATACTACCATTTCTAACATTCTCTGTATGTGTACTTTCTCTGCCTCATTGATATCATCTTCATCTTGAAATGAATTTATTACTGCCTTCATTAAGTCTGCTTTATCTCTTCTCAGCAATGTGCCGTCTATCGCCGCATTGCTTGCCAATAAGTCGGCTCTCTCGTTTCCTCTGACTCTATCATGACCAGGGCAGTATATCCATGTTATGCTCTGGACAATTGACTTGTTCAATAAGTCCCACCATTCTTTTCTCAGCATGAACTTTTCTATATTGCGCAGCATGCTTTGAGAATTTGTGAGTATTACCGAGTGTGTATCAGTTATCAACGAATTAAGAGCTGCTGTAACTCCCTCAATCTCCATCCTCATGCTCGATGTGGCAGTAGAATATGCTGAAGATTTCTCAATCTTCACGCCATTTCTGTAGGCAACAAAACCCCAACCGCTTTATTTATGTTTCTGTTAACTTAGCCATCTGTACACTGTCCATTCTGTACACTGTCCGCGATATCTGCTCTGTGTCTGCCCATGTTGTGTGGTATGATATCATCAGCGTATGTTCGAACTCTACAATTGCTTGAGGTTTGCAATTCAGCAATTCTCAACGTATACACAGTAAACAACAACGGGGATAGAGGAGATCCTTGTGGCAGACCAGGTGCTATTGTTGTGATCTCAGACATCCAGGAACCCCACCTCAGAGCAAATTTTCTACAGATTAACATATTTACTACAGGGCACAGACAAATGATGATCAACCAATGAAGACCGGTACTGTCAGCAGAAGTGTAATGACGGATACTCCCATGGAGAGATCGGAGCAACTATAGACTTGTCCAGTTTGCAGTTATGATGATCTAACTAACTAAATAACTGACTGACTGACTGACTGATTAGCTAACTAACCAACCAGGCAACCATCCAACCAACTAACCAACCGTCGTGTGTTTAGTGGTGACTAAGGAAGATTTTTGTGTGCTTTTTTGGGTGGGGGGGGGGGTTCGTTGATCCTCCCATCACATAGATGGGCAATCTGACACAGAGGCCATTCTTAAATCGGATGTGTCTGATCTACAGTCACAGATATAGCAGTGAAGCTTTAAACCTTGCATCCCATTATCTGGCCTATATTATTTTAGCGCATGATAAGAGTTTGAGAATGGACGCAGAAGTAGTTCTTAAAAGCGGTCCGCTTTGGGCCATGGAGACTTGTAGGTCACGGCGAGACAAATGAGATTGGGGCCCACTAACCCATCTGTGGGGTGGGACACAGGACTGCAGTTGTATTTAGTATAATTTATTAATATACATGTCAGCAAACCTCGAAAATATTTTCTGGGTCAAAAGTGAGTAATCAGTGCATTTATGAGTACCCATGGGGGATGGGGGCATTCGGGAAATAATTGTTCATGGAATGGGTCACGTTAACAAATGATATAAACTATTAGACTAAATAAATGGTTCTTCTAGCTTACAATAGATTAATATTAAGCTGTTAGACTAAATATATTGTTCTTTTATGTTACAATAGATTAAAATTAAATTGTTAGACTAAATAAATGGTTCTTTTAGCTTACAGTACCCCATCGAGACCAGCACCGTGCAGAGGTGATGGGGCTTAGTTCAGCCATCAGGGGCTGGAAACTAAGACTGGTCGGGCAGTCCCACTCGAGCAGGACCATAGTCCTGCCCTAGTAAGCAGAGTGCTGAAGACGGAGGCATCCAGCCAAAAGGCGCACAGATAATCAGGATGCCACGCACATAACACAATGGAAACATGTCTACATCTAGAAATAGTTATGGTGCCTGCCCTGTGGCGGACGTTCAGGCAGGGACGGTGCCGGGCCCTATACCTCGAAAGGGCCCAACCTCAGTTACTGGAAGTCCTTCTCAATTGCCCCGAGGAGCCAGGAGGCAAGGGAATAGAGCTACTGGCCAAACAAACAAACAACCAATAAAAATAATGCACTGGAATGCTGAGGGTGTCAACAGTAAAAGAGATGGATACAGCAAAAAATTGGAACTTGAAAATGTCCTCAGTGAAGAACAAGTTAGTATATGCTGTATCCAAGAAACACACCTCAGCAGCGACATAGCCTTCAAAATCAGAGGCTACCAGTGCTACCGGTCTGACAGAAAGGACAGGCGAAAGGGTGGAATTCTGACACTTGTTAAAAACAATATCAGCGCATGTCAGCTTGAAGTATATATGGAAGGGGCAGAATACCAGATGCTCCACCTAAAAACAGACAGTGCAGAATTCCATCTCCTGAACTACTACTGCCCAAATGATAAACCATTGGCACTAGACACAATTCCAGACAAAGAGAGACTTATGGTGTGTGGTGACTTCAACAGCCACTCTCAGAGCTGGGGCTACGATCATATCGACAAGAGAGGTGAGGAACTTGAGAGCTGGCAGGATGAAAATAATCTCATCCTTATTAACCAGCCAGCAGACTCGCCAACCTTCTACTCGAGAGCATGGCACACCACCTCTACACCAGACCTGGCATTCCACTCACCTGGCTTGGAATGGAACATCACACGTGTTGTTGGAAAGCAGCTTGGAGGTAGTGACCACAGACCAGTATTTCTGGAAATCCACAATGAATTTTCCAAGGACAGCAGCACGCTCACTAGGTGGAACTATAAAAGGGCAGACTGGAAAATGTACCAGCATTTAACCAGTGTTCTAGCTAAGGACATGAACTTGGACAAAGACATCAATAGAGCAGTGAGTGAATTTAATAGATGTATACTACAAGCTGCTAGTAAAACCATACCCAGGGGGGCACGCAAAAACTACAAACCCTACTGGAATGATGAACTGGAAAAGCTGCAAAATGAGATGGAAACATCTAGACAGCAGGCTGAGAACAGACCTAGCCAAGAACATCACAACAAATATCAGCAAACAAAGGCTAAATTTCAAAGAGCCAAGTTACAAGCCAGGCGGAGCAGCTGGAAAGAAAAAACAGAGTCGCTGAACTTAGAAAGAGATACTAGGAAATTATGGAAACTTGTAAAACAACTAAATGATGAAGGTACAGGGAGAAATAAGAGGATCACACTTTATAAAGATAGAAACATTTTAACAGGTAAACATGCAGCTGATTACTTTGCAGATTCCTTTGCAGAAGACAATAACATCAAAGTCAGCCCAGACAAACAACAGGAGGTTCGAGAGAACCAGAAAAATATTGGACAAGGCGAACCTATACCTGACGTCATGGAGGCACCAATCACAATGAGAGAACTGGAGCATGCAATATCCAAATTGAAAATGAAAAAGTCCCCTGGAGCTGATGGAGTGTCCAATGAAATGATTAGAAACCTGGGAATTGCAGCAAGAGCAAAGCTACTGCAGATCTTTAACACAAGCTGGTCCACAGGTAATGTACCACAGGCGTGGAGAGAAGCAATAATGATACCACTCCTCAAATCAGGAAAAGATGGCAACACAGTCTCCAACTACAGGCCCATCAGCCTCACAAGCTGTCTATGTAAAACAATGGAACGCATTATCAATCTTAGGATGCAGTGGTACCTTGAAAGTGAAAACCTTCTGGTATCACAGCAAGCAGGTTTCAGACAGTGCTACTCTACTGAAGATCAGGCGACCTACCTCTCCCAAGAGATTGAGGATGCCTTCCAAGAAAAGAAACTGGTACTAGCAGCATGGATAGACCTCAGGAAAGCATTTGATAAGGTCTGGAAAGAAGGGCTCCTAAAGAAATTGCGAAATTGCAGGGTTAGCTCAAGAATGTACAAATGGGTAAAAGCATACCTGCATAATAGAAGAGCCAGGGTACAATTAGATGGTCGCAAGAGCAAGAAAGTTCTACTGCGTCATGGAGTCCCCCAGGGAGGAGTCCTGTCACCCACACTTTTCTTGGTTTACATCAATGACCTAGTTGCTGAACTACCACACGGGATCAAAGTGGCAATGTATGCTGACGACCTGGTGATCTGGTGCACGGAAGAACATGCAACAGTGGCCACTAAACAAATACAAAGAGCTATCGATGCCCTAACCTTATGGGCAAATAGATGGTGCGTCAGCATTAACACAGATAAGTGCAGCACTACACTCTTTACCCTCTCACCAAAACAAAAAGCTGGTCATATCAAGATAGATGGAGAGCTCTTGAAAGAAGACAAACAACCCACATACCTCGGAGTTACTTTTGATGATAAGCTGACATGGAAGCAGCACATAAACAAAGCAACAACAAAAGCCAGGAGGAAGCTAGCTATCCTGAGAAAACTAAGTGGAACCACATGGGGAGCCAGTGGAAATATACTCAGTAAAGTTTATCAGCAAGGCATAAGACCACACCTGGAATATGGTTCAGCTGCGTGGTGTCCTGCATCAAACACAACATTACAAGATCTAGATAAAGTGCAAAACCAGGCACTTAGAATAATGTTGGGAGCAATGAAATCAACACCCATAGCAGAGATGCAGAAAATGGGAAGAATGCAAACACTTGGCGAACGCAGAGACACAAAAGTACTAATTCAGGCAGAAAAGTTTCAGTGTATGCCAAGTCATCCAATGAAGGAAAGATTCCAAAATCTAGCAATGGGACGACTGAAAAGAAGCAGCTTTATCCATCAAGCTAAACGACTCCGCAGACAACTTACAGACCTACCTGAAGTTGACAGCCCCTTAAGGCCTGTACCAGAACAAACCCCGTGGAGTGAAAGGCATGGAATGCCAATATACATTCAGACCCATGTGAAAGGAATACTAAGCGAGGACGAACAGAACAGTGTGCAGCGAAGGACAGTCACCCTCAGTTTCCTGGATGAGGAATATCCACAAGATATATGGGTCAGAGTATACACAGATGGGTCAGCACAGAATGCCGTGAGGAATGGAGGTGCAGGTGTATATATAGAATATCCACACAAGCCTAGAGATACAATCAGAACACCGACAGGAAAATTCTGCAATAATTATGATGCAGAAATCCAGGCAATTATTGTGGCTGCTAAAAAACTGCTGAACTCCAACTCTGAACTACAGCCTGTGGTATTCCTGACAGATGCAAGGTCAGTGCTTCAAGCTCTCCAGTCTGAAAAACTAACAGACTTGAAAAAACTACTTAACGAATTGTCTTACCAGTACAGGATAACCATGCAGTGGATACCCTCTCACTGTGGAATACCAGGAAATGAAAAAGCAGACCAACTGGCTAAGGAAGGTGCTGCCGAAGACCAACCAGATATACCAATCACCTACCATCAGAAAAAACAGATGATCAAGTCAATAAGAAAGCCACAAACACCAACACAAGATGACTATCATATTATGAACAGACCAGAACAAGTTATAATTCTACGTCTCAGAACAGGACACAACCGACTCCGCAGTCACATGTATACAAAGTTCAAGATTGGCAACACAGCCATGTGTACATGTGGACAGGCAGCACAGAGTGCCAAACATATACTTCAAGAGTGTTCTGAGCATGAAACGCTGAGGCAGACATATTGGCCAGAGGAAACAACACTGGAATCAAAATTCTATGGGACATTGTATGAACTACAAAAGACCGTGAGTTTTATTAAGGAGACAGAATTACAGATATAGACATGTTTCAAGTGAACGAAAGAAGAAGAAGAAGAAGCTTACAGTAGATTAAGATTAAGCTGTTAGACTAAATAAATGGTTGTTTTAGCTTACAGTAGATTAAGATTAAGCTAGAGTTCAAATAGCTCTATCATATACAACTTTCGTTGTGTAAATAGCAGCACCTTCTAACTGGCATGTATCATTGTCTTCATTATGACAGAATACCGTATCTGAATGTAATGGCCAAGAAGTATCAATACAATTATATTTCCATCATCTCTGAGACCCAGATGGATTATATCATCACTCCGGAACTAAATTGTTTGCAGAGGTAAGAAACTACTAGATGTTCTTTATCGAGGTTCCCTGCGGGTTCCGATCGATAAGTTGTAATCTTATACGTTTGAGGACTAACTAATCAGAAGTTTGAGGACTAACTAATCATAAGTTTGAGGACTAACCAATCAGAAGTTTGAGGACTAACCAATCAGAAGTTTGAGTACTAACCAATCAGAAGTTTGAGGACTAACCAATCAGAAGTTTGAGGACTAACCAATCAGAAGTTTGAGTACTAACCAAACAGAAGTTTGAGGATGACCATGAAGAAGAAGATTATAACATTGTATGTTTAGATGTTGTTATAAATGCGTCAATCACAAACATTGTATGTTGAGATTGCGATTCATGTACCTATAACATTCGTAATTGACATAGATATTTTTATAACATTGGATGTTGAGATTTATTTTGTTGCTGTCAACAAGCGATGCTGGGAGAATGATGTTGTTATTACACTCAAAGTTAAAGTGGCTTATGGTATTACACTCGAAGTTAAGGTAGCTTATGGTATTTAGCTTATGGTATTACACTCGAAATTAAGGTGGCTTATAGTATTTAGCTTATGGTATTACACTCGAAGATAAGGTGGCTTATGGTAATACACTCGTACTTAAGGTATCCTATGGTATTTAGCTTATGATATTACACTCAAAGTTAATATAGTTTACGGTATTTAGCTTATGTTGTTTAACTTATGGTATTACACTCGAAGATAAGATGGCTTATGATATTACACCCGAAGTTAAGGTGGCTTATGGTATTACACGCGTAGTTAAGGTATCTTATGGTATTTAGCTTATGGTATTACACTCGAAATTAAGGTGGCTTATGATATTTAGCTTATGGTATTATGCTCGAAATTAAGGTGGCGTATGGTAATTAGCTTATGGTATTAGACTCGAAGATAAGTTGGCTTATGGTTTTACACTCGACGTTGAGGAGGTTTATGGTATTACACTCGTAGGTAAGGTATCTTATGGTATTACACTCGAAGTTAAGGTGGTTTATGGTATGTAGTTTATGGTATTTAGCTAACACCTGCTCTTATTCTAATAATACCGCCATCAGTTTGTCTTTTTCTCAGGAAGCGTAATTTCTCGACCAATATCAATGTCTACGTCGAAGAAATGTGCCTTGAGCAAACAGCCACGGTCTACCAAATACACTCCACGGACTGCGCTAAGCGATTCATGGTTTACATGTCCGGTGGAGACACCGATAGAGGCTACTTTAGCCATTTGTTAGCTTATTATCCAGTTTCTGATGTATGTATTTTCCAATATATTACATTGGATATGTAATTTCGTATAGTTTATCATCATTCAATTGATACTGCATTTTATGTAAGATAATCCTTATTCCAACTCTTAAAGATTTCTAGTCAAAGATCTATTTTTTGTTTCCTGTAAAACACATTGTCAGAAAAACAAGATGGCCTAAACCAGGCTGATCTATTGTCTGTCCCCAGGTAAATGATGATTTATCGTACTGACACTTGCCGTTAAGCTTAGGGGTGGGAGCATAAGCTGTCTTTCCAAGGCCAGATGAATCGCCGTGGTTGCATTAATTCCATATTTGTTCAAGGTTATTTTGATATTTTCTATCCAGCGTTGTCTTGTTATACCTTTGGCATTATGTCGAGATATCCTTTTGTTATATTATCTTATTGGCATTTGGTTTGGGTTCAATCTCATAAGGTGACCGATCCATTTTACTTGTTGTCTCTCAATATGTTCAATGATATCTTCTTCTTCTTCTTCTTCTCCGTTCGTTCTCGAACTCCTGCAGATCAACAGGATGTACATATACATAATATTATATGCGGCCCTCCAATAGCTTTACAATTTTCAATGAGGCCCTCTGGACAAAAAGTTTGCCCATCCCTGTACTATGGGTATCTTGTACACAGGCAATAATGTCTCGTGAAAGAACAATTTGCGTACACACCAACAACAGCCCTAGGTTGTAACAAAAGGCATTACTGCCATTGTTCTGTTTTATATTCTCGGCTGTTCTCCCTTGTCGCGTTATATTTCATTTCACACAACACTATTGTTCTATTGTCTATTGTCTTTCCCCAGGTAGTTTGTGATCCACTCTTTCCGTTAAGCGTAGGAGTGGTTGGAGCTCGAGCTTGCGTTTCAAAGCCAGATGTGTAGCCTCGGCTGTTCTATGACCGTGTCTATTCAGGATGTCCCTGACGTTTTCTATCCATCTTTTCCGTGGTCTTCCTCTGACTTTGTACCCTGATCTCATTTGGTTATATGCCTGTAAGGGCAACTTGTCATGATGTATTCTCATGATGTGGCCAAACCACTTGACCTGTTGCCTTTCTTCGTATCCTTAAATGTGTGTGTCCGCTAAACGGGAAAGTACCACATCTATAGTAATTTAACTCCGTCTCAGAATTGTGAGACTGATGCTATAATCATTCAGTAACTCGCTAAAAATGAGTTAAACTGCAGGTTCTACATTCATTCATTCATTTTCCTTTTGCGCTGAAGTTAGCGCATAGGGCAGAGGTCAGATCTCTCCAATTCTGTCTGTTCAAAGCTATTCTGTGCAGTTCTTGAATAGTATTAATATTGGTAGTTTTACTTTGTCAAAGTATTGTTCTTCTATTTTTTTTTTTGGTCTACCCCTTGCTCTTTTGCCTGTGGGTATCCATTCAAGAGATCGGTGGTGTATTCTGTTGCTGTCTGAGCGTAGGACATGCCCGATGTAGGACCAACAGCGTTTTCTGATAACATCTGTGATGAAGTATTGATGTGTCTCTTCTATGATTTTATCATTCGATTAGAATTCACTCCAATGGGTGTTAGTTATCTTACGAAGACATTTGTTCTCGAAACTCAGTAATTTCTTTTCTGAAGATAAAGAGCTTTTCCAGCTCTCACATCCATATGATAGCACCAGAATAACGCAGGAATTAAATAAGCTCATTTTAGTGCGTGTGCTGATTGACTTTGACTTCCAGATATTAGACAGTCTGTTAAATGCACTTGATGCTAGTGCAATGCGAGTTGTAATTTCTGTCATGACATCACCGTCGAGTGTTAATTTAAGGTTCCAAATAACACATGCAAAACCTTTGGTAACACCGTGATATTGCTAAAAGCACTTGAACCATGATACGTGAACAAATGAGATTGCAATATGTACTTTGTGCATGAATGCTAACGCAAGCATTAGAAAAGTCAGCGTTACGTGAGGAGTCATGGAGAAAAATTACTAAACGAAACAATATTTCATTGCAAATAAAAAGTTCGTCCCTTATTTGTTCTGGCTGACGTCATACTGACGTCATGTAGTCACTAGAATGAGATAAGATACGGATATTTAAATTAGCCTACAAGGAAGGACTAAACTACAAGCGTGACAGTAAGGGGCGGTTGTTAAAAATTTACAAACATTGCATAGATTTACAGCAGAGTGTGCACCAATTATTGTTCCTGAATTGTCCTGATACTGATCTTACACAACGTCAACCATGTTAGCTGAAGCAACTGGACATTATTTGATTTGAGTGTACTTTGTGTCGTCAGACAAAGAAGTGCTCGGGAAAACTCGGATACGTCCGTCCACATAAACTTGAAAATAGGCTACCACTGCAAGCAATATAGTTGGTACAAGATCGCAAAAGAAAGTGATTATGACCCAGAGAAACTCTACATAGTGGCATCATCCGAGGAGGGTATACATTGTGGACTCAGTAATGTGCAAGAACTACAAAAATCAATTTCATATCGATCAAATAGGAGAGCACTGGTTTATGATATATGCATTATATTCGGCGACCTATCTATCTATTCGCTAAACCATTTGTTGCCTTTCAGCGTCAGGGATAGAAGAGTTGTATAGAGATGACCCTCGTGTGTGCTCAGTACATTGTGGAATTTGTCGCTTCTTTTATTTCGGTGGTCCATCGTTTTCGTGGTCGACCTCTAAGTCTGCCTTCACTGTATCTGTGTAGTATAGCTTGCTATCTGGTAGTAGTATGTTGATGTGTGCAAACCATTTGATCTGCTGTCTCTTAATATATTCCAAGATTGGGGTGATGCCGGTTCTTTGTCTAAAGTCCTCATCTCACTCTGTCTCTTAGCAATATTCCTAGGATTCTGACTAAAATGCCATTTCAGCTGTCTCAGGTTTACGTTTGTCTTGTACTGTCGTTGTCCATGTTTGGCATTGGTAGCATAGCGTTTGCATAGTAATCGTTTTTAATAGTGCTATTTTGGTGTTTAAATCTACATTTTTGTTTCTGAAGATTGGTGTCATTTGCCCTAGCGTTTGATATGCTTTACTACATCTATTGTGTATTTCTTTACTGCTCCTGCGGTCTGTTGTTATATTACTTCTTAGGTATGTGAATTTTGTCACTTGTTTAAGTCTGTTGTTTCCAATATATGTATTGGTGTTTTCTTTTGTTCTTTCTATTTCAATACTACGGTCTTTTCTATGTATATCTTCATGTTAAATGTTTGGCATGTTTGAAGTAACCTTTTGTTTGTCTTTGTAGTTGATATTCCAATGATACTTCTTGTGCTTGGTCGTCTGCAAATAACAATTTGTTTAAGTTATCCTTCAGATGACAGAACATGGAAATATCTCGTATACATTCATCAATTATGTTTTTGTTATTGTAAATACATTCACTCGTGTAAATACATACACTCCTGTATATACATACACTCGTGTAAATACATGCACTCCTGTATATACATACACTCCTGTATATACATACACTCCTGTATATACATACACTCCTGTATATACATACACTCCTGTATATACATACATTCGTATAAATACATTCACTCGTGTAAATACATACAATCCTGTATATACATACACTCCTGTATATACATACACTCCTGTAAATACATGCACTCCTGTATATACATACTCTCCTGTAAATACATACACTCCTGTAAATACATACACTCCTGTAAATACATGCACTCGTGTATACATTTCAGTGTAAGGTATCTGATAACACCTTAGGAGATCGTATAGACAATGACTGCGATGGTCGAATCGATGAGGAGTTAAGCTCTGACTCTGGTAAAATGATGTCATTGTTCAATGTGTGTGTGTGTGTGTCTGTGGGTAGATGTGAAAATCTGCGTGTGGAATGTCTGAAAGTATCACTAGCTGTTTACCCGACTAATCCTTTGCAACAGGAGCCCTTAGCAGGTGACACAGGGTAGATATCGTAAGCAGATATAGTAAGGGTTTCCTCTCATAAAATTCAACAGAACTTCAGTTTTAACATTATGCTCTTTCCTTTTGAGTATGAAGCCTCTTCTTCCTATATCACTACACATCCCTGAGATGAACTCCCAAAGATGGAATAATGATGTTATTATTAAACTTGAAATTAAGGAGGCTTATATCTGCAATATTCTAGATTCCAAGATGTAAATCTCATTGGAGTCCTGGGGGTGGATTTCAAGATGGGGATCTTTCTGGAATCGTCTGGTCCAAGAAGCAGTAATATAATGACGTCTCCGTGAAGTTTTCTGGAGTCAAGATTGGCTCTCCAATACGTCTTTTGGTGTGATCTGTGTATGTGATATGGTTTTCGGGTACTCCTAAAGATTTTCCTGTGTAATTGTTAAGCTGTTCGCTTTGTGCATAAAAGATCGCGATATTAATCGGGCTGCGACGTATAGATTGCAAAGTGCAATATTTTGGTAAAATTCCTATGTGTTATTAGTGGTACTCTTAGCAGGCCTCTTCATTAAGAAGGGCAGACTACATATCGGAAAACCCAAGTAAATTATAGTCAATCCTCTATGCCCTTTCAACTCTCAAATTGCACAAAAGAATACAAGTGCTCCATTGCTCATAATTCCCGAGTATTGAACTAAGCAAACGTACAAATATCATCATCAAACTCGTAACCCTTCAAGATAGCATGGTGCCACTCTGCAGACATCAACAGAAAAATGTCGCCATGCCTCTCTGTTCACAGTTCCTTGTCTAAGTCTGGAGACTCTGAATCCTGTCCAGTCTTTAATATTATCAAAAATCTTGATGCCGTGAGCTCTTCAGTATACAAACAGGCAAAAAAAAGTTGTGGGTTGAGGGTCATCTGCGTGTCTATGTGGTTATATTTGTACCAACACACACACACACACACACACACACACACACACACACACACACACACACACACCACACGTCTCTACTAGTGTCTGTTTCTGTGTTTATATCTTCCTAAAAAAGTTTCCTTTGATTTGTGTCAATGTGTCCATTGGTGTATGTATGTATATGTGTGTGTGTGTGTGTGAGAGAGAGTGTGTGTGTACATATGTGCTTATTCTTGCAGGAGGTAAACAACGGAATTTATTACCTGCCAATAAAAGGTAAAACTGCTAGTAAAACTGTATGAAAAAGTACTCACGCGGGAGACAGGTAATAAAGTTTTACTGAGCAACGACTAACACACTATCACTGTAGAATGGTCGCGTGA
Organism: Meghimatium bilineatum; assembly: GCA_034231615.1. Classification (NCBI taxonomy): domain Eukaryota; kingdom Metazoa; phylum Mollusca; class Gastropoda; order Stylommatophora; family Philomycidae; genus Meghimatium; species Meghimatium bilineatum. The sequence goes on from CM067301.1 coordinate 2,743,632, forward strand.
AATAATAGCAAAACACGGGATATAATCATACAAATAGCAATACACAGGTCATAATCAACGTTTCAAACCAAAAGGCATTTATCAAGATACGCATATAACATTTTTTTTAACGACGAGTAGAAATTACTACACGACAACAAACGTGTCCGAGTGAAATAGGACACATTACCTGGCTTTTGAAATTTACATGGAATTTATGGAACTTTGAATTAGATCTACTTACCTGTCTCCTGAAATTTACCAGCAGTTTATAGAACTCTGAACTAAATCATATCCTGTATTTGGCACTTATTTTCATCTGATGTTAAATTGATGTAGTGTGGCGTATGGCCGAGAGATTAGAGCGTTGGTCTCACACTAGTGAGGTCTAGAGTTCGATCCACAATAAGGATTGGATTTTTTTCTGTCAGAGGGTAAATTACAAATCTCACCCTGTACATGACATGACGTGGCGAGAGGAAGAGTATGCCGCCACTATCATACAGCTATTTAATCCCCTCCCTGCAACTCCTAAACGGGAAAAATGCAGTATTTGACAGATGTTAAATTTGTAAGTAACAACTCAAACTCTTACTTATACACATAGTCTGCACTTATACAAGCCGTACATACAGCCGTATATACTCCCAGCCTTGTACTTATACAAGCTGTACATACAGCCGTATATACTCCCAGCCGTGTACTTATACAAGCTGTACATACAGCCGTATATACTCCCAGCCGTGTACTTATACAAGCCGTACATACAGCCGTATATACTCCCAGCCGTGTACTTATACAAGCCGTTAATACAGCCGTACATACTCCCAGTCGTACTGGCACTACAACGTGAACTGGCGATCCAGTTTTTTATTGAACATTGAGCTAGTCCATGGGTTGTCCATACATTATATCAATATCAAGTTTGTTGGTGGCCGCGTGGTTAGAGCTCCCAGACCCATGTGACCACGGGTTCAATCCACGGTTGGAACAGGATTTTTTCTTCGGAGGTACAATCAACATCCTTCTTGTGTATGCAGTGGCATCTGCTATGGCAAACCGGCCTTTATTTCCACAGAACCCCTTCCTACTGCACTCCTTCACAGTAAAACAAGCAGTAACGAAAATATCAAATTCTTTGAAGTAGAGATCTGATTTAGTCCAACTAACAGAGGCTGGAAACTAAGATTCGTCGGGTCAGCCCCCTACATTGATCCGGACCACAGTACTTCCCAAGCAAACACAGGATATGAATTGAAGATAGCAGGTCGACAGGGGCACTGGTAACCATGGCATCATGCAATCCGCCATATTTAACATGTCTGCGCAATAAATAAATACCTGCTGTGTAGACACGTTAAACTCTGTAGACACGTTAAACTCTGTAGACATGTTAAACTCTGTAGACATTTTTTAAACATGTGAAACGAAATATTAAACTTTAGGATACTTTTTACTGCACTTTTTTGGTGGATTCAGGGTATTTTTTATATAATTAAGGAATGGGTCTCTGAAATCTTGACAGTTGCTGACATAGACAAGAAGGGGAAGTTATAAAAATAGTGGCACAAAACTATTGACGTTAATTATTAATTTAAGGACAGTCCCTCATCGAGGCATGATGACGTGTCCGCCACAGAAGGCATCAAGATGACCGAATGTGCTATAATTCTTCTCACTTTAAGAATGAAGTGGGTCAAAACACACCCCCATATTACTCCGCGACAACATGTGATTTTTAAACAGCTGATGACAGGTAAAAACAAAATTACTTAAAACATTTTAAAATAATTAATAACAATATTTAAACAACATTTAAGAAAAACATCTTAAAAACAAAATATAAATACAATATTATTGGGCACTTAACAATCGATTATAATGATTAGAATGCGTTCTGTGTAGAACCAATCAGAATTACTGACCCACTTCATTCTTAGAGTGAACATAGTATAACATGGTTGTTATTAGAAAAAGTAAATACATTTGTTTATAAATATGTATATTTCCTCATGGCATCATCATTCAAACATCATCGTTATCATTATTATCATCATCTTCTTTCTCAGCATCGTCATCGTCATCATCATCCCTTGTGTTACACCCCTGAAACAAAACACAAAATGCCAGCCATGCTCTCTCTACCCTGATCACCTTGTCTTAGCGTGAATTCCACTAATGAGTATCATCAATACATAATTTCCTGTGACCGCCTCTTGTTTTCCAACCCTAAACTGTTTTCTGCATGACATCATTTGAATAATATATTTCAATGTTTCTACAGATCTCGATGGAGACAAAAAACACGGAGAAGACATGTGCCTACATCCTTTTAGTAAGTAGCCTCAAACAACGCATGTATATCGCAACAATAGATTCACTATACGTCCATCTTATACTCGATTTATGAACACTTCGCGAACTTAAATTAGACTTAACAAAAAGTAAATTACACACGCGTGGAGCTTGGTAGCCTAGTAGTTAGTCAGCTATGGTCAGTGTATAGAGTGCCAGGTTCGAAACTACATCCGGACACAACAAATCCAGGTTGTGAGTTTTTGCCTGACACGACTGTTCCTCCAGTCGACTCAGCTGTAAATGGGTACCTGACGCATGCGTTGGGGAAGGTAAACACATTAAGGAAGGGAACTGGCCACCAAACCTAATAGTTACTGCAGCTTAGCATATAAAGTGTTAGCTTCATCCCCGGTGGCAGGTTACTGCCATGGGACATTCATTTACCTGTTACATTTGTTTATCAATAAATCACGTGATAAGCCTCACAATAGATCATAATTGAATTGTTTTCTACTCTACCGTGTCCTTTTTTTTATTTCATCACAAGGTAACTGTAGGGGTCAAGGTAATGTAAGATGTGAACCTGCATCATCGCGCAGGGTTTCCCATAATTAATCACTTGCCTAGAAGGTGATTGACCAGAAACCGCCTGACTAGCATTCCCTACCGAACATGTTCAATAGCCTTAGCGCCATTCCTCGATCCTTTCCTAGAGGATGAGCTCTGGTACCCTACTTACTGGTAGCTCGGTGAACCATGGTGTAATTTGAATTTCCTTTCAAAAGCAGGTGGATTCGAAACCCGAGCCCGCTGGTTATCGGGCGAACGACTTACCATTACACTACCAAGTCTCCCTATTTAGTCCTGTGTTGTCAATCTTTGTCTGTCTTCATCAAATTGTCTTAGATCTTCTTCCGTCTTTTCTTTCCAGGTGGATTTTTATCTCACTATATGTCTTGCTATACAATGATCTGCCTTCATTAGAGTGTAACGAATCTATCGTCTTCGTGTGACAACCTGGTCATGGACTTCTAGTAGTTCGGGGATTGTCTATATTTCACTTCTTTCTATGTATGTTGTACGAGGCGACTAAGGACAATTCGAGGTTGCAAGAAAGTCATGGTAACGGCCACATAGTAGAAGACTATGCACCTCCTGAAGTTGTGCCTAAGTCAACAGTCGAAGATAGATGTGTCGGGCCATGGCGCAAAAACAAATACGGTGATACAACGCATTTACAATCTCTGAACTACATACTGCTGAAACTCTAGTAGGACCATTGTCCTGCTACAGGTGAGATCTAATAGGACCATTGTCCTGCTACAAGTGAGTTCCACATGGAGTTTGAGAATAAACTCTGGAGGAGAAAAAGAAATCCCAAGTCACCTTGAGTAAAACAGTCACATAGGAATTGTAAACGTTCTGGAAAATGTCCCCATAAAAGAAAAATGTCAAGGAAACAGCCAAACTGAAAGTTTCTTCTTGTTTCTGTTCTGCGATCGCTCTTTGGTAACCAGTACGAAAGTGCCTGTAATTTCCGATGGGGAGCTTGAGGTGCGTTGTGGTGACAGTTATAAAGCAGAGCTGTGTTATTTGTCCCCATCCCCACCCCACTCTCCGGGAGGATCCAGTATATCCATTTACGACGTGCCTTTAATTCGGGTGGGCTTCCCTAGCATGTGACAACCTATCTGTCGCCATGCTTGGACTTTATGGGAAAAACATATATCTGTGTGGCAGTGTCCGAGGAAGCGATAATCCTTGGACTTAATGGGACAAAGCATATCCTGTGTGGCAGTGTCCGAGGAGGCGATAATCCTTGACTAATGGGACAAACATATCCCTGTGAGGCAGTGTCCAAGGAGGCGATAATCCTTGGACTTAATGGGACAAAACATATCCTGTGTGGCAGTGTCCGAGGAGGCGATAATCCTTGGAATTAATGAGACAAAACATATCCCTGTGTGGCAGTGTTAGAGGAGGCGATAATCCTTGGACTTAATGGGACAAAACATATCCCTGTGTGGTAGTATCCGATAAAGCGATAATCCTTGGACATAATGGGACAAAACATATCCCTGTAAGGCAGTGTCCGTCCGAGGAGGCGATAATCCTTCGACTTAATGGGACAAAACATATCCCTGTGTGGCAGTGTCCGAGGAGACGATAATCCTTGGACTTAATGGGACAAACATATCCCTGTGAGGCAGTATTAGAGGAGGCGATAATCCTTGGAATTAATGAGACAAAACATATCCATGTGTGGCAATATCCGATAAAGCGATAATCCTTGGACTTAATGGGACAAATTATATTCCTGTGTGACGGTCTCCAAGGAGGCGACAATAAAGGATTTAGGTTTGGGTCGACTACCTGAATCTCGCACGATAGGTTCGGTTCAGCTGCCAGTGAACTTGTCTAGCATATTTAGACGCATTGTGCCGGTCCTCATCAGGTATGGTTTTTCCCTCCGCGAGCATGTATCCGGTATAGGAAAGCATCGACGGTAGAGTTGTTTTCGGGTTTGATTACCCATTTAGCTGAGGTTTCATTCAACGAAATCGCGAACATTTCGACCAATTCTGAATCTCTACACATTTTTATGAGCACAATGTCTGGAAGTTTATTATATGTCTGAACAAATATTTTATTCAGATTTTCATTTGACGTTTTTTCTATTCTACCTGCAGGTAGCGTTGTCCTCAGACACTGTACTACCCTCTCATAAATACTCAATAAGTTTTCCTTACGGAGGCTAGCGCACGACTGTTACTATTCGTCTTGACATCTACCTTTTCGTGACATTTGTATTGGCCACCCCTCCAATGCACGAGTCGAACCATCTTGAATAATTGTGTGTCAACATTGCCGATGTTTGTGCTATCATAGAGGTGTCGGAGATAATGCCTGCCTTTTTAAAGTCAACTCTCATTTCATCTGCTGCCTCCATATTCACTGACACAATCCTCAGAGCTGATAGCGAGGAAGACAGTTGATGGCGAGGAAGACAGTTGATGGCGAGGAAGACAGCTGAAGGCGAGGAAGACAGCTGAAGGCGAGGAAGACAGCTGAAGGCGAGGAAGACAGTTGATGGCGAGGAAGACAGCTGATGGCGAGGAAGACAGTTGATGGCGAGGAAGACAGCTGAAGGCGAGGAAGACAGTTGATGGCGAGGAAGACAGCTGATGGCGAGGAAGACAGTTGATGGCGAGGAAGACAGCTGAAGGCGAGGAAGACAGTTGATGGCGAGGAAGACAGCTGATGGCGAGGAAGACAGTTGATGGCGAGGAAGACAGCTGATGGCGAGGAAGACAGTTGATGGCGAGGAAGACAGTTGATGGCGAGGAAGACAGTTGATGGCGAGGAAGACAGTTGATGGCGAGGAAGACAGTTGATGGCGAGGAAGACAGTTGATGGCGAGGAAGACAGTTGATGGCGAGGAAGACAGCTGAAGGCGAGGAAGACAGTTGATGGCGAGGAAGACAGTTGATGGCGAGGAAGACAGCTGATGGCGAGGAAGACAGTTGATGGCGAGGAAGACAGTTGATGGCGAGGAAGACAGTTGATGGCGAGGAAGACAGCTGATGGCGAGGAAGACAGTTGATGGCGAGGAAGACAGTTGATGGCGAGGAAGACAGTTGATGGCGAGGAAGACAGTTGATGGCGAGGAAGACAGTTGATGGCGAGGAAGACAGCTGATGGCGAGGAAGACAGTTGATGGCGAGGAAGACAGTTGATGGCGAGGAAGACAGTTGATGGCGAGGAAGACAGCTGATGGCGAGGAAGACAGTTGATGGCGAGGAAGACAGTTGATGGCGAGGAAGACAGTTGATGGCGAGGAAGACAGTTGATGGCGAGGAAGACAGTTGATGGCGAGGAAGACAGTTGATGGCGAGGAAGACAGTTGATGGCGAGGAAGACAGTTGATGGCGAGGAAGACAGCTGAAGGCGAGGAAGACAGCTGATGGCGAGGAAGACAGCTGATGGCGAGGAAGACAGCTGATGGCGAGGAAGACAGCTGATGGCGAGGAAGACAGCTGATGGCGAGGAAGACAGCTGATGGCGAGGAAGACAGTTGATAGCGAGGAAGACAGCTGATGGCGAGGAAGACAGCTGATGGCGAGGAAGACAGCTGATGGCGAGGAAGACAGCTGATGGCGAGGAAGACAGCTGATGGCGAGGAAGACAGCTGATGGCGAGGAAGACAGCTGATGGCGAGGAAGACAGCTGATGGCGAGGAAGACAGCACGAACAACTGTATTTCTCTTTATAGGGTGAACCACAAGAAGGTACTTTTGGGATTTTCCTTTTCCGTTAACATAGATCTTCCGAGCGCCATGCGGTACGCTGAAAGCTAAACCCCACCACCTGGCACAGGACACACGAGAGGGAAACTAACTTTCAATCTGCGCTCTATCATCATCCTCTTCTTGTTATGCATTGAGTTGTATTCTTGTAACGTATTTTTTTTTTAAATCTTTCTTTTTTTCCAAGACGACGGAGGGTGGGGTGAATGGGCACCTTTGCTGGTTTGCAATAATTCACGATGTGTCAAGTCGGCTAAAAGGTAAAATTTTCCACTTTTTCATCTTCCATTATAGTTGGTACAGCAAGTCTCCTTCTTCTTCTTCTTCTTCTTCTTTCCTTCCTCTTTTATCCTTTACGTGTGTCGAGGGAGATACAATGTTCTTGTTCTCGCTTTTCTGGCAGCTTCAGATAATGTTATTTGGTGTTCGTGTAATGTCTCTTTCATGTTGTCGATCCAGCGTACTCTATGTCTACCCCTGGCTCTTCTTTCTGCTTCTCCTCTCTTCATATATGCTTTATTAACTAATGAATCACACGGCATTCTTTCCAGATGATCAAACCATTGTATCTGTTGGTTTTGTATGTATTGTAGAATTTATATGACACCCACTCTTTCTCTTATGACATCGTTTCTCATTCTGTGTCTTCTGGTCACTCCTATGGTTTTTCTCAGACATCTCATCTCTGTTGTAACAAGCTGTCTCTTATGTTTTGTTGTTAAGGACCATGTTTGACATTGGTAACACAGGGTTGGAATGAAGATACTTTCGGATAAGATGTGTTTTTTTGTTGACATTGGTAGCATTTTGTGTTGCAATAAAGGGGATAATTGACCCAGTATTTGATTCGCTTTGCTACAACGAATGGTAGAGTACAGCAAGTGTATTTACATAAAATTTAAAAAAAACCAATCAATTATTTATCGCAGTAGAATTTTTAATAGTTTTCTACCCACAAAGATACATTATGACACCACTATAGTTTTTCAAGCTAACACTGTTTGTATCTTTGCGTACTGTGTTTTAAGACTCCGCAACCATTCTAATACATACATAGTTGCCATTGTCGTGACAACCCAACAATTACTTTTACATAGTGTATATGTAATAATGATATATGTAATAATGATATATGTAATAATGATATATGTAATAATGATATATGTAATAATAATATATGTAAAGTTATCTATAAGACCGCTTCTTTGACCCACTATGAAATTGAACAGTCAACTCCACCATCATAATCTCCTTAATCGCCTCATACGACGTGCATGGCAGTTAAAAGTATCAATATTCCATGCTTCCCATTCGATGCACTTCAACCCACGGACAATAAGGAGATCTGAACACAGGAAGCTGTTGATAACATCTAGTTACGTTATTTATGATATGTCGATCGATGATCTTGGACCCCAAATGCCATGTGGCGACAACATCTAGTGATGTTATTTGAGCTTCATGGCTAGAGTATACCTCTAAACAGACATCAAACAAATGATCAAATAGTTTGTCAGGATCTGTTGTGTGAGACATCAAACAACTCATCTGTAGGTCTTGCGTCTGTCTCACCAATGGCCCACTAGACAAACCACCCATGCAACAGAAAACCTTAGTAGATGACATGCCGTTATATTGAGGTTATCTTATGTAAGCTTTGTAGCATGTCATCTAAACTATTATAGACCCCTCTGAGTAGAAGGCTCTTTCAATAAGCATTGCACTAAGCCGAAAGCTGAATTCTCCTGGGTATGAAAAAAAGCTTAGAAAAACCACTCCATACCCATAGGAAGTGTAATTGCTCGCAATTCCTGGAGTTCTCAAACAACAGCAAGTCAGAAAGACTATGGGCTATTAGTTGCTACTTGAACAGCTATGGTTAAAAACTTTATACCATTAATTTCCCATTGTTTTTGTTCAATAAGTTGAAATCTATGATAAAGTTTTCATTCTCTGAATTTCCTTATCTGTGTTACGACGATGACTCAATCACCGCCACGACATGGATGCAAGGACGTGCAACAACCCTGTACAAACACACGGCGGTCTTCCGTGTCCAGGTCAAGACAAGTACAGCTTTGATATGATACTAAGCGAGTCAACGTTTCCTTGCGACGAAGATCGCTGCTACATGGGTGAGTAGTTCAATGCACATTTAGATACACAAGGACATGCTTCGACGTCAGAAAAACAGTCGGTTATAACAAAAACATTGCCGGGACTTCCCTTACAGTAAATACCAAGTTCTTTTTCACAAAAATCATTTGATATGATCTAATATGTCGTCACTAGTATTAGCTGATACCAGAGATTATTGTTAGATGTGAGTCCACTTTGTGTTGGTAGTCAATGAAGAGTACGGTAAGAGTCGAATAAGCCAAGATAAATCACCCTGCATGACATGCAAGCACGACTATCCAGGAGAAGGACTTTGTGAAAATTGATTCTTCTTCTGTCAGGTTTATTCTCAAACTCCCGCTGGAGTTCTCTTGTAGCAGGACAATGGTCCTACTAGATTTCTACTAGGATTATTGTTGGAGAGTAATTGCCATGATCATTATTAAAACAATTATGGTTTGCAAGATTTCACGCAATAATTAAACAAATCTCTGTTATAATAGGTACTATGATCGCAGTACAACCCACTTTTCATTAATGTCTACCCAAGTATTTAGTGGTTTATTGATCTGAATATTATATCAATAAATATTCAATAATTAATTGAAATATTCATTTTTCTAAGGCTAGGTTAGTTTAGGCGAGGTTAGGGCTAGTTATGTTTTACATAAATAATCATAGCCCTAATCATAAATATAATTGTATTTAAATGAATAAATGATAAACATAAACTTATAATCATAGGCAAGCGAAATAATCACACACGTAGGCAATAATTGGCGCACAGAGGACTGGATTGTGATCATAGCATGTATTACAAACTGCTCTCTGCTTATTCTCTTACCTACATTATGTAATATTTAAGTTTTGTTATTTTTTTGCACTTTCTTGGTTTCAGATTGTTCCTTGTCTCCTAGAACATCCGTATGTATGGAATGCAAGTATGTGTGTGAGGGTTGTGAAATAATCAATACTCAGTGCGCCACATGCGATGTTGGTACGCGTGAATTTAATGGCACCTGTATAGGTATGATTGCTTTAGAGAATTTACTCGAAATTTGTAGTTAGAGCTAAAGAAATGTTATATCCCGTTGAGAAAGTCTGAAGCAGTAAGAAGACAATGATACGGTTAGAACCACAAACGGACTCAGCACTTATGGGATCCTGGAATATGCGAAAGATAATTTCTAATCTGGAAAATATTCTCCATCAAGTTATTTACTTACAGTCATATGGATTCGACTTTTACCAGAGATATGGCCGAGATTTATGCATGTCTGTCGGAGAAAAAATAAACTTTCCTACTGACTTGCTATGCGATTACATGGTATGCGAATACGAGGTATGCGATTACAAGATTATTCATTATGTTTTAGTTTAATGTCCAGTGATAACATATGGTTGTGAGACGTGGACAATGACATCTGCAATGGAAAGGTAAATATCCGTATGTGAAATGAAATGTTATAGAAATGTCCTTTGAATATGAACGAAAGACGAACTAACGCAGGTCTTCGAAACGAACTGGACATAGAATAAGACTGGATCCTCAAAACTATCCAAAAAAAACACAAGCTAAAATATTTCGGACATTTAAAGAGACATCATGGTTTAGATAGATTAATCATGAAGGCAGATGTTCCAGGAAAGAGAACAAGAGGCAGACCAAGACTATAATGGACACATGACATCGAAGACCTTCTAAACATGACACTGAAAGAAGCTAGCAGCTTGTACAGAACCAAGAAGCTTACAGAGTGTCAGTGAGGAAAACGCTCTGTAAAGGACGCGTGGCATAGACAGATACATTACACAATCAAACAAACAAGTTATAATTCGTGCATGGTCTTTCAGCCTGTTATTTTCCCCTCTTTAAGTATGGTGTTCTTTAGGGTTGTTTTGGACCTTCATTGTTTTCTTTTACCCTCAGGTGTTCGCAGAAGGGCTTATTAGTTTATTCTGTTTTCATCTTGTCTTAAAACGTTACCCAGGTATTTCCATCTGCTTTTTCTTATGATGTTTGAAACATATTCTTTGGTGTGTTTTGTTGCTTAAATCACAGTTGTGACGAAATCGTTCCATTTTATTCTCATCAGTTTTCGGGGACATTTGTTTTCGAAGCTGTTTAATTTCTGGTCTGTTGTTTGAGTTGATTTCCAGCTTTCACTTCTATACGTTAATACTGGGACAATACAGGAGTTGAATAGCTTTAAATTGGTGTTTCTTTCTAGATCTTTTGATTTCTAGATCAATATAATAAGAATAACCTAAAACATACGGTCGATAAGCTGTATAACACACAGTCGATAAGGTGTACAACACATGGTCGATAAGCTGTACAACATGCTTTCGATAAACTGTCCAATGAACGCATAAACTATCAAACTATTGGGTAGGATATGAGAAAACACAGATACAAATATACAAGACAGAGTTTCAACGTTTCAAATATTATGTCTTTTTTTAAGAAAATACAAGACACATAGTAAACATACTGTATAAATAAAGGCAATATCACAAATGCATCCGGCGACAGACATTTAAATGCAGAGACATCCTTTGTAGCAATTATGAATGTATACACAGTGTTGTCGCTGAGACGCTCATTAAAAATTAATACGGTGAATGAGAATGAAATATAACTACAAACTTTCATTACTGAAGGTTTTCCTGTTAAGGAGTGCAGGGAGGCTGTTGTGGCTGTGGAAATAAAGGCCACTTTGCCAAAGCTGTCGCCGCGACGTGTACAGGAAGAATTTTTTATTGCACCTCCGAAAGATAAAAATCTTTGTCCCAACCGCGGATTGAACCCGAGACCTCAGGAATCTCAGGTCGGCGTTCCAGTCGTACGGCCACGCGCTCCACTTTATAACTATGCCTGAAAGTAACGTGAACTAAAATAAAACAACAAAAGCCATACCACAAAAATCTAAATAAAGTAATGGTCTGTATTAAGAACAAATGGTTTAAGCGTAGCATATTGCAATGTATAGCGATTTTCAAGGGCGTACCAAGTCTTATCGTCAGTGATGCAACATTGTATTGAGTGAGATGAATAACACAGACACAACGTTGTCTAGTAACATTGTAAACTTTCTATGATTATTGGCATGAAGATGATGGCAGAAACGGTCAATTAGTTTTTTGCCAGTTTCACAAAGCAGTCTCACTTATTATTTTAAAATCTTGAAGAATGTATTAGCTTCCAAATCTAGTCTACAGATTGTGAGAAAGTTTGCAAACTTTCTATGATTAATGGCATGAAGATGATGGCAGAAACTGTCAATTAGTTTTTTGCCAGGTTCATCAAGCAGTCTCACTTATTATTTTATTATCGATTGTCAGAAAAGTATAAAATCTTGAAGAATGTATTAGCTTCCATATCTATTCTACAGATTGTGAGAAAGGTTACTTCGGCTATGCGTGTGCGCACGAGTGTATTACCCACTGCGGAGATGGGTCATGTGACTTAGTGTCTGGGGAATGTGAACATGGTAAGAAGGCACCTGTCCGCTTCAGTTTCAGATTTATCACCAGTTTCTTCTTCTTCTTCTTCAGCGTTCATTCTCACACTCCCGCTGAATCTCCCTTGTAGCAGGATCATGGTTCTACTAGATTTCCAACAGGATGTAGTCCAAAGAATGGAAATGCGTTGTGTCGCCGTTTTATTTGCGCCAAAGGCCCGACACATCCGACTTCGGTGGGATCACAAGTTTAAATGCCATCTTCATCATACGCTTCATCCCCAGTTATGTTTGTTCTCCTCCATTCTCTTCAACTTAGGGGCCGTCCGATAGAGAAGCAAGAAAGATAACTCGCCAGCCCACCTAAAAGTTATTGCGGCCTAGAATATGAAGAGTTATCTTCATTGCTTACGGCAGGTTGCTGCCATGGGACCTACATTTTAGGACAGCAGCAAAAAAAAGTAACTCCTTGGTATGCCATGCACGTTGTAAGAAGAGGACTAAGGAGGACTTGACTTGGAGGTTGGTTAGATATATCGTGCAGAAATGCAGTGACCTAACAATGACATGTTGAAGTCGGATGTTTCAGGCAGTTACGTTCTATTGAAAGCAATCTGTACACCATGATAGAAAGCGCGTGTTTTTTTTCAAACTACATCCTGCTAACCAGCGCAGCATGAGAATAAACACAGATGAGGAACATGATGATGATATAGGCAATGATGATGATGATGATGATGATGACGATGATGTCGATACTGAACATCATATCGTTCCACTTGGAGGTGTTAGAATTTGAAGAAGAGCAGCAGACACAATCTACTTTCTGGTTTGTCCCATCCAATTCTTTAGCAGCAAATACAATCTACTTTCTGGTTTGTTCCATCCAATTCTTTAGCAGCAGACATAATCTACTTTCTGGTTTGTTCCATCCAATTCTTTAGCAGCAGACATAATCTACTTTCTGGTTTGTTCCATCCAATTCTTTAGCAGCAAACATAATCTACTTTCTGGTTTGTTCCATCCAATTCTTTAGCAGCAGACATAATCTACTTTCTGGTTTGTTCCATCCAATTCTTTAACAGCAAATACAATCTACTTTCTGGTTTGTTCCATCCAATTCTTTAGCAGCAGACATAATCTACTTTCTGGTTTGTTCCATCCAATTCTTTAGCAGCAGACATAATCTACTTTCTGATTTGTTCCATCCAATTCTATAACAGCAAACACAATCTATTTTCTGGTTTTTCAAATCCAATTCTTTAGCAGCAAACACAATCTATTTTCTGGTTTTTCAAATCCAATTCTTTAGCAGCAAACACAATCTACTTTCTGATTTGTTCAAATCCAATTCTTTAGCAGCAAACACAATCTACTTTCTGATTTGTTCCATCCAATTCTTTAGCAGCAGACATAATCTACTTTCTGATTTGTTCCATCCAATTCTTTAGCAGCAGACATAATCTACTTTCTGATTTGTTCCATCCAATTCTTTAGCAGCAGACATAATCTACTTTCTGATTTGTTCCATCCAATTCTATAACAGCAAACACAATCTATTTTCTGGTTTTTCAAATCCAATTCTTTAGCAGCAAACACAATCTACTTTCTGGTTTGTCCCATCCAATTCTTTAGCAGCAAATACAATCTACTTTCTGGTTTGTTCCCATCCAATTCTTTAGCAGCAAACACAATCTACTTTCTGGTTTGTTCTATCCAATTCTTTAGCGGCAAACACAATCTACTTTCTAGTTTGTTCCCATCGAATTCTTTAGCAGCAAACACAATCTACTTTCTGGTTTGTTCTATCCAATTCTTTACCGGCAGACACAATCTACTTTCTGGTTTGTTCCCATCCAATTCTTTAGCAGCAAACACAATCTACTTTCTGGTTTGTTCTATCCAATTCTTTAGCGGCAAACACAATCTACTTTCTAGTTTGTTCCCATCGAATTCTTTAGCAGCAAACACAATCTACTTTCTGGTTTGTTCTATCCACTTCTTTACCGGCAGACACAATCTACTTTCTGGTTTGTTCTATCCAATTCTTTAGTGGCAAACAATCTACTTTCGGGTTTGTTCCGTTGCAGTTCTTTAGCAGCAAACATAATCTACTTTCTAGTTTGTTTCCAACCAATTTTCTGTTCCCTCGAGTACTGTATAATGATCTACTATCATCAGGCTATCATATTTCCCGCCCGTGAGTCTAGACCCTTTGTCTGGCTCTGTGGCAGAGTCGGTAAATGACAGATACATTTACCGGGTTCAAATTCCACCGCAGGCAATCATGCATCAGCATCATTCAGATATCAATGGCAAACTACTGAACGTATTTATGCTAACTGTATAATCATTACAGAAAAAAATGCTGGGTTGATGGCTATGATTTGAATAAGATATACTACACACCTTGTTCTCTAAATCGTTATGACTGCAACTCCCATACATTCTGTAACATCCACATGATCAAGCCCTTCTGATTGATTGTGTATTATTTCAGCTTGATTGTGTATTATGTCTGCTTGATTGTGTATTATGTCTGTTGATTGTATATTATATATGATTGATTGGGTATTATGTCTAATTGATTGTGTAATATATCTGATTTATTGGGCAGCTTTGCACAGAACCCAGAGGCTTACAGAGTGGCAGTGAAAACAACGTTCCACAGATAGATTTTGATTCTTAAAAATTAAGAGCGATGACACTCTGTTTTTCTTTTGCAATTTTGTGTGTGTGTGTGTGCGTGTGTGTGCGTATTCAATATCAAAAGTCCAAAAGACACTCGAAGAAGCTTGCTCAAAACCGACAGTCTTACAGAATGGCAGTGAGCACAACGTTCTACAAATAACGCATCACGTAGGTATAAGTTTATATGACATGTCAAATGTCAAGTTACTAACCATGTTACACCGTATGATATTGTTTAATATTTTGTTGTCATTTTGTGTGTGCTCTTTGGTGACCAAATTTTGTTGTTTTGTTCATTGTTAATTTGATCATCCTGGACACAGAACGAGTGCAAGTTTGGATGTTTACCATTCCGCTGACGTTACTGATTCTCTTTGTTATTTACGGTGTATTTCAGCTGTACGTGGAGAAAGACCAGGTAAGTAAGATGTTAGGCAATGATTAAGATGTTAGGCAAGGATTAAGATGTTAGGCAAGGATTAAGATGTTAGGCAATGATTAAGATGTTAGGCAATGATTAAGATGTTAGGCAATGATTAAGATGTTAGGCAAGGATTAAGATGTTAGGCAATGATTAAGATGTTAGGCAATGATTAAGATGTTAGGTAAGGATTAAGATGTTAGGCAATGATTACGATGAAATTCTATCGATTGTGTCAGGGACGTAGATACGTTTCCCTTAATTGAGTAGGACAGGGAATGTGGGTTACTTAAAATAAGATCATTCATATGTTTTCTTGTCAAATCTGACATTCATATGTTTTCTTGTCAAATCTGACATTCATATGTTTTCTTGTCAAATCTGACATTCATATGTTTTCTTGTCAAATCTGACATTCATATGTTTTCTTGTCAAATCTGACATTCATATGTTTTCTTGTCACATCTGACATTCGTATGTTTTCTTGTCAAATCTGACATTCATATGTTTTATTGTCAAATCTGACATTCATATGTTTTATGTCAAATCTGACATTCATATGTTTTCTTGTCAAATCTGACATTCATATGTTTTATGTCAAATCTCACATTCATATGTTTTCTTGTCAAATCTGACATTCATATGTTTTCTTGTCACATCTGACACTTTTTATGACCGAATTTGTTGGCCCCTTAATGAAAAATTGATAGGGATGAACACTTGGTGGGGGAGGGGGGGGGGGGGGTTGGCCTTTAGACCCCTACCTTTTGGCTAAGTTTTGAGTACTGAACGTCATGTTCTGATTTGCTAAGTGTCGGAGGAGATGAGATTTGAACCCTCCAAACCCCCAATGCTGTTCTGATTTGCTAAGTGTGAAAGGAGATGAGATTTGAACCCTCCTAACCCTCCAATGCTGTTCTGCGGCCTTGGATTGTGTAAACGCTCCTTCCCTCGTCAATAGTACTGTGTATTTTACTCCTCGAAAGAGGAGGAAAGAGTAGCATGACCGTTTATCTTCCATGTATGTCGTAAGAGGCGATAAAGGAGGTTATGGTGTGGTTCCGGCTACCACATTCGATATAGGGTCAAAGTGACACAGAAGCCATGCTGAACTCGGGTGTGTCTGACCAAAAAGGCGTGGATATCGCAGAAAAGATATAAGCCATTACAGGGATTTTTGTTCTCCCTATTACATCCTATTAATCTGAATGAGTTAGAGATGGAACGCAGAATATTAAGAATAACACAGTCATATGAACGTCTTCAAAGCTATTTGACGTTTTCTGTGGTTTTAATTGGCAACTGTGGCGGGAAACCAATGAAATCACGGAAAAAGTTGAATAGCGTCACATTTTAATGATGAACCCCTTGAGTGTATTATTGACCAGTGACATTATATCCGCTGTAGTGTGTGTGGCAGTTGTACAAAAGCTGTTAAGTGTATTTATAAATGTATAGGCGTGTTGTGTGTATGTGTGTTTAAATCGTGTTACATGGCTCGAAAAGTGTGTGCTTTTTGTAGTCTAAATAAACAGTTTTGTTGTTTTTTAACGTGTGTCAACTGAACGTGGCATGTGTAGCGTGAGTCAATAGTTCTGTGATCTTTGTAGCGGGAGTCAGCAGCTCTGTGGTCTTTGCTGCGTGAGTCAACAGCTCTGTGGTCTTTGTAGCGTGAGTCAGCAGCTCTGTGGTATATTCATAGCGTGAGTCAGCAGCTGTATGGTCTTTGTAGCGTGAGTCAGCAGCTCTGTGGTATATTCATAGCGTAAGTCAGCAGCTGTGTGGTCTTTGTAGCGTGAGTCAGCAGCTCTGTGGTATATTCATAGCGTGAGTCAGCAGCTGTGTGGTCTGTGTAGCGTGAGTCAGCAGCTGTGTGGTCTGTGTAGCGTGAGTCAGCAGCTGTGTGGTCTGTGTTGCGTGAGTCAGCAGCTGTGTGGTCTGTGTAGCGTGAGTCGGCAGCTGTGTGGTCTGTGTAGCGTGAGTCAGCAGCTGTGTGATATCGCTAGCTGGAGTTTAAAAACGAATAAACCTTGTAGTATGAAATACAGCACAACCCCCCCTCCCCCTCCATTTTTGTGTGTCTACAATTTACAAGTCTCAGTCTCTGAATTGTGATGAGATGGTATAAACGTAAAATTCTGTAAAATTTATGTCGTATATTCTTCTTCTTTTTCTGCGTTAATTCTCAACCTCCCACTGGATCTCTCTTGTAGCAGGACAATGGTCCTATTAGATTTGCAGCAGGATGTAGTCCAGAGAATCGAAATGAGTTGAGTCACCGTTTTATTTGCGTCAATGGCCCGATACATCCGTCTTCGGCTGAGTCGTATATTCAGTTTTGAACATATGCATGCCTCGAGGCAGTAAATTGTGATGGACTGGGGTTGTTGGGTTCGAACACCCTCCTTAGCAAACCGGAACTTGACATTTAGTATTACGAACGTGATGTTTAGTATTAGGAACTTGACATTTAGTATTAGGAACTTGACCAAGGAGGGGAGTTAAAAATCAACAATAAAAACACCTTTAGTGATTCACAAATAAGGTCATCAAACGTATACACATGACGACATAAAACACGGATACATATTTAAGACCTTTTTTAGCTGAACTCCCCCTTTCCCCCTCCTTGAGGAAATGATAGCTGCGGCCATGCATGCTTTATCTGTTTTGAAATGATAATTTTGATCATTGCGTTTTTTTCTGTTATGTAATAATAATGTTGATTACTTGATTTTTGTTTTTAATTTTTGTATTGTGTACCAACATTTCAATATTTCTCCTTTACACAGGATGAGTCAGTGCAAGAGTAATAACTTACAGGAGGAGTCAGTGCAAGAGTAATAACTTACAGGAGGAGTCAGTGCAAGAGTAATAACTTACAGGAGGAGTCAGTGCAAGAGTAATAACTTACAGGAGGAGTCAGTGCAAGAGTAATAACTCACAGGAGGAGTCAGTGCAAAAGTAATAACTTACATTGAGCTTATAGTTGGGAATATACGGCTAGGACTTCATCTGAAGAAGAATAGTCGGATGCAAGACTTCTTGTGAAGAAAGAAGAGAGGGATGCACGACTTCTCGTGAAGAAAGGAGAGAGGGATGCAAGACTTCTCGTGAAGAAAGGAGAGAGGGATGCAAGACTTCTCGTGGAGGGCTAGTGTATGATATGTTTCTACATTTTCAGATACAAAAAAAAGTTGGTTGCAATAACCATGGACCACACAATCAATTTCAGCCCAATATAATAAATTTCAGCCCGACACACTCAGCTTCAGCACGACACACTCGATTTCACCATAGTTACTGTGACTGTCTAATAAATGTACTAACTAATCCAACCCCCACACCTTCTTAGTCTTGCCTGTGACAACACTCATGGCAGATCTCAGTGGTACTATACATTGTTCCCCATTCAGACCCCGGCAAGAGAATGACAAATTAAGCAGTAGCTGTCACTTTTGACTCCTAAATCTCTAACACATTTTCTCCAGAGCTCTCATGTACACCCAGAACCAAGAGAGAAAACTCGCTGCTCAAAGGTATTCACGTACAACTACCTAAATCATTTAAAATCTTCATCTTGCAAATTTATCATTCACCTGTCACATATTATTGACCCAGTCAATGAGTAATTCTCTCTGCGTGAACTTTAAGAATCGCGAATATGTACTTCAATCTTAAGACTTACTTCCCTTGTGATTTGTAGCAATGACAGTATATTGCCATTCAAACTATAAGTATTTATTGTAACCGTTGATAGAAATAATGACTGTTGTGTAGTTTTGTTTCGTTATTGATGAAGGTCTATTGATCGAAAAGTTGACTTTGTGTGGTTTTAGTAGTTTATTAAAATTTATTCACCCAATTTTTCACTTTTCGTCGACTCTATATAGATCACAGTTCTGTTGATATGTGCTATGTTTGAGTTAACTTGAACTTGTACTGGATTAAATAGCTAATCCCTAACCCAAACCTTCTTAGTCGACTCTTACTATATGTATAACTACCACTGTTACGCGAATATTTTTCTATTTCATCCCGGTATCACATGCATTTCATTTGTACACAGTGAATAAAATACTTCAAGGGACATAATAGCGGCGTTCCTTTTTATTAAAGCATTTTCTGGAGTTATTTACCTTATATTGAAAGATCGGGGTTTTTTTTTAGTTTTTTTTTGAAAAGTAAAATGTACATTACGATCAATCAAGCTGAACATAGTTGTCGATGTCTGTATCGCTATAAACATAGCCACATACGTCCACAGTTATTTCATTTTTCTTCTTCAGCGGTCATTATCAAACTCATACTGGATCACTCTTATGGCGGGACAATTGTCCTACAAGATTTCAAGCAAGATGTAGTCCAGAGAGTGTATACACGTTGTCTCCCCATTTTGTTTTTGTCCCAATGGTAAACGCACATCCGTCTTCCGCAGTGATTTCCTTTAATAATTATTTTTTCATATGCAATTTTGTCAGAGCTTCTTTGTCTCTTTTCTTCTTTTTCCATGAATTTTTAGAAACAAGTCTAACTACGTTTAATAGAAAGCTTTAAAAATCAACATAAATCTTTGATCTCTTTGTCAAGCACAGATCTTTAACAATACTTGTATTTTTATTATCAGTTTTGTTCACATCTCTATTCATCGTGGGCTACCGGTCCGAAATGGGAGAAATGTATAGTAACACTACAGCCGGTTCATGTCGTACGAAACGATTAAAAAAGGTTTGGGGTGAAGTTGAGTACGTCACTCATAACCTTCGAGATGATACATGTTTCTGAAAACTCATGTAAGGGTTATCTATCTTTGTTCCTTCAGAGTATGTTCCAACAGGGTGCATAGGGCAGAAACTTCAGCTCTCCAATTGGAGCGATGCGATGCTACTGTGAGCAATTATTGTTTGTTGTTGAGACCCATAGTCATACTCTTTAATGTTTATTCTGCGAAGACTCTCTCTTGGTCTTCCTCTTTTTCTTTTGCCATCTGGTACCCATTTTAGTATTTGTAGTGGAAGTCTGTCACAAAATGTGTTATCTGATGTACATACCCAGGGCCGTAGATATGATCTTCTCAAGGGGGAAAACTATCTAAAGAAAAATATACAAATTTCATTGGTGAGTTGTCGTGTTGTAGATCTTCTTGTTTATATTAATTTCATGATCTTTATGATGTGAAAACTCGTTAAGAAAACAGCTGAGGGTAGTTTGGCTTTTGGCAAGCAAAGCTCTGGCCCGCTTCATAGTACTAAAAAATCATATGATTTGTTCTGTGGAGAGATGAACATCACAAAAAAAAACGTATACATAGCTCAATATAAACCTTTCAATCTATTGATCTATTCAACTATATTGATCTATTCAACTATATTGATCTATTCAACTATATTGATCTATTCAACTATATTGATCTATTCAATTATATTGATCTATTCAACTATATTGATCTATTCAACTATATTGATCTATTCAACTATATTGATCTATTCAACTATATTGATCTATTCAACTATATTGATCTATTCAATTATATTGATCTATTCAACTATATTGATCTATTCAACTATATTGATCTATTCAACTATATTGATCTATTCAATTATATTGATCTATTCAACTATATTGATCTATTCAACTATATTGATCTATTCAACTATATTGATCTATTCAACTATATTGATCTATTCAACTATATTGATCTATTCAATTATATTGATCTATTCAACTATATTGATCTATTCAATTATATTGATCTATTCAACTATATTGATCTATTCAATTATATTGATCTATTCAATTATATTGATCTATTCAATTATATTGATCTGACATATTATACAAAATAATATTCTCGACACTTTACCTACATATTTTTTTTAATTGAAATAAAAAAAATACAATTGATCAATTGAAACAAATCAATTGACCATGTGTTCAGTAATCTAAGAATGCATTACAAAATTCAATATAGCATATCAAACTGTTTGCAAGAAAACAACATTCAAAACGTGATAATTAATTTCAGTAGCAACGATATTTAAGAAAATATTGTGCAACTTCAATGACGTTATACTGAGATATTCAAGAAAATATTGTGCAACTTCAATGACGTTATACTGAGATATTCAAGAAAATATTGTGCAACTTCAATGACGTTATACTGAGATATTCAAGAAAATATTTTGCAACTTCAATGACGTTATACTGAGATATTCAAGAAAATCTTGTGCAACTTCAATGACGTTATACTGAGATATTCAAGAAAATATTGTGCAACTTCAATCGCGTTATACTGAGAAACAAATTGCTCGTCATGTTATATTAAAAATACACACGCCATCTTATAACAAATTTAAACACATTTTCTGCGCATGTCCAAGTATTTCATTAATTGCTTCCGGCATATGCCCATTGTTTGTGCCATTATCTTACACAATTAGCACTCTCCATTGGGAATATCGGGGAAACGACATTAATCGAATCACTGATTCCACATCCTGAGGGATTTCTTGTTTAAACCAAATGGTTGGTAGATTGACTATTTCTACCCGTTTAATCCAGCCAGAAGTACTAGGGCTAACCTGGTTGAAATTGTTATAAATTTGTCAATTTGTAGACAGGAAATTACCTTCATTTTCGGGGACGTCTCTCAATTAATATTTCAAAAGACAATTGTCTTCATTTTGAGGATTACTTGAAATATAAATAGCACTGTGGTATATCAGTGGATTTCAACATTGTTTGCTTGTGTCATCTAGTGTGACATTTAACTTTCATTGCGCCTATTCGAGTAAGTTTGACTATCGTTGACCTCTTTTGGAAAAATGTGACGGTTGTAATTGTGTCTCCCTTTGGGGATACTATTTCTTTGTTTGCAACCTTCTGGGATAATGTTTATTTCTTTCCAGCAAATTTTCTTACCTCTTACCTTACCTCTTACCTTACCTCTTACCTTACCTCTTACCTTACCTCTTACCTTACCTCTTACCTTACCTCTTACCTTACCTCTTACCTTACCTCTTACCTTACCTCTTACCTTACCTCTTACCTTACCTCTTTTGGGTTAATTTTTATTTCATTACCACTTTCGGGTTAATTTTTATTTCATTACCTCTTTTGGTAAAGTTTTTCTTGCATGACCTCTTTTAGAACATTTTTTCTTTTGTGACGTATTTTTTGATAATTTTTGTTTCATGACGTCTTGTAGGACATTTTTCTTACATTTTGGGACATTTTTCTCACATTTTGGGACATTTTTCTTACATTTTGGGACAAATTGTACACCATATTGTGCACCATTTCCGCACCATTTCGAAAAAAATGTTCTTAAGTGTCCCTCTTACGTCTTGTGCTTTAAGAAAAATGTTTGTGAATTTCTTTGTTGTTCAAAGTTTTTAAATGTTAATGAAAATAGAGCTGTTTATGGACATAGATCTGTTTATGGACATAGATCTGTTTATGGACATAGATCAGTTTATGGACATAGATCAGTTTATGGACATAGGTCAGTTTATGGACATAGGTCAGTTTATGGACATAGATCTGTTTATGGACATAGATCTGTTTATGGACATAGATCTGTTTATGGACATAGATCAGTTTATGGACATAGGTCAGTTTATGGACATAGATCAGTTTATGGACATAGATCTGTTTATGGACATAGATCTGTTTATGGACATAGATCAGTTTATGGACAAAGATCAGTTTATGGACATAGATCTGTTTATGGGCATACACATGTTTTAGAACATAGATCACTTATACACATATTTCTGTATATGAACAAATTTCATGGACACTAGTTGCTATAACAGTAGTACACGGACAGTAGTATCTATAAAAGTAGAACATTACCAATTGCATTGAAATTAGTGCATGGTCAATATTCATGGTAAACATTGCCGAATTAGGTAAGTACAAGTGTTGTAATTACAGGTGTTGTAATTACAGGTGTTGTAAGTACAGGTGTTGTAAGTACAGGTGTTGTAAGTACAGGTGTTGTAAGTACAGGTGGTGTAAGTACAGTTGGTGCGGAGGTAACTGTTACTAATTCTGCTGAGGACGTGATGAGATAACTAGTTGTTAGCTGATAAGGTAACTCGTTGATGAGGTAACTAGTTGATATAACTAGTTCATGAGGTAACTAGTTCATGAGGTAACTAGTTCATGAGGTAACTAGCTCATGAGGTAACTAGTTCATGAGGTAACTAGCTCATGAGGTAACTAGCTCATGAGGTAACTAGTTGAGGTAGCTAGTTCATGAGGTAACTAGCTCATGAGGTAACTAGCTCATGAGGTAACTAGTTCATGAGGTAACTAGCTCATGAGGTAACTAGTTGAGGTAACTAGTTCATGAGGTAACTAGCTCATGAGGTAACCAGTTCATGAGTAACTAGTTGAGGTAACTAGATGATGAGGTAACTACTAGACTGTTATTTATTATTAAAGTATGTACATTAATACAGTGAAATACTACAAGGAATAAAGGGTAAAGCTTTTGTGTTCAAGAGTTTGTGTGCTGAGAATATCGATGTGACTAATTGTTCCTTTCAGCAAGCAGTTTCTCGAAGATTTGACGAAAGTATCACAAGAGCTACGGAGTTACCTTGCTCTGGGCGATAGTCTCAGCATTCAACGCTCAACTATGTTGAGTGTGACCAAACACATATTAGGAGGCTCGGGATTAAGTTTTCTTTGATATTTGTACCATCTGGGTTATGAGTAACGTTGTTGGTTTTCCTGATTTTTGCGATATTTAACAAAACATCTTTAGAAACACAATCAAGAAAATAAAACACTTAAAATCAAGATAAATAAATTGTAAACATCAATTATCTTTATGAACTTGAACATCTCAAAAATCAGCTTATTTGTTCTTTCGTTCGCCAAAAAATCATCCTAATTATCGCCCTATCATCATTTGTGTTCAAACACTTTCAAGGGCCGTAACCTCGTTGTCTAAACAAGATAGAACAGTAGGAGTTGTCTTCTCTGTGTTTTCTGACAGATTTTTATGAACGGGGTGATAAAACTTGTCAAATCACAGTAGCAACTTAGACCCCATGTTTTTGTTCCTCTAAGGGGTCCCCAAAAAGTGGAGTGTTCGTGAGCGGTACAAAAGATTCTAGCCTTCTCTTGAAATTAGATTTTGTAACCTCCAGTTCTAGTTTGTTTTAAATGTGGAAAACAATAGAGATCTGGAAAGGGGGAGGAGTAGAGTTGTTTAATTAGGGAGCACGAAAGAAAGTTGGGAGGTGGGTGGTTGCGAGATGGAGAACAGAAATTTTGATGGGAGAAGAGTAGACAGTGGACACAACAAGGACAAAGATAAGGAAGGGGGTACGAAGAATTGAAACGTGAGAAATAACAGAGAGAGAGAGAGAGAGAGAGAGAGAGAGAGAGAGAGGTGTTGATGAAATGGATATCGATATAAAAAAGTGTTCAAACGGCGAGAGGATTGATTTTACTGTACTCGGCTTAATACATATGTACTTAGACCCTCTCATCGAAGCGGCGCGTCGCCTGCCGAAAGTACCACCCTATAGCACGTTACTCCGTAGTTTCCAGTGATAATTGCTAGGGATCTTCGAGAAAAGTAATTTCATGAACATGGTGCTGGGATCGGGATTTGAAGCCGGGATCTCTTGAGCATAAGTCATACGGCTTAGTTACTACGCCATGAGTAACTTCCAATTATGTTGTGAAATAAATTGGTAAATATAAGATGACCGTGTGTGTGAATGTGTGTCTGTGTGTATTTGTGCGTGTATGCGTGTGCGTGTAACTGTGAAAGTGTATCTAGACATTGTTGGGCTGTTCAGTCATTTCAGTTCACATATTGACATTAGTACAGTAACAGCGAGTCCCTAAAGTTATTGTCCCATGGACAACTAGGGACAGTGCTGAGATGAAGTTATTGTCCCATGGACAACTAGGGACAGTGCTGAGATGAAGTTATTGTCCCATGGACAACTAGGGACAGTGCTGAGATGAAGTTATTGTCCCATGGACAACTAGGGACAGTGCTGAGATGAAGTTATTGTCCCATGGACAACTAGGGACAGTGCTGAGATGAAGTTATTGTCCCATGGACAACTAGGGACAGTGCTGAGATGAAGTTAGCGACAAATCAGCGCTGAGATGACGTTATTGTTCCATGAATAATTAGGGACAAAACAGTACTGCCCAGAACCATTATTCCCATAAAGAACTCGGGTTGAACCAGTACAAGTGCCTGTTCGTGTGAGATTACGGTTTATATTTAACCAGGAGATATCAAAGTCAGACAAATGGGAAAACTTATATTGATCAAATCAATAGTTTACATAAACATGCATATATAACACAAAGGCATTGGGTCAAAGAACACGGATCCCTCGGACCGCTTGGTCAGCAACCAACCAACCAGGAGCACCTTAAATATTGGTTGGGACAGATTCTAGTGAAACATGAAAGTAAGAGAAGACACCAAACATCAACATGTTTCTAAAACAACAAGAAAAAATACAATGAACTTATATCTAACTTCACGTACTTAAAATGAATGAAAACAGACTGCATTACAAGCATTAAAATGGATAACACATGAAAAAATAACTATAAGATGTCCAAGGAAAACTCCCCGCTGAACAACCATCACAGAGGATATAATTATGTGTGTTTATTAGTTGTGGCATCAGAATAAGGTGAAATAAATTGGAATTTGTTAACAAATAACGTCATCAACATGAACCCACCAGAACAACATCCGACGGAAAAATTCAAATACTGAAAAAAATTCAGTTGCGCGTGAAAAACTTGGCAGAACGTTTATATATCGTTATGTGCCATACTGACTGGCCAAGGCGATCATGTATTACTTATTACTCTCTCATCATCATCATCATCAGGTGCCATGCCTGGTGGCGTAGGCAGTAATGTGTTCTCCACATCTCTCTGTCCACAGTATTATGTATCAAGATCGTTGTTGTTTCCTTGCCGTGCCAGGTTGTCAAACTGTCTAATACTTTCTCACGTGGTCGCCCTCTGTCTCTGTTGCCTTCAATTTTGCCTGTTGTGACTATGTTCTCCAAACCTCCATGTCTCATGAAGTGGCCAAAAAAAGAAAATTGTCTTTTTCTTATATTATTGATTAAGGTCCGTTTCGCATTTGACTCTTTCATCACCTCTATATTAGCTTTTCTGGCATTCCATGGTATTCTCAGCATTCTTCTAAAGAAGAACATCTCTGTTGCCGCTAATTTCCCACGATCCAGTTTGTTTATTATCCACGACTCGCATCCATATGTTAGTATAGGGGTTATATAGCACTGCAGAACTCTGTTTCTCACCTCTATATCTAACAAAATATAAGTAAACTGATGTATCTCTCAGCTCAGAATATTGGAAGAGAAACATGTTACAGATTAAAATGTTATAAATTTAATTGTTATTGTATCTTGGTTGGGTGCTAATCCAGCGGTCCATGGGCTCATGCCCTTTGACCCACTGCCATTGTGTGATATATGCATGTGTTTGTGAGTGGTTGTTTTGTCCCATATAATGTGTTCTATTTATCTGTCCCTATTATTTATCTTCAGCATGATGTATTCGCCGCATGGAGACATTCGCCGTATGAAGGTATTCGCCACATGATTAGAGCGGAACTTGACAGACTTGTCAGACTTGACAGAGCGGAACTTGTATGCTATGTGGTTGCGAAATTGAAGAATTTAAACTCCTTTCAACAAAGCAAATTTCACGCAACACCTTCTATGCATATTGCAAGAGACGACTAGTATTGTTATGGGGTGAAGATGGCAGCCCCATCCCATGTAGGGTAAAGTGACCCAGAAGCCACGCTGAAGTAGGATGTGTCAGGCCAAAAGAAGCAGATATCGCAGCAAGGCTTTAAACCATGACACAAGGCACTACATTCTTCCCACCACATTTCACCAATCTCCAGGAGTTTGAGAATGAACGCGGAAGAATAAGAAACAATAATGACGAGAGTCCGCATTGGCTACATCAGGACGTCTAATCATTTTTTTTTTAAACTGGAGATACTATCTGCTTCTAAATAGGGCTTCTTCTTTTTTAGCATTCATTCTCAAACTCCCGATGATTCTCTCTTGTAGCAGGACAAAGGTCCTAGTAAATTTCTAGTAGGATGTAGTTAAGAAAATGGAAATGCGGTGCGCCGCCGTTTTATTTGTGCCAATGGCCCGACACATCCGTCTTCGGCGGAAAAAATTGTGTTTAAAATTACATCGTTTAGCATTAAGTACTGCGCTGTTTTAAACCGTTAGAGAAAAAATACAACACACAATTGAGCCCAAATGATTTCATTCGCTCGTTTGTCTAGTAATGACAAAATTATCTCTGCCGCTGTGATCATTCTTTCTGTTTTTCTGCATATTTACTCAGCATCTGATACAAGGGAGACTACATAAAGAACGGAAGGTTACAAAAGGGCCATGTGAGAAAATCAAGGACCAATTATCACCCATCTTAGCAACCGACAACAGACAATTCTATAATTAAAACAAAAATCTCACGTCCTGACGGGTTTCCAATTAAGGGGCGGTAATTCAGCTTGTTTGGAAGAGAACTAAGGGAGGTAGTCCTGTCTTTGTCCAACAAATGAGAACCAGCCCACAAGTTCCTATATTTCTCGGTAACAAGAAGGGAGGGATGTGAGGTGTGATCTTATACAGTTAAGAGATTTAAGTATTTACATTTTCAGGTCAAAGTTCATAAAATCGTCATATTTATAACTATTGACGTATAATTAGTTATAACGTTGGTATTTACATACTGAGTTGCTCTTGTGCTGTCGGACACGAATGGTGTGAACAGAATATCAAAAACCTGGAGGTCGTGATGGCCGAATTACCAGAACCGCGACCTCAACTATTCCTGATGGTTGTAAAACTTTGATATAACCAAATTGGACTAACATCCATGGTTGAAAGGGGCCCACTTCTCCAAAAGATTTGTATGTGATATAACATAGCATAATTCAATAAATGTAAGCGGAGACTAAGAAGATTGTGGGGGTGGAATTGGCTTTCCCAATCCATATAGGTCAAGGTGACCAAGCAGCCGTGCTGAAGTCGGATGTGCCAGTCAGACAGGCGCAGATATCACAACAAATGTGTAAACTTTGAGACAACGCATTCCTTTTTCCGGACTACTTCAAACTAATTTGCAAGATTTTGAGAACGAACGGAGAAGAAGAAGATACATAGTTACTGCCGAAGTCCGATGTGTCGGACCACATTCGCAAATAAAACGGCGACACGCCGCTTCATTTTCTTTCTCTGGACTACATCCTGCCTGGAAATCTAGTAGGACCATTGTCCTTCTACAAGAGAGATCTAGCAGGCGTTTGAGAATGAAGGCCGAAACTAAAGAGGAGAGACCATATAACCCGACTGGAAAACGTAACAGATTTCACCAAATGTTTATTAACAAATATCACCAGATGTTTATTAACAGATATTACCAAATATTTATTAACAGATATTACCAAATGTTTATTAACAGATACCATCTAATGTTTCCTAATTTACTTTCTTCATTTTCTTTTCCCCTGATTCTGGTTAAATTGTTCAGTTTCGCTAACAACCTAATAGACATAATTATTTACTATATGACGTACATGGTATTCCATACTCCTGATAAGGCGGTGTCTTAGAATCTACCCATCTATCGTTAATGTAGGCTGGCTCAGTATTGAGAGATCCCTCTCAGCGATATTCCTGATTGGTTCTTGCAAAGCTTAACAGCGACCTGTCAATAGTAGCTCCTCCTCTTTTTTAGAAAAAAAAAACTTCTTGTAGAGAAAAAAGATTAATATTATTCTCGAAGACGCTTTAGTGGTATCGCAAAATAATCCGTTACTTGGAATTCATATTTGGGTCAACACTCCAGCTTTTGTTTGTCAGGGGCTGATGGCAACGATGTGTCTACAAGCTGTCATTGAACTCCCACCATCTTGTCTGCTCAAACTGGAGTAACATCTACATAATTCTTCAATAAGGAATCAAACAATTTTGCGATAAAGCACATTTCACAGTAATTATCAAATTCACAAATTGCATATACAAATCTTTGACAAGAAAGTTATTATGAACGCAAATTAGATTATGGAACATTCAAGACCAACAAATTAACTAAACAAATTCACGGATGTTTAGAGTTTGTTTATGTTAAATTAGATTCGCTGAATGACAACACTTGAGAGTTTTGTGCCCTACCTTAGGAATACATAATACATGTATGATACATATTCCTGATAATACATGTATGAATACATTTTCACGGTTTCGTTTATTAACAGTCGATTTATAATGGATATTTATATTTGTAAAAATATCTTCATAATAATATTGAAATAAATAATAATTTAAAGTATTTCTAGTTTGCAGGTAATTATCCCGTATAAAAAATATATTATTAAAAAATGGCGTTGTCTATGAAGAAAGAGAAATATACACATTGTTATGTTTAGGAGACAGTTAAACGATCAGCGTTTCGAGTGAAGAGGCTTTGTCTGGAGTTCGAGTATAAGGATCAGTGTGAATTTTATAAAAATTATATACTGTAAGGTGATTCGGGTTCTATTACATAATGGATTTAAGTGTGAGAAAAAGGACAGCGTATGATATCGACAGCTTACTTAGCAATGTTTCTGTGAAAACTGCCCATTGTGACGTTTCGTCCACCCATGAGGTGGAGACAGCCGATGATGACAACAATAACACAGGTAAAGTATGTATATTATTTGTTCGTAAACGCGCATCGTTTCCAATACGTACTAGCAACATTTCAATGTATCCGCTTTGCAAGTATTTAGATGTAGGAGGTTTCGGATGTTGCGCCCCCATGCCCGTAGATGGGGGGGGGGGGTATTCAAACCCAATCTAGAACATTTGTACTTGACTTTTAGTATTATTAACATAACCAAAACATCGTTTGTTTGGTGTTTTTTTTTTAAACATCCCTTAACGATTTTTCGCAAAAAGTTCTTCAAATTTCCTGTCAAACAGAGTAAATTACGCATAAAAACGAAAGAATGAGATATTTCAGTTAGGAACACGTTATCTTACAAAAAACGTATCTCCTACACTGTGTCCCCTAATGCTGTGTACGTATCTGTTGACGTATCTCCTCTACCCTGTCTCCCCTGCCATATCTTCCCCTACGTTGTGTACGTATCTCCTGATCTGTCCCCTTTGCCTTATTTCACCTAATAAGGTGAATCTCTTAACCTGTCTCCACTGTCCTATCTCCCCTAACGGTATCAAGTTCCTTCAGTTTATATCAATTCGCTTCGCAATTTTTTCTTCCTCACTTCATCCAACTCGCATCCGTAAGAAACAGTAACGATTTCAGCCTAGACATCCAGTGTGTATGTTCTCAAATCACTATGAAATATAGACCAAGGACCATTTGATTTAAACACTAAACAATACACATATAATAGACTTATTTAGATTTTTCAAGGACCAAATTTTTACATTTTACAGCACGAACCAGTAGACCTAAGTGTTCTGAGGTGCCTTCGTACAGCACCAACCATTAGGCCTAAGTGTTCTGAGGTGCCTTCGTACAGCACGAACCATTAGGCCTACGTGTTCTGAGGTGCCTTCGTACAGCACGAACCATTAGGCCTACGTGTTCTGATGTGACAGACATGAGTGATGTATATACAGAAGAAACATTGTGATGTGTAGAGGACTGACTATAAAGTTTCAAGTACATGCCTGTTTCTCGTTCTGTTTGTTTTGATATCCAGGGATCATGAGCAATAGGGTTCTTTTACACTTTTCGTGCTTTATCAGAAAGCAGCAGACGTGAATTCAACCAGGTCCTTTCAGTTGGCACCTAATCGCCTTACAAATTGAATCAAGCCGTTTTCCGTATTCGATCAATCCGCATCTCTAAATATAATTTTTGCATGCTATGAGGAAGTTTCTCCAGAGTCTTTTACCTAGAAGACTTCAAAATTTTTCAGAATAAGCAGGATCGCAAATAAGAATAGTGGGGATGTGTGCTTTCTATAGAAAGCAAGATCTTCACTTCACTTTAAAGACAATTGGGGTTCGGAACCCATTTTTAAGGAGAACTGTTTACATTCTTACATGTTCTATTTTCTCGTAGTTTACATTCATACATGTTCTATTTTCTTTGTGCATGGGGGATTTGAACACCTCAGCTCCCTACTCCATCAATACGTTCTTGATAAGATATCTCTTACTCAGAGTGGTAAAAACTTAATTGTAAGAATGAAGTTCCTGGGACTTCCACAAGTTAACAGCCACAGTGTTTAGGTATGTACTCTACAAGTAATTAGCTGCTGCGCGGTCAGTGGTCTTGTAAGACACTTGTAAGACCGACGGTCCTTCCACACGTAGTTATATATTAACAAATTTCTTACATTGATTTCTAAATATCACATCTCTCTTACATTACTGAATTGCTTAGAAGTTCTTTATATAAGATGATTTGCCTTTGTTGTATTTTGAATGCATCTTATTGTGGAATTCTGTCATAAGAATTATAAGTAAAAATTAGAATGGGAAAGCACTCGAAGAATATGTAGACAGTGCGTACTACAAGTGATCGATCTTTTCCAATAATTGCAGGTAAAATATCTACTTCTTCTTCTTCATCTTTCATCTTCTTCAGTGCATTCCTGATCCATTCACTTCTTTTAATCACATTCGTTTTTGCTTTGCTTATTTTTTATTTATTTTTTCGTCTTATCTATTTGCACTTTTTCTGTTTGTTCTTCTTATCATTTCTCTTTTATTATCTAATTTTACCCCTCTTATCTTTTCCTATCATTGTTTTGTGTGTCCTTCTTTAAGGTCGGTTTTCTTTTGTTTTTGTTGTAGACATTGTCGTCGAAAATCTTTCTCTGTTTTGTGGTTATTCTTAGTATATCGTATATTTAAATATTGGCAACATTTCTTATCTCTTTCCGTTGTTTTCTTTATATTGCGATGTGTTGCATGATTTTTATATGAAATATAATTTGAGTACACTCATATTGTTAGTACGTTGTATTGTTCTGCGAGACTGTAGATTTATCTTCTTTTTTTTCTTCTATTAGTTTTGATGTTTCTAAGATTGCTTGTAAATATGTACTGTAGTTTGCTGATGATGTTTGTCCGATGAACAAAACTTAGCCAAAATAATTGTTTGTTTGTTTATTTTGCGTTCGCTCCATTGTAATCAGCACGGTTATTCATGTGATCTCCGCCGGGAGCGTAGTTACGTTGTGCCATCGTTATGCGTCTTGTAGGCCCAGCACATTCGATTTGGACATAACCAAAATAATAGTGGCAAAGATAATAAAGTTAATAGTGCGTTTTAAAATGACTAACAAGTCCAATGCGAGCACAAAATGTACATCCACACAATTGACATTTGTAGAGGGTGTCTATGGGACGTTGAGATGTTTTTTTTCTTTTCTACATGCCCGCTTCTGTCTTGCAGTATGTTGCCTGGTCTCTTCCGCCGCTAGTGCTCCAGTTCTGAGATAATATGTCAGTAACAATTGAGAGTTGTTTGTTGTGGGTATGTGTTACTGTGGATACCATCCAACGTTTGACACGTCACGAGATGACAAAGTCTTTTATTTTTCATATCCTTGAATTATCGTGTATGCCCATGTGGCGCAAAGGCGAGAAGTTAGAGCGTTCGTCTTACAGACGCTAGATCCATCGTTCAACTCCCGAGAAGGTACTTGAATTTTTTTTAATGTCGGAGTATAATTTTTTTAATCCACCCTGTACAAGACGCGGCGATAGTAAGAACATGCGATCGTTATTACACAGTCACAAGTTCCTATCCGCCATTCCACAACAGGTAAAACAAGTGTAGTGACAGCACAGATGTACCCAGCATTATCATGTACCCCGCTACAACTAAGACAGAAAATGCACTTATTCAATTTATGCGTTATTCCAGTATTATCATATGGATGTGAGAGATGGATAAGTTCTTTATCTTCAGAAAAGAAACTATTGAGTTTCGAGATTAAATGTCTTCGTAGGATAACTAACACCCACTGGAGCGAATTCAAATCGAACGAAAATAAGAAAAGAGACACATCAAAACGTCATCACAGATGTTAATAGAAAACGCCGTTGGTCCTACATCGGGCATATCCTACGCTCAGACAATAACAAAATAAACCACCAATCTCTTGCATGGATATCAACAGTTAGAAGAGCAAGGGGTAGACCAAAGGAAACATTCAGAAGAACAATATTTAGAGAAATTAAAATAAACAATATTCATACTATTCAAGAACTGCACAGAATAGCTTTGAACAGACAGAATTGGAGAGATCTTACCTATAACCTATGCGCTAATTTGAACGCTCAAGGAAAATGAATGAATGAATGAATGAATGAATGAATGAACTAAGACGCATGCCCTCAGTACCCTTTCTCAAATTTTTATCTTTTTCTTTATTGAGTACCACTTCTTTCCTTTTTTCCATCCTTCTATCATCATCATTAGACACTCCCATGGTGATACAAATCTTAACATCATTCCGTAAAACCACATCTTCTGTTTCCAACTGTGCTAACAAAACCATCCAGAATATTCGACCGTAATTCTCATTTCCAGCCTTACACACTCTCCCTTCGACCCTCTCAACGCCCTCAAAACCATCACCTCCAATACTTCACCGAAGTGCGCTGAAAGGCTAAGAGAGAAATTGAATGTGCAAGTGTTTTCCAATACACAAACAGAGATCTCATTGTTTTAATGCGCACCGTTAATGAATTATTAACCGTCATTATTGGTGCAAAACTGCTTGAAGGGGAAACGTTATCCGTCGCACAGTAGACATTTATCAATAATAATGGTCGGTCCATTGATTACTTTCTCAAAACAAGGGAAATGAGGATGGGAAGGCATAATAAAACATTATTCTTATTTTTATTAAATGTTATTAGTTAATTTTGTTATTCAATAGTTGGCTTTGGTTAGAATTTCTTCTCAAACTCCTGCTAACTAACGGGATGTAATCCAGAGAGCAGAGTAATATGTTGTGATACCTTTAGGTTGTTGATAGATGCGCTTTTCGACTAGGTACATTCAACCGTGGCTCTCTACAATACAGGAGTCTAGCTGAGTTAATGAGACCTTCATTTGGTACGTTTGTGATTATTGTCACACTTTCTATTGGTTAATATTTATATACTTTGAGTAGCCTCAGCTATCTTTGGTATGCGATTCCAAGTATGTAATATTAGCCAACGGAAAACACGGGAATAATCAAGAAAAGGAACGAATGAAGGCCTCATTAATTCAGTTAGAAAGATTGTACCGTCAGGATCCACGATGCAACAACTGGGTGACATTTTGAACTATTGTAAATTAATGCAAATATTTAACTAATACTGAACCCTACTTAGTTGTCTTTTACTAGATGAATGGCAAGTCGGATTGTTTAAATTTTGACTTCTTTCTGAACTTCGATAACATGCTAGGAACATTTGATGTTTCTGATATTGTCATTTCATGTTTTCCTATTAGAGTATTGTAGCGATAAACATGTTGCAATATGATACAGGCAGCGGCATAATACTGCTGTCACCACGACGTGCACAAGGGGATTTTATATTTACTCTACAACAGAAAAAAAACCAGTCCAACTCTGGACCTTACTCAACGCTCTAATCTCTCAGCCACGCAACACACTAAAGTTGTATGCAACATTAAGTTTTACTTCTACCTTATTTTTCCTTTTATTACTTTGTTTTCAATTTCTTATTTTAAGTCTACTAGACATTTTTTTCCCACACTTTATTACACGCCGAAGTAAAACAATGTATTACACGTCGAAGTAAAACAATGTATTGCACTCCGAAGTAAAATAACGTATTACATGTCGAAGTAAAACAATGTATTACATGTCGAAGTAAAACAATGTATTGCACTCCGAAGTAAAATAACGTATTACCTATCGAAGTAAAACAATGTATTGCACTCCGAAGTAAAATAATGTATTACATGTCGAAGTAAAACAATGTATTGCACTCCGAAGTAAAATAACGTATTACACGTCGAAGTAAAACAATGTATTGCACTCCGAAGTAAAATAACGTATTACACGCCGAAGTAAAACAATGTATTGCACTCCGAAGTAAAATAACGTATTACACGCTGAAGTAAAACAATGTATTGCACTCCGAAGTAAAATAACGAATTACACTCCGCAGTAAAACAACGATACAGCGTATTACCGTTCTCTGGGATACACCCAGCTGGAAATCTTGCAGGACCATTGTCCTGTTATAATAGAAAACCGATGGGAGTTTGAGAACGGACACAAAAGAAAGAACACTCTACCACTAATTCTACCCGATTCTGTGTAGTACTGCGTCTCTCTATTGCGTGTTACCACTAAGTTTGCCTCGTACGTTAT
This sequence comes from Meghimatium bilineatum, assembly GCA_034231615.1. Classification (NCBI taxonomy): domain Eukaryota; kingdom Metazoa; phylum Mollusca; class Gastropoda; order Stylommatophora; family Philomycidae; genus Meghimatium; species Meghimatium bilineatum. Next base: position 2,779,350 of record CM067301.1, read on the forward strand.
ATAGTGAAATCCCGTTATAACAACTTGATCCAGACCAACAAAATATGTATGTAATAGCAGAACTTCCTAATATACAGTATAAACAATAAATAACAAATAAAATTGGGGATTTTTAAGGTATCGTTAAATAGGGAGATTTGTTATAAACGTATACGTTATAGAGGGGTTCCATCATTATAAAAGGATGCACCACTGAGGGATGCTCACTGCGCTCACCTCTATATCCTACTGTTACGTTTTATCATGACTCATACATTTTCTTACTATTCCACGCTACCTTCTGGAATTTGTTTACCAAATTCTTACTATTCCACGCTACCTTCTGGAATTTGTTTACCAAATTCTTACTATTCCACGCTACCTTTTGGAATTTGTTTACCAAATTCTTACTATTCCACGCTACCTTCTGGAAATTCTTTACCAAATTCTTACTATTCCACGCTACCTTCTGGAATTTGTTTACCAAATTCTTACTATTCCACGCTACCTTCTGGAATTTGTTTACCAAATTCTTACTATTCCACGCTACCTTCTGGAATTTGTTTACCAAATTCTTACTATTCCACGCTACCTTCTGGAATTTGTTTACCAAATTCTTCTAATTCTAGAATTCAGATTCCAAACATTTCTATTTTCATGAATTTGTTATTAAATGTTTTTAAAAAAAAAATAATTTATACAATGTGTTCTCCGTGTTCTGTTTTATGTTTGTGATGTTTTGCAAATATTTCTATTTTATACATTTTGTTTTTAAAATTCTTTCATTTCCAGAATTTCCTTTTTCAAATTCCTCTATTTCTAGAAAGAGTTTTCAAACTATGTTTCCTAAAGGCATGCTAAAGTCGGATGCGTCTGGCTGACATGCGCAGATATCGCAGGATTGCTGTAAACTATGACACAACGATATCCGCTTTCTGGACTGCATCATGCTAATCTGGACAATGAACAAAGAAGAAGAAGAAGAACACATTACAGTACCAAAATAGATCTCTATATAGAAAAGACAGAAGTAATGAAGATAGGAAGAACAGAAAGAAACACCAATATATATATATATATATCTTGGAAAAAACAGACTTAAACAGGTGAAAGAATTCATATACCTAGGAAGTAATATAACAGACGGCAGGAGCAGCAAAGAAATACACAATAGATGTAGTAAAGCATACCAGAAGGAAAATGACACAATCTTCAGAAACAAAAATGTAGATTTAAACACCAAAATAACACTATTCAAAACGATTATTATACCACAGGTGTGCTACCAATCAATGCCAAACATGGACAACGAGAGCACCAGAGAAACGTAAATTGTGACAGCTGAAATGGCGTGCTTACGCAGAATCCTAGGAATATCGCTAAGGGACAGTAAGAAATGAGGACATTAGACAAAGAACCGGCACCGCCCCAATCTTGGAATATATTAAGAAACAACAGATCAAATGGTTTGCACACATCAACAGACTACCATCAGCCAGCATACCACAGCAAACTATGCTACACAGATACATTGAAGGCAGACCTAGAGGCCGACCACCGAAAACGATGGACCACCGAAATAAAAGGGGCGACAAAATCCACAATATTCTCAGCACACACGGGGGACGTCTCCAGAAAACTATTCTACTCCTGACGCTGAAAGGCAACAAAGGGTTTCAGCAAATAGATAGATATATAGTACAGAAATGTATGTTTCTCTAGGAAACTAAATGGAACAAGTTTGCACACATAGGCCCACCATCCATTACTGCAGAAAGAATTCCAATACTGTTTACCTTCCATGCGTATCGTAAGAGGTGAATAAATAGGTTATGGGGTGGAGTTGTCTGTCCCATCCCATATAGGGTCAAAGTGACCCAAAGCCATGCTGAAATCGGATCTGCCTGACAAAAAGGTACATAAATCGCAGCAATGCTATAAACTATGTCACAACGATTTCCATTCTTCGGACTGCATCCTGCTAATCTGCAGGAGTTTGGGAACAAACGCAGAAGAAATATACCAATTTCAAATTCTCGTGTAATGTTGATAGCGTTAATTTTGACGTATCATCACATACACCTTCCACAATTACCCTACCGTTAAAACTATATTCACACGACATCATAAGCTGGAAAGTTTTCCATTATCAGGAAAACTAATTGCCCGTTTAATCCGTTGTTGAGTTCTCATCATGCAAGGATTGAATATATCAAGGGGAGATAATTACACAACAAAGATCACAAAAATTAAGGATCTATTTTTCATAATTGCCTCCGCTTTGTTTGAGCCGTTCAAAGCATGAAATTATCGATCGAAGTATTATGTTGGTTTAAATGTTAATTGGTTATTGAGAAAGCTCGATAAGCGTTTAAAATATTGATCTAGGAATGAATGAATGAATATTTTATGTACCACGAGAGATCACTATCTGTAATCAACCGTATTAAGAGCGAAACTTTAACCGGAGGTACGCGACCTCCATTATGTTTTTATGGCTGTAAGTTCTGATATACATAAATGGGAACTAAAGCCCACGGCCGAAAGCACTGTACGTCGCCACAAGAGATATACTCTACCCGTACAACAAAGGATAGAAAACTCAGGAAGTTGATTTGATTCGATTACCAGAACTGCGACCGCAACTCTGCTTACTTCTTAAGGCCCTCTTATAAACAGATTGGAATAACGTTCGCACCTTTTGGATGTGTGTGTCACCATCAGAGCTACACTTTATTTAAATAAAACTCAGCGGAGGTCGAGGTTGCTGGATTGCTAGAACCGCAAACTCCACTTGTTCATCGTTAAAAGCACTCATTTGGCAACATTCAACTGCATCGTTAAAAGCACTGATGTGGCAACATTGAACTAACATCCGTGTGCCGCTCATCACCATAAAAAGCACATTGTATTTTCACTTGCTCATCGAGATGTGTGTGTGTATATATATATATATTGGGAGATCGTGGTGAGTTGATGACCAGAACCGCGATCTCCACAACTATTATAATGATCGACGAAAGCTCGGATATGACTAATTAGACTAACGTCAGCGGTTGAAAGCGGCGTACCTCGCCACGTGATGTACTTTATAAAACAAAATAATGTGTTGATTGCAATCAATATCATCTGTCATCTCTGCTCCATCTGGATTATAAGCGTACTGTTGTTTGTGTGATAAATCTCATGTTATGTTCATTCATTATTCCAATCCTTATCTGGATATTACATGTCTATCTATATACTTGCATAGATACATACTTAAGTTCGTACCTACCTCTCTAGATAGCTAGCAGCCTACATACATGTCTGTCTATTGGTATATCTATTTATCCATCATCCATCCATCCAACCACCCGCCCACCCACCCATCCATCCATCCATCCATCCATCCATCTATTTATCCATCCATCTATCTATCTATCTATCTATCTATCTATCTATCTATCTATCTATCTATCTATCTATCTATCTATCTATCTATCTATCTATCTATCTATCTATCTATCTATCTATCTATCTATCTATCTATCTATCTATCTATCTATCTCTATCTATCTATCTATCTATCTATCTATCTATCTATCTATCTATCTATCTATCTATCTATCTATCTATCTATCTATCTATCTATCTATCTATCTATCTATCTATCTATCTATCTATCTATCTATCTATCTATCTATCTATCTATCTATCTATCTATCTATCTATCTATCTATCTATCTATCTATCTATCTATCTATCTATCTATCTATCTATCTATCTATCTATCTATCTATCTATCTATCTATCTATCTATCTATCTATCTATCTATCTATCTATCTATCTATCTATCTATCTATCTATCTATCTATCTATCTATCTATCTATCTATCTATCTATCTATCTATCTATCTATCTATCTATCTATCTATCTATCTATCTATCTATCTATCTATCTATCTATCTATCTATCTATCTATCTATCTATCTATCTATCTATCTATCTATCTATCTATCTATCTATCTATCTATCTATCTATCTATCTATCTATCTATCTATCTATCTATCTATCTATCTATCTATCTATCTATCTATCTATCTATCTATCTGTCTATCTATCTTTCTATCTATCTTTCTATCTATCTAGTCTAATCTATCTATTTATATATATATCGATATATACATTCTACACAAACATTCTACACAAAAATTCTACACAAGAGAACATTCTACATAAGAAAACATTCTACACAAACATTTTACACAAGAAAACATTCTACTCAAGAAAACATTATACACAAGAAAATTTGCCCGTACAGGCTTGTAACCAAATGAGATCAGGGTACAACATCAGAGGAAGGCCACGGAAAAGATGGATAGAAAACGTCAGGGACATCCTGAACAAACACGGTCATAGCACAGCCGAGGCCACACATCTGGCGTTAGAACGCAAGCTCGAGTGGTAGTTAATTAGTTTGCCTCTCTTTTTGGACCAGCAGACCTTTCAACCAGCAGACAACAAAGTGAATTAGGTTATATCAGGACGCACTACCATAACATATTAGAGGTAACAAAGACCTCAAAATCTAAACACATCCGTAATCATCCCTACACTTGACGGCAAGAATTGATAACAAACCACCTGCAGAAACACAATAGAAAATAAAATAGCATCGGTCATAGCAAGGGTCATAGCATCGGTCATAGCAAGGGTCATAGCATCGGTCATAGCAACAAGCATAGCATCGGTCATAGCATCGGTCATAGCAACGGTCATAGCATCGGTCATAGCAACGGTCATAGCAACGGTCATAGCATCGGTCATAGCAACGGTCATATAACATATTTATAGAAAATAGTCTTAAAACGTAGTCATAGCGTTGGACATAGCAGGCAGTCATAGCACGTAGTTATAGCACGTAGTCCTAGCACATAGTAATAGTGCCGGACACATTTACAGTATACAGCTCACGGCTGTACACATAGCAACCTTTAGTATTTAGAATACAAGTATTTAGAATAAAAATTATCCAACCACTGTCATAGTCACTGTGTAAGACACACAATCCCCAACCTCTTCAGAGCATTATCTCTGGTACCTATTTCCTGATAGCTTGGTGGACTGTCGCATTTCAATTAATTTTTGCGTTTGGAAACGTCGAGTGACGAGGAAACATTGATTGTCCATGCATTTGTAAATATGAAATACCTGCTTCAAAAACCAATTTGTCTTTTTCACATTTGGCTCGATCTTTGATAATATTCTGCACAAGCCTTCAGGGCTTTTATACAATTATCTAATAGTTGAAACAGCCGAAACGCTAACGATAGTTAATGGAATAGAAAGAGCCAGTTTGAATAATTTAAAGCTAAATCTATTTCAATTGTATGTTTCTTTTCTTATTTTGGTATATTTTTTTTTCTAATTTCAGACCAAATTGCATCAAGGGAAAGATACTTTTCCTGGAATTTCCAAGGAACGAGGGGCGCCATTTTTCTTCCGGAAACCGGAAATTTGACTCCCAGCGACCACTCACTTGATAATGCTGGTGTACCACCTGTCTCGAGTGGCCTAGAGGCAGCGACTCCCGTGATCAGAGAGGATATTAGCAGAATAAATTGTCTTCAGGGGAAAGATTTAGATATTGAAGATAATTATGAGATTAAATTGGATAATACGTTAGATTGCAGCACTGGTTTGTCTTGTTTTAAAAATGTATCATCGTCGTTACCGCTGATTGAAGTCAAAAACTATATCAATGCCGGGAATATAGTCGCCGGGAATGCCGGGAATATAGTCGCCGGGAATATAGACTCCGAGAATGACACACAATATGCTGACTACGTCACGGATTCTAAAAATAGTGTGACGACAGAGAGTCGCACAACAGAGGAAGTTAAAAACTTTCACACGAAATCACAAAATAACGAATCTTTTATAAACAATTATGATAAAAACATCCAGCGACATGCGGGAAATAATTCAAGTCAGATTTTTGAACCATTATCAGACCACGGGCCAGATCAAACGTATATTCTAGAAGATTTAGATCAGATAGACAAGAATAACGATGACCAAGACAGCATTAACACAATAGTTGATGAAGTTAATGGGGGCGATGATGACATCAACGTCGACAGGGAGAAAGACATGGAGGATGGAGGCAAACGTAAGCAAAGAAGATACAGAACAACGTTTACAAGCTTCCAACTCGAGGAACTGGAGAGGGCATTTCAGAAAACACACTATCCGGATGTTTTCACAAGGTCAGGAGAATTATTGATTTTTGTATCCATAATTTGATACTTGCTTACACATTTAACATTCATTACTTTGTTACTTGCAGTTATAATTATTAGAAGTCATAACATAATTAATTGATGTTATAATTATTAGAACTCAGAACTTGATTACTTAAAGTTTTAATTATTAAGACTCATTACTTGATATTATAATTATTAGAACTCACAACTTAATTACTTAATGTTATGGTTATTAGAAATCACAACTTAATTACATACTGTTATAATTATTAGAAATCATAACTTAATTACTTAATGTTATAATTATTAAAACTCATTCTTCTGACTCTTTCCCCTCAAATGTTTGACTGTAGATTGAAATAAATTCGTCAAAATTTACTATATGTTCAAATCACAAAAACATGGATGACATTCTCCAAATTATTTTTAGATTGTCCATGTTTGACAACCACATAACTAAAATATAATACATGCAGTACTTGAATCTCTTAGAGTAATTTTTTTTAAATAAAAACATTTTCTTGTTCTTTGTAATATTTGTGGTATGTGTATTTCCCATTGGCTGGCTTTGTTAAATTCTAAAGATGTTTAACTTGTTTTGTGTACGCTAATTCCCCAAACACAACAACTAGGGGCAAAGAGCAACAGTTTGTGTCTGAAAAGTACAAAGTCAATTGACTTAGCTGCCCTAATCGGCAAGGTTAAATTTGATTTCTTTCTACCGGAACTTGCAACTCTTTCTTCGGTCCTTCTTGTCGCCATATTTGTTTATCTGAACGAACGCATGACGCTTAAAATTGGTTGCTAGTGGACAGCATGGGGCAGGTAAAAATCCGATTTCCTGGACAGAAACCGTTAAGACAATGCAGGAAATTTGCTATTGTTGACAGGTAAACAATTGCTTGAAGCAACATAAAGATGAATTTGCGCACAAAACCTTTAACGTCTGCCGACTTCACGGCCGCCAGTGTTGTCTGCTACCTCAAAAAAATGTCCTATGATGGTGTCAAATATCCGTCATGGATTTGCAATATTCCATTTTTGGATTGGGCTATATCCAATCTGATTTTTTAATGGCTGTTTGTAGTAACCATGTAGTAGATGTTTGTAGTAGCCATGTAGTAGATGTTTGTAGTAGCTATGTGGTAGATGTTTGTAGTAGCCATGTGGTAGATGTTTGTAGTAGCCATGTAGTAGACGTATATTTCAAATATCAATTTTTAAAAGCGAGGGAAAATAGTTTTACACAGGTTGATTCTTGATTAGAAACTGGTCTTACGGCACGTGGGGCATTCCCATAAATGATCTGCCCTCTGTTCCAGTAGCGATCCGACTCGATTATGTTTAGAGTCTAATGCCACTTAAACAGACGTCGACATCAGGGCACAACTCTGGCCCTTGCGACAGGTTTCTTTGCTGTTGAGCCTACCCACACCATGCCTGCAACTAGTTCAAGCACAACGTAGGCCTGCGGGAACAACATGGTAACTGTTATCGAAGGTTACGACTACGGGATTGTATAGATGACATGCCATGAAGCTTCTATAAGAAAATAATCTAAATATAACGGCATGTCATCTACTAAGGTTTCCTGTTGCATGGTTGCTTTGTCTAGTGAGCCATTGGCGAGACCCACAGATAGGAATGAGTTGAACGTATTTACTTAATAGATCTTTGTCTATTTCACTGTTCAAGAAAGCTTATTCTTCTACTTCTTCTTCTTTCGTTCATTTGAAACATGTCTATATCTGTAATTCTGTCTCCTGGATAAAACTCACTGTCTTTTATAGTTCATACAGTGTCCCATAGAGCTTTGATTCCAGTGTTGTTTCCTCTGGTCAAAATGTCTGCCTCAGCGTTTCATGCTCAGAACACTCTTGAAGTATATGTTTGGCACTCCGTGCTGCCTGTCCACATGCATACTTAATGACGCAATAAGCATGTCCGAAAAGTTGAAACGAGAGTTCTCCGCCGTCAGTGGATATGTTATTGACATAATCTATGACCAGAAAGGATTGCATTTTTATTTCTCTCAGACATGTGGGTGTTAGGGCAATGAGCGAATTGATACCCTGGCGAGCATGGTCAGAGTGTAAGTAGATACCTCAATACGTTACGGATCCTCGTCTGCCCAGAAGATTATCAAAAGTGTGAATTATAATCGCTCACAAGACTGTGCGAGATGGTCGCTCTCAATACTGTGTGAGATGGTCGCTCTCAAGATTGTGTGAGATGGTCGCTCTCAAGACTGTGTGAGATGGTCGCTCTCAAGACGTGTGAGATGGTCGCTCTCAAGACTGTGTGAGATGGTCGCTCTCAAGACTGTGTGAGATGGTCGCTCTCAAGACTGTCTGAGATGGTCGCTCTCCAGACTGTGTGAGATGGTCGCTCTCAAGACTGTGTGAGATGGTCGCTCTCAAGACTGTATGAGATGGTCGCTCTCAAGACTGTGTGAGATGGTCGCTCTCAAGACGTGTGAGATGGTCGCTCTCAAGACTGTATGAGATGGTCGCTCTCAAGACTGTGTGAGATGGTCGCTCTCAAGACGTGTGAGATGGTCGCTCTCAAGACTGTATGAGATGGTCGCTCTCAAGACTGTGTGAGATAGTCGCTCTCAAGATTGTGTGAGATGGTCGCTCTCAAGACTGTATGAGATGGTCGCTCTCAAGACTGTGTGAGATGGTCGCTCTCAAGATTGTGTGAGATGGTGGCTCTCAAGATTGTGTGAGATGGTCGCTCTCAAGATTGTGTGAGATGGTCGCTCTCAAGACTGTATGAGATGGTCGCTCTCAAGACTGTATGAGATGGTCGCTCTCAAGATTGTGTGAGATGGTGGCTCTCAAGATTGTGTGAGATGGTCGCTCTCAAGATTGTGTGAGATGGTCGCTCTCAAGACTGTATGAGATGGTCGCTCTCAAGACTGTATGAGATGGTCGCTCTCAAGACTGTGTGAGATGGTCGCTCTCAAGATTGTGTGAGATGGTGGCTCTCAAGATTGTGTGAGATGGTCGCTCTCAAGATTGTGTGAGATGGTGGCTCTCAAGACTGTGTGAGAAGGTCGCTCTCAAAGCTGTGTGAGATGGTCGCTCTCAAGAGTATGTGAGATGGTCGAGAGAAAAGAGAAACATAATAGATATTCGAAGAGACTGATAAATAGCATCGAACTGGAACTGTCAGCAGCTACATTCTGATGAATCCATTGAGACCGTGACCATAGCTCATGTGGACTTGTCCGGTGGTAGTCGTTAGTAACCTGCAGTCATAACTCTTGCTTCATAACTCAAACTGCTTATTCTCCTCTTACAACCTGCATGGCAGTTAAAAGTGTAACTATTCTGTGATTCCCTCACGATGTTGACAAAACATGAGCCCCGCTTTTATCTAAGGTTGTCCTGTTTACTTACATAAGCACTTCTTTGTATTTCTATCCAACTATTACATAAGCACTTATTTGTATTTCTATATCAAACTGTTACATATCGATCAAATCAATGTATCTCTTTGTATCGTCTTCAATTCCGTTACCTTGTGAACTTGTGAACATGTATTTATTAATGCATTATCAAATGTTGTCAAATAACAACTTTAATTTTATATTTTGTTTCTGACAGAGAAGAGTTGGCGATGAGAATTGACTTAACGGAAGCAAGAGTCCAGGTTAGTGGAATATTATCAGTTGTTGTCTTTCCGTATTCTTGTTTGGCTGTATTCACTCTTTATTTATATTTTGGTAAATGCTTATTATCCAATAAATCTATCTGTCTGTCTGTCTGGTGTGGTCTGTCTGTCTGGTATGTCTGTCTGGTCTGTCTGTCTGGTATGTCTTGTCTGTCTGGTCTGTCTGGACTGTCTGTCTGGTATGTCTGTCTGGTCTGTCTTGTCTTTCTGTCTGGTCTGGCATGTCACTTTGGTCTGTCTGTCTGGTATGTCTGTCTGGTCTGTCTGTCGTGTCTGTCTGTCTGTTTGGTATGTCTATCTGTACGTCTGTCTGGTCTGTCTGTCTGGTCTGGTCTGTCCGTTTGGTCTTTCTGTCTGGTATGTCTGGTATGTATGTTTGGTCTGTCTGTCTGGTTGGTCTGGACCTGGTCCTTGTCTGTCTGGTCTGGTCCTGATCTGGTTGTCTGTCTGTCTGGCTCTATCTAATCTATCTAATCTATCTATATATCTATCTATCTATCTATCTATCTATCTATCTATCTATCTATCTATCTATCTATCTATCTATCTATCTATCTATCTATCTATCTATCTATCTGTCTATCTATCTATCTATTTATCTATCTATCTTTCTATATATCTATCTGTGATTATATATATATATATATATATATATATATATATATATATATATATATATAATTGTCTGTTTGTCAGTCCAATCTATCTATCTATCTATCTATCTATCTATCTAATCTAATCTAATCTAAATCTAAATTTAAATCTAAATCTAAATCTAATTCTAAATCTAAATCTAAATTTAAATCTAAATCTAAATCTAAATCTAAATCTAATCTAATCTAATGTAATCTAATCTAATCTTATCTATCTATCTATCTATCTATCTATCTATCTATCTATCTATCTATCTATCTAATCTAATCTAATCGTTCTATCTATCTATCTATCTATCTATCTATCTATCTATCTATCTAATCTCAACACGCGCAGTGGCCACGTGCATACTGAGATAATGTTACGATCACAGATGAGTTTCGATTTGCCTTTTAGCCAATATATGGACGAATCAGAGTTTGGAAGTGTCGTGGTGAAAAGCTTTAATGGTGGGATGCAGTCCTTGAACACAAACCATGTAGTAAGGGATTCGTGATGATGAGGGGGATGCATTACTTTACCCCACAAAACTCCCATCTATCCTGTGATAAGGAATGTCGACGGTAACCGCTGCCATGATGAGGTTTGATTGCCTCTGTTCATTCCAAGTTATTGCTAACAATCTGCGACTTTTCAATGCAAGTGTGATTCCGTCATTTACATATGAATGTGAGAGTTGGAAATCTACCGCAATAATGGATAAGAAGTTTGTTGCCTTCGAGAATAGATGGCTCAGAAAAAAATCACAAATACATTGTAAAGAATTCAAATCAAACGACACACTAAGAGAGGAGACAGAACAAGAATATGTGACGAACATCATCAGAAAACGCCGCTGGACATACATCGGCCACATACTTAGAATGAAGGAAGATAGAATTCCACGACAAGTCTTCATGTGGACACCAGACGGGTAAAGAAAACAGGAAAGACTAAAAACAACGCTCAGAAGAACTTTTATGAATGAACTAAAATCAACAGGCATAAATGCACAAGACCTGCAATCCTTGGCAACTGACAGACAGGCATGGAGAACTATGACATCCGCCGAATGTGCCAAACTTGGAAAAAGAGGAACTGACTGACTATTGCTAAAAATGCAGTTCTTCAAGATGATTATACAGGAGCACTCCGTTCTCGTGCAGTTAATGTTTTAATACAAAAAAGTCAGTATAAATAGAATAGTTTCACCAGTAGACAGTACTCTTACTGTACTCTTACTGTACTCTATCTATCCGCTATTTATTCTATCTATCCAACGATATTCCTAGAATTCTGCGTTAAGTACGCCATTTCAGCAGTCACTAGCTTACCTTTGTCTCGTGCTGTCGTTGCCCATGTTTGGCATTGGTAGCACAGCGTTGGCATAATAATCGTTTTAAATAGTATTATTTTGGTGTTTAAATCTACGTATTTGTTTCTGAAGATTGTGTCATTTGCCCAAATGACCATTGTTATGATTTACTACATCTATTGTGTATTTCTTTGCTGCTCTTGCTGTCTGTAGTTATATTACTTCCTAGATATGTGAATTCTGTCACTTGGTTAAATCTGTTGTTTCCAGTATATATATTGGTGTCTCTACAGAACAACACATCGCACTTTATTACCCACAAGACGCATGGACTCATGCCTATACAGATGGCTCGGCCACAAATGCAATTGAAAATGGAGGTGGAGGAGTGACCCTCAGACTAAAATACGGGGAAGATGTTACTCTAGCCATAGCTACAGGCAAGCTCTCTACCAATTGTAAAGCAGAAATGGAAGCTCTCAAGAAAGCAGCAGAAACTATCTTACAACACAAAGAACAAGTGCACAGGAATATTGTACTAATAACAGATGCACTCTCTGTCATAACAGCACTGAAGCTACACAGGAACACTGAACTGAATGAATTGAGGGCAGTTCTAGTTCAGTTGTACAATAATTTCCAAAGAGTAGTGATCCAGTGGATACCGGCACACTGTAACATTGAAGGGAATGAAGTTGCAGATAGACTGGACGAAGAAGGAGGGAAGTTACCTCAAGAAGACTATCTAGTCAGTTATGAAGAAGTGAAGACCATCATTAAAGGCAACTATAACAAAAAGTAGAAAGAAGACCACCCAAAATATAATATAGATGACGGGTATTACCAACTGTCCAGAAGAGACCAAGTTATCCTGCTGCGCCTCAGAACTGGTCACAACAACATGAGACATCATTTGTACACCAAATTCAAAATAGGTACAACTGGGCTCTGCCATTGCAGCCTTGCGAATATGACAGCAGAACATATCCTACAAGAATGTCCCCAGTATGCAAACCTGAGAAACAAGACATGGCCCACCCCCAATCAGTGTTGAAGAGTAACTGTATGGCACAGTGGACACTTTAAAACAGACAGCAGCCTATATCATAGAATCCGAAGTCCCAACCTGACTAATGATCTATATCATAGAATCAGGAGTCCCAACCTGACTAATGATCTATATCATAGAATCAGGAGTCCCAACCTGACTAAAGATCTATATCATAGAATCAGGAGTCCCAACCTGACTAAAGATCTATATCATAGAATCAGGAGTCCCAACCTGACTAATGATCTATATCATAGAATCAGGAGTCCCAACCTGACTGAGTAATGATCGCCGAAGAAGAAGAAAATATTGGTGTTTTTTCTGTTCTTTCTATCTTCATTACTTCGGTCTTTTCTATATTTATCTTCATGTTAAAGGTATGGCATGTTGGATGTAATCTTTCTATTTTCCTTCATACATTTCATCTATTTGTATATATATATATATATATATATATATATATATAACTCAACACATGCAGTTACTCGTAAGAAAATGCTGATGCGGTTTTAATGATTGCTAGTGCATGTATATTGACCGTGTAAGACATTAAGCGTTTCATATTTGTATACAGCCTTCTACATATTTCAATTCTTGAGCAATCAAATACTTACGTTCCGGTAAAGTGTGTTAATCCTTCTCCCTTTCATTAGATTGTGACATTTCCAGCTAGTCAGCACGCTAAACCAAGATTGTCTGGTTTCATCAAATGGTTCATTAGTCCAAAATAAACAACTTAAATGATCAATGCGTGTCTTTTATATAGCCCTGCTGGCTCATTGCGGATCATCCTTCTAAAGTGACACATTATATTTTCCCCTGTGACATTTATTTGTCACTATTTATAATTTTTGTCGACAGCCAATGAAATGTACGGGAAAAGTCAAATGTGTCACTTCATAAGGATGATTTCCCATTCAGCCCACATGTATTATATCTTCGATGGTCATAACAAGTACCTTCTTAATTTGCTCCAGAAAGTTCATGCTTGGCATAGGCTTGAGCTATTAAACGTTTTAACGACCTTTCATATGACATTTCTACCTGGATCTAGCTTTGTCATTGGCCTAATTAAAATATTTATACCTGATTGACCAGGTGCGGCGTGTTAGACATTTTTGTATAATGTAACATTCGAATTTTGATTTAAGGGTTGAGTGTCTTCTTCTTGTATTAGTTCAAAATGTGTTTGTAAATTAGTTTATTCTCTATTTGTCTGTCCCCATGTGTCTCCACGAGTCCACGCTTGTTTAAGGTTATTTTGATGTTTTCTTTGTCTAAATTTGACTCTATGCCCGGATATTCTTTTGTTATATTCACTTATTGGTGTTTGGTTTGATTTCAAGCTCATATGTATGGGGAGGGGGGAGTTGGAGGACATGGAACCCCTCCTCCATCCATTTAGCAAATCAGAACCGACAGATAGGCACGCAGACAGACGGATATGGAAAGCTATATATACATTTTCTAATGTGTGTGGTACCCATTTCTCTGTAATGTGTGGTTTGGAGTGGAAAAAAATTACTTTTATAAAAAAAACACTAAATGCATAATAAACTAAAGTCGTATCAATACTGAATGTATCAGAACCTGACTAAAGAGACACTACATAAGAAAAATATACCTTGTCAAAACGCTAAAATGTTTTTATCTACACAATTTTTGGCACAATTCTTTTGAAAATTTAAATAAATGCAGAATATTAGACACATCATGTAAAATCTTGACATATTAAAGGATCCATTGAAAAAATATCTAACTTTAAAGGGAAACAACTCTTATAATTGTGAACACAAAAATGACATAGATAGTAGTTCGATCAGTTTGTTGCTAAACAAAACTTCACTCTGCATCACGCACATGCGCACGCGGGCACGCACGCACGCAGACACATACATATATATATCTATATATATATGTCACGTGACATATTCTTTCCAGAACGTTGTCTTCGTCGTGGATACTCTGAACGCCTCTCTGTTCCGGACAAGCAGGCCAACATTGGTCAGAGACATGTGTTTACATTCTTCGATATCCCTGGTCCATCGTTTTCTTGGTCTACCTCTTCTTTTCTCCTGGGACTCTGCCCTCTAGAATCAGCCTTTCGATACCATCATATCGCTTTAAGTGTCCAAAATACTGTAGCTTCCTTCTTATGATGGTATTTAGAAGCCACCCTTCATTTATTATCATAATTTATTTTAAATTTCTTCGTTCTTTTTCTCTGTCCATGATATTTGTTAGGTCTTTCTGTAGCACCTATTTCAATAAATTTATTTTCCTATATATTCTCTTGTTGAAAATTCAAGTCTCCCATCCGCATGCTGCCACTGGGAAAACACATGATCTTGAAAGGTTAGTTATTTTGTATCTAAAGTTGGAAAAATAACCTAATACAGGACATGCTTCATTTTAGGCGTTTTCAGAAAATTTACAAGATCCGTGAACATACTGACATGTAGTTACATACTGACATGTAGTTACATACTGACATGTAGTTACATACTGACATGTAGTTACATACTGACATGTAGTTACATACTGACATGTAGTTACATACTGACATGTAGTTACATACTGACATGTAGTTACATACTGACATGTAGTTACATACTGACATGTAGTTACATACTGACATGTAGTTACATACTGACATGTAGTTACATACTGACATGTAGTTACATACTGACATGTAGTTACATACTGACATGTAGTTACATACTGACATGTAGTTACATACTGGCCTGTACTGAGTTCATTCGTGAAAATAGTTTGCTCGTATTGCCCATGTATTGCCCATGTATTACCCATTTATTGCCCATTTATTGCCCATGTATTGCCCATTTATTGCCCATGTATTGCCCATGTATTGCCCTGTATTGACATGTACTGACTTCATTCAAGTAGATGTTATGTTGAAGCAAATCCATCTCCATATATATGGTTCCTGCGATCTACTCCACTCATCTTGACTAATCCCAACTAATTCCACTTTTAACTGTTTATATCTGGTCACTGTGTATATTTCATCACTGTATATATTTGATCACCGTATATATTTTATCACTGTACATATTTGATCACTGAACGTATTTTATCACTGTACATATTTGATCACCGTACATATTTGATCACTGAACGTATTTGATCACTGCATACATATGGGTACTGTATATATTTTGAGTCGTCATTCAATGAAAATCACAAATCAATAATATAGTAAAGAAAAAGTATATTGACAACAGTTTAGTTGAATACATAGATAATACATCTGTTGTTTGTGTCCACAGGTGTGGTTTCAGAACAGACGAGCCAAGTGGCGAAAGAAAGAGAAGGTTGGAGGTCAAGGACATACGTTCAATCCTTACCCACCAGGTTTAGGACTTATGGCCAGGGGAATATTAGGTCCTCCGCCAGGACACCACCATCTTCAACACCAGCATCCTGTATCGTATTCCGATCTCTTGTTGAAGACCTACGAGAGCACAATGATGTCGCGTCACGGAATGATGCCCCAATTAAACCCAGCAACACTTTACACTCAAGCACCTTTCACTTCTTTTGGATTTTCTCCACCCAATGGTTTGTCTTCAGTGAGAGTCATGACCCCGTTATCATTACCCCTGCCTACCCCTGGATCATTTCAACATCTGCTTGCGAGTATGACATCATCCGCTCTTAAATCCAGAGAAACAGATTTCACATCATCGTCTCCTCCATCAACGCCTGTAATCTCCTTTGCAAAAACATCTACTCCGTCACCTTGCAGCGATATTGAACAAATGTTGGGACATTCCCCTGTACCGTTCTCTCCGAATACAAACCACGGGGACGATCTACGATTGGTTACACAAGCTAAGGGCGATGTTAGAAGTTCTAGCATCGCATCTTTGAGACTCAGAGCAAAGGAGCATACGCTACGACTTGGAGCGGATACGTGTTCAAGAATAATGTTCTAATGTGTACAGCATGCAAGCATATACAAATCTGGCATCAGCTACCAACAATAAGAAATGAATCCTGGTCGTATTTAGATTTTCCCGAAAGAAACAATTCTATGCCATCTACAATTAACCAGCATTTTGTATGGCAAGTCGGTTTACACATTATTGTATTTTGTAGAATTTCTGCCAGGAATGAACCCACTTTCTGTAAGATCCGAATTCAATAAAAAACAATATAGAAAAGAACGCTACAAGGAGTGTCTTGATGTTTGATTACTGAACTGGCGTTATTGCAGCCACGTCAGACTTATAAGTACTCAATACTCGTCAACAGATAAAGAATAGTAACTACGCTTATTGTTCTATTGTTTATTGTCTTTCCCCATGTAGTTTGTTATCTTCTCTTGCCGTTAAGCGTAGGGAGCGATTTGAGCTCGAGCTTGTGCTCCAAGACCAGATGTGTCGTCTCGGTTGTTCTATGCCCGTGTTTGTTCAGGATGTCCCTGCGTTTTCTATCCATCATTTTCGTAGTCTTCCTCTGTCTGTGTACCCTGATCTCATTTGGTTATATGCCTTCATGGGTAATTTGTAGTAATGCACTTTCATAATGTGGCCAAACCACCTAATCTGCTGCATTTCTATGTATTCTTTGCAAAGTGTGATACCTATTCTTTCCACGATGTCTTCATTTCGTAATCTATCACGCCTGGTGGCCCCTGTAGCCTTCCTCAATCATTTCATCTCACATGTCACTATCTTTCAGCAATGTGTAGATGAGAGAGACCAGATTTGGCACTGGTAACACAGTGTTGGTAGGAATATACTGTAGATCATTTGTCTTTTAACTTCCATCTCGACTTTAGGGTGAAGTAGTGGTGGTAACAGTTGTTCACTCTGAGTAATCACACTGTGGATTCTTCTCGGATATATATGTATTTGTTCATTTGTCTGTTGATGCATCTTGGATATATAGGTATTTGTTCATTTGTCTGTTGATGCATCTCGGATATATAGGTATTTGTTCATTTGTCTGTTGATGCATCTCGGATATATAGGTATTTGTTCATTTGTCTGTTGATGCATCTCGGATATATAGGTATTTGTTCATTTGTCTGTGGATGCATCTCGGATATATATGTATTTGTTCATTTGTCTGTTCTTGCTTCTCCACGATATAATGTAAAGTTTTTTCTTCTACTTCTTCTGCTTTCGTTCTCAAACTCCTGCAGATCAGCAGAATGTAGTTTGGAAAACTGAATCTAGATCCATTGCAATTATATCGTGAACAAACACATTCGACTACGGTTACTACCATTAGATGTTGTTGTAAAATTGTATCATGTCATATACTGCATTATTCTCTGTTGACCGTTTTCATTATTTCTACTTCACACACGCTGTGTTTGAGTGAGTTTACATAAACTAGCATGCATGTGTCCAAGTGTGTGAATTCTGGGAACATCTGCATATACGGATGTGTCCAAGTGTGTGAATTCTGGGAACATGTGCATACACGCATGTGTCCAAGTGTGTGAATTCTGGGAATATTTGCATACACGCATCTGTCCAAGTGTGTGAATTCTGGGAATATTTGCATACACGCATCTGTCCAAGTGTGTGAATTCTGGGAACATCTACGTATACACATATGTTTAAGTGTAGATGGTCTAACGAGCACCACATATATGCCTGTGTTCAAGTGCATTAACTCTAAAAACCTCTGCAAATATGCACGTTTATGATGTTGCTGTTGTCGATATCCAAATTTTGCTGACGTTCTACTCTTGTCAGCACAATGCCATTCTTAAAAAAAACTGCAGGTCTTGTGAAGTTGACTTAGTGATCCATACAGTTAAGTTATTGACTGTTAAGGGTGTCTGTAAATGTTTTTTCCTGGCAGTTGACAGGGAAGGGCTGTCAATAAGGAGGTGTTCCACTGTTTCGTTGGGATGAGAGCAGTGTCTACAAGTAAATATGCATAAATGTACATTTTACTGCAACTTGCTGCTTAATAAAAATAATTTGTAAAAGATAAATGTGTTTTGTTATTAAATCGTTTATTATTCAACGTTTCATCAAACATTACAGCTACATTAATACGTGTGTTCGTTTCAATGATTTACACTACGAACATATGCACTACAATATGCATACTAGAAATATGTGCACTACAATCATGTCAACTACAATCATGTCCATTACAATCATGTCCTTTATAATTATATGCACTATAATCAATTGCAATACATGACACTAATGTGCATTACAATCATGTACATTACAGCAATGCACACTACAGTCATACATACATTATTATACCAGAGCACTCCCGTACACAAATGAAACCTATGACAAGCACTCCCACACACACATGAAAGCTATGACAAGCACTCCCACACACACATGAAAGCTATGACAAGCACTCCCACACACACATGAAACCTATGACAAGCACTCCCGTACAAACATGAAACCTATGACAAGCACTCCCGTACACACATGAAAGCTATGACAAGCACTCCCACACACACATGAAACCTATGACAAGCACTCCCACACACACATGAAACCTATGACAAGCACTCCCACACACACATGAAAGCTATGACAAGCACTCCCACACACACATGAAACCTATGACAAAACAGGATATTTTCTCCTTTTTTTATATCCAAGTCATAACATCGTGACAGTCGACAATATAAGACCATTCAGCTACTGGAACACAGCCTTATAAATTGACATTTGAATTTTCCCGTGATTTTCATTGGCTGTCAGACAAAATATAACCACATTAACCAATGAAAATCTAGGAAATTGTCAAATTACTAATTTTTTGAAAACAGTTTCGCATCAACCACTAGGTCCTATATAGACCTGGATTATACTCCCAGATTACACATGTCGCAATGATCATTACCTGCTGTCAGTGCATGATTTACCTATACGCTAAACATGCTATAGCTTAGGGCCCCCTACTTTCTTAAGGGGCCCCCAAAAAATCCTATTTGGCACTGACATATCTTCTTCTTCTTCTGCGTTCGTTCTCAAACTCCTGCAGATTAGCAGGATGTAGTCCGGAGAACGGAATGTGTTGTGTCATGGTTTACAGCATTGCTGCGATATCTACGCGCCTTTCGGCCTAACACATCCGACTTCAGCGTGGCACTGACATATAATATCTTAACTTAATAAAGGTCCCCATATCCCAAATAGCTTACGGCCTTATCAAGTCTAAACCCGGCTCTGTCTGTTGTATGGATCCGTATTGAATATTCTTTTAATGATCATTAATATTTTATCAACTGATTTCCATAAAATAATCCATATTCTCGTTCCTATTTTCTTGGTATAACTTGAGCGTAAATTGGCAGTACAAACTGTCATCAATTGTTCATGTGATATCACCGCCATCTGATCCTACATCTGAAGATCCGCATGCAAGTTTTAACTACAGCGAGACAGCCAGAACGTGTGATATCAGTCATCGCACAGATACTAAGACTTCAAACAAGTTCTCTTCAAATCGATCAACTATATTGACTGTCTTCAGGAGTACATAATCTATCTATCTATATATCTATATATCTATCTATATATCTATCTATCTATCTGCCCATCCATCCACCCATCCATCCCTGTCCATATCTGTCCGTCTATCTATCTATCCTATCCTATCCTATCCTATCCTATCCTATCCTATCCTTCTATCTATCTATCTATCTATCTATCTATCCATCCATCCATCTATCTATCTATCTATCCATCTAATCTATCTACCCTATCTGCCTGCCTACCTACCTACCTACCTGTCTATCTATTTTTCTACCTGTCTACCTGCCTGCATACCTACCTACCTACCTATCTATCTATATATCTATCTCTATCTATCTATATATCTATCTATTATATATATATATATATATATATATATATATATATATATATATATATATATATATATATATATATATATATATATATATATATATATATATATATATATATATATATATATATATATATATATATATATATATATATATATATATGTATAATCTTTATCTGTCTATGTGACAGACTGTCAGGCTTGCCGGGAGTCGGACAAGGAAAACTCTCGAAGGTTAATACTAAATCATCTGCCCAAATAGTACTTTTAATAAATAAAGAAGAAAAAATTAGACACCGTAAGAAATAGTGTTTGTATAGTAACACACCTGTGGCCACACACTTCAATGGCGATGGTCATCATGGTGCTTTTGATATTCAGGTCACCGCCATCATCA
This sequence comes from Meghimatium bilineatum, assembly GCA_034231615.1. NCBI lineage: Eukaryota > Metazoa > Mollusca > Gastropoda > Stylommatophora > Philomycidae > Meghimatium > Meghimatium bilineatum. Next base: position 2,800,484 of record CM067301.1, read on the forward strand.
GATATTGCACGGCCGATGATAGATATAGGTGCGCTCTAGAAAATAGTCTCATTTTTTAATTGGGTACACTCAAGCCTTTTGGGCTCAATTCTGACAACTCTTATGTCTAGTACTGTGTTGGTGTGGTCTTTGTCTTTATTCTTTTTGTTCCGTCATTTACTCATCTTTTTGTTTGTTTCGTTTCCACATATATTTACGTTTTTTTATGTACTTTCTGACCTTCCGGAATCTCATTTCCATATTTCCGTTGGATACGTTTGTTTGTTGTGATAATTTTTCCATTCATCGTCTTTTGATGTTTTGTTTGTATCTTGATAAGGACCTTTTGGTTGAAACGTTAAATATGATTCGTGAATTGTAATTTGTATGTTTTCTTGTGAGCGCATCATTACCCACTAGTTTTAGTTATAGTCTGTCGTGTCTCATTGAAGCGATATATAAACCTGTGTTTTACGTAAGTCTAATTGTTGTACGTTTCACGCAGTTACATTGTATTGATTGTCATTGTGTATAGTAATACATTTTGAGAGCCACCGTCTGATGGCAGTCTGGAAGCATGCGAAAACCATATAATCTGTTGTCTTCTGGTGTAATTCAGGACTGGCAGTGTGTTTGCTAATCTTTTGACGTTTTCGTTCCTGATTATGTCTCTTATTGTTACTCCGAGGATTCTACGTAGACAAGTAATTTCTGTTATAACACGTTTTCTTTTAGATTCTGTTGTTAGTGTCCACGCTTGACATTGGTAGCTTAGTCATGGTATGATGATTATTTTATATAGTGCAGTATTGGTGTTCATACTCACATATTTGTTTTTGAAAATAGGAGACATCTGCCCCAACGTCTGGTATGCTATGTTACATCTATGTTGGATTTCTCTGGTGTTTTTCCCATTCGATGCTTCCAAGATAAGTGAATTATATCACCTGTTTCTGTTGTTGATCATCGATTAGAATAGTGGTGTTTCTTTCTGTTTTTGCGTCTGATATAACCTCAGTTTTTGTTGTGTTTTTCATGTTAAAGTTCCTGCATGCTGTGTGCAGTCTATATACATTTTGTTGTAGCTCTTTGGTTGTTGCTATTACTGCATGATCGTCTGCAAAAAGAAGTTCGTTCAGGAGGTTGTTTGGGTTGTCTTCATCATTAGTGTTGGAAATTTTACATATACAATCTGTATATGTGATGAATAACAAAAGAGATAGAATACATCCTTATCGGACTCCCGATAATGTGACCGGCCCAAAGAAGTTGAGATCTGGTCAACTGGTCAACAAGGCGTTGGTGCTCTCCATCTTATTGTTATCAAGAATCTTCGAGTCTGGAATGTAATCCTGCCAACCTACACCAAGAGACTTTCTCAGGTACCGCAGGTGAAAACAAGTAAGCGTTTAGCATGCCTGACACACACAGTCCAGAATTCGGCTTGCATATTGCAGCGCGAGCATAACTGCGCGGCATATATTACTTTTGTTTTCCAGATGCAGGCCACTCTGATCCAGATATTTGTATAGTTAAATCTTGACTGAGGTCATCATCAGGTGACATATTCTTTCCAGAACATTGGCTTCCCTGTGGATATCATGAATTATCTGCGGTCTTGAGCAAATTATCCCGCCAGTCCATATTTCGGCATTGGAATTTCAATCACCTATCTGTGATTGAAAGTATGCAAAGGTACGCACTTCTTCTGTGTTTCAAACCCCTGCATACTAACAGGATGTAGATCGGGAAACGGAATCCAGTTTTACAGCATTGCTGCGATCTGACACATCCAATTCATCATGGCTTCTGTGTTACTTTGATCGAATATATGGTATGGGACAGAAACGTCTTTCAATATGGGACCATTGTTGAGCTTATAGTTATTGAATGTAGCCTCCATTGCCGTTACAGGCTGCCAAAACACGCAATCATAAGAATCTGAAAATTCACTCTTCACAAAGGCTGTCACCAGTTCTGTGGACAAGTTGCAGAGGTTTTGGAGTTGTGAAACAAGCCTGCTTAAAAAGATATGGAACATAACTTTCAGTACTAGGAACTACTACTACGGAGCGCCCGTGTGGTGCTGGGGCCTTAAGGAGAGCAAAGAATAACAACACTGTTTACTTTCCATGAATGTCGTAAAAGGCGACTAAATAGGTTATGGGATGGAGTTGGCTGTCCCATCCCATATAGGGTTAGTGACCAAAAGCCATGCTGAAGTCGGATGTGTCGGGCCGAGGGGCGCAGATATCGCAGCAATGCTGTAAACCATGACACAACACATTCCGTTCTCCGGACTACATCCTTCTAATCTGCAGGAGTTTGAGAGCGAACGCAGATGAAGAAGAAGAAGAAAAAGAAGACTACTACGGAGAACCTACGGAAATATTATGCCTAGAAATTTCCAATGGATTAATCTCTGTTTAGAAAGGCAAATAATGGAGGGAAGAGTACCTGGGTAGAGGAGAAAGGGCAAACCAAGAAGACGATGGACTGACGACATTAAAGATAACATGAATACATCGCTAGAAAATGCAAGCCACATCGCCCAAGACAGAGAGAGGTTCAGAGAATTCATTGGGAAGACAACGTTCTGGATGGAATACGTCACATGACACTAGGAACTTTGCCAAAAGTCAACCAGCACCTCATTAGAGATTTTTCATACACAGACCATCAAAAGGAAGATTTTTCTGACTCACGAAAACGCACAAATCCTCCCCCACCCCCATTTTTTAAAGATACCCCGCCTCCTTCGTTTCTACGTCCCTGCCTGTCATTATCTCATAATGAACAAGCTTCATTAAATCATCACATCGCTTTTCGAATACGATAAAGTGTGTCATTGTTCTTTAGGTTCTCCGCGATCATTTGGTACTTTTCTTGTGGAAGCACCAAATTGATGTCAATTATGAAAATATCGTTGAATACCAGACACTTCATGAACTTCCTGTGTTTACATCTGTCTTGGAACCCAGATGTGACAAAATTTCGTCTTCAGCACGAGTTTTTGATATTTTCTTACAATATTTTTGTCTGTACTAAGAGAAAAACAAGAACTGGTTTCCGTGTGTTCACGAGAAACGTTTGTTTCATATCCTGCGTTCATGATAGTCCATGTTTTGGTATTAGTTGCTTGCTAGAAACGTGATTTAGTCATGTTTGAATGAGAGTTGTAAGCGCTTATTCAAAAATGGTAGTTCCAGGACCGTAAATAAATAATCGTTAAGAAGAATTATCTGGAGCCGTTGACAGTAAAGACATGTGTACAGAAAGTGAACATGAACTGAAAGACTGATGTTTTCATTATTTTCGTGAATTTCGTTTGTCAGTCTTGTCTACCAATCAAGAAATGAAACACTCAAATCACTGAATTACTCAATCAAGAAATGAAACACTCAAATCACTGAATTACTCAATCAAGAAATTAGTAAAGAAATCAAGTTATAATTAATTCAGCAGATTAATAGATCAATCAAATATTCATTCACACAACAATCAATCGATAATATATAATTACTCAATAAACTAATATCACAATATTTCTATCATTCAGGGAATCAGTGTATCAAACTAACTTCGTCGATTTTGGACATAATGCTACAGTAAATGTATATATCTGTAAATCGTGTAAATCTATTACACAATCAATCATTGAAAGATCTTGTCGTATGTTATCAGCCAATGACAACACGTGCCCATTAGAACCCGCCTCTTGAAAACCCCGCCCTTTTTGTTCTAATTCTGACAGATGCCGCGCGCGAATCTGTTCTTCCTCAGTTATGGTACACCAAAATGATCAAGTTAATGTTTTCTTCAATTTCATTTTCCGATCCCATATTTGCGTGTTTATAATGATGACAACAGTACTAGTGTAAAACTGCTAAATGGTTTTAAACAAATTGCTCATAATAACTTAAATCCGGGATTTCTCTTCTTGAAATCAAAATGTTTATAAAGAAAACTTAAAACCGTAGCAAATACTGATTTGGAAAATGGGAAGGGCAGGGAGTACTCTTACGGAGATTAAAAAACAAACGGGGACACTCTCCGAAACTTGAAGTGATTTCAATTGAAGGAAAGAGGGAAGATAATTTTTGTGGTTGGGACTAGCAAAAAACAGGGAAATCATCCTGTAGCAAACGTCTGTTTGATGTAATCTCGGTCCTGGTGATTGGAGCCTCATTATGAGAATCATGGACGATCAACACGAAGCTTGGAGTGGTTGGAGAGCATTACTTCCCTTTGTGATGAGACACATGTAAACAACGACCATTTTCCCACGTTCGATTATCGTCAAACTATTTACACCCTCACTCCTTGGTCAATCTGCTTTTTAAAAAAAAACACTGCCTCTATCTTCCTCTTCTTCTCTTTCTCCATCATATTGTCCTTGTCTATCCAATCTACGGAAATAGCACCGCCATCATCGAGAACAGCTCTCTATCACTAGAAATCAAACATTGAAATATACATTTTATTTCAATTTATTTTGTGATGAAACCTCTGAGTAGTAAAATTTAACAAGCAAAATAAAATATATATTTGTATAGCTTTATAGAATTTTACAAAATTGTATATAACAAGACAGAACGTTCCTAATCATTTCGGCACCGTCAGATGCAAACGCAGCAAATGCTACACTTGGGCCTATGTCACTAAGACCCGGTCTGTCACATTCCCTAAAGCCACCTTCACCATTGAGGAGAGCTTCAATGAAGTTTTGATAATCACCGGAAATACACACAAATCGACGTTTCGACCAAAAAGCCTATTTCAATAATATATTCACAACAAGAAACGACGAGTAAAACTGTACTAGTAACGTTCACACGGAGTGCTAAATATAGATATCCTTCTAAACATGAATACATTCACATACACAATAAACACGAGTAATAACGGCACTATTGACGTTCACGTGTCACGGCTAAACATAAATATAACACAAAAGAGTTACGTCTATATTTATTTGAGATGATTAAAGTTGAAACAACACAAACAGCAAATAGACAAAACAAACAGCATTTAGACACAACACACCCAAATATCGGTCTTTTCTAAACTATACTCTCTACAGAAGGTAATAGATAAAGGAGGTACGCCTACAAGATTAACAAATTATTACCGTAGCAACAAACAAAAAAAGTAATAATAATACAATAGAACCCTCATAATTAATTTGAGCTCTAATCGCAGCCACACAAAAATCCTTAGACAGAAATGATATGAGCTGAACCGAATGGGATTTAATCCCATCTTCTGACGCTACCTATACCCAAATATCATATTTTCAATTTGTTTAAGAAGAATTATCCGCTTCAGGATTCAGAATTTTAAAATTGCAAATATCAGAGATCGATCACGTGATTGGTAGCATTTCCAGAAATGGCCAATGTTTAAATTGGTCTCTTTTATCATAGATCATCTGGTAAATTGATTTGCTTAAAACCGATTTCTCAGATTGCCTCTCATCGCCTCTCTGTACTTAAGACGGGCAGTCTTTCGCTTAGAGATGATGCCTGGTCTAATCTTGGCCATCGGCGAACAGTTGAACACTTTCTCTATGCCATAGGCGTGTTATGTTTCAGGAATATTGAATAGCGAGAGCGGGTAATTTATTTGTTTGGTAATAGCAGGAACTTCCAACAGAGTAAGTTCTCTTTGCTAGAGTGTGGTTAGTCTGCGCTGGAGAAATTAATACACGTCGATAGTTTATTGGGTATCGAGCTGATCAATATAAGTCATCGATAGTTTATTGAGTATTCAGCTGATCAATATAAATAATCGATGGCGTATAGTAATGATGTATTCCTTTCATTCAATTAAGATTAATCATCATTGTAGGTATGCACGCACGTATGTTTGTATGTTAGATGGTGGGTATTGTATGTGTGTGTGTATGTTAGTATGTTATGTTATGAGTAGTGTGTGTGTGTGCGTGTGTATGTTTGTATTTTAAGTGATGGGTTTTGTAGGTATGTGCGTGTATATGTTTCTATTTACTGAGTTTCGAGAACAAATGTCTTCGTAGGATAACTAACACCCGTTGGTGTGAATTCAAATCGAATGATAAAGTCACAGAAGAGACACATCAAAATTTCATCACAGATGTTATCAGAAAACGCCGTTGGTTCTACATCGGGCATGTCCTACGGGCAGACATCAACAGAATACACCACCAATTTCTTGAATGGATACCTACAGGCAAAAGAGACAGTGGTAGACCAAAAGAAACACACAGAAGAACAATATTAGAGAAAGTAAAACAATCAATTCCCATACTATCCAAGAACTGCACAGAATAGCTTTGAATAGACAGAATTGGAGAGATCTGACCTCTGCCCTCATGCGCTAACTTCAGCGCAAAAGGAAAATGAATGAATGTGTGTATGATAGTTCATGGCTGTTGTGTGTGTGTGTGTGTGTGTGCAAGCGTATGTTTGTATGTTAGGTGATGGGTATTGATAACCAAACCGGTAGATAAGGGAGGGGGGGGGGGGTTCAAGACATAACACATTATTGACCACTTATGCAATTCACAAATCAGTAGAAGCAAATGTATCTGTTTTATACATCGTTGTATGTGTTATACTGGTACAGTTTTATCTATTGTTGTATGTGTTATACTGGTACAGTTTTATCTATTGTTGTATGTGTTATACTGGTACTGTTTTATCTATTGTTGTATGTGTTATACTGGTACTGTTTTATCTATTGTTGTATGTGTTATACTGGTACAGTTTTATCTATTGTTGTATGTGTTATACTGGTACAGTTTTATCTATTGTTGTATGTGTTATACTGGTACTGTTTTATCTATTGTTGTATGTGTTATACTGGTATTGTTTTATCTATTGTTGTATGTGTTATACTGGTACAGTTTTATCTATTGTTGTATGTGTTATACTGGTACTGTTTTATCTATTGTTGTATGTGTTATACTGGTATTGTTTTATCTATTGTTGTATGTGTTATACTGGTATTGTTTTATCTATTGTTGTATGTGTTATACTGGTATTGTTTTATCTATTGTTGTATGTGTTATACTGGTATTGTTTTATCTATTGTTGTATGTGTTATACTGGTACAGTTTTATCTATTGTTGTATGTGTTATACTGGTATTGTTTTATCTATTGTTGTATGTGTTATACTGGTACAGTTTTATCTATTGTTGTATGTGTTATACTGGTACAGTTTTATCTATTGTTGTATGTGTTATACTGGTACTGTTTTATCTATTGTTGTATGTGTTATACTGGTACAGTTTTATCTATTGTTGTATGTGTTATACTGGTACTGTTTTATCTATTGTTGTATGTGTTATACTGGTACTGTTTTATCTATTGTTGTATGTGTTATACTGGTACAGTTTTATCTATTGTTGTATGTGTTATACTGGTACAGTTTTATCTATTGTTGTATGTGTTATACTGGTACTGTTTTATCTATTGTTGTATGTGTTATACTGGTATTGTTTTATCTATTGTTGTATGTGTTATACTGGTACAGTTTTATCTATTGTTGTATGTGTTATACTGGTACTGTTTTATCTATTGTTGTATGTGTTATACTGGTATTGTTTTATCTATTGTTGTATGTGTTATACTGGTATTGTTTTATCTATTGTTGTATGTGTTATACTGGTATTGTTTTATCTATTGTTGTATGTGTTATACTGGTATTGTTTTATCTATTGTTGTATGTGTTATACTGGTACAGTTTTATCTATTGTTGTATGTGTTATACTGGTATTGTTTTATCTATTGTTGTATGTGTTATACTGGTACTGTTTTATCTATTGTTGTATGTGTTATACTGGTACTGTTTTATCGATTGTTGTATGTATTAAAGAGAAAAGGGGGAGGGAAACATTTTGAATAAGTTCCTACTACTAAAAGTAATGTTGTTATTTCCTTGATCTATCTATAAACCCGTAACCCGTCAGGGTCGTAGGTCAGGGTCGTAGAAGTACCACCCTGTATGCTTCAGCACACAGTCCTCCGGTGATTTCTATCTTTAACAATTCGGATGAGTGTGAGTGAGGAAAAATATTATCCTATCCATTCATTAATCTTGTCTGCCCATGTTTTTATTTATCCTCCCTCTGCTTCTCCCTCTGCCCCTTCTATGGTTCCCTAGCAACACCTGCGTACGTCGATTACATCATATTTGTCTTCTTAATTGCCCTACACATTGAAACAAAATTATGGGCCACTGGATCGAAAGACAGTACCGGACCGCAACGGAATTCTGGGCCACTGGGACGAAAGACAGTACCAGACCGCAACGAAATTCTGGGCCACTGGAACGAAAGACAGTACCAGATCGCAACGAAATTCTGGGCCACTGGGACGAAAGACAGTACCAGACCCCAACGAAATTCTGGGCCACTGGGACGAAAGACAGTACCAGACCGCAACGAAATGGTCACAAGTGTGAATATGTTCTACTATACAGCGCCAAACTTCAGATAACAAAAAAAATTGGTAGAATATCTTATTCAGAATTTAACAATAATCTCAGCATCTTTTGGATGTATTGACGTTTTAGGCAATATAAATATGTTCAGTAGATTGTCATTGCTTTCTGATCGGTTTCGATGCACAAGTGACTGTGGCGGGTTTCAAATCCAAATCCGGTAACTTGGGCGTCATAGACACGCCCTGTACCACGACGCCGGACAAATTTAAAATAGGTACCAACAAATCAGAAGTTTTGTATTTAAAGGCCTATTAGGTGTGCATACTTAAAAAAATTCCCATCTTCATGGCTACTTCAATTATTTGATATTTCTAACCACAACACAGCATAAAGTACTTCAACATGAAACCGCTTCACTTATCTCCGATGTCGTGTTTAGCTGAAAAACTTTTCCAGTACTTGATTACCACGCATCTGAGCACTTACCCGAGGCCCCGCCGTATTAAATATGTGAAAGGTGAAGGAGGACAGCAAGGGACAATACCAATCATTACATTACGCCCGGATAAATAATTCATCAACGAATCCTGACAAATCCGAAGGATCACACGCTGCTTCCTCGTGTGATGTGCATTTCGCCGTGTTTGTACCTAATACTCGGAGGACAGTTATCAACTCGGCTCAAGTGGAATTCAGCGTGCGCACGTTCTCACGGAAGAGACGCGAGCGACCGGAACATTTCAGGAAGGTTTCACATTTTTCTGCTTCCGGTTCCGGGAAGTATAACTTCTGCTCGCGAAAATGTTTTAACAAAAAACATGTAAAAGGCGATCGCTTCGGAAGAATTGTCCCTAAATGCATCCTAACTCCAGTGTAGGCTGAGAAATAATTACAACAAACATCGTTATAACAAAGTTTTTATTTCCATCTTCGGAGACAAATTTAATTTGCAATAGAGATAAATAAAATACAGGCAGCCAACCTTTCTAAGTGAAAACATACTTACGAAAACATGCTACGTTTTATAATGCAAAAACATACCTACTAGCGGGTACGACATAATATACATTTCAGTATATAGCACAAACTAAATCGACGTTTCGACCGTATTGTCTTTATCAAGAATAATACAGGACAGAGAACAATAAATAATAATATAAATATTAGTAATATTACAAAATGAACTAGACTGCAAAAATTTAACAATAAAATAATCCAAGGTAGCGGTGATGTACATACACAAATACGTCACATAATGTCATACAGATGCATATTAAAAACAGTACAATGTGAACGAAATAAAACGACAAGAACTGAAAACAGATGGAATCACAAAACAATAGAAATTACAACAGAACAATGGCTGTATTCAAATGCTGTATAACAAGGCCCAAGATAATAACTGAATGATCTGTATTAAGACAAAATGTCTTAGTGTTACCAAGTGCATGTAACGATTTTCAACAGTATACCTAGCTCTATCGTTAGTGGAGCACGATTTTATTAGTGATCTAGATGTGGGCACCAAGATTATCAGCGCTATTTAAATGTTTTGCAACAGAAGCAAAATATAAATGATTTACTGCATGATGATATTGTCAGAAACAGCCTCACCTATAGCGTCAACAGCTGGTATTGCTACGCCATATTGGATGATTCTGATCAACGCATTCCCAGGATTACGTCGCTGTTCAAGCTCTTTAGATGATGTTTGAGAGCCATTCAAGCCTTTCTTGTGTACACAGTCCAGTCGTTTTTCCTTAAGGAGTTCACCATACATCAACTGTATTAGGATGCGTTTGTCAGTGCGGTGTTGTATCTGGTTGTAGAAGTATCCAACTGTAGATTATGTCGTATTTGAATTAATGTGATGGAAATGTGGGATATTTGTTAACTTAATTCTCTAGCCCTAACCTATTTGACAGCAGCGGCAAGAAAAGTTTGAAGACGACTAGAAATAGTTCTTCTTCTTCAGCGTTCATTCTCAAACTCCCACCGGATCTCCCTTGTAGTAGGACCATGGTCCTGCTAGATTTCCAGCAGGATGTAGTCCAGAGAATGGAAATGCGTTGTGTCGCAGTTTTATTTGCGCCAATGGCCCGACACATCCGTCTTCAGCGTAAAAAAGTTCAGGGTGCAGTTAATTATCATAACATTCCTAGTGCCTCGTCGTGCTCTATGCAATCCGCGACGCTCTGTTGTGAGTCGCTTTTAAACTCGCTGTACCAGCTAGTAGCATCATCCTCATAGTCCACACACTCCTATTTTCACATGCTTGACTGGGCAGACCGTAGTTTTTCTTTTTCGCTTTATATCCCTTTATGCCTTGCAGTCAGTGGTTGAACAGTTCTCTGGAGTCTTGCCATGTTTTGTGTGCTTCATATGTGTCTGTTTTGTTGACATTTATTTCTGTAACCCATCTTTTGCATGGTCTGCTCCGGCCTTGTATCCATCGTGTCTGTATAGCAATGCGTTTTAGAGTTCCCAAAATGTACACGTTAGTTTTGTGAAAATATGAGACATCTGCGCTAAGATATGGTATGCTATGTTGCATCTTGGATTTCTTTGTTTTCCTCATTTGATGATATGGTGCTTTCAAGATAAGTGAATTCTTTTATCTGTTTAATTTTTTTGTCATAAGCAAAATCGTAGTGTTACTTTACATTTTTGTCTCACTTTTTTGTGTATATATTTTAATGTTCAAATCCTTACATGTTGCGTGCAGTCTATTTATATGTTATGTAACCATCGTGCCAACGTCTGGTTCAGGTATGGTCTCAGTTTGACAACTAAGTTGGACGTCTACCGCGCTGTGGTTCCACCAACACTGCTTTATACTGCATCAAGATGGACTGTCTATACTAGAAACGCTCGACGGTTTAACTCTTTTCACGTTCGGTGCCTAAGAAACCTCATTGGAAAACATTGGCAAGATCGAGTACCAGACACGAAAATCCTTCAAAAGGCCTACATGCAAAGCATTCATGTCCAGATGATTAGGTCCCAAGTCCGTTGGAATGGCCACATCGTTCATATGCCAGACAAGCACTTTCCAAAGAGACTATTCTATGGGGAGCTGTGCGATGGTAAACGTTCATGCGGAGGGTAGAAAAAGCGCTTCACGGATCACCCAAAAATATATCTAAAGCACTGCGGCATCGATCTTAGCTCCTGGGAGACTATAGCCCTTGATCGCTCAGCCTGGCACACCCAGATCACTGCTGGCATCACGAAATTTGAAAAAGAATAAACACTGCGGGCAATTTACAAGGGACGGAAGCGGAAGAACACATCCGAAAACTCTCCTACCTCGAATCCTCTACACTCCTGCATACACTGTAATAGAACATTCCTGGCACGAAACAGACTCATTGTGCATCTACGAACTCACAAACCAAATTAGACGATCACAAATGCTTTTTTTCCCTCCTTGTTCATCACCTGCATTATTTTTCATGCCATGCTTATCTTCGCTTGCAAAAGAGGAACATCATCATCATGATGATATTGTAGTTATTCCTCTGATGTTAGTAATATTGCTTGGTCGCCTGCACAAAGAAGTTCGTTCAAGAGGTTGAGTCTTCTAAGAACTCTCCATGTTTCCTACGAACGTATTATTTCTATATTGTCGGTTTGCTAGACCTGTCACAATGTCGTTTCACAGTCTCCGAATGGTTAAACCATGTTCTAATCTGTCACACTCGACCCTATTTGTGAGGATTTGATTTTGCTCGGTCGCTGTCACTTCAACTCTGTTATAGATATTCTAAGCTAATGATAACATAATATCAGATGCCTCAAACACCGATCTCCTGACTAACTGTCCTGAAAAGAACAATCAATTTAGATTATAACAAATTAAGTTAAATTCATACCAAAACAAAACTTCGTGAGAATATGGCAGAGCAAATTTATTTGTACAAGTCAATTTGGCAACATAAAGTTCAAACTGGCAACAAGAATTAAACAAATCATTATTCTTCTTGTGGTTGATCATGTGACATGGACAGGAATATCATAAAAACGTAACCAACATTTATTTCATAAACAAGACCAAATAAACAAAGCAATAACTAAAGAATGTTGTACAAGCAATACGTGTTCCAAGCAATATTTAGAAAATATGGATAGGTAGAGAATTGACGTCACTGTACTCTGGTTTTTCTCCATATATATTCCTTCATGCTTAAAAAAGCGGCCTTTTGATATTTCCAATCATATCAGGTAACCCATGAGGTCAAGAGATAATCGGCTGAGATCTCCAAAAATTGCACTTTGTAAACAAGATGTCATGAGTCGGATTCGAAACTGGACCTCTTGAGTACAACGTGAACGGCGTAACCACTATGCCACGGAGATTTTCCAAGTAGGAAATGAACACGGGCATGTAAGGGAATCACATGAATTATCTAATAAGTTGTTTCAGTAGTTAAAGCCTCACATGAATTATTGAATAAGTTGTTTTAGGGATTAAAGCCTCACATGAATTATTGAATAAGTTGTTTTGGGGATTACAGCCTCACATGAATTATTGAATAAGTTGTTTTGGGGATTACAGCCTCACATGAATTATTGAATAAGTTGTTTTGGGGATTACAGCCTCACATGAATTATCTAATAAGTTGTTTCGGAATTAAATCCTCAATTAGGGGATTAAAACCTATATTTAATTAGGCATCTATAATATGTTACAACTGTAGACAAGCTAAAACTGAAAATAACTTTTTGTTAAACACTGAAAAAACCCCCACTGTTTAGCTATGCTATGATATCGTTTTCTTCTCCGGCAATCATCACTCAGTCAGGTTACAATTCCGGATTCTATGATATAGGCTGATGTCTGTTTTAGATTTTCTACTGTATTATGTGATATGAATGGACACCAACTACAGAAAAAGAGCACGAGTCAGTATGGAGTGAGTAGGACTAGATATATTGGCGTGGTGTTTTTTTTTTTCAAAAACGTGAGTAGCAACGCTGAGTAACCATATATGATGTGAATGGGAGTGAGAGAGAGAGATAAAGAGAGTGCTATAAATTAAACATGAAAGATGCTTTAAAGGATGTCATTAAATACATCAAAATATAGCATAGTCTGACAAAGTTGTACACCTGTTAAAAAGGAATCATAAACTCAATCTTCATACCAACAATATGTTATCAATGTCAGACATGGACAAAGAACAAGAAAGAAAGCTTACGACTTGTGAAATGAGATGTCTAGAAAAAGCAGTAAAAAGAATCAGAAGAAATCATATAAGGAATAAAAAGATTACAGGAATTGTTGGAATAACATCTGTCGCAAAATATATTGGGGGTGGGGGGGGGGATGAGAATAAAATGGCTCGGCCATATAATGAGAATGAAGTTTTGGCCAGCAAAAAGGGCATACAACATGAAAATCGAAACAGCAAGAGGCAGGGAGGAAACAGAAGGGGGATGAAAGGAGTTACCAACGCTGTACGATGCCACAGTATTATACATATCAAGCGACCAAACGCGCCATAGCCCGAAAACCGATAGTTGTTCAATCTTGCGACATCTTACAGCAGAAACAGAGAACATACAGCATTTAGTTAGATGTTCTGCCGAATACGGATGCGTCGGGTCATATGTGCAAATAAAACGGCGACACAACGCAGTTCCACTGTCTGGACTACATCCTGATGGATATCTAGTAGGGCCTTTGTCCTGCTACAAGAGAGACCCAGTGGAAGTGTGAGAATTAACGCTAAAGAAGAAGAAGAAAGATGTGATCATTGATATTGCCGTCATTTACTCATCGTGTGTTATGATGTGTTCTTGGTAAAGACATTGCAGTCGAAACCTCGATGTGTTTCATGTAATTAGCAAAACTTCAATAACCAATTTCTACTTTTCGTCTTTGACGAGGCACGTCTTTTTCAACCATGGATCTGAGCCTATCTTGATTATATTTGACGCATATTCATTTAAACGATGAGGTCGGAGTTCAGGCAATTATATCACAAAACCATCAAAACTGTTATTATTTAATACATACCAGATTATGTTTTAAATATAAAGAAAAATTGAGAGGCCAGATACACATCGACGTAACAATGTAGCGAGGCAAACAACATCTGAAATACTGCGACAACATAGAAACTAAACACTAAGTCATAGACAAACAGGGATCAAACCTACACCGCACTTCAGTGCTTATACGACCTGACAGTAAAAACTAGTTTACATCATTCATCTTGGCTGATCCGATTGGTTCAATTTGTCAAATTGCGTGCACTTGTGTGACACACCAATGAAAAGAACAGATCAGCAAAACCTCATCAAATTGATGTGACCAGTTGTAAGGCCCTAATACCATGAAGAAAACTATGATCAAAATAACTCATTAAAGTAAAGTGGAGATATCGTTTCGCCGACTGAAAATATAGGCCTACTTGTCTCAAATCTCGGCTATTCTAACATATTTTTGGTAAAGGCCTTGTAATCGAAACCTCGATGTGTGTTTCCAGTGATTCGCAAAACATACTTCCACCTAGTAAGTCAGGATACAAATAATATATTGCTTGTAATGTCTGCTGACCGAAAGAAACATTAAAGACATTATTCATACTACAGCTGACCCTTAGCGTGGATTTGTGCAATGGTATGACGAGAAAATTTTTATAATGCAATGGCGACCTACTAAATATACATATTGCCTAAATAGCTTATCACTACAGCAACAACAAAGCTCTGGGTTAATCACAGACATTTAGATACATTTGCAGGCATAATTCCAGATGTCCATAATTGATGGCAACATTGTGAGTGAATATATGGAGCCTGCTTATAGATTGCGTTTGTCAGTGCGAATTTGTGTAGGCCTAATGGTATAATGATATGTCTAATGATAGGTATAATGACATAACGATATGCTTAATGGTGTAGGCCTAATGATAGGTATAATTGTATAACGATAGGTCTAATGGTGTAACGATAGGTCTAAAGGTGTAGGCCTAATAATAGGTATAATTGTATAACGATAGGTCTAATGGTGTAACGATAGATCTAATGATGTAATGATAGCTCTAATGGTATAGCGATAGGTCTAAAGGTGTAGGCCTAATGATAGGTATAATTGTATAACGATATGTCTAATGGTGTAACGATAGATCTAATGATGTAATGATAGCTCTAATGGTATAACGATAGGTCTAATGGTGTAGGCCTAATGATAGGTATAATGGTATAACGATAGGTCTAATGATGTAAAGATTAGAAAGAACTGGTAATCCATTTAACAAGACGGTATATTCGGAGAGTAGACCATCACCAAATATCTTGGACACATAGTCACACATGACGGCAGATGTGAAACAGAAGTTAAAGGAGAATAGGAATTGCTAAAAGTACTTTCAATGACATGAGGAAATTATTCATATTAAACAAATTACTTCTTTTTAAAACAACACAATTGCATGGAAAGGTGCATGTCGCGTTACATATCTAAGATGGTTCGAGATCTGTGCACAAGACTATCTTGAAGATGGACTTAACGAGCACATCATAGATAACAACACTATTTGGGGGGGGGGGGGGGGTCGCGCATTCCCCTACCTTTTCGTCAATATGACTTGCAAATTATTGAGGCCCCCCCCCCCCCATATAGGGCATAATGTCCTTCATAAATTAATGACGAGTGTGTCTTTTTTTGTTCTTTAGAAATAGACTTTTAAATCAGTGTAGCAAAGTATATATGGTTCTGTAACAATAAAGTCCATCTCCGGCATAGTCATGTGCGCAGATCCCATGCAGCATCACTTATCTTGGGTGATCTAACTTGTTTCTTTGTCTTTCATTGGCCGACGACACAAATTACACACACAGTGATCAATGATTAGTCACATCAGCCAAGATAAGTGACAATGATTTGGATCTGTACACAGCATTATTCCGATGGTCTTGCTCACAAGGTATAGAGGACACACTTCAATGTAGTCTGATTTTCCTAGCGTCCCCCCCCCCCTTCTCAATAATATAAATATACTTAAGCAACAAAGTGGTACTCTGCCTACCATGAGGATTACTCAAATACGTCATTCTGTAGTTCAAGGCCGTAAATAATAAGGGGGGGGGTGGAAGTTGGGGATTCAATTCTCCTTCCCTCCACCTCTAGCAAGTCAGAACATGACATTTAGTGATAGGACACACACACACACACAGCGGTTGAACACCCCTTTAATTCTTTGTCATTATTTCCTCAACAAAATATCTCACAGATACCAGGAAACTAAGATAATCTGATATAAAGAGATACTTTCATATACAGATACTCCGAGATACCCAGAATCACTGGGATACAGAGATACTCAGAATCACTGGGATACAGAGATACTCAGAATTACTGGGATACAGAGATACTGGGATACAAAATACCACAAGATACAGAAGATTCCTCAGATTAAAAGTTGATATTTCACTCCAAAATGAAACCTCCACTGCCCTGTGGACAATCCTTGGATAGGTAAAGGCTAGGAAAACACATCCTGACTCAAAAGTAAGATGGAAGACGGAGACACTGGACCGAAAGGTACAAAATAGTCCAGCCAGGGCACGACTGCCAAGGATGAAAACCACAGTGTCATGCAATGACTTCACATGTCAAAGTTGATATTTCACAAAGCAGTGATATAATAAACTTTTTTAGTATTAGACACAACAATACACTGGCAACATACTTCTCACAGATTTTATCATTTCTGACCATGTCACTACTACACCAAATACCCAGTAATGTCTTTATTATTCTACTGTTCAACATAGACATGAAGCTATTTGTGGCAATGAGACAGCGAGCAGTTATGCATTTATAAGTGACGTAAACCTTCTCAAATGTTGTGCTGTAGGAAGACACAATACACATATTAAGTAATGTTAGTTAGTTAGTCGTTGGATCGTCACTGTACTCCGGACAACTCCATAGGTGCTCAGATCTCTCCTTGAGTGTAGCCACCATTGTATGTTGACTGACGGTCCCAGAATGCAGTTGATTGACCATCATTCTTTCTTGCCCACGAAACCGCTCTTTTCTAGCGACACCACATTTCAAACCAAATTCCTTTATTCTAGTCATGGAACGAGAGTTATCATCACTTATTTGCTCGTGCGTTTTCCCATAAGGCATCAAAGTGTCTGCTCGATCCATCGCTACACCAACAGCCGTAGTTGCAGCGTATGCAGCCAACCTATCTGCTCTCTCATTACCCCAGACTCCTGCATGTCTCGGCACAAAAATGAAAGTCACTTTACACATAAAGGAATTCTTCACTGCGTTCAGTCACTATTCCCGAAAAAGCAGTAGTAGGACAACATACAAGAGACAGAAAAAGGGAATGCTAGCATGCATATCTTTCATCTCTGCCGAAGACAGATGTTTCTGGCTATTGGCGCTAATAAAACAGCCACACATTTCCGTCCTCTAGACAACATTCTGCTGGAAATCTAGTAGGATCATTGTCCTGCTACATGAGAGATACAGCGGGAGTTTGAGAATGAACTCGATAAGAAGATATCCTTCAACATCTGGTGGGGATGGAGAGAAGGTGGAATCAAGGGATCTGTTTGAATCGTAATCAGACCAATAATAAAATTGTTCATGAACAACAGAACATGACTAGAGGTTGCCATAACACATTACCCTAGTCAATATGTAACGACAACTATAACATAAAACTATAACAACAAAACAATTGCATATACCAAAAACAACTAACCATAACATAAAATTATGACAATAAAAGAAAAAAATAATCGCATATAACAAACTATAGCATTAAAAACCATAACATATAACTATAACAACAAAATCATAAAATGTAAAAAAAAAAACAATGTGTGAAAATGTGGAATGCAAAAAAAAACAACAGAAAAAAACAACCATAATTGAAATCAAACATTTCACTCAAATATGTACAAAATAGTTACTGCATTCTTAGTATCGCACACGAGTATATCACAAAATGAACATAAGCAAACATTCAAAACAGACTCAAAGTAAACAAATCAAATACTATATAGAAGCACTTTGCCATATCTATTCGGCTACAGATATCCAGGCAACAATGAAACAATAACCCAAATTATATCCTCCTCTGTTCCTACAGCAGGAACCCTAACCCTAAACTACACTACTATTACTATTCTCTATATTAACAGATACATGGTTCGGCCACATAACCAGACAGAAAGAGCAAAGTATTATCCAAAAAACACTTAACAAACGATACGAAAACAGTCCACCTATTGGACGCACTCGTAAAAGGTAGATAGATAGTGTATTAGAGACACTCGGAAATATAATAGCGGAAGAGGCAAATAGAAGGGCAAAAGACCGTACACTCACTCTCCCATCAACACCGAAAGGTACATGAGGACAGAAAGAAGAAGAAGAACAGATACATAATGCTGTAACATCATTCCTCCCATATCACATTCACACATACACACTTTTTTTCATTGCATATTACATCTGGTTGTTAACTACATACAAATTCACACACGCATGCAAATTATTTATGGTATAACCGGTGGCTGGACAAGTACCTTTTGCTTAATCTTGCAGAAAACAAAATAACAAAAACAGAATGACTTGATGCTGAATGCAACATATATTGCTGTTTATAATGGGACTCAAGATGATACAACTCATAATGATAAACTAGAAGATTATGCACCACAGAATGATACTTGAGATGCTTCTCCACACTTATATTCACAACACATTTCTGGATAAAACGTTACAAACCAATATCATATAGTTGATGAAGCTAGTAAGCAGCTACTCATCTTTTCTCTTTGCTGCACTATTTTCTCTCTTTGCTGCACTATTTTCTCTCTTTTCTGCACTATTTTCTCTCTATGCTGCACTATTTTCTCTGCTGTACTATTTTCTCTCTTTGCTGCACTATTTTCTTTGTATCTCTCTTTAGTGTAATATTACTTGTGCAAGTATAGCAGTACAATGACTGGTCTTAAAAATCTTGATTAGGAACTGATGTCAAAAATGGATGTTTTTGGAACATTGTCACAAATAAAATGGTGAAACTGCTATTTCCGTTTACTGTACTAAATCCTGCAGGAAATTTACCATGAGCATAGTCCTGCTACAAGAGAGATTCAGCGAAAGTTTGAGAATGAACACTGAAGAAAAACAAGATTAGGATCCTGCAGCAAGCCACTGAGGGCTTTACCATAAGTGTTCAGCTTGCCAGACCATCAGTGTTCTAAGGGTATATAAACGCAGTGTACCAGTCAGTTGTTGGTTGTGCGTTCTTCTGATCCCTTCAGAGTGGCACTTTCTTCCCCCTCCCTCAGTCACTCCCACTTTTCACATTTCTATCATTCTTTGAACATAAACATTGTCTCTGTCAATTTCCTCATTATCACTTTCCAGAGCATCCATAACTTAGTCACCTGACCATACCTCTTCAATATAGCTTGTCGTCTGTCAGTCACCACCCACTAAATCAGGTCAGGTACCAAAGTCTGGTCTTAAAGTCACAGGACCATATCTCTTCAGGGTACCCTGTTCAGTGAGCCCACCTCTAGTTCAAGCTATACAGTCCAAAGTCTGGTCTTAAAGTCACCTGACCATATCTCTTCAATGTACCATGTTTAGTGAGTCCACCTCTAGTTCAAGCTATACAGTCCATGGGTCTGGTCTTAATGTCATCTGACCATATCACTTTACTATACCCTGCACCTGGCACCTCTATTTTGGTCTGTATAAAACTGAACCTAATCTTAAACATTTTGGTTTTGAAAGTGTTCCTTGAATTTTTTAGCTTTCTTTAACTGTATGCACCAAACAAAGACACACTGAAAGGCATGTTTATCTTTGTCACCGTGGTAACATTAACTCATAACAAATATGTCTTCATCCTCAAAGAAACTGCCAGCAGTTACTGAAAAATTGCTTCAGTTGTACAAGTATATTGCAAAATCAATGAAAATAAATATTCTATATATATTTGCAATGATCAAAGTAAATTCATTTCAAAAAGAAATTTCAAACATGTCAATTTAAACTCAACCAAATGCACAATCACACAAAACAAATTCTGAAACAGAAACAAATGACTAAACATTTTAAAAATATATCCATTTTGGGTACTGATTCTAAAACAAAATCCATACTTTGAAATTATGTCTACACTGGCTTGTATAGTGTAAAATGTGCTTAGCGGCATGCATAGTGGTAAACAGTTGTGCTTAGTGGCATGGATACATGTTAAAAAAACCTGAGTACTCTTAATATGTATAGACCATTATCTACTTTGTCCGGTCTGCTACTAGTTTGATCATTTGTCACTTTCAATTGAGTTTTATAAGTATCAGCTGTCTTTAGTACCTCAATTTATTCATTGCATTTCATTATATGAATAAACCTGGTGTTTCCTGAATAAATTTGTATTTTTATAAACATAAAAATATTACATCATCTGTACTTTACCAACAACTTAATCTACGGAAGCCCATGCCAGCACATTTCCAAAGTTGGGTTTTATTTTACGATCATGTACCCAATTTTGATAAATATTTCAAATGTATACATATAAAAATATCAAAATTAACAAATTTCGGCCTAGAGAATCTGCCGATACTGAGCAACAGAAAAAGCAGTCCTGCTGTATGATTCGGAACATAAAGAAATCATTCTGATAAAACCAGGTATCTCTATCCTGTACTTCTAGAGATGTCTAGAATCATTCATAGCAAATACAGAATTGTGGAAAATATTCATAACAATCACAATGCTATTTTATTCCAGTTAGAATGTGGGGAGAAATTGAGCACACAAATATGAAATAATCGAACAATGTCGGCTGCATACTAATAATAATAATAATACTAGAACCCATAATTAGGGTTACCAACATTGTTTTACAACAGTAAAACCAAAGTTGAAAACTGGGACACGGTAGTGTTGCTACTGTTTTCCTTTTTTTTTCCATGTAGATGCACATATTTTTTTAAATAATTCTGGATGTCAGGAACAGGAGGGGGGAGGGGGGGGGGGGGAGAAAGGATAGAAAGGGGTTAGTGTGACAGTTGTTAACAAAAGTGGACATCAACAATGCTATTTTTAATCACCAATTAAATTGAATTTGAAATATTTTCCTTAAATATATGAAACACATCGGTGTAGTGTTTTCCTACTTTGCTTATGAAAAATTTAGGGCGAGGGATTAAAACTTGTTTTACATAATTAAGCACGGAGTCCCTGAATTTTTTCTTGACAGTTGTAGACAACAGGCGGATGGGGACAGGGGTAAAATATACTTAAGCAAACATGTTCTTATTGTAAATAAGTATTTTATTAAATGACAAGAACTTCCATAGTTCATACGATCACAATGTCACTAGGTGAACAGAGAGATTTATCATGTCACCACAACTTAAACATCCAATGATCAAGATCAAAGTCATATGATTAAGATTAAGAGTATTTTTATACCAACCCTCTGTTACCAATGCCAGACATGGAAGCTGACATCTTCATACAAGATTTTTATACCAACCCTCTGTTACCAATGCCAGATATGGAAGCTGACATCTTCATACAAGATTTTTATACCAACCCTCTGTTACCAATGCCAGGCATGGAAGCTGACATCTTCATACAAGATTTTTATACCAACCCTCTGTTACCAATGCCAGATATGGAAGCTGACATCTTCATACAAGATTTTTATACCAACCCTCTGTTACCAATGCCAGACATGGAAGCTGACATCTTCATACAAGATGTTTATACCAACCCTCTGTTACCAATGCCAGGCATGGAAGCTGACATCTTCATACAAGATTTTTATACCAACCCTCTGTTACCAATGCCAGATATGGAAGCTGACATCTTCATACAAGATTTTTATACCAACCCTCTGTTACCAATGCCAGACATGGAAGCTGACATCTTCATACAAGATGTTTATACCAACCCTCTGTTACCAATGCCAGATATGGAAGCTGACATCTTCATACAAGATTTGAGAATAAGAAGGGCAATAAGATGTGAAATGAGATGCTTGAAAAAACCGTCAGCGTTAGCAGATTACACACGTTACGTAATGACGACATTAGAAATAGAATAGGCATTATATCTTGCAAGAAGTTGTAAGAGGTGACTAAGGATGTTTTGGGGTGAAGTTGGCTGTCCCATCAAATAAAGAGTCAAAGTGACCAAGCAACAGTTCTAAAGATGGAAGTGTCAGACCTAGTGGTTCAGATATCATGGTTCAGTTGTACAACATGACACAAGGCATTACATTCTCCGGACTACATCCCACTAATCTGCGGAATTTTAGAACAAACACAGAAACAGGAACTTTAAATATAGCGAGAGACAGAAACTACAATGGTTCGGACACACACCTCTAAACACTTGTTCTCTGATAGCATTATTCTGATAGTGTAGAAATTCCTTAATATTGTCAACCCAAGATTTTCTTGAACAAATTTTCTCCTTCTACCTTCAAGTGTTCTGTATACTAATGGTGTCGGAAATGGGAGCAAATAACTGTAACACTGAAGGCAGGCTTAGGTACATGGTTAGAATAACTAAGTTACAATCCACAGAAAACACTGAACAAACCATAGTTCAACTTTAATTCAACCACATTCACAGACTCCTTCTTGTTACGTTAAAGTTGTTCTGTTTAGCCAACAGAACAGAATGGCAACTACAATTAACAATATACCAGTACAAATAAATCCTGTTATAATCAATGGAGCTCATGGCCAAATGGCTAAATCATCAGTCTCACAGCCATGAAGTCTCAGATTCAAACCATAGTTGAGACAGGATTTTATCCTTAGGAAGTACAATAAAAATTCTTTCTGAGCACATTCTGACAACTACCATGACAAAGCAGATTGTATTTACACTGATTCTCAAGTGGTAACCGAGGCCTGGACTTCCAGTTCAGGGAGTAAAGAATAACACCACTGTCTTCTTCTCAGGCAGTCATAGGAGGTGACTAAAGATAACTGACACTCTGCTTCCTGTAAAAATATCACATGGTCTTAATCTCTTACTTTTGTCTTTTATCAAATAATCCTTATACAGTGAAGAGATGTAAGCCAGCGGACATTGCATGTTTGTTCTTTGTGGCAGACTCCTTGATGATGAGGAATGCTAGAAGTGTCATTGCTGTGGATGAGTGGCAGACTCCTTGATGTTGGGGAATGCTAGAAGTGTCATTGCTGTGGATGAGTGGCAGACTCCTTGATGATGGGGAATGCTAGAAGTGTCATTGCTGTGGATGTGTGGCAGACTTCTTGATGATGAGGAATGCTAGAAGTGTCATTGCTGTGGATGTGTGGCAGACTCCTTGATGTTGGGGAATGCTAGAAGTGTCATTGCTGTGGATGTGTGGCAGACTCCTTGATGTTGGGGAATGCTAGAAGTGTCATTGCCGTTGGTGGGTCAACAAATCCTGCAGAAGAATAAGATAGTTGTCCCAGGTGTGTGTGCTGTGCCTCTGCAAATATTGTCACAGTAATTGCGATATCACACAGTGTATATACAATGTACATACACAGTATATGGTCAATTCTCAGTGACTTGAGTACACAGGTTGAATGTCTTGACAAGATCACATCTTTTTTGGGGAGATGTGGTTTGTCAAGTACGGAAAACCTGTTTACTTAAGCTGGTTTCTTAAGCAAGGTGGTTCAGTGCCGCTAGAATGGCCCTGGTTTAATTCCCGTCAGCCGCAAGAATTGTTTTTGTATTTATCCTCATGCTTCGTACTTGAATTTAAGTGTAGGCCTATATACTTAATATGTCCATACATGTCATTTATGCCAGAATTAAGTTGAAAAAATCCATGATTTAAAAAAATGCACAATTATATAAAGTATTCCAAACTGTTGCTGGTAAAATGATTAAATTCTAAAATACAAAAAAAATTCAGATACATATAAGACTCCTTCTCATTGTTTGCTTAAATATTTGTAAATGTTCTCATTATCAAAACTTGCATACATGTTTATGTTCCAGCTACTTACAACTAGAATAGTATGTCATATAAAACAACGATATAATGTTCCACCACGAGCTAGAAAATAATGTTCTATTACCAACCAGAATACAATGTTCTATCGCCAACCAGAACGTAATGTCATTATCTGAACAACTAAAAGTCGTGCTACCACAAACTATTATGTGATGTCCTACCCCTTAACTAAAATGTAGTGTCCTCTCACCAACTAGAATGTAGTGTCCTCTCACCAACTAGAATGTAACTATACTACTTTCAATTAGCATGTGATCCCTTACCTTATGCCAAATAATACATCTTAAACAATGCTTTTTTGCATGTCTTACTAATAAATAGCAGGTAATGTCCTTCCACAGCAGGTAATGTCCTACCATAGCATGTAATGTCCTACATATATCAATAAAAGGTAATACTGCTGTGAAACTGAGTAACAATAGTACTTATGTAGAAACAGGTTTTTGAAGTTTGACTTGACAAGTGACAAACTATCACTATTCTTTAGAGATAGTCTGTCAGTTGTCACATCCAGTGAAACTCTACCATTTCTGTCGGTTGTCATATACAGTGAAACTCTACAATGTCTGTCAGTTGTCATATCCAGTGAAACTCTACAGTGTCTGTCAGTTGTCATATCCAGTGAAACTCTACAATGTCTGTCTGTTGTCATCCAGTGAAACTCTACAATGTCTGTCTGTTGTCATCCAGTGAAACTCTACAATGTCTGTCTGTTGTCATCCAGTGAAACTTAAAAACCTGTATTCTATGTCAGTTACTTATTTTCAATGCACAAAAATTGACCCTGTATTCACCATAAAACATACAAAAACAGAAACGCATACATGTCCTCTTCACTGTCCTATAATCTATTAATCACTACACTAGTATAGGACATTCACCACATTCAGGTGGGTAATCCACACACGTACAGGCAACAAACAATTCAATTCCAGCCTCCGCATCCTTTGGTCTATGTTTTAGTTGATATTCTTACACTTTGTCCCCTTTGAGTCCATGCAGGTTGACCCGTGTGGGGAATATAGCGATCGGGTCGTGGTTGGACATCCCAAGGCCGAGATCACCGACTTGATTATCATCAACAATCTACAAAAAACAGATGGAGAATAGAACAAGATGGATGATAACAAGAAACAGATGGAGAATAGAACAAGATGGATGATAACAAGAAACAGATGGAGAATAGAACAAGATGGATGATAACAAGAAACAGATGGAGAATAGAACAAGATGGACAATAACAAGAAACAGCAAAATGTTCTCACAATGTGTCATTTAATAATATGCTTAGACTCCTTAATCTACTAAATTCTACTGCGCTTACACTCCATAATCTAGTATGTTCTACTGTCCTCAAACTCCATAATCTACCAAGTTCTACTGTTCTCAAACTCCATAATCTACCAAGTTCTACTGTTCTCAAACTCCATAATCTACCAAGTTCTACTGTTCTCAAACTCCATAATCTACCAAGTTCTACTGTGCTTACACTCCATAATTAATTTATAAAATTCTATTGTTCTTACACTCCCTAATCTATCAAGTTCTACTGTGTTTAGACTTTCCAATCTATAATCTGCATTATGACTGGTATTTAGTCATATATGATTATGGAATAATATCAAGTCTCATACGCAAGTAATGTCATTTCTGTGACAACAAATTAATGCTGTATCTTCTTTTGTTTCAGCACAAGCTCTACATCTGATAATGCAAATTAAACATCAGCAACAATATTTTAAAATTGATTGTATAAAATTATTAAATATCATACTGGGAGGAAATGTTCATAGCAGAGGTAGAAGAAAGGCAATTGGGGATTTATATTAATGATCTGTAAGAATAAATTATCAAGGGGAGACAAAAATGTTTGTGGCAAGGGAGATAAAAAGCACACACTTAAAGTAATGATAAAATGTCCAATCCAAAATCTGATGCTTACCTCGCTTGATTATTTCACTTGGGTAGTTAATAAGTTGATGTTTATCATTTATTAATTTACATATTTATTTATTTAGGGTTAGGGTTAGTTATGTAAAACACAACTCTCTTAACCCTAAATAAATAATATTTAAATTAATCTATAAAATTGGACTTTATTGTCCTCTGGTTGAAAGGGCGCACCTCTCCAAAAGAGAGGCCAACTAATTAACTACCTACCTACCTAGCATCAGGGGTAGAAGAGTTTTACGGTCAACATGCAAAATATCCTGTGGCAGGGATCGAACTCTGTACTTTACAGACACGATCTGTACCACTCCGTATAGAACAGGAAACATTTTAGTTTTTACCTAACCAAATAATAATATTCCAAAAATGTCAGCTCGTGGTGACTGGGTTACCATAACCGTAACCCCCACTATTGTTTTTCATAGTTGAAGGCTCTGATATAACTAACATCCCCTAACCCTAACCCCCATGGGTGAAATAACAGTAGATCATCATAAGCGTTACATTTTACTGAACAAAAGCAAACTGTATAATAAAATTGTTCTCGTTAAATCAACACCACATATCTAT
Organism: Meghimatium bilineatum; assembly: GCA_034231615.1. Lineage (NCBI taxonomy): Eukaryota > Metazoa > Mollusca > Gastropoda > Stylommatophora > Philomycidae > Meghimatium > Meghimatium bilineatum. Next base: position 2,827,454 of record CM067301.1, read on the forward strand.
CACAACGGGGAGCCGCATTAGCGCGGTGGTTAGCGCGCTGGCTTCGCATATGAGTGGTCCTGGGTTCACTCCCCAGTTGAGGTAGTAGGTTTTAAATGTTCTTCAGATCGCATCAGCTCCCAGGTCGACCCAGCCGTAAATGGGTACCAGATTAATCCGGGAAGTAAAGACTGCGAGGGAGAGGAGATGGCTACCGCCCTCATTTGCAGAGCCCCTGAAATGTGAGATCGCTAACATCTCGCACCCCTACGGCATTAATAAATGCTATGGGTTACTTTACTTACTTTTTCATATCTATCACAAGCACATGACTATATTTTCATCCTCCAGCCTTTTTTATTATTAACTCCAGAGATCGTTGCGATCTGCCTGATCTGCAACCTCCACTTTATTTTTTTAATAATAAAAATCTATGATAAAATTAAATTGAGCTCAGATCCGTGGCTAAAAGAAATGTATCTTACTTATATTTCAAATGACATTTTTTCCAGAACATAGTATCCATCGTCAATACTCTGAACGCCTCTAGGTCCTGGGCAAGTAAGCCTGCATTGGCCAGAGACATGTGCATAAATTCTTCCATGTCACTGGTCCATTATCTTCTTGGTCTTTCTATTTTTCTCTATCTAGCACTCTGCCCTCAGTCTTTCAATGCCATCATGTCTCTTTAAGTACCCAAAATACTGTAGCTTCCTTGTTATGGTATTTAGAAGCCATAAGTTCATTTAGTTTCAGTAATATCAAACATCAGTGTTCATCTTTTACTCTAAGTTATTCGTAGAATCTTTCTGTAGCACTTCATTTCAAATGAATTTATTCTTCATATTGTCACATTATCAGATAAGTGCTATAAATTAAATTAATAGGCATGGTGGCAGGATTACCTGAACTGAGAACTCTATTATGTATACCATCATAGCCTCTTATATAAACAGAAAACTGTGAAATGATATCAGACATGTACTTAGAATGAATGAAAACAGACTGCTACTAAACTAAATTCATAGCAGATCCCATTCAGGACATAGCCATCACCCCCTGTATTTTTTGGCTGTAGTGATTTTCTAGACAACAAGCATTAAAATGGGTAAGTAAAGTAAAGTAACCCATAACATTTATTAATGCCGTAGGGGTGTGAGATGTTAGCGATCTCACATTTCACAGGCTCTGCAAATGAGGGCGGTAGCCATCTCCTCTCCCTCGCAGTCTTTACTTCCCGGATTAATCCGGTACCCATTTAAGGCTGGGTCGACCTGGGAGCCGTTGCGATCTGAAAACATTTCCGCCTCAACTGGGGAATGAACCCAATGGGTACCAGACGGCAAAAGAAAAAGAGAAAGACAACGGAAGAGTCTTTGCAGAACCATCAAAGAGGATATGACTATGGGTCTCAACAACGTGCAAGGATTACACACAGCAGCATCACATTGTGCAAACTGGAGAGCTCTAGTTTCAGGCTTATGTATCGTATTCTGCGCTGGATGGGACATGGATACTCTCCTACATAATCAAATTGGGTCCACATCCACAGTTGAATTTATCATCTCTAACTGCAGCAGGTAAATTTTCTTCTCTAAAAAAGATGCACATACTCACTGTATAAAAAAAATTAAGCAAGGATGTCATTTAGTAATCACAGGACCTGATATTGACAAAAAAGACTCGGGTCTGTTGCTCTAAATGGGCTTTACATTGTTAAAATAATCTTTATATCTTTTGTTGTTAATGCTGGAAAGGAGTTTAAGGATAAAGAAGCATTGATGGTGAAAGTAACAATCAAGTAGAAAATAGCAATTAAAGAGAATGTTGCAATCAAGAAGAAAGTAGCATTCACAGAGAAAGTAGCAATGAAAGAAAAATCTGCAATCAAGAGAAAGTAGCATTCACAGAGACAGTAGCAATGAAAGAAAAATCTGCAATCAAGAAGAAAGTAGCATTCACAGAGAAAGTAGCAATGAAAGAAAAATCTGCAATCAAGAAGAAAGTAGCATTCACAGAGAAAGTACCAATGAAAGAAAAATCTGTAATCAAGAAGAAAGTAGCATTCACAGAGAAAGTAGCAATGAAAGAAAAATCTGCAATCAAGAAGAAAGTAGCATTCACAGAGAAAGTAGCAATGAAAGAAAAATCTGCAATCATGGAGAAAATAATATTCAATGAGAAAGTAGCAATCACAGAAGAGGCAGCAGTCAGGGAAAAAGTAGCAATCATGGAGAAAGTAATTTTCTTCTTCTTCAGCGTTCATTCTCAAACTCCCGCTGGATTCCCCCTTGTAGCAGGACCATGGTCCTACTAGATTTCCAGCCAGATGTAGTCCTGAGAATGGAAATGTGTTGTGTCACTGTTTTATATACGCCAATGGCCCGACATATCCATCTTCGGTGGGAAGTAATATTCAATGAGAAAGTAACAATCTAAGTAATTTTTGTTTAACTAATTAAAACTGGAATTCTCAGGAAAGTATGAACATTAAGTGCACACATGGCAGACAATGATGTATGTGTGCAGAATGTGACACTGTGTGTAGGCTGTATTGGAATGTGTTAGTGTCATAATCATATGTATATGTGTGTAGTATATGGTAACTGCATGGCATGGGATGACATATGTATGGAAGGGGATGGTAGTTAGTCATCAGATGATCACTGCACAAGACCACCCGTATGTTGCTGAGGCAACAGCGGGTAGCAAAGAATAGCAACACTATTTACCTTCCATGCATGTCGTAAGCGGCGACTAAGGAGGTTATGAGGTGGAATTGGCTGCCCCATCCAATATATGGTTAAAGCGAACCAGTCATGCTGAAGTTGGATGTGTCGGACCAAAAGGCGCAGATATCGTAGCAATAGTGTAAACCATGACACAACACATTCCATTCTCCAGACTGCATCCTGCTAATCTACAGGAGTTTACGAAAGAATGCAGAAGAGGAAAAAGAAGAAGAATTGCACAAGGCATATCAATAGATACTTCTTTATCCCCATGTCCATTTTTTCTGGGGGCAGCATCCAGATAACTGGCTAATATCCCTTTCTAGCTGTTATGATGTGACCGTAAACAGAGCCATTCCTTATTCATCATGTTTTTTGTTGTGTTCTTGATAATGGCCTTTCGGTCGAAAATTTGTGTTTTATTCTGTGTGTTACCAGTGATTAGCAAAACAAATTCATTACCCTATCTGTTTCACCAATATGACAATCAATACAAGGTAACTGTTTCACCAATTGGATTATAGTTTTGTGGCAGTTCTTACATATTATAGATTTTTAATCAGACGACTGACAGTTTCAGTTCTCTATTAGTTAACCACCATCCTTCTAATTCTGGTGACATTCCTTTCTGGTGACACATTTTAATTGGAATCCTTCATTTGTGACTATCACTATTTCAGTTCACGCAGCAGTTTATGGTAAGTGGTTCAGTGTATCAGTCTGGTCCATTGCTCTATCTCTCGATGCAGGCAGAACTCACTAGACTCTCACTGATTGCACCGAACACCTGCACGACCATGCTGGGATGGCATGTATTTAGTATCTTATATGAACATGGCAAATACCGGAAATATGATCGTAGGTTACCAAAAGCAATGGTCATTTTTTTTGTTTTAATGGGATTTTATATGGCCGGCCCCTTCTTAAAATTTAAAAAACATGAAGCAATGAGGAGGTAACTCTTCTTTCCGACCTTCTTCCTAGTTCTAAATGTAATGTTCTGACCTTCCTAGTGGGAGGGGGCAAGAGCCCTCTTTTTGCGGGTGTGGATATACATGGGGTATGTAATGTGTGCGGCTTGCGTTATGTGATAACATGCAAAAATACGTGTGATAGACGATGCTGAGATGCAGTGTATGTAGTACATCGTGCAATGAAATGCATAGCATGTGATCGCACACATGCATGTGTGTGTGTGGTTTTGGATGATATAAATGATGGCATGTGTGGTAGGTGGGCAGGTGATTATGTGCACAGTAAATGATATGTGTGTGTGTGACAGGTGATGTTGCACATAACAAGTTACGATGTGTGTGATAGGTGGTGGATATTGTGTTGTGCAATCTGTGGTAGGCGGTGTGGATTGTAGTGTGCATTCTGTGTAAAACATCCTTTTTATTGCTGTGTACACATTATAACAGGTTTTTTCAAGCTCAAATTAGACATCTCTGCCATCTGCTGGCTCACACACATCAATCCTAATGTACCATCTGCTGCATGAAAAACACTCCGCTGCTGGTTTACAGCAGAGCTGCATTATTTGTAACTGTGTTACAGTGGTATCCCTGTATAGCACATCCTTTTATAACAAATTTCCCTATATAACAACACTTTTCAAAATCCGAAGTTATATTTATTCTTTATTTTCTGTGCTGTATATAGCGAATTTCTGTTATTACATATATATTTTGTCGGTCCGGAAAAAGTTGTTATAATTTCGCTATATATATTTATAGCCTAACTATGATACAAGAATGGTTAGAAAACAGTTATGCAATTGTAAAGGTCCAGGTTCAAACCTGTGCAAGAACTGAATAAGAAAATAATTTCACCCAGTGCACATCACGATGATGATTGCAATCATAACATGATTTATTTTATCACAGCCAATCAAATCCTCCATTTACTGTTGTTGTTTGTTCGTTCTCATATTCCCATCTGTATCTCTCTAGTAGTAGAACTATGGTCCTAGATTTCCAGCTGGATATAGTCCAGAGATGTGTAGTCTTATACGAAGATTTGTTGTATTGTTGCTTTATTTCAGCCAATGGCCCCCACATATGTCAGTTTTATTTCAGCCAATGGCCCCCACATATGTCAGTTTTATTTCAGCCAATGGCCCCCACATATGTCAGTTTTATTTCAGCCAATGGCCCCCACATATGTCAGTTTTATTTCAGCCAATGGCCCCCACATGTCAGTTTTATTTCAGCCAATGGCCCCCACATATGTCAGTTTTATTTCAGCCAATGGCCCCCACATATGTCAGTTTTATTTCAGCCAATGGCCCCCATATATGTCAGTTTTATTTCAGCCAATGGCCCCCACATATGTCAGTTTGGCACACTCACCATAGTCTTTCACAAGCAAACATGCAATAAAACAAAGTTAGTCTTACTACAATTATAATATATATGTATATATCATGCTTTCCACTTAACCCAACTTTCCTTAACCCACAACTGAACCATATAAAAAAAATACCAAGGTATTCAGCAGAGGTAATAAAGAGGGCAAAAAACCTGCAGTGTGTTGGGCTGAGGTGTCTCTGTAACAGCAACTATTAACAAATTATATAAAACAACAGCCAAATATTTCTAAAGATAAAATTAAAATTACAGCTACAAGACATAGCAAATGCATCCAGGCCAATATGATGATGAATTATATACAGAAGAAGCTATTAACTCTTTAACTGCCACATTGTACTCAGTAACAAATACCAGCTGTGCCCAATTCTTTCCTTAATGATTATCCCCGAGTTGATTCATTTTCTTGTCCTACATAATAAGAGATATTCCAGTGTTGGCTGTTTATTGGCACAAGAAAATATATACCGCTTGGATGGGAAGCTTGTCGCATATTGATTTCAGAGTTGAATTAATTTTAGCAATGAAGGGATAGAAAGCAAAACATAAGGGTAAACTTGTGCCTAGCAGCTAAAGAGTTAATTCATATTTTTATAAATACAAGAAAGACAGTCAAAAATGTAAATTAACACAGTAAAGCATCAATCAGATGAAGCAGCTATTAGAAAACAAGCAAACAATCACAAAGGTCAACAACATACAGAAACTACCTCATGCAATCTCGTCATCCATCTAAAAAAAATTTGAAAAGTTAAAAGAAATAACAGTTAGTTGACAGTGTTAATTACACACGGATACAGAAGGGTCTCAACATCCGCTAGCACCAACATCCGATACTTACAAGAATGTGTTTCTATTCTATAAATTTTAATTTTAAGTTGGTGATGTTTGCAGAAATTGAACATAATTGATGCATCTTTCCATGAGAAACTGCACAAAAGGATACATGAGCTCTGTTTTCATAATTTATGGAGATTGAACCAAACAAACAAATGATAAATTTTGATCTGGGGCAGTATAAACTTCAATTTAAAATGATTATCAACATATGACCACAACAGTTTATTGTGGAATAAATTATTAATTATCACTGGATGTTAGGCAAGGTCAAAGATATATTGTGGAATAAATTATTAATTATCAGTGGATGTTAGGCAAGGTCAAAGATATATTGTGGAATAAATTATTAATTATCAGTGGATGTTAGGCAAGGTCAAAGATATATTGTGAAATACATTATTAATTATCACTGGATGTTAGGCAAGGTCAAAGATATTGTGAAATAAATTATTATCACTATATGTAAGATGGGCTGTGGATATATTATGGAATAAATTACCACTGAATGTTAGGGAAGGTTGTACATATGTCCCTGTTAAAGGGGTGTTTTAGTAAAATTAAAAAAACCTTCTATGGGGAGGGGGGGGGAGAAGAATGATGCGTTTTTAAGGTTTTCTGGTACAAACTGTTATATTCTATTTTCCTATGGAAGAATGGGGTTTGACCCCTACACCCCTCCATATCTTTGGCTTGATGTCAAATTGTAATTGACTAACTCACAGTTTCTCAAACAGTGCTACAAAGACTCCATTGTGCTGTTAGTATTTTCAAAGGAAAAGGCATTCATATACATGCCAGCCTGTGTTTCCCTTACAACACACATTTCTAGCTATATCTGGCAGTGTAACCATTACATCCCTGACTAAAATATTTTATAATCTTTACATTTTGTAACACTAAATGTACTCTAAGCCAAATCTACATATTGCTATGTTTGTACTTGCAATATAATAATAGTAATAATAATATTAATATTATAATAATAGCAGTAAAAATAATAACAATACCTGGTAATAATAATAGTAGTACAGTAATAATAATAATCATAAAAATAATAATAATAGTAGTAATATTAATAGAAGTAGTAGTAGTAGTAATAATAATAATAGTAGTAGTAGTAGTAGTAGTAAAAATACCAATAATAATAATAGTAATAATAGTAATAATAATAATAATAATAATAATAAGATTAGATTAAAGATTGTTTGAGTATGTGGTTAACAAAAATGTTGGAAGCCATATTGTCTACTTGACACATTACTATTCCAGTGTTGTTGAATTTTGAGCTGTCAATAATACATCATTGTTTCCTCGTTTACATTTAAAATTAGGAAGTCCAAGAGAGATTCTTCACAGAACAACTATGAAAGAGGGTATGACTATGGGTCTCAACAACTTGCAAGATTTACACACAGTAGTAATGCATAGTTGAAACTGGAGAGCTCCGGTTTCTGCTACAGGTACCATATTCATCACTGAAGGAACACAGACTTATACATACAATCTGTCATCAGTACAATAGGGATGGTCAACATTTCAACCACAAGCTAATAAATAGGGATGGTCAACATTTCAACCACAAGCTAATAAATAGGGATGGTCAACATTTCAACCACAAGCTAATAAATAGGGATGGTCAACATTTCAACCACAAGCTAATAAAATGAGTTGGATTTGTGAATTAGTAACGCGTCGGACTATCAACTCAGCTACGGAGCTGATATGATGTCATGAACACTTCAGATCAAACATCAACTGGAAGAATTTCAATGAAATTGTTAAATTATTTGTCATTAATGTATTCAATAATTAACATTAATAAATATAGGCATAAAAAAATGTTCTGTAATTTTTTTTCGGTTAAACAGATTGTATGACTGGATCTTTCGTGTAGGTTTTCATCTCAACAGGTTGACACTTATGTAGACAACCAGTTTGGATACAATACTTCTCACAGTGCCTTTTGGTGACCTATGAATTAACTTTTCCTTTTTAAGTGAAGTTTGCACATAAATTTTACACCTACGTGTAATGTATGGGTACACAGGTCTTGTATTCACTGAGTGTTCTCAACCTCACATCTAACAATATTCACTGAGTCATATTTCCTTGATGGATTGAGAAACACTAAACTATAACTAAAAACTTTAAAATGAAAGAACAGAAAAAAACTTTTTTTAAATAAAAGAAAGAACATTTTAAACAGAAAACAACACAAGCCATTTACATTTAAATTTGCAAAATAAAATGAAAAAAAATTTAACATTTCTAGCGAATATGTGGTACTACGAGCATTTCAAGTTATAGCGAGTGACCGAAAGGTAAGAACAGAAGTCTCAATTTGAGGCTCAGGTTCAAATTATAGTAAGGAGTGGAATGTATTTTTTAGAAGTAAACCACCCTCAAAAATCCACCTTTTACATTATGTGGTAACATTTTTGGCAAAGCAGACTTTATTATCAATCGCAGCTTATTAGATCCTCCATGCGGTCCTTAACACAAACGATTGCAGAGATAAAATGTCAAACTAACCCACAGCATTTATTAATGCTGTAGGGGAGTGAGATGTTAGTGACTTCACATTTCCGTGGCTCTGCTATATGAGGACAGTAGCCATCTCCTCTCCCTCACAGTCTTTACTTCCCGGATTAATCCGGTACCCAATTACGGCTGGGTTGACCCAGGAGCAATTGCAGTCTGAAAAACATTTCCGCCTCAACTGGGGAATGAACCAAGGGCCACCCATATGTGAAGCCAGTGCACTATTTTGCCCCCAGAGATAAAAACATGAACATTATAACAATGCACATCAGCTCATCAGAAACAATAATTCTATTATATTACGATCCATAACCCTCTAGAGTCATAGGGGGGCCACAATGAGACATCATGATCATAGGGGTGCCACAATGGAGAAATCACGGCCATAAGGGTGCCATAATGGAAACCTCAGCACAATGTCAAGGTAATAGGGATTTCCACAATGAATACCTTAGCACAGAAATCTCTACAAACAACTCTATCAGAGGAGTGTACAAAAGTCATGCCCAGATCATCCCTTGATGTTATCAATCCATGATTTTCTCTAGCTCCTCTCTTCCTTCTACCCTCAACTATTCATTACAAAATAATTGTAGAAAACGGGTCATGTCTCATTACATGTCCAAACCAAATAAATGTATGTAATTTCAGCAGTGCCGATTGTGGTCCTTGAAAATGATAATTACAAACACAAATTTTGAAAGCAAAGAGGTTACAAATCAACACAGCTTACAATTGCAGAAGAAGAACAAAAATGCATAAGAAGAAGAGAAAAAAATATTATGGGAAACAGATTGCCATAATTTGTGTTGCATGATGGGAAAAGATCAGCAAAAGTATAAAGACAAAGGAGAAAGTGATAGGAGTTAGTTCAAGGTCAGTACGTTTAAGCAGACACACAACTTCACACGATGGTACAAGTGGGTCTGTGATTTCTTCTACATACTGTAATACTCTTTGTGGCTTAGATAGGTCTTGTGGCTCAGATTGTGGCTCAGATAGGACTTGTGAGTCAAATCCGGCATGGCCTTATATTCTAAGTTACATTTCTTATAGTACAATAATAATATTACCATTTAGAAAGACAGAAAGGTACCTACTACTGTTGTAATAAAATGATGGACTTATATCGGACATGTACTTGGATTGTAATAAAACCATGGACTTATATCAGACGTACTTAGAATGCATGAAAACAGACTGCCACTACAAGAATTGTAATGTGTACCAGATGCAAAAAGAAAAAAAGGAAGACCAAAAGAGACTCTTTGCAGAACAACCATCAAAGAGGATATAACTATGGGTCTCAACAACATACAAGAGCTACACACAGTAGCATCACATTGCTCGAACTGGAGAGCTCTGATTTCTGCTCTATGCACTGTCTTCGGCGCTGAAGGAACATTAGATAGAGACTATTATAATTCAGTTGATTGTTTAAGATAGTAAAAAGTAAATTTGCTGATAGTTCCCATAGCCCAGCATTTATTTCTATATAATTATACAAAGCAGAAAAAGCTGAAAGAACGACAAACATTAGAAATAACATGCAACATTCACACAACTATTCTGCTACATAAACATTCTATAATGGTGAAGTTTCATTCATAAAAGTTAAGTTCTGTTACAGTAGATTATTGCTGTAAAATTCTAATTTCAAATTTAAAAATTCTAAATTATGTTCATGTAGCACAGGGGTGGGCAAACTACGGCCCGCGGGCCGCATGCAGCCCGCCATTGGATATTTTGCGGCCCTCAAACACATTTTTAAATACACGAACATTGTTAAAATATTTGCAAAACCTTTTATCCATATTAGAAAATATACTGTTATAGTGTAAGTCTGTTAGAAATGTAATTTATTTCAGAAGTTATCTACATTATGTAAAACTACCTTTCTTTACAATACAAATATTTAATTGATTACTTACCGAGAATTTTAAACAAAAACATACATAATATTATATGCGGCCCTCCAATAGCTTTACAATTTTCAATGCGGCCCTCTGCACAAAAAGTTTGCCCATCCCTGATGTAGCACATTACTTGGAGTTTATATATAGCACATTACTTGGTGGTTATATATAGCACATTACTTGGTGTTTTTATATATAGCACATTATATGGTGTTTATATATAGCACAATACTTGGCGGTTATATATAGCACATTGTGTGGTGTTTCTATAGCACATTGTGTGGTGTTTATATAGCACATTACTTATTTATATAGCACATTACTTGGTGTTTTTATATAGCACAATACTTGGCGGTTATATATAGCACATTGTGTGGTGTTTCTATAGAACTTTATTTGGTGTTTATATAGCACATTACTTATTTATATAGCACATTACTTGGTGTTTATATATCACATCATTTGTTTATATTGCATATTACTTAATATTTACATAGCACACTACTTGGTGTTTACCACACTGAAATTAATACTGCCTTTCATAATGGATTCCAATTAAGGTATCCAAAAAGTATTTTTTTAAAGTACATTAAATCAAATGAACATTTTGACCAAAGGGTCTTTATCAAACACAACATACAAAAAAATGAATTATAAAATAGTTGCTGTATGCTAATGGTGTGCCCCCATAAAACCATATTGAGTCGAGTTGAGCTTAGCAATGACAGAGTTCTAGAGAATCAAGTCTGACAGGCCAAGACACGTTTGCACAATAATGAAGCCACTTTGAACATTTCCTGTAACTGCGGTCAGTAAACATATTTGAGGTCATGAATGTAAGTGATTATTTTGCTTTCTTTCATCTGTAACCATCCGGTGCAACAAGACTTTTTTTTACACCCATATAAAGATAAAGGTAAGCTGAGTTACGAACCAGCATCGTAGCACACGGTTTCCCATTAAGTGTTCAGCTGCCTAATCAGTTGCTGCTGTGAAACCACCTGACTAGTGTCGCCTACTGCATGTGATCAGTAACGAAAGTGTCATTCCTCAACCTTCTCAGTGCATGAGTCCTGGTAGCACACTTCCTGGTTGTACTGGAGCAAATTTTATTTCAACCCAATAATAAAGAGTATACTCAAAGTTCATGTCTGCTTGTCAGCGGGCAAATGATTTAATGTAGGCCTTGGGTTTGGGAAATACAATTGTAAAAAATGACCATATTTATCTTTTTTTTAAAACTTGTTTTTGCTAGTCACATTTTAGGTTGAAACGTGAAAAAATGCAGAAAATGTTAATTATACTAATTAGGCATCCAAGATGGCCACCAAAAGAGCTGAAATATACACATTACTGTGGCTCCCACCCTGTATTAGGTGATACATGACAGAAACTCCCACTGTGTATCAGGTGATACACAATAGGAAAATTGAAAAGAAACTACTAAAATTATGAATGTGGAACTGATTTTGTAGTAATTGTTTCTAAATTTCAGTTCCACATTCTGGCAAAAATAAACAAATTAAAAAAGAGTGCAATCAAAACAAAGAAGAAATAATCAAGTAATATGTGCTACTAAAGCATTGCTATGATTATGATCTGTGTTAAAATACCAGCAGACAAGTCAGAAGTGTTAATAATGTGCAGTGGTATTGCTGCGTATGAGAAATAAATGCTTACATGAAGTGTATCAACACAGTGAAGGCATAGCGCTGGGTGGAGGTACTCATGGAAGGATAGGCAGATCATCACTGTCTGTGACATGTATCTCCTCCATCTAGTCAACCCGCAGAGAAATGACCAAAACATGGGGAAATAAGCTTCATTATGGCAACGCAAGGACAACAAACAAGTGTGGATTTATGTTTATATATCTATTATCTATTTCCCTCTTGTGTGGCAACCTGGGCCTTAGCTTCTAGTTTAAGATGCGAAGAATAAAACCACTGTCTACTCTCCATGCATATTGCAGGAGGCGACTAAGGAAAGTTGGGGGATAGGCTGATAATCTGTCACATGGGGAAAAATCATTATTTTATCAATTTATTACTTTTGTCTTTGATCAAATGATCCGTATGGATGATGGAGAGATGCAAGCTAGCGGACATGGCACTTTGGTTCTTTTGTGACATACTCCCTCTAGATCACTGGGAATATTAGATGTGCCATCACTGCAGATGTGACATACTCCTACGTGACTTCTTTATTCGAAATCTTGACTATATCGCATCTTTTTTATGGATGCGGATTGATCAGATACAGGAAACGTGTCGGCTCAAGTTGCGAGGCAAATAGGTGCCATCTGAAAGGACCTGGTTCAAATCCAGTTTGCCGTCTTATGATTTTGTTTGTCCCTCCCACCACAAGAACTATTACAGAACAAGGAATAGGCCACATGCAGCTGTGTAGTTACAAATAAGCGTTGTTCTGCAGAATTAGGAATAGACAAGAATAACTGTAAACAAACACACGATTACACCTCAGAGGTAAAATGGTACCTGATATAACCAACTTTAACTGACGTCCATGGTTGAAAGAAGCGTACCTCACCACAAGTGGTACTTTTTATTTAACCCCTTAGCTATGGAGGTGTTCTTAAGGTTATAATGAAAGGCTACCACTATTCTGTGGAGAACCTCCTCTTCTTAGCCTTCCCGGAAAAAAAATATGCCTGGAAGCTTATAATAAAGCATCCAGATGAATTGTTTGCCTGGGAAAGTAAGAAGATCTCAGCAAAATAGTGGCAATCACTCATCATATCCTTAAGGATACCTCCACAGCTAAGGGGTTAATAACCTAAAGGATACCTCCACAGCTAAGGGGTTAATAACCAAAAGAACATATAATCACATCACCCTCAAAGCTGGGATAGGCTGTGCATGTAATTAGAAACTTAAGGTGTACAAAAGTTGCACAAGTAATCAAATTAAGAGAAAATTAATGCTTTGGTGCAAGCTTCCTGTGAGAGGGTCCATAATAAATACTACCCCAACATTTAAATTTAGGACAAGAAAGACTCGAAAAGTGAATATAAAAAGATGAAAATTGTAGAGTAATAACAGAGTGGACAATGAAAGAAGATGAATAACAGAGGAAAAATTATAACTGAGAAAACATGATAACTGAAGAGAGGGTCATAACAGGGATAGCATGATAACAAGAGGGTCATTAGAGGAAGAACCTGTTATTTGTGGACACTACGATTGGTGTAACGTTGAGGATGAGATTTGAAGTTTTCGGTATTAAGTGTCGATGACGTTGAAAGGCAATAAAGGGTTTAGCGAATAGATAGATAGGTATTAAGTGTAGTAGTAGTAGAACTGGACACCTGCAGGGAGAAAATGAGAAGAATTTTGATTAACCAGCAGACTCCAGGTACCATCAGTATGCATACCCTGTATTATATGCTAGGGGAGACTGAGCACCAATGTGTCTGTCCAAAGTGCAAGGATGTTGCTACATAACCAAACAGAAAGAGTATGATAAATGAAGGTCATAACAGGAAGAGTATAACTGTAGGTCATAACAGGAAGAGTATAACTGTAGGTCATGACAGGAAGAGTATTACAACAGAAGGTCATAACAGAAAGATTATGATAACAGAAAAGATTACAATATCAGTTGCAACAAAATTCAAGCACTGAATGGATTTACTTCTAACATTTCAATTTTCCATCCAGTTACATAACGTTATTATTTTGTTATGTTCAAATGAACACTAGGGGAAACAAATCTGTAAATACAGACAGATCCAACAGCTAATTAAGCATAACAAAATGACATGTCCTCAAGCAAACAGAATATATTTATACAACAATTTAACAACAGACATTAAAATACAATGGAAATAGAAATTATGTGATGTTAGTTGAAAACATGCCATGATAGAAACAGGACAGAAAACATGTTACTATATGTCATTGGCATGCAAATATTTAATATTGATTAACAGAAACAGCAAAACAGTTTTACAACAAAGATATTGTTTGGGGTATATGACATCGCGTAAAAAATGTACAGCTTATCCTATGTGATTATTTATCTCAACAGTTGATTACTAATACAATATGTTTGTTCCTTTAACAATAAGACCCACATGTTCAAAATAAGGCCCACAAACCAAATCTGGCCGGCCAAGCTATTTCTTTCTTTTAATAAGTTTTTAACTCTGTTGCACACTGGAAAAAGGCTCTACTAGTCTGACGATAAGGGACATCTATGTAGGAAGAACTCAAGTAACACAGGTTGTGTACATTGGAAACTAAAGTAACATAAGTTAATGTGCACATATACACTAATGTAATGGAAGTGGGTTTATATGTAATATAAACTAGAGTAGTAGAAGTAGATTTGTTACTTCTATCAATTATCCCTTTATGCCTTGCAACATCAGGGGTAGAAGAGTTATTTTGAGATGGCCGCTGTGCCTTGCAACATCAGGTGTAGAAGAGTTATTTTGAGATGATCGCTGTTTTCTATTTTCTTTTATTCTAAGTATGTGGCCGATGTATGTCCAGCGGCGTTTTCTGATGGTGTTCATCACATATTCTTATTTTGTCTCTTAATATATCGTGTGATTTGAAGTCTTTCCAATTAGTATTTGTGATCTTTCTGAGGCATCTATTTTCAAAGGCAACTAACTTCTTATCCATTATTGTGGTAGATTTCCAACATTCACATCTATAGGTCAATAATGGAATCACACTTGCGTTGAATAGTCGCAGTTTGATGTGTTTACTTGCGATCTTCGATCTTCATATGGTTGAAAGTTTGTTAAAGGCGTTGGAGGCGAGAACTATTAGAGTCTTGATTTTGGTGTGATTTTTACAATGCAAACCATTTAATCTGTTGTATTCCAATGTCATCCACAACTGGCATTATGTTAGTTAGTACTCTAATGTTTTCATTCCTGATTCTTTTTTTTACTGTTATACTGAGAGTTCAACGTAAACATGACATTTATGTCAGACCGATTCTTTTTCTCCTGTTAGTGTTAATTTTATTGTGGATGTAAAGTAAAAATAAGTATCCTTTGGTGAAAACAGAAGAAACAACAGAAATGTTCAAGTCATTTCTTTTCTTTCGTTCACTAATGCAAAACTTTTCTGGTCTGTCAGTGTTGATGGTGTCGAGTAGTGTACACACATTCCATGTACCAAAATTTCAACTTGTTTCCATTTTTGATGAGTTGTTTGTGATTCTGTCTGAACTGTAGCTTGCGTTACATTTTGGATTAATGTGAGCAAAACGTTGCACTATTCATCAACCTCAGTCTGTCGTCCCTACCAGTTTTTACTAGTAAATACATCCTGATTTAAACAAAGTTTACTGCTGTTCATGATGTCATTGAAAGAATCCATATCAGTATCTGAGTGCGACTTAAATATACAAACACAGCTGATATTGCATTATTTGTATGCCCCAATGACTGAAAAGAGAAATTTCAAATATTTTGTAGTTTTCAAAGTGCTTTATGCCATATAGTAAAATTAATTTTAAAAAGTCACTTATCTCATTTTCCAAAAAAAAACAAGAAAAATGAATGAATTACCTGTAAAGGTTCCTTTGGAATCCAAGAAGAGGACACTACATGTGCTGATTGGTGATCACCATTCCCTCTTCCCCCTGCCTCTCCTCCACCATTGTAGTCATCATTCATGGACACGTTGCCCTGATCTAGAATCATGTCCGTGTCTGAATCTTCATCAATATGAACATCGCCCTGCAAAGACACATTAGAAAACATAGTATTTCCTTCAGTCCTCTAAAGCAATGGTTCTCAATATTGTTTGGGCTGTGATCTTCCCCCCTCCCCAAACAATCAATTCTACATGGTCCCAGAGCTCAATGTTCAGTCGCAGCTCTAAACATCTGGACAAATTTAGAAATGTCTGGAAGAATTCAAATGAATAAATTAATGTTACTGCTTCTTTGGAGTTTATTTTCAAACTGGGACTTGAGGAGAGTCTGGCCTACAGGAGCATTTGGTCCACAGGAGCTTCTCTGCAAAACAAATTATGGGGAACCCAAGATGACCTAAACAAACCGCTCTACAAATGACCAATATTAGATTTGATATTTAACAATTGATCGCAGAAGTTGTGTACTAGCAACATAAAAGTGTCATCATTCTTTGTGTAGTATCAGGTCATAATTCCTTGTGTAGTATCAGGTCATCATTCCTTGTGTAGTATCAGGAACAGAAGATGAAACAAACCACTCTATACATAAACAACATTGGACTGAATGTTTAACAATTGAGCTCAGAAATAGTATTCTCAAACTCCTTCTGACTAGCATTTGAATTTGTTATGTAGAGTAGAATTTGAGAGTAGAATTTGTTATGTCGTGGTTTACAGCTTTGCTGCAATACCTGCATCTTTCAGGATGACACATCCAACTTTATCATGGCTTTAGGTCACTGTGACCAATGGTATGGGGCAGCTAACTGTTTCCTAACCAAAATTCCATTTAACATGCATTGGTGAGCAGCCGCGTACATAATTAGAAGGTACCACTCATGAAATGTAACACCCGCACATGAAGAACAAGCTAATTATCTCTTTTTTTCTAAGGTAATAAAAACCGTACGCTTACTGTTGTATCATTCTCAGTTCGTGCAGACATGTCCACTACTCAGACATCTTCAGATTAATGCACATGGGAAAAAAATTATAGGGAACACCCAGCTTGCTCATGGAATGGATTTCAGGTCAGATTGTTGTTATTCTTTTATCCAGTTTTGACACCTTTTGTGGCAACTTAGGCCTGGACTTCTAATTCAGGAAGCAAAGAATAGGGACAATGTTTTCTTTCCATGCATGTAGTAGGAGGCGACTAAGGAATATTGGGGAATGTCTGACAACCTATAACCTGTGAAAGAATTATTTTCACTGCATGTCTTGTCTCAATTTCTTACTTTTGTCTTGTGCCGCATGGTTCCTATGGGTGATGAAGATATATAAGAGAGAGAAATGCACTTTTGTCCTTTTGCTGCAGACTTTTAGGTGGCAAGGATTGCTTTTAGGTGGAAAGGATTGCTTTTAGGTGGAAAGGATTGCTTTTAGGTGGCAAGGATTGCTTTTAGGTGGCAAGGATTGCTTTTAGGTGGCAAGGAGTGCTGTTAGGTGGCAAAGATTGCTTTTAGGTGGCAAGGATTGCTTTTAGATGGCAAGGATTGCTTTTAGGTGGCAAGGATTGCTTTTAGGTGGCAAGGATTGCTTTTAGATGGCAAGGATTGCTTTTAGGTGGCAAGGATTGCATTTAGGTGGCAAAGATTACTTTTAGGTGGCAAGGATTGCTTTTAGATGGCAAGGATTGCTTTTAGGTGGCAAGGATTGCTAGGTGTACCATTACTGCAAATGGGTCAACAAATCTGACAAGAATAATGAGACAGTTGACCCATAACTGTATGAAATAATCCTCGTAGGATATGAGGATACTTCTTCTTCGTTCGTTCTCAAACTCCTGCAGATTAGCAGGATGTAGTCCGACGAACGGAATGCGCTGTGTCATGGTTTACAGCATTGCTGCTATATCTGCGTCTTTCAGCCTGACACATCCAACTTCAGCATGGCTTTGGGTCATTGACCCTATATGGGATGGGACAGCCAACTCCATCCCATAACCTACTTAGTCGCCTTTTATGACATGCATGGAAGGTAAACAGTGTTGCTATTCTTTGCTCCCCTTTCGGGCCCTGGCAACACACGGGCGATGAGGATACTACTTCACTGGCATACCCTCTCATCGGTGACTAAATATGCATCCATAAAATCCCCTAACAATCATGCCTTTCAGAAAACACACCTTATACAAGCTCGTGTGTCCCCCACCTGAGGAGGAAATGTGTATTTGTTAGAAAGGATATGGGCTGTCAAGAGTTACCTGCTAAAAAATAAAATAAAGAGATCACTTCATCATCATCATTTTCTGAATCTACCTTGAACATTTATGTGCATCATTTACACGAGGGTGTTATGTCCTAAGGGGATTCAATCAATCAGCTCTGTCCATTGTTTCTCTGTTTCTCATTGTCACCATATCAGCAACATACATGGAGAGAAACTACAAGTAGGATATTATCAATATCTTGGACACATAGTCACAAATGACGGCAGATGTGAAACAGAAGTTAAAAGAAAAAAGGATTGGCTGAAAGTACCTTCAATGACACGAGGAAAATATTAACATCTAAACAAATTACAAACGAGTTAAAAATGAGAATGATAAAATGCTACATCTATTCTATATAAATATATGGCTCAGAAACATGGACACTAACTAAATAATTAGAAGACAGAATTGATGCCTTTGAGATGTGGATATATAGAAGAATAGGGAGAACATCATGGAAGGAGAAGAAAACAAACAAAGAGGTTCTAACACTTAAAATAAAGAAAGAATTACTAAGAGAAATAAAGATCAGGCAAATAAAATATTTTGGACACATTAAAAGACATGACACCTTATTGAAGACCTTACTAGAAGGTAACATCAAAGTGAGCAAGAGGCAGACATAGATACAAGTGGGAGAATAACATCACACGATGGACAGGTTACAGTCTAGCAGAGTACACCACAACAATAAACAGGGGATGTTGGATGTCTGTTGCAGCGAACCTTTGTTGTGGAGACGGCACTTGTTGGTGATGATAAGTGTAACAGATAAGATATCAAGTCTGCTATCACATAAGATAAAATCACTGTTACCACCTTAAACAAGCATATAGCTGATAACATGCATGCTACCTGAGATATCTGTTCTTCTGTGGTGAAGAGTTTCGCAAATGGGAGACAACATTTAGGCATTGTTTCCATCAGTGTAGGCCTACAGTTTGTCAGGAGAGGTTTCATAAATCTGCCAGAAAAGAACAGAGGAGTTAGTTTATTACTGCATGTGAAGCACCAATCTTGTACAAACCAATCCAATGCCTTTAGTTAGTAGTTCCTTCATCATGAACAAACCATTCATGCCTTTAGTTAGTAGTTCCTTCATCATGAACAAACCATTCATGCCTTTAACTAGTAGTTCCTTCATCATGAACAAACCATTCATGCCTTTAGCTAGTAGTTCCTTCATCATGAACAAACCATTCATGCCTTTAGCTAGTAGTTCCTTCATCATGAACAAACCATTCATGCCTTTACTTAGTAGTTCTTTCATCGTGAACAAACCATTCATGCCTTTATCTAGTAGTTCCTTCATTGTGAACAAACCATTCATGCCTTTACTTAGTAGTTCTTTCATCGTGAACAAAACCATTCATGCCTTTAGCTAGTAGTTCCTTCATCATGAACATACCATTCATGTCTTTACTTAGTAGTTCTTTCATCATGAACAAACCATTCATGCCTTTAGCTAGTAGTTCCTTCATTGTGAACAAACCATTCATGTCTTTAGCTAGTAGTTCCTTCATTGTGAACAAACTATTCATGCCTTTAGCTAGTAGTTCCTCCATTGTGAACAAACCATTCATGCCTTTATCTAGTAGTTCCTTCATCTTCTGTGTTTACTCTCAAATAATCAGAATGAGTATTTGTGTGATTTGAACAGTAGAGCTTTCTGCATGTTTCACTGCTAGTTTTACAGCGAGGCTGCATTATTTGAACCCTACTGTCCAGCACATCTGATTTCAGCATGATTTTATTTCAGGTAAGCATGACAGTTTTCATATATGTCAACAGGCAATGATTGTGAATCAGCTCTATGCCGTGACGGTTTATTACACACTAAGCCCTTGGACTTTACAGGCCAAAGCATATATCCTTGTGTGGCAGTTTCTGATGAGATGGTAAGCAGGGATTTGAACATGGGTCGACTATGCCTATAGTATACGAGTATTCCACTGTTAGTGAATTTTTCTAATAGAATTAGACAGTCCATGCCCTCTGTGTCCTCAGGTACTGACCATTATCTCAACAGCCTGGCTCTCATGTAGGCAAAAGCTGAAACAGTAAATTTAAACTAGGGTTGGTTCGCCCTCTTAGCCTAGGTTTTTGCTCACCGACATTGTGATCATGTCGTTCAAGTTTAAACCACAATTTTCATTGTACTGAGACAGTGTGGTATCCTTCCTTTACTTTTACACACAAACCTGCTGCCAGAAAACAGCTGAAATCTTGTTATCAAGCATGAACTTTGCTTGTTTATGGTTCCGATTTTCTCACTTATTCATGCACATGACTCTGCTCTTTAGTACTGTGCTACCTTTACCTGTACTCAATAGATGTTTTTTTTAACTGCTCGAAAGACTTGTTCACTATCTTTTCATCTATGTAAGTTTTTGGACAAGACAACCCAGCAATCCAGGTCAGTCATTCTCTTGCACTGAGATGCGACATTGTTTCGGCATTAGGGACAGAGAGGTACTTCCCAGAGATATTGTTTGTCTTGTGAAGACAATTCTCATTCCATCTCTGGCTACACTGCCCAGTCACAACCCATAAACCATCATCAGATTCTATGCCAACTTAAAAACGCAACCATGGATCTTCACAATTCTCTATTTCCAGCATCCTTTATCAGGATCGATGTCGACTCTTTACTATGCCACGATGTGAGATTATCTAATATTTTATCACATTGTCAGCCTCTCACTTGCCTTCTACCTTGCTTGTTGTAACTACAGGACATAACGATTCATAAACCATTAGCAACATTTCTTCAAGAATGTGCTTTCAGAGAGCACCAATAGGAAGTGCTTTTAAGATTTTGGTTATCTGCTAACCCTGGAATTGCACTAGAGCAGTGGATACCCCTTTGCACCTCGCTGGTAGTTCCCATATCTTACCTATCCCTTTACATTCATTTATAACTCATTTATAATTCATTTATGTAATATTTTGAAATGAAACTAACAGTAACACAATTAACACTAAAACTAATAGTCCCAAAATTAACAGCAGTACAACTAACAGTAACATAATTGACAAAAGGAAACCACTAACAGTAACAAATTTGACAACAGTAAAACTAACTAACAAAATTAATAAAATCTTCTTCTGCGTTCATTCTCAAATCCCGCTAGATTTCTCTTGCAGCAGGACCTCTTAACAAATTTCCAGCAGAATGTAGTCCAGAGAATGGAATTGCATTTTCTCCATTTTATTTGCACCAATGGCCGAAATCAAAACCAACAGTAACAAAATTAACAGTAAAACTAACAGCAACAAGATTAACAGAAAAACTAACAGCAACAAGATTAACAGTAAAACTAAAATTTATCAAACTAACATCATGTCAAAGTTGTACCACTTGGCCACAAGCCACGCCTTTCCGCTAACTCGTGATGTCGATGACGAGGATGATATGTTTCCTGTTTGAGCTGAGGGGGCCTGAAATGATATAAAACAAATTTTATTATAATAACTGCATTATTGTCATGTTCTGTGATGTAATCTGCATTATGGTGACTATTTAGGGAATGCCAATAAATCATGTCAGCAATTTGATCTCCCCCGTAATCAGGTGCTCATGTTTACTCTTCTAGTACGAGGAACACCGAAGAAAAGGCATAACATAGACAACTGCTTCTCTGTTCATCGTAGGTTAGGGCAGTGTTACAAGAGGTGCACTAATCATTTGGTACCAGCATATTGCAACATCCCAGGAAATGAAGCTACAGACAATGTCATCACAGAAGTTGAGGCACTGCATAATCCCATGAAATGAAGCTACAGACAATGTCATCACAGAAGTTGAGGCACTGCAACATCCCATGAAATGAAGCTACAGACAATGTCATCACAGAAGTTGAGGCACTGCAACATCCCAGGAAATGAAGCTACAGACAATGTCATCACAGAAGTTGAGGCACTGCAACATCCCAGGAAATGAAGCTACAGACCAAAGAATGTTGAAGCATTTTTGCAACAAAGTGACATAGGAATTACATATGAGGTAGCCAATAAAAATTAAAGATACTTTCAAATAAAACATAGGGGATTTCCCTTGGCTGAGCCATTCACTTTGTGCTCAAGAGGTCACAGGTTTGAATTCAGCTTGCTTGTCTTGTTTATAAAGTGGATTTTTTTCTTGAGTTCCTTGCGGATTATCACTTGAAGATACGGAGATGCTTGTCTTAAGCAGTAATCTCAGCTGGGGACATGTCACTGTATTGAGAGGGACAGAGTACATATAGAAGAACCTGAGACCAATGAAGTTAATCCTCTATGCATTTTGAGCCTTCTTTAGCCCTTCAAATCAGTGGGACATGAAAACCTATATTACATAAAAAATCTCACCTACCGTCAGTTCACCAGACAGGACCAGGTAATCACTTTCCGACTTTGAACAAGAATATAAGAAACTGCACCACAAGCTCGACAAGATCGGCACAACATACTTATACACACGTGGCATAATCACTACAGCTCAACACTTGTTACAGACCTGCCCAAATATTTATGTTTATCTATCTGTCAAATGTCTCCGAAAACTGTCCAACATAAAATGGAGCGACTTTGTCTCAATTAGTGATCTAAGAGATAAAACACCACAAGAGTACACATAAAATGCCCCAAAAAAATGTAGATGGAACTACCTGGATCATGTACTAAAACTACATAAAAATAGATTGAACCAACAAGCACTCATGTGGACACCAAAATGGAAAAAAAAACGAGGATGACCTAAAACAACTCTAAAAAATACCAGGCTTAAAAAGGGGAAATAATGGGCTGCAAGTCAATACAAGAAATAAAATTACAGGCAGCGGACTACAACACATGGAGAATCAAAACCTCTGTTCCATGTGCCGACTGTGGCACAAAAGAAACAAATAAACTAATCTACTGTCTTTTCTCTGCTATTGCTGTAACGCCTCCCAAGATTCCATGTTGGTTATGGCTCAGGTTACAACTAAATATTGATATTCTTCTTCAGAATTCATTCTCAAACTTCCGCTGGATCTCTCTTATAGCAGGATGATGGTCCTACTAGATTTCCAGCAGGATGTAGTCCAGAGAATGGAAATGCATTGTGTCGTAGTTTTATTGCACCAATGGCCCGACACATCCATCTTCAGCAGGAAATATAGATATATCAGACATTGGCTATATAAAGTATAAACAATTCAGAAAAAGATATTAATGTTCATTTTGAAAAGACTTGCTAAAGAAGGAAATTTGTTATAAAAGGATATGCTACAGAGAGATTCAACTCTGCTAATGTTAAAGAAGGAAATTTATTATAAAAGGATATGCTATAGAGAGATTCAACTGTGCTAATGTTAACCACATAGCATCAATATGATCAATCATCGTGGATGAAGTAAAAATAATGTTTACATCTTGTGCATACATTTCATAAACTTTTGTTTAGTGCTTATTAACTCTTAGTTTCCGTCATACATTACATGTGACATGTTCACATCCATGAAATACAATCATACATTACATGTGACATGTTCACATCCATGTAGTACAATCATACATTACATGTGACATGTTCACATCCATGTAGTACAATCAATATATTAAAACATTCACAAACAACATTCAGTTGTAACAAGTGCAAATGAAAGTGGATTTCGATAATTCAAGCAAAAAAAGTTGCAAAAAAAATCAAACCAACAAAATTGCTCATATTTGTAAAAGTCAGGCAGCCATGCATGTATGAATCTTATTAAAAGCAATAAATAATTGTGTAAAAATAGTTTCTGTAAAACAAATTAGGATACAGCAATTGTACAAGAAAAATCCAAGGCAGCAAATATACCGGTAAACAGTCATCACTAACTACAGTATAATGACATTAAGCCTTTAGGTAAAGAAAACACTAAATCATCAAAGACAAGGATGAACATCAAATGTATAAACATGCTAATCGGAAGAAAACTGGTGAACTGAACAGAACTTATGAGCTTAGGAGAACTGACACAGTGAAGAGAATTGATGAACTGAAGAGAAATAATGAACAAAAGAAATCTGAACTGATGAAATTAAGAATTTTTTTTTAAACTGAATAGAACTGATGAACTGAAGAGAAATAATGAACTGAAGAGAAATGATTAAAGAGAACTGATAAATATTCTATTAGACATAACAATGTTTGTATTAATACAACAATATGTATATAAATATAACTAACAGTAAATGTATTCATGTTATATATATCTACATATATAGCTAAATTGTATAAATAACAACCAAGTCTGTAATACAGCGTCAAGTTAGCACATAACATATCAAGCATTTTTAACTAATCAAGAACAAATAAAATGTCAAGTTTGTAAATGAAATTTCAGGATAGTACATGAAATGTCCAGTCTGTAGATGAAATGTCAAGTCTGTACATGAAATGTCCAGTCTGTAAATGAAATGTCAAATTTGAATAAATAAAGCCAGCCGAAGACGGATGTGTCTGGCCATTGGCGCAAATAAAACGGCAACACAACGCATTTCCATTCTCTGGACTACATCCTTCTGGAAATCTATTAGGACCATGGTCCTGCTACAAGATATCCAGTGGAAGTTTGAGAATGAACGCTGAAGAAGAAGAAGAATAAATAAAGGAATCACCATTAAACAACAATATTAGATGAAAAGTACAACTGCTGTTTAAGGAAACCACCTGGGTATCACAAGAAGCACACAACTTTCGCATATAGACATGCAGTGAAAACCATAAGACTAGTATATCTCATGCAATGCAAAATAAAATAAACATATTTATTACAAGGTGGTCCTGTAGGTCTATACAGGGGGTAGGGATTAGTGATTAGTGCACTGGCCGTCTAGTTGTGTGGTACGAGGTTCAAAATCCAATTACATGGTTTTTTTAAACCACACACACACACACACTTCTAGAGTAGACACCCTGCTTTAAAATTGGTATCAGAAAAATACAGCACTTAAAAGATGTTAGGCACGTGACCCTTAGTTTGACTTTTGCAACTGGGAAGAGCTTACTTAGCTTACTAGGGCAGACAGTGGTTTTGCTTTGATAATGGTGGGCCTGGACAGAAATAGTTTTTTAGTGACACTGGTGGCATATGTTAATTAGGGACCAATGATAAATCTAAAAATAACAAGAATTAAAGAACTGTAAATTTCTTATTTGTGTGTGCTTTTTGGTGACCATTTTATGAGAACCATTTGGGTGCCGTACTATTTGGAGCCAGCTGTCTAGCACTAACTGTCAGGTTCTTCCTGGAGGAGGGAAGTTTTACCCCCCCCCCTTTCCCACCCATTCACTTCAACCCTTATTTATGGCCTTGCTTAAAACCAATCTTGATGACAAGGGGTCTGACCTTGAATGGAGGCTTCCTACTCACGAGGTCCACATTATAGTCTCAAGTTCATGAGAGCACATGTTAGACAAAATGTTCATAGGTTTACCCAGACTATGAAAAATAGGTACATAATACAAGATCTTCTGGGAAAATGAAGGTGGTGAATGTGATGCTGACCACATCATACCTAGGTACATCATCAACTACGTACACTAGTACATCATTAACTAGAAATTTTAGTACATCATTAACTAGGCACATTAGTACATCATTAACTAGACATTTTAGTACATCATTAACTAGGCACATTAGTACATTATTAACTAGACATTTTAGTACATCATGAACTAGGCACATTAGTACATCATTAACTAGACATGTTAGTACATCATTAACTAGGCACATTAGTACATCATTAACTAGACATGTTAGTACATCATTAACTAGGCACATTAGTACATCATTAACTAGACATGTTAGTACATCATTAACTAGGCACATTAGTACATCATTAACTAGGCACATTAGTACATCATACACTGTGTCTGTTAATACATCATCAACTAGGCACATTACATCATCAACTAGGCACATTAGTACATCATTAACTAGACATTTTAGTACATCATTAACTAGGCACATTAGTACATCATTAACTAGACATGTTAGTACATCATTAACTAGGCACATTAGTACATCATTAACTAGGCACATTAGTACATCATACACTGTGTCTGTTAATACATCATCAACTAGGCACATTAGTACATCATTAACTAGGTATGTTAGTACATCATTAACTAGGCACATTAGTACATCATTAACTAGACATTTTAGTACATCATTAACTAGGCACATTAGTACATCATTAACTAGACATGTTAGTACATCATTAACTAGGCACATTAGTACATCATTAACTAGGCACATTAGTACATCATTAACTAGACATGTTAGTACATCATTAACTAGGCACATTAGTACATCATTAACTAGGCACATTAGTACATCATTAACTAGACATTTTAGTACATCATTAACTAGACATTTTAGTACATCATTAACTAGACATTTTAGTACATCATTAACTAGACATGTTAGTACATCATTAACTAGGTATGTTAGTACATCATCAACTAGGTATGTTAGTCACAACAACACGCAGACCCAACAACGTGCCTCAATGACTTGGAAATGGAATGCTCAAATGTTTATTTCACTACGAAATAGTTTACATTCTTCTGATAAATGGAATTTGAAGGGAGTTTGTAGGAAGGGACAAAAAACCAAAGAATCAAAACTCTTCTGAATAAATTAAATAGAAAACAATACAGCAAGATACACACACATATATTTAGTCATAAGCTGACAATACCAGATCAAGCAAGGTTACAGGTTATAAGACAGAAAGCAACTAATCTTCCAACAAAGAAACTCATAAATTCTCAATGTTACATAAGCAGTATAAAGTTAAAAGCATACAAAAAAAGTATAGTAATATTGTTTGTAACTGAAGAAGTAACATGGAAGAAGCAAAAGAAATACAAATGATACATGGAAGGTGTTTGTATTTTTAAAAAAACATAGACAAATGTTCCAACCGGTTTTATGTAGAAAATGTAAATCACTTGATTCATGAAATGCATATGATTTGCAACTAGATTTTCTTTCACTAAATTTTGCTTGGCAATTAATCTGAGTAATTATTTAGCTGTGAAAAGTGATCACTGATGGTGCATGTCTAGTTTTCTAGAAGTTCCTAATGTTACTGCTAACTCTCACCATTGTTCCTGTATTTGTTACTGTTACTAGATCAATATAATTTTCTAACAAATTTCGAATTTCTAACAAACTACGGCTAACCCGTAGTAATCAAAATAACTAAAGAAATATTTTAAACATATATATATGCACCTGAACAATCAAACTCAGAAAATAATTTACATATTGTATAGCATATCCTGCAGTGATGTCATCTAGGAAATTCATACTGAGAAAAGGGAAAATCCCCATTATGTCATGTATGGAAACCCAGTTGGAACACTTTCTGTGTTTTATATATACAAACTTCTTGCATGTACAAAGAAAAGATAAGTTCTCCTCTGTGATCTACCTGATCCAGTAACGGAGCTGCTTGGCTATTATATCCCAGATAAGGATGATATCCCTGAAAAAACAAAACAGCAACTATCACAACTTGTGATCATTCACCTACTTCTTTAATAACCAGACTGTTTGTGAAGATCTGACAAACAGGCGTAGGCCACAGTAACACAGATAAACTGGTAATATTAATTAAAATAGATAGGGACCACATGACATGAAACTGACAACAGGGTAAATTCCCTCCTAGCACTTCAGGCATGGGTCTTCAGCAGTTCAACTGGCAGATATCATGTAGATCCTTGCTTCCTTGGTCAAATAAATCTGTTGAAGTCTAAGAACTTCCCAAGTGTCCCATCAGAATGACTACTGATCATGACACTGGGAGCAACAGTTCCAAAAATTTCAACAAATTTGTACGGTTGTTAACTAACATTACAATTACTCAACACTCCTTTTATAGGTTAGTTTACTAAGATTACATTACAATTACTCAACACTCCTTTTATAGGTTAGTTTACTAACATTACATTACAATTACTCTTGCTTAATAGCAAAAGTGGATAACAAAGCACTTGGAGAAAGACAATAAACAATAGACAATTACTCAACACTCCTTATACAGTAGTTAACTAACATTACAATTACTCAACACTCCTTAAAAGGTAGTCAACTAACATTATAATTACTCAACAGTCCTTGTATATGTTAGTTAATTAACAAGACAATACAGTGATTACAAGAAGAATTATACATACTGTTTCAGTAAATCTAACATGTTGTACCAATAACTATATACCGGTACACACAAAAAAACTATTTCACAAAGATGTTGATTGAGACTTATTCACAATATGAGAACAAACTTGAACTTATTCTCAATCTGTGAACAAACTAAGAACAAATTCTCAATCTGTGAACAAACTAAGAAAAAATTCTCAATCTGTGAAAAAACAAAGAAAAAATTCTCAATCTGTGAACAAACTAAGAACAAATTCTCAATCTGTGAACAAACTAAGAACAAATTTTCAATCTGCGAACAAACTAAGAAAAAATTCTCAATCTGTGAACAAACTAAGAACAAATTCTCAATCTGCGAACAAACTAAAAACGCATTCTCAATCTGTGAATAAGCTAAAAACTTATAAATCTGTGAACAAACTAAAAACTTCTCAATCTGTGAACAAGCTCAGAAATGATTCTCAATCTGTAATCAAATTAAAAACTTCTCTTTCTCTGTGAACACAAAAAGAATTCAATTTGTGAACAAGCTAAGAAATGATTCACAATCTGTGATCAAACTAAAACAACTTCTCAATTTGTGAACACACTAACAACTCAATATGTGAATAAACTAAGAACTTTTCAATATGTGATCAAACTAAGAATTTATGTTCTTATAAACTGCGATTTTCTGCAACTTTCTGAAATAAAGTCTCATATTAAAATAAATACCAATGTCAAACTATGAAAACTATCAGCAACACAATAAAAAAAAACAAGAACAACTCAGTATGATTCAACAACAGTAGCACGTCCTCAACATGTCAAAGCAATACATTACATTCAACAAACAACTTAAACTTTTCAAAGCAATATATTACATCTCACAAAAATCTTTAACTTTTGAAAGCGATACATTACATTCAACAAAAATCTTTTTCAAAGCAATACAGTACAGTCCCCACCCCCCATAAAAAAAAAAAATCTTCAACCTAAGCAAGATATTACATCCAACAACAACAAAAATGAAAATCTTGAGCTTGTCTAAACAATAAATTACATCCAACATAAACAAACTCAAGCGTAAACATAATCAAGTAATAGAAAAGAAAGCTTCATGCAAATAATAACACAGAAATACGGCTCAGCGCACTAGTGTTGTATGTACACACACACAGATAAGTGCACTGGGTTCGAACCTGCATCACTTGACCAGACATTGAGGTTTGGCTGGAAGCACTGCTTTGATTTGCCATCGTGCTATACTGCCGTTGGGATGGAATTGCCTGACATGGTTCAGAGATTGGATAAATGAAGTTAGTGGTTTTTGCTGATACCAAAATATTTTGAAATTAAGAAACTGATGGTGCCCAAAGATTACTTATAACATAATATTACTTATAACCAAAGACATGAACAATACAACTGGGGATAATCAGATATATTTCAAATAATACATATTTAAACAAGATAAATACAACTTTCACTAAAGAAAACTATGATCAAAGTAAAGTTAGGTCCTTTGGCGTCGGGGATGAAGATAACTCTTCATGTACTAAGCTGCAGAAACTATTAGGTGCAGTGTCAGTTCCCTTTCTTGCTGTTTTTATCCCCCCTAATTCATGCATCAGGTACCCATTTTACAGCTGGGTTGACTGGAGAAGTAGTCGTATCAGGTGAAAAAATCATGACCCGGACCTTCGTTTTTTTTGCTGTTGTAGTTTCAAACCTTGCATGCTGTAACCTGGCGATAGTAATCAAGCTCACTATCCACTAGGCTACTATGCACCTCTGTGATCAAAGAGGGGAAGTACATAGTCAAGAATCTTAGGCCCCCTATTTAATCTCCTGAGTCTTAGATCCCTATGTAATCTCCTGTCTTAAGCCACTCAACCTTGTTTAATTTCCTCAATATTAGCCCCCCCCCCCCCAACCCCCCTCCCATTAAATTCTCAGTGTTAACCCCCAATCCCCCATTTAATCTCAAATCTTAGGCCCTCAGATAATCTCCCGTCTTAAGTCACCATCCCTTTCCTACCCCCCCCCCCCCACTATTTAATCTTCTACGTCTTAGTCAATATACGTATTGAGAAAGAATGACACACAGAGACTTTAGCATAAAATAACAAATACATAACATTGGAATGAATTAGCTAAAGATTCTGATTACCTAAAAGCATAACTTAATCAATTACTAAGGAATCCGATTTAATCACATCATTAAATAAAGTCATTAAGGAATCTCAGTGACAAAATTAATTAGGCATAAATAACTTTCATTAAGTCAAATTATAATTCAATTAGTTATAAAGAATTTTGATGATGATGAAATAATCCCTTTAGCTGTGAGCAGGTAGCTCTTGTCACATGATGATGATGAAATTAATCCCTTTAGCTGTGAGCAGGTAGCTCTTGACACAGGATGATGATGAAATAATCCCTTTAGCTATGGGCAGATAACTCTTGAAATCTCATAGTCTTCCTGACAGAAGTACAGGTTCTTTTCAGTTTTGTAACTGAATTGACACCCAGTCTCATATGACCTTGACTCAAAGGGTATGGTTGTGTAATGGAGGTTGATGGTTGAATATTTAGTCCTTGAAGGAAGGCATCCCAGTGTGGCTGCATTCCAAGAATACAGTACAGCCACACTGGAATTTTTATTGTCACAACATGGCTCAATTAGTCACAAAATATTTTGATTGTCACAACATTCTTCAATTAGTCACACAACATTTTAATTCTCACAACACGGTTCAATTAGTCACAAAATATTTTGATTGTTACAACATGATTCAATTAGCAAAAAGAATTTTCCTTGTCACAACATTAATTACTCAAAAATAATTCTGATCAAGTCACAACAAAATGTGACGGATTCAACAACTTAAACGTACAAGTATTGGTACCAAGTCATCAAACAGAACAACGTTAACATTCATATCATTATTACATGGAGAAATGTTAGCATCAAAATGTTAATATACAGAAAGTTAATAAACAGGAATATCGTTAATGAGAAGAAAACTTAGTAACAAACAATGTCACAGTGCCAGGGCATACTTATAGATGCTCAATGCCTTTCAGTTTAAGTGCAAGCAGCAGAGAGCTTCAGGTGACAATTTAAAATTTTTAACTAGCTCAAAAAGTCCTGATAACTATTTCCAGTTGGCATGTTAGTTAGTTGGTCATCAGATCATCAACGTGGCACTTCAGGCAAGCCCATGGGTGCTCCTATCTCATATTCATTATGTCCTTCAGCATGTGATAACTGACTGTTTCAGTTCTGTGTTGGTTGATAGTACTATTTTTTTAACTCCTATATGCAGTTCATTATTGCAACATCCCAATTCCTATATTCCAGCCTCAGACATGGAAGAAGAAATACACTCCATATGAGTAACTGATCCAACTCCATGATTGCATTCACAATATCACATAGCTGTCAACTTATTTTTTTTCATAAATTTGTATTTTTAGGAATTTATTTCCTTATTTCAATAAAAACGTCCGTATTTAGCAACCAAACAAATCCCCCAGAAAATCCCTATTTTTAAAAATATTTTTTGTGTGTTTTTTTTTGTCCATCAATAATGCGCGTGAAATAAAAAAAACATCAGCATTAGTAATAATTACTATGAAATTTAACACCAAATGGCCTTTTTTTAAAGAAAAAATTTACTTTAGAAAAATTGGGGGGGGGGGGGGTATTCTTGGGTGTTTTTTTTTAGGGAGGCCCGAAATCTGTATCAATACATAAAATCTGTACTAGCTGACCACTATGAATATCAGTATGATTCATTGAACTGCCACTAGTCACTGTGGCCATGCTGCCAGGTCTATCTGTTCTTTTATTCTCTCAACACCCAAGTGTCCAAGTACACAAATGTTTCCAACTGGAAAGACTGAAGAATTGACCCTTAAAACATGAATATTTGAAGGCTTAATTCAGTGCAGGTACAGTAGGAATATTATTAGAGCCTAGCAATACAACAGTTGATCTCCAATGACAACAGTTGATCTCCAATGACAACAGTTGATCTCCAATGACAACAGTTGATCTCCAATGACAACAGTTGATCTCCATTGACAACATGTTACATAAGATGCTTGATAGAACTATTAACAGGGGAGAATGCGAAATGTCAGAACAATGAAGGAAGTATGATATGACAAGCTTCATAGTAACAATGTCATCTGCAATGAATGTCATCAGAGCTTGTCAATATTGCTCCCTATAATAATAATAATAATAATAATAATAATAATAATAAACTCTTAGCTCCAGATTGATGTTTTTTGTGACATTCTTGATGATGGAAAGGTTTTCTAGAACACTTACAAGTTCCAGATGATTGTTTAACTCAAATGTGGCTATAAGTTGCGGTGCCATGAGTTGGACAGAAGGAACTTTGCCATGACTTCTTGCAATCTTCAGACAGGCCACAGATAAGAGAATCAGTTTCTCCCGACAGTCCAAGCATGTATCATCAGCGAGGTTCATCATAGCAGAGGTCATTGGTGGAGTTCAATTTAATATGAACTAGCATTCATAGCAAACGGTTTCTCATAAATGATCCAGTCCCTGCTTGACCAAAATACCACCTGAACAGCACTTGTTCAACAGAGATGCAGACTTGTTCAATCTGCCTTCCCAGAGCGTAAGCCCTGGTACCCTAATTCCGGATGGCTGGGCAAACCACAGGAGTAATTTTCTTTTCAAATCATAAAAAATAATTAGACTCGAAACCCGCGTCTACTGGTCAGCGGGCAAATGACTTAAAGACACTTCTACCGTAGTTCCCATAGGTGGGGTAGTCAACCCCATGTCCAAGCTCCTTAGTTGCCTTCTACAACATGCATGACAGATGACAGTATTACTATTCTTTGCTCCTCTTTCAGACCCCAGCAGAACAATGGATGAACAGAACATAATATTTACAATTACATAGTTATAAACGCATGAAATTGTACGTGGCTGCATGAGAGAAAACACAGAGAAAACAAGAAAAAAACACTCATCTTGCACAAGCTACTGCGCAACTATAGAGTATGCTATATAACAAATTGACAACTGTATCTAGTACTTAAGCAAACATTTACAAAATCCAAATGCAAAACAGAGTAGTTAGTACACATCTTACAACAACAAAATAAGTTCAACAAATAAAGGAAGGCATAACAAATTGTGAGCGCTGGTTTAGCTGTGAGAAGAACACCAACAAAAGCCAAAAGTAAACAATATATATGTTAGTAAGGACACAAAATAGAAACATACCACCATATCTGGAGTTTGCTGTTTAGTTGAATCAAAGAAAGAAATTCAATAGTTAAATTAACAGAACATAAGAATCAAGGGGAGAAATATGTTGAAATAAGAAAAAGAAATTGAATACAGTTAAAGTAACAAAATGTAATATAACAATCTTCTTCTTCTTATGGTGCATGCCGTGCTGCGTTAGTTATAATGTCTTTCCACAACCGTCTATTTTGTGTGTTGTCAATCATTTCTGACACCGATGTTCTCCCATGCCACAATGCTAGGATGTCAAGCATCTTCTCTCTTGGTCTTCCCCTACATCTCTTGCTCTTTAAATTGCCTGTTACAATTTGTTCCATCTTTCCTTTTCTCATGATGGGTCCAAGAAATGTAGACTGTCTCTTTCTGATGCAGGTAAGCAGCTCTCTTTTTGAAATATGGGGATATCCCTAGCGTAGTGGTTAAGCTGTTCACCTTGTGTTCAAGAGGTCATGTGTTCGAATCTGGCTCGTGTCGTCCTGTGTACAAGGTGGATTTTTTCTGAGATCCTTGTGGATTATCGCTTGAAGCTACGGAGTTACGTGCTATGAGTGGTACTCTCGGCAGACGGCATGCCACTTTGTTGTGAGTGATGGAGTACATATGGAAAACCAAGTACATTGAAGTCAATCCTCTATGTCTTTTGAATCCTCTTTTTTTTAATTAACTTCTTTCAAGATATCTTCATTACACTTTTTTGTCTGTCCATGGTTTTCTCAGCACTCTTCTATAAATCTACATCTCAGCACTCTTCTATAAATCTACATCTCAGCACTCTTCTATAAATCTACATCTCAGCACTCTTCTATAAATCTACATCTCAGCACTCTTCTATAAATCTACATCTCAGCACTCTTCTATAAATCTACATCTCTGCTGCCTCTATATAAGTTTTCACTATTCTGCTGAGCATCCAATATAACAATCAAGGAAAGAAATATAATAGTTAAAATAACAGAATATAATATAATAATTAAGGAAAGAAATATAATAATTAAAATAACAGAATATAATATAACAACCACAGAAAGAAATAGAATATTTAAAATAACAATATAATATAACAATCAAGGAAAGAATTATAATACTTGAAGTAACAAAGTGTTATATGTCAATTAAGCAAAGAAAATCAGAACTTGAAATAACTATAATATAACAATAAATGTTAGAAAGACAATAATTGAAACAAATTGTAGCATATTATATTCAGGACGTAGCCATCAACTCAGCATTTTTCGGCTGTAATGATTTTATATGCAATATAAATATGTTCAGTAGTTTGTCATTGCTTTTTTAAAGTCTGGATGCACAACTGCCTGAGGCAGGATTTGAACCCTGTACCTTTGCAATCACAAATACATTCTGCAACCATGCTCCTACAGAGCCAGTTAATTGAAAAAACAAAATATAATATAATAACTATATATAATTCTGAATATCAAGTGCCAGGATATACCTTATACAGAATATCAAGTGCCAGGGTATACCTTATACAGAATATCAAGTGCCAGGGTATACCTTATACAGAATATCAAGTGCCAGGGTATACCTTATACAGAATATCAAGTGTCAGGGTATACCTTATACAGAATATCAAGTGCCAGGGTATACCATATACAGAATATCAAGTGCCAGGGTATACCTTATACAGAATATCAAGTGTCAGGGTATACCTTATACAGAATATCAAGTGTCAGGGTATACCTTATACAGAATATCAAGTGTCAGGGTATACCTTATACAGAATATCAAGTGCCAGGGTATACCTTATACAGAATATCTAGTGCCAGGATATACCTTATACAGAATATCAAGAGCCAGGGTATGCTTTATACAGAATATCAAGATTATGGCTACTGACAATGAGCTCAGGCACAAGGATAAGTCTTCCAACAATGAGCTCGGGCACAGGGATAAATCTTCCAACAATGAGCTCGGGCACAGGGATAAGTCTTCCAACAATGAGCTCGGGCACAGGGATAAGTCTTCCAACAATGAGCTCGGGCACAGGGATAAGTCTTCCAACAATGAGGTCCTGCACAGGGTCAAGCTTCCAAAGATAATCTATACATTCAGTCACAGATGAATCAGGTGGTTCTTGGCCATATTCAAAGAATGATCTACAACTGCATCCCCAACCAAATAATGAATGGGCTGGGGATACTCTAACAGGGTGCTAGAAGTAGAACAAGACCACAGTTGTGATATAAAGATGTATTAAAGTGATCAATGAATTGTCATCACTTCTGATAACTGGAAGAAGCAGGCAGAAGATTGCATCATATGTGAAGATTTCTGATAACTGGAAAAAGCAGGCAGAAGATCGCATCATATGAAGAATTATGTATAATGGTGTTAAGACATTTGAGAAAGAAATATTGGGGAAAAAAGAATGATGGCTGAAACATGCCAGTCCAGTGATGAAATGTCCCCACGTTTATTCGCAAGAAATAATTTTGATCATGGAATGGCAGATATAGAGATGAACAAATATTTTTGGCTCTTGCTTGATGTACTCCGTCTGGTACATCTTGCTTTGGGCCATTTGTCAAGATGAATATGGTCATTAAAAAAAAATATACGGAAAAACAAATATAGTACCGTAGTTGAAATAATAGAATTTAATATAACAATTAAGGAAATTCAATAGTTGAAATAAAATAATATTACAATATACCGTAATATAAGAATTAAGGAAATTCAATAGTTGAAATAAAATAATATTACAATATAATATAAGAATTAAGGAAAGAAATTCAAGGAAAGAAATTCAAGAGTTGAAATAACATAATATAACAATATAATATAACATGTATAGGAAATTCAAGAAAGAAATACAATAGCTGAAATAACATAATATACTATAACAATTACCATAAGGAAAGAATTACAATAGTTGAAATAACATAATATAACTTATATTGGGGGAAAAGGCCAGTGTGTTGTGCAGGCCCAAAAGGGGTTCAAAAAACAGCAAGTCACCTGAAATATATGTCACAGGAGATGACTAAGGAAGTTTTGGGGTGGAGTTACCTGTCCCATCTCATAGGTCAGTGATAAAAAACCACACTGAAAATTAATGTATCAGGCCCACAAGGCAGATATCATAGCCAAGCTGTAAACCGTGACACAACACACCACATTCTCTGGACTGCATCCTGCTAGCCCGCAGAAGTATGAGAATGAATGCAGAAGATTAACTAGGAAAAAAATTACACCAAAGTCAATACCTGTTAAAATAAATTTCAAAAACATAATTCAAGCTAGAAAAATTCAACAAGAATTAAAAATCTGAGTAATAAAAACTTATGAACAAATGAAAAATGAAAGAATAAAACACATGTATTCAAGAAATATTCAAGAAAACTTTCAACGACAATGCATTCGCAGTAAAAGATTTGAAATGTTTTCATATAACAATTTGAACAGGTCTTGACTATTCTATACAATTTATTAGTGCTGTGTTTTATACGTGCTGTGGCTACAAGTAGTATGATTATGGAGATTATGGCGGTGACCAAGTCCTTGAACTGAATGAGTACACAGAGGCAACTCACGTCTACATCCTTAGTAATTCAATGAGCACGATCATTATGATCATAAATATCCAAAACCCCAAAAACCATGATAATCAGCAAAGACACAGAAGAGCAAGAGATAAACATAAACATACAGGGAGAGAAACTACAACAAGTAAAACATTATCAATATCTTGGACACATAGTCACAAATGATGGCAGATGTGAAACAGAAGTTAAAAGGGGAATAGGAATGGCTAAAAGTACCTTCAATGACATGAGGAAATTATTAATATCTAAACAAATTACAAACGTTAAAAATGAGAATTATAAAATGATACATCTATTCTATATTAATGTATAAACAATTAGAAGACAAAATTGATGCCTTTGAGATGTGGGTATATAGAAGAATAGGGAGAACATCATGGAAGGAGAAGAAAACAAACAAAGAGGTTCTAAAAACACTTAATATAAAGAAAGAATTACTAAAAGAAATGAAGATTGGGCAAATAAAATATTTTGGACACATTAAAAGGCATGACACCTTGTTGGAGACCTTACTTGAGGTAAAGTCAAAGGGATGCGAGCAAGAGGTAGACGGAGATACAAGTGCGAGAGTAACATCACAAGATGGACAGGTTACAGTCTAGCAAAGTGTACCACCAAGACAAGAGACAGGAGATGTTGAAGGTCTGTTGCAGACAACCTTCGTTGCGGAGACGGCACTTGATGATGATGAGCATGATTAGAGACATACAAATGGTTGTATTCTAGAACAGCAGCTTGGGGCAGTTGATAGGTCGAAGATGGAAAATGTCACCTTGATTTTCTAGCATAGTCATGTGGGCGTTCAAGGCAATGAAAGTGGATCAGCTAGCTTGATATGCTACTGTGTCTGGTGGTAGTGCAACAGATGGTGCTAACATATTGAACTTCTTGCAAGAAACAACATGGGCAAATGAAATTATTGTGAGCTTCATTTCCATGTCCAGGATAAAAGAACTATGCTTGAAATGTCATGTAATACAATATCATGTATTGAACATATCGAATTACAACAAGAAAATGATTCGGTTAGTTTATGAGAACAAACCCAAACAAAATATCAATAACAGCATATATTAAAAGAATATCCAGGCATAAAGCCTAAGGTAGACCAAGAAAACGGTGGATAGAAAATATCAGTATAACCTTGAACAAACATGGACTCAAGCAGCAAAAGTGACACATCTGGCCTTGGAATGACAAATGAGGCTACAACCCTACACTTAATGGCAAGTGTGGATACTATCAACCATCATTCACTCAGGGAAAGACAATAGACAGCATGAAAATGTGGCATTGCTAGACATGAGTGTTACTGTAGACTTAGAGAAAGAATGTTTGTCAACCACCAAAGAACTGCAACTGCCAGTCATTATGTTATGATGGATACACTCAAGTGGAGATCGGAGCACCTTTGGAAGTGTCCGGATTGCAATGATGGTGATACAACAACTAACAAACTAGCTAATAGTGTTATCTTTCTATTGTCGGCTTACCCTCAGTCATTGATTTGATGATCATTTACATGATTTTTTGTTTTAATCTGTTGATTCTTTCACAAATTATTATAAGCCAGTATGTAAATGTGGATGCAACACATTCTCATTGGGACTCCAAAGATGTTCAAATCATCCAAACATGTCAATCCCCTCTCCCATGTCCTTATCAGGTTGGTAAATTTAAAGACTGATATTGCAATTATCTGAACATGTCACTCCACTATGATACATGATACGTGTCACTCCACTATGATACAGTGGTCCAACTATGATAACAGCAGTTTTCAATTCCTACATTTTTTATCTGACACTTTAGTATAAGCCACTTTGATCTTGAAGTATAAGCCACTTTGATCTTGAAGTATAAGCCACTTTGATCTTGAAGTATAAGCCACTTTGATCTTGAAGTATAAGCCACTTTGATCTTGAAAAGGCTCAACCAGATCAAATACAAAATGGCGTCTACCATCAGCTCTCCAGAAAAACCAGCGGATCATTGTCTGACCCCGCACAGGATATAGACCTCGTCATCACCTATGCCACAAATATGCAAATGAATAAGAAGAATTTGTATCACGAAACCCTTGCTCAACCTTCCTTAGCCCTCTCCTACAACATACATGACAGGTCATGATGTTATTATTCTTTGTTTCCCTGTCAACACACACTGTTGAGTGACTAAACAAAATCCTGATCTCTACAAGACTCAACATGGGGTATGCTATTTCTTATATAGAATTTTTTACCAAGTAACACTCTCGCTGTAAAATGAAATCTATTTTTGTTGAAACAAAATTATCTAAGTGGTCAATTAATCTAGCAAATCTGCTGACCATCACCATTTGAAATGTCTAGCGATGTATGATATTATAAGAATGCTTCTTGTCAGCAATTCTGCTGACCATCCCTATGTTGAATGTCCAGTGCTGGATATTATAAGAATACTTCTCCTGCCAGATAAATGGAATATATGGAACAAAAAACATCTCACAAACACATGCATATATCTATCACATAATGGCAATAGGTAAAAGTCATAAGCATACAAAATGCTGGAACAGCAACCAGCCCAACCAATATAGCAAATAATTGCTATGATGATGAACTATCCTTGAAGGATGACACCACTGCTAGCAAATACACAAGTGACAAGCATGAGCAAACAGGCATCTCACAAATGTTCTGCTATGAATGGGATGACACAAAGAAATATGAAGATGAAACAATAAGGTGAAGTGTACTTACATTTCGTAAGGAGGAATCACCAGTGACATGACGAAGCTCTGCCTCATTTTCTTCTACTCCTACCCTGCAAGATGAGAATGATAAGCAGATTAGTGATAAGTAGAAGTATGATAAGGAGGACTTCCGGTGTCAACATGGCGCAAGTTTGAACGTTATTCGCTCAGTCGTCACTTGAGGATTATTTTTATTGTATTATGTGTTATTTTAAGTGAATGACTAATAACTGTAATGTGCAGAAAATTCCTTGTGTATTTTCTAGTGTGGGTAGTTGAATATTCCTGGAGGGATGTCTGGAGTTTAGTCGTTGATCGTGCCGTCATGATGTTCGCTAGGCGCGAACAAGGAAGCGACCGATAGCCACCGGTATAAGTGGTAGCTCTGCAACTGGGCAGGGCGGGGCACCCATTTGTCCTGACATAAAATATTGTCAAAGGGTGCGGATACAAATGGATATCCCCCATATGGATGTGGAAAGCAATGGGAAACTACCACATTATTCTTCCAAGATGAAAGTCATGGCGACACACAGAAGTAGCAACAATATAAGAAAAAGGCAATTCTTCTTTTTTTTGGCCACTTCATGAGACAGGCAGGTTTAGAGAACATAATCACAACAGGCAAGATTGAAGGCACCAGAGACAGTGGGCGACAACGTGAGAAAATATTAGACAGTTTGACAACCTGGCACGGCAACGAAACAACGACTTTGATACATAATACTGTGGACAGACTGAGGCCTTGAGAAATGCGAGCTTGAAAGCGGTTACATTTATTTTCGTGCCTGGACATGTGGGCGTTCGAGGCAATGAAAGAGCGGATCAACTGGCATCGTCCCCATCGAGGCCAGAACCTTGAAGTGGTGATGGGGCTTAGTTCAGCCATCAGAGGCTGGAAACTAAGACTGGTCGGGCACTCCCACTCGAGCAGGACCATAGTCCGGCCCAAGTAAGCAGAGTGCTGAAGACGGAGGCAACCAGCCAAAAGGCGCACAGATAATCAGGTTGCCACGCATAAAACACAATGGAAACATGTCTGCATCTAATAAACGTTATGGTGCCTGCCCTGTGGCGGACGTTCAGGCAGGGACGGTGCCGGGCCCTATACCTCGAAAGGGCCCAACCTCAGTTACTGGAAGTCCTTCTCAATTGCCCCGAGGAGCCAGGAGGCAAGGGAATAGAGCTACTGGCCAAACAAACAAACGACCAATAAAAATAATGCACTGGAATGCTGAGGGTGTCAACAGTAAAAGAGATGGATACAGCAAAAAATTGGAACTTGAAAATGTCCTCAGTGAAGAACAAGTAAATATATGCTGTATCCAAGAAACACACCTCAGCAGCGACATAGCCTTCAAAATCAGAGGCTACCAGTGCTACCGATCTGACCGAAAAGACAGGCGAAAGGGTGGAATTCTGACACTAGTTAAAAACAATATCAGCGCATGTCAGCTGGAAGTATACATGGACGGGGCAGAATACCAGATGCTCCACCTAAAAACAGACAGTGCAGAATTCCATCTCCTGAACTACTACTGCCCAAATGATAAACCATTGGCACTAGACACAATTCCAGACAAAGAAAGGCTTATGGTGTGTGGTGACTTCAACAGCCACTCTCAGAGCTGGGGCTACGATCATATCGACAAGAGAGGTGAGGAACTTGAGAGCTGGCAGGATGAAAATAATCTCATTCTTATTAACCAGCCAGCTGACTCACCAACCTTCTACTCGAGAGCATGGCACACCACCTCTACACCAGATCTGGCATTCCACTCACCAGGCCTGGAATGGAACATCACACGTGTCGTTGGAAAGCAGCTTGGGGGTAGTGACCACAGACCAGTATTTCTGGAAATTCACAATGAATATACCAAGGACAGCAGCACGCTCACTAGGTGGAACTATAAGAGGGCAGACTGGAAAATGTACCAGCATTTAACCAGTGTTCTAGCTAAGGACATGAACTTGGACAAAGACATCAATAGAGCAGTGAGTGAATTTAATAGATGTATACTACATGCTGCTAGTAAAACCATACCCAGGGGGGCACGCAAAAACTACAAACCCTACTGGAATGATGAACTGGAAAAGCTGCAAAATGAGATGGAAACATCTAGAAAGCAGGCTGAGAACAGACCTAGCCAAGAACATCACAACAAATATCAGCAAACAAAGGCTAAATTTCAAAGAGCCAAGTTACAAGCCAGACGGAACAGCTGGAAAGAAAAAACAGAGTCGCTGAACCTAGAAAGAGATACTAGGAAATTATGGAAACTTGTAAAACAACTAAATGATGAAGGTACAGGGAGAAATACCAGGATCACACTTTATAAAGATAAAAACATTTTAACAGGTAAACATGCAGCTGATTACTTTGCAGATTCCTTTGCAGAAGACAATAACGTCAAAGTCAGCCCAGACAAACAACAGGAGGTTCGAGCGAACCAGCAAAACATTGGACAAGACGAACCTATACCTGAAGTCATGGAGGCACCAATCACAATGAGAGAACTGGAGCATGCAATATCCAAATTGAAAATGAAAAAGTCCCCTGGAGCTGATGGAGTGTCCAATGAAATGATTAGAAACCTGGGAATTGCAGCAAGAGCAAAGCTGCTGCAAATCTTTAACACAAGCTGGTCCACAGGTAATGTACCACAGGCATGGAGAGAAGCAATAATGATACCTCTCCTCAAATCAGGAAAAGATGGCAACACAGTCTCCAACTACAGGCCCATCAGCCTCACAAGCTGTCTATGCAAAACAATGGAACGCATTATCAATCTTAGGATGCAGTGGTACCTTGAAAGTGAAAACCTTCTGGTATCACAGCAAGCAGGTTTCAGACAGTGCTACTCTACTGAAGATCAGGCAACCTACCTCTCCCAAGAGATTGAGGATGCCTTCCAAGATAAGAAACTGGTACTAGCAGCATGGATAGACCTCAGGAAAGCATTTGATAAGGTCTGGAAAGAAGGGCTCCTAAAGAAATTGCGAAATTGCAGGGTTAGCTCAAGAATGTACAAATGGGTAAAAGCATACCTGCATAATAGAAGAGCCAGGGTACAATTAGATGGTCGCAAAAGCAAGAAAGTCCTACTGCGTCATGGAGTCCCCCAGGGAGGAGTCCTGTCACCCACACTTTTCTTGGTTTACATCAATGACCTAGTTGCTGAACTACCACACGGGATCAAAGTGGCAATGTATGCTGACGACCTGGTGATCTGGTGCACGGAAGAACATGCGACAGTGGCCACTAAACAAATACAAAGAGCTATCGATGCCCTAACCTTATGGGCAAATAGATGGTGTGTCAGCATTAACACAGATAAGTGCAGCACTACACTCTTTACCCTCTCACCAAAACAAAAAGCCGGTCATATCAAGATAGACGGAGAGCTCTTGAAAGAAGACAAACAACCAACATACCTCGGAATTACTTTTGATGATAAGCTGACATGGAA
Organism: Meghimatium bilineatum; assembly: GCA_034231615.1. Classification (NCBI taxonomy): domain Eukaryota; kingdom Metazoa; phylum Mollusca; class Gastropoda; order Stylommatophora; family Philomycidae; genus Meghimatium; species Meghimatium bilineatum. The sequence continues at coordinate 2,870,965 of CM067301.1, forward strand.
GCAGCACATAAACAAAGCAACAACAAAAGCCAGGAGGAAGTTAGCTATCCTGAGAAAACTAAGTGGAACCACATGGGGAGCCATTGGGAATATACTCAGTAAAGTTTACCAGCAAGGCATAAGACCACACCTGGAATATGGTTCAGCTGCGTGGTGTCCTGCATCAAACACCACATTACAAGATCTAGATAAAGTGCAAAACCAGGCACTTAGAATAATGTTGGGAGCAATGAAATCAACACCCATAGCAGAGATGCAGAAAATGGGAAGAATGCAAACACTTGGCGAACGCAGAGACACAAAAGTACTAATTCAAGCGGAAAAGTTTCAGTGTATGCCAAGTCATCCAATGAAGGAAAGATTCCAAAACCTAGCAATGGGGCGACTGAAAAGAAGCAGCTTTATCCATCAAGCTAAACGACTCCGTAGACAACTTACAGACCTACCTGAAGTTGACAGCCCCTTAAGGTCTGTACCAGAACAAACCCCATGGAGTGAAAGGCATGGAATGCCAATATACATTCAGACCCATGTGAAAGGAATACTAAGCGAGGAAGAACAGAACAGTGTGCAGCGGAGGACAGTCACCCTCAGTTTCCTGGACGAGGAATATCCACAAGATATATGGGTCAGAGTATACACAGATGGGTCAGCACAGAATGCTGTGAGGAATGGAGGTGCAGGTGTATATATAGAATATCCACACAAGCCTAGAGATACAATCAGAACACCGACAGGAAAATTCTGCAATAATTATGATGCAGAAATCCAGGCAATTACTGTGGCAGCAAAAAAACTGCTGAACTCCAACTCTGACCTACAGCCTGTGGTATTCCTGACAGATGCAAGGTCAGTGCTTCAAGCTCTCCAGTCTGGAAAACTAACAGACTTGAAAAAACTACTTAGCGAATTGTCTTACCAGTATAGGGTAACCATGCAGTGGATACCCTCTCACTGTGGAATACCAGGAAATGAAAAAGCAGATCAACTGGCTAAGGAAGGTGCTGCCGAAGATCAACCAGATATACCAATCACCTACCATCAGAAAAAACAGATGATCAAGTCAATAAGAAAGCCACAAACACCAACACAAGATGACTATCACATTATGAACAGATCAGAACAAGTTATAATTCTACGTCTCAGAACAGGACACAACCGACTCCGCAGTCACATGTATACAAAGTTCAAGATTGGCAACACGGCCATGTGTACATGTGGACAGGCAGTACAGAGTGCCAAACATATACTTCAAGAGTGTTCTGAGCATGAAACGCTGAGGCAGACATATTGGCCAGAGGAAACAACACTGGAATCAAAGCTCTATGGGACACTGTATGAACTACAAAAGACAGTGAGTTTTATTAAGGAGACAGAATTGCAGATATAGACATGTTTCAAGTGAACGAAAGAAGAAGAAGAAGAACTGGCATCGTGTGCGATTGTGGCAAAGGGCGATGGGGCAATGGATCGCGCTGACGTTTTGAACTCCTTAAGAGATATAACACGCGAGAGTGAGACTAATGTGGATGATGATTCCTTTTCAATGGCTAGGATTAAAGATCAGGGATTGAGATGCGGTGTTGCTAGAGGTGAACATTTTGGAGGGCGCAGAAGAATGATGGTCAACCAGCATAGGACCGGTACTGTCAGCAGAAGTGTGATGGTGGATACACTCAAGGAGAGATCGGAGCAACTATGGATGTGTCCAGTTTGCAGTGATGATGATCCGACGACTAACTAACTAACTGTGGACAGAGAGCTGTGGAGAGCCATGACCGCCTACGTCACCCGGCATGGCACCTGATGATGATGAGGAGTATGATACAGAGATTAGTGATAAGTAGAAGAATTATACTTTGTTCTTCCCCCCTCATGATGTACAATCATGTTTCCCCCCCATGTGATGCACAATCATCTATGTCCCCCCTCGCGATGTACAATCATCTGGTTCCCCCCTCGCGATGTACAATCATCTGTTTCCTCCCCCATGTGATGTACAATCGTCTATTTCCCCCCAACTAATGTACAATCATTTGATCCCCCATCGTGATAAACAATCCTACATTCTCTAACTACTGTACCAAAATGAGAAACATAATTGTTGAGATGAAATGCTGTGGGGTTTCCACAAGAGGACAATCTGAAAGCCTTACTATATTGACATGTAATCTACTGAGAGTTTAACGCTGCATAATACTTGCTCTGATATGCCAACAGTTAAACCTTCAGACTTTCCGCATGCAGTGAGAACTGTTGCAAAGAGCATGGGTAGATGCAAAGATGCTGTCAGCTATTCCAAGAGAGAGACAGATAATAATTACCTGATTTGCAACCACTGGAGCATAGGTGTGGTAAACCCTCCACAAAGTATGACAGTAGCCAGCACAAGTGTCATAGTAGCTGAAGCCATTAACTGTTTCCCTTCTGTGTCTATGTCGCGGATCGCCAAGGCAAAAGCCATAGCACCCCTTAGCCCTGAATTTTATAAGAAAATACAATTTCATAAGACAATACAAATTTCATAAGACAATACAAAATTCATAAGATAATTCACATTTCATAAGACAATACAAATTTCAATGCAAATTGTGATTATTATTATTATTTTTCTGTACTCTTGCTCACACCCCAGCCAGGTTACAGGATGCAATCCAGAGAATGGAATATGCTGCATGCTTTTTTATAGCTGGGCTGTGTTTTCTGGTTCTATTGGCCAAACACATTTGACATCAGCAGTGTATATACGGGTGCTGGGTCACATTTCTTTTTTTTAATCCATATTTCTTGGCAGTGCTGACCAGGATCATCAAGCAGAGGTGTAGTAGATATTGGTAGCTGAAGTCTGCTGATCCTAATGCTATTGGTTATAAACCGACATCAATGGGCTCTGGACAAATTCATATGAGCTCATTATCATCCAGCAGATCTAAAAGCCATCAATTCTGTCTTCTAGTCGTGTGTTCATTGTCCATGCTTCTGAGCCATATTGTAAGTCTTGCAATAGTATTTTATTTACCAGGAATATTGCAAGATTGTAAACAATTTTTAACTCTCAATTTCAAGTATATTCTTCTTCTTCGGCATTCATTCTCAAACTCCCGCTGGATCTCTCTTGTAGCAGGACAATGATCCTACTAGATTTCCAGCAGGATGTAGTCCAAAGAATGGAAATGAACCGTGCCACCATTTTATTTGCACCATTGGCACGACACATCTGTCTTCTGCAAATTTAAAGTATATTAAAAATAGCATTTGTTTCTATCACTTACCTGAAAACATCATCATGTGTTGAAAGTTTGGTCGAATTTTGTTACTTCTGCCCAGATTTAGCAGGAAAGACAGGGGGTAAACATTGCAGAATCTGGCTACTATAACTGCCAACTGGGAAACACAGTTAAGGAAGTACTGTTGAAAGCTAACCTTTATATTTTATTTCCTCCATTTTTAGCCCCTCTTCTGTTTTTGTTCTCAAACTTGTACACATTAGAAAGATGTAGTCTAATGAAATGAATGCTTTGTGCCAAGGTTTGCAGCTTAGCTGTGATATCTGCACTTATCTGCCCTACACATCCAACTAGGTTCATGTTTGTTTAACGGGGACTACTTTTTGTGAGGGAAGAGAAACGGAAATAAAACTACAATGGGCAGACAAATCTGTGTTCTTCATTTTTTTCATTGATTAATTCCCTTGGCTATAATTGCCCATCAGTGGTTGGAGGTTAAGATATTTAATTTAGGATGGTCGTGTCAGTGAAACTCCTGTTTTTGGCACTCATATGGGAAGGGGGAATCTCATCACTGGGTGGTGAACACATGGCGGGGAGGGGTTCTCCATGGGGCACATGAGTGGGGCTCTAATGGGTGGAGCGCATATATTTGCATCAAACAGCAGCCTTCACGACTGTAACAGACTTGCTACACCTCTAACAGATTTACAGTAACCATTTTGTATCTAAAATTGTGCCGACAGTCAGTGGCGTCACAACATTTCGGATCAGCACAAAATTTTTAAAGTTGGAATAGTAAGCAAACATGAAACCATGATTTTTTATCCGACAACCAATTAAAAATTACAAAAATAAAACATGTAATGACCCTCAGATGACATGTGCATGTACCTATAGCAAATTACAAGAACCCTCCGCAAGCACTAACCACTCGTATGTGTGCAATGGCACTGAAGATGATTAATATTAAAAAATAAAAACACTTCAGGAAAGGATACAAATGAAGCAAATATGAAGCCAGCATGCCAGATGTGTGGCTCAAATGTGAAGATTGACACTCCAATGTACAAAAATACAAAATTCTCGCATAAAAAGTTCATCAGCTCAAACATCTGAAAAGAAATATAAAACATTTTAAAATGCTCTGATTATTTGAATTTTAAAAATTAACTTTCAAGTTTAAATATGAGATGCCACTAAAAGTGGGTTGCAAGCGTCCAAAGTGGGCTTTAAGATTGGTGACCAGCGGGTAGGTACAAGAACCACTTATTTTGTACCACTGGCTGACTATACTATCTGAGCGTGGTGACCAGCAGGTAGGTACAAGAACTAGTTCTCTTGTACCGCTGATATGATTAAAGGCATCTACCTTTCAGTGGAAGTAGTAAAAACACTTTGTATCAGTTACCAACACTGAAGTCAGATGTTGCGATGATTGCAAATAAAACAGCGGCACAATACATTCCTGCTCTCAGGACTACTTCCTGCTGGAAATCTTGTATGACCATTGTCTTGCTACAAGAGAGATCCAGCGGGAGTTTGAGAATAAATGGAGAAAAAAATTCAATCATAGGAATTAATTCTTTAACTAACATAAATTCTAGTCTGTATAAAAGGATTTGAAAGAGGAGCGGTGTGGGGGTGTTTTAGGATTCAAACCCTCCCCTACCAGTAAGAAAATATAACAAATTATTTAACACTAGTCTCTAGAGGGTAGAGTGCCAGGCAAGAGAAGAAGAGGAAGACCAAGAAGACGATGGACTAATGACATTGAAGAATGTCTCTGGTCAATGCAGGCCTGCTCGACCGGAACAGAGAGGTATTCAGAGGATTCACGAAGAAGACAACGTTCTGGAAAGAATATGTCACTTGATTATTTAGCACTGCAAAACAAGCAATAAATATGGTTTAACCAGTCCACTCCCAACCATTTTTTACAAGAAAAATACTGTAAATATAAATTATGTCAGAACAATGAAGTACAAACCTCATCATTTGAGGTGACATGCACCAATGGAGTACAAACCTCATCATTTGATGTGACATCCTTGGTAATCTTCTTTGTCTGTATTCCTTCTCAAACTCCTGCAGATTAGGAATATGTAGCCCAGAGAATGGAATGTGTTGTGTCATGGTTTACAGATGAGTTACAATATCTGCGCCTTTCAGCCTGAAACATCCGACTTCAGAATGACTTATGGCTCACTTTGACCCAATATGGAATGGGACAGTCAACTCCACCCCAAAACCTCCTTAGCAGCCTCTTATGACATGCATGGCAAGTAACAGTGTTACTATTATTTGCTCCTCTTTTAGACCCTGGTCACACACAGGCGATATACTTGATGTAATGTCAGTAGTCCTATTCTTTCTCCTGTGACAAGAGCCCCAATACTCTTCCTCACACAACGGGAGCCAATACTCTTCCTCACAAAGGGCACCAGTCTTCTTTCCCTATTAAGGGTTTCTATCAAGATAAAATACAACCCACATCATTCTATGTGATATACTTGAAATACTGACAGTAGTCCCATTCTTTCTTCTTCAATGAGCGCTCCAATACTTATTTCCCAGTAAGGATCTCCACCATGATCAAGTACACACATCATCATCCTATATGACATATTCAATATAGTGTTTATAGTCCTATCTTTTCTTCCTCAATATGGGGGCCCAGTCTTTCTTTCCCATTAAGTGCCCCAATATTTCTTTCCCACTAATGGCTCAATTTGTCTTCCCCACCAAGGGTCCTAATATTTCTTCCCCACTAAGTACCCAATTTTTCTTCCCCACTGAGGGCTCCAAACTTTCTTCCATACTATGAACCTAAATACTTCTTCCCAGCTAAGTACCCAAATATTTCTTCCCCACTAAGTACCCCAATATTTCTTCTCCAGTAAGTATCCCAATATTTCTACCACACTAAGTACCCCAATATTTCTTCTCCACTAAGTATCCCAATATTTCTACCACACTAAGTACCCCAATATTTCTTCACTAAGTATCCCAATATTTCTACCACACTAAGTACCCCCAATATTTCTACCACACTAAGGGCCCCCATCACAATCTATTACAACCGTCATCAACCTATATTTGATAAATAGCTGGTAGCCTTATTCTTCAATAAGCAACATTTCTCTATCTTTGATTTCTGTACAACAACGGACACAAAAATTCTGTACTTAGAAGAAATACCTGCTTGGTCCTGTATTTAGACTCAACAGAAAGATTGTTGTACGTATAGTGAGCTTGAGTGATGCCACAAAACAGAACAGCCACAATTCCTGTTCAAGAGATGAAGAACAATAAAAGCATGTCAAAGTTTACATAAGCAAACAAATGTGACTTACTTTATTCAATTTAAATTATCTGTTATTCTTCTTCTTGTCGTGTTTATTCTTAAACTCCTGATGGTTACCACTTTACAATCTAGCAAGGCAACTACAGAGTGGATTTAGTTGGCTTATACTGCTACTGTGTCTGGTGGTAGAGCAATGGATCATGACAACAATTTGAACTCCTTCCAAGAAACAACACAGACACATATTGTGGATGAATGATTCCTTTCCGTGTCTAGAATAAAGGAACTGGAATTGGAATGTGGCGTTAACAGAAATGAGCGTTACTGTAGACGTAAAGAAATGTTTGCCAACCAACACAGAAGTGGAACTGTTATTCATCATGTTATAGTGGATACACTCAAGTGGAGATCACAGCACCTATGTAATGGTGGATACACTCAAGTGGAGATCACAGCACCTATGTAATGGTGGATATACTCAAGTGGAGATTGGAGCACCTATGTAATGGTGGATATATTCAAGTGGAGATTGGAGCACCTATGTAATGGTGGATACACTCAAGTGGAGATCACAGCACCTATGTAATGGTGGATATACTCAAGTGGAGATTGGAGCACCTATGTAATGGTGGATACACTCAAATGGAGATCGGAGCACCTATGGACGTATCCGGAGTAAAATGATGATGATCTGACAAATAACTAATCTAGAAAATGAAATGTATTGCTTCATAGTTCACACCACAGGTGGGCCACCTACTTGGATCAGCGGGCCATATCAAACTTTTTATTTGTGCTATAAAGCCAATTGTTCATATCAGAGGTGGGCAACCTTCTTGGATCAGTGGGCCAGGCCACAATTTTTTTTAATGTATGCTATGAGGCCAATTTTCTGTCCTCTCATTGCAAAGAAATCTTCCCTCTGAAATCACCAAGTGCTGGTATGCATCAATCATACCATCCATGTGATATAAATTTTCAGGTGACAATAAAAATCCAGTACCATGTAAGCTCTCTTATTTTTGCAACTCAAGAAAATGAATCAGCAACGGGGGAAAGTCCTTGGAGAAAAAAATGTGACATATCTGGGATTCCATAGTCAGAGATAACAAGGTAGTTGCTAAAGTTTTATCCAAAATCCCTAAAGAATGTAGCCTCGCAGACATTTTATTTAAGAAGAACTTGTCTGACCAATACTTAATTCTAGATGTAAATACTGAATACTGACCTGTTAAATCTGCAGCCTCAGCAGCTTGGAACGTGCTGTAGGACATCAAGAAGAAGAGTGCTGTCTCCAGCAAAGGAAACTCCCTGACTTTGGTAAACTTTGTTAACTGTGAACTCCGTCAAGGTATAAATTGTCATAATGTTCACAATGGTAAATATTGATCGATAAAGGGTTCAAAGGGCATTCAGCATTGACCTTCATTATACTCAGATTTCTCCATATGTACTTCATCACTCTAAGCAAAGTGGCACGCCACCTGCCAAGAGTATCGCTGTAGCACGTAGCTCTAATCGATAATCCTCAGGGATATTAGAAAAAAAGTAGTCTATAAACAAGACATCATGATACAGATTTGAACCTCTGACCTTTTGAACACAAGGCAAATGGCTTAATCAACACCAGATAGTGACAGGACAATATATGAATGGATGGGAGAAAGTCCTCCCTCTCTGGAAAGATCAGAAGAACGTGTAATCAGCTACTGACTGGGACACTGAGCTTATACACATTTAGATGGCTGACGGAACAGTAAGCAGAGCATATATGGGAATGCCCCCAGTGTTGTGATGCTTGTTCCTAATCAAGGACGATATCTATAGCTGCATTCCACCTTATGGGAGCCAAATGGATCTACTGATCTGGATGTTGCCGTTCACAACAATTAGAGAGCAGATATACTTGCATCCATAGACTATAAATTGAAGATCAATAAGGAAATATGTTCATATAAAAAAACACCCGAATTAGAAAATGTGTCTACATGGGTTTACATAGAATAAATTGTGATTTTTTGCTTAGAAAAAAATGTGAGTATTCATGATATATATGTCATTATTTTCTGTGTGAGTTCTGCTACAAATTGTAAGCACATCTGCTAATTCTAATCATTCAGCTGAAGTTTATAGCAGGGTAATGAAGTTTTGCTAATCATTGGAAATACACATAACGACGTTTTAACCAAAAGGCCTTTATTAAGACTATATACACAACAAAAACAGATGAGTAAGAACGGCACTATTGAAGTTCACATGATAGTGCAAAATATGATTTAACCCTGGAAGAATTAAAACTAGAAGGTCAGAGCGCCTGTGTGTTGCCAGGATCCGAGAGGCCTAAGATGTACTTTGAACTATATTGTATGCTGTACTGGCAACTATGATACAATGAGAACTATGGTGTACTGTGAATAATAGTGCATTGTGAGCTGTGATGTCTGCAGTACTGACAAGCTATACTGAGAACTATGTTCTACTGGCAGCAATAATGTGCAGGCAACTATGATGTAGTGTGAACTATAGTGTATGTTCTACTGGCAACTATGATATACTGGGAACTATGGTGTATGTTGCACTGGCAACTATGATGTAGTGTAAACTATAGTGTATGTTGCACTGGCAACTATGATGTACTGGGAACTATGATGTACTGGCAACTATGATGTAGTGTTAACCTTTAGCAAGCTACGGGTGGTATGGATCCCCTCCAGTACTAGCTTAGTTTTGACGAAAGGTGTCCCGGGCCACCTATAAACAAGGCGTGTTTATATGACATAGCACAGCCTAATTTGGTAATGCACATAAACTGGGACATGCGCAGATGAAGCCTATTCATTTCCACTTTAGATATATAGCCATGATTGGCAACTCGATGAAATTGTTGGACATATAGGCCTAGCTGATAACGTTAGTGTGTTAGACGGAGAGGTATGTTGATTTTTATAATAGAATATAGTATTGATCCCGCTGCTTTTATGATTTAGATGGTGAATATCGACTGTGTTGGAGTGATAAACAATGACTAGGTCTATCTTTCAGATAATGATTTATGGCAAATCTATGAGGTTCATTCATTCTTACCAGTGACATTATGATAATTTGACAATGAAACCACATAAACACTATTTGAATTAGGTTTATTTTACAGGGTTCCCACTTCCGAAAATATAAAAACCATAGATAAGTAATTTTGTAATAATTTTTTTTCCTTTTATGTTATAATTTCTTTATTTTTTGGTGAAAAATCATCTTTACTACTTTCTAATACGTCTGATATCACACACACACGTAACAAAATTACACCAATATATGCAGTATTCAATTATTTATTTATATGTACAAATATTAATTAATTATCTCTAACAACAAAAAAGTTATTGAATTTTTAAAACAGCCACAATCAATAACACAAATTCTCAAAAAAGAATTCAGTGGCAGGGAAAAGTTTTGTGATTAGTAAACACAGCTTGCTAAAGGTTAACTATAGTGTATGTTGCACTGGCAACTATGATGTAGTGGGAACTATAGTGTATGTTGCACTGGCAACTATGATGTAGTGGGAACTATAGTGTATGTTTGCACTGGCAACTATGATGTACTGGCAACTATGATGTAGTGTTAACTATAGTGTATGTTGCACTGGCAACTATGATGTAGTGGGAACTATAGTGTATGTTGCACTGGCAACTATGATGTACTGTTAACTATAGTGTATGTTGCACTGGCAACTATGATGTACTGGCAACTATGATGTAGTGTTAACTATAGTGTATGTTGCACTGGCAACTATGATGTACTGGCAACTATGATGTAGTGTTAACTATAGTGTATGTTGCACTGGCAACTATGATGTACTGGCAACTATGATGTACTGTGAACTTTAACATACTGTTGACTGTGTGATGTATGATGTACATCAACTGTCTTTGACCAACAAGGATACAAATGCTGTAATGATGCCCATAGATGTCCCTATTGTAAACGCCCCAGTGAAGACACCTGCGAACTTGCCGACAGCATTAAAGAATGCCTCCAGGTTAAAGGAGTCTGTGGATTGTTCTCCGTATGCTTCCACTGACCTAAATCACAAAATCACATGAATAAATATGTTCTGCAATATGGAGACTAGGCTAGATGCAGAAAGTTCAATCATGTAATTATATTCTTCACTATGCAACAGTAATCTTTGTTTGTCTGTTTGTTTACTGAAGGATTTGGCTGAGGCACGTACTTTCAACCTCAGAATAAATTCCTTTTTAGTTATATGTCTTTAAATTAAAACTTCCGCCGAAGACGGATGTGTCGGGCCATTGGCGCAAATAAAACGGCGACACAACGCATTTCCATTCTCTGGACTACATCCTTCTGGAAATCTAATAGGACCATGGTCCTGATACAAGAGATATCCAGTGGGAGTTTGAGAATGAACGCTGAAGAAGAAGAAATTAAAACTGTGCACACATTTCACGAACTTGTTAGAGTAGAACTAGTTAACAGAGACTGAATATTTACAACATCAGTAACTCTTTATGTATTCTTAGTGATGTTCCATAGCTCATGGAACACATGACTAGTCACGGATGTAGGGGTATCACATTGGCTGCATCAGTCCACCAATGATTTATATCTTTGGTGATGTGTATGACAGATTTAGGTAAATAGAAAACATCAAACAGGAAATGTGGAGAATGGATATCAACATCCTTGGATTATGTGAATTGAGATGGTTGGTGGACAGACAGTATAGTATCGAAATATTTCAAAATAATATACTCGAGAGGAGATCCACATAGAAATGGAGTAGGCATAATTTTAGACAAGAAGAGAGCAAGATTTGTAAAGGGCTTCTGGGGTATATAAGAGTTCTTCTAGTTAAATTAGAGGGGCAGCCCCATTAACATAAATATTATTCAAGTATACGCATCAACATCAGAAAGTTCAAATGAAGACGTACAGCAATTTTACACAGATTTAAACACAGCTGAGACAGTGCAAGCAACACGAGGTAAATATTGTGATAGGAGATTTGAAAGCATATGTAGCTAAAGGAAAGATCTAAAGATAAAAGAAATATGTATTGGAAACAAAAAGCTGCGATGAGGGTTGACAGTAATGTAGGAGAATTCCAAAAGATTGTGATGGTCGTCAGACAAGGATGTGTGTAATGCTGCCAGATCTTTTCTCCCAGTATACAGAGAATATTTTGCCAAACGTAGAAAACTTGCCTGGAATAGCAGTTCGACGTTACAATCAAATATTTTATATGCTGACGATACAGTTCTGGTTAAAGGGAACAAATAAGATCTTCAAGCCCTGTTAGATACGGTAGTAAAAGCAATTGAAAACAAACAACTCAGTCTAAACAAGAAGAAAACAGAAGTAATGATTGTTTCAAAGAAATACACACCACCAAAATGCAGCATTAATATCAATTATGCAAAATTAAATCAAACGGATAAAGTCAAGTATCTTAGCAGTGTTTTAACATCAGATGGCAGGTGCTCCAATTAAAATCTCTGCTTGGTTAGAATTAACATACATTGTGTTTTCTTACTCAAATCCATTGGGGCCAATAAAGGGAAATAACAATTAAATTTTCTGCTTTGTGGGAGAACTAAGGATAAGTAACATAGGGCATACAAGTCTACATCAATATAAATGTTGCAACACTTACTCTGATAGAACAATTGCCACTGCATCGTTTAAGACACTTTCCCCAAAGACAAGTGCATACAGGTCCACATCCACATGAAGGTCATTGAACAAAGCTAGAACAGTCACTGTCCAAAGGAAATAAAATGTAATCAAGACTATGTTTAAGGGTGCTCATAAAACATCACACACCCTCTAACAGGCAATCAGTTGTCAGAATGAAATTTGTCTAGACCCTGTTGCGCCAATTAGTGTCTACCTGTGTGATTATTTCCCTTGCCTGTGTTTATCAGTTTATTCTCTTTTTTTTCCTTCCATGATATTCTAAGTATCTTTCTATAGCATTTCATCCCAAAGACGTTGATCTTCTTTGCCGCTGACTTACTTAGGGTCAATGTTTCACAGCTGTATGTTGCAACCGGAAAAATAAAAGTTTATAGCATTAACAATTTCGTTTCTATTTTGTTATTTTTCCATATGTTTTTCAACAGTTTTATTTTATAATATGCCATTGCCAATCTTTTCCTTATTTCTGCCATGCAGGCTCCTGCACCGGTGATGTTTGCTCCTAAGTATTCAAATTTATCCACACATTTTACCTCCATATTGTCTATTCTGATATGTCTATACTGCATATGAAAGTGTTAATTCTAGCATTCCAAGAATGATTCTCTAAGACATACTGCATATAAAAGTGTTAATTCTAGCACTCGAAGAATGATTCTCTAAGACATACTGCATATAAAAGTGTTAATTCTAGCACTCGAAGAATGATTCTCTAAGACATACTGCATATGAAAGTGTTAATTCTAGCATTCCAAGAATGATTCTCTACGACATACTGCATATGAAAGTGTTAATTCTAGCATTCCAAGAATGATTCTCTAAGACATACTGCATATGAAAGTGTTAATTCTAGCATTCCATGAATGATTCTCTAAGGCATGCTGCATATGAAAGTGTTAATTCTAGCATTCCATGAATGATTCTCTAAGACATACTGCATATGAAAGTGTTAATTCTAGCATTCCAAGAATGATTCTCTAAGACATACTGCATATAAAAGTGTTAATTACATTCCATCATGAATCTTCAATGCATACTGAATATAAGTGTTAATTCCATTCCAGTAGTCCAAGTATGGGTCTCCAGCAGGCTTCATCAAAGCAGAGATCATGAGTGGGTTATAGTCAACCCAACACCCAACCTCTTTAGGCACTTCCTATTACATGTATCTGTGCTTTTAATCTTTACTTAATGGCAACACTGGCAGACATATATAAATATAAACTAACAAAATCAAGTAAATAATCAATGCATTATAGTAATACATACCAGGATCTGTAGCAGAGAGATAAGCTCCAAATATAAAACATTCATTCAGGGTGATTGTGATGTCATGCATTAGTCTCGTTAAACCATACATTATTGCACTGAAATATATATTCATATTACTAATTTACATATATATATAGATACATAGTACTATTCTACATATATATATATATATTCATAAAACTCCACAATATACTCAGCACACCATCCCCAGAAGACTCTTCTACTCCTGACATTGAAAGGCAACAAAGGGTTTAGCCAATAGATAGATAGATTCATACTATTTTATATATATATAGATACATATTACTATTTTACATATATATATATATATATATATTACTACTATTTTACATGTATATATTACTACTATTTTACATGTATATATTACTAATAATTTTATATGTATATATTACTACTATTTTACATGTATATATTACTAATATTTTACATATATATATATATATATATATATATTACTACTATTCTACATGTATATATATTCATACTACAATTTTACATATATATAGACACATATTCAATAATAATAACTGAAGTATGTCCTGTACAGGACATAACTACTCAGCTATCATTGAATGGTGAGGCAAAATTAATACACCCAATCATATCGCCAGAATAATGTGGATGATGGGCTTTCAACCCATGAGCTAATAACCAGTTCGGAACCGACTGGCGTAGGTGATCATATATCTCCACAATTGTCTATTTCCAGTACCTTTTATCATGATCATTAGTACTCTTTGTTCTGTCACAATGTCAGAATATCTCATATTTTCTCATGTTGTCGTCCTCACTCTCTCTTGCCTGTTATAACAAATATCTAGCTACAAATATATATATATATAGCTTAACCGTGCTATTATCACCATATGAAAACAATGTTTTTGTTGTTGTTTACATCTGTTGCCGTCATATGGTCACCGTTGCTATGTTCCCATATAGTGTAGCTAACATCACATGATCTTAATGTCATGTGACCGAAATCAGCGAATCATAGTAGCAGAAGTGTTCTAACATTCAATTCTCAGTTATATTACAAAGAACGAACAATGATGAAAAAAAATAATTGCAAAGTTCGGAAGGTATCTGTCTATTTCAGACTCAATTCTCAAGTTGAGAAATTCTTAGGAATAAAGTTTGATTTCAAATTAGATAGGTAAAACATTGCTTTTGTTCTGTAATGACATGTGGCAAATATAGAACTAATTAATTGACATTGATTACATGCAAGACTAGGTCTACATTTTGGGAACAATTTATTCGGCATGGTACGTTACTTTTACATGTCTTATTTATTTCCCCAGAAAAATTATGTTAGTTTTGTTAAGTAACTACATAAAGTTACAAGAAGTAAGTGTTTAAACATGTCATCAGGGTTGCCATATATCGGAAATCAAGGAAAGTAGCGTTTGTATAATTATATTCCAATTTTTTTCACCCCCTTAGCCAACAGCTCGCATCTCTTGTATCACACATACACAACTTACACCTATATATGCAGTATTCAATTATTTATTTACATGTACAAAAATTATTTTACAATCTCTCAGAACAAAAAAAAAGTTATTGTGTTTTCAAAAGTGTAACACCCATGTTGTTAAGTCATCTAGATACTGTTTGTGGTTGAACAAAAAATCTACTAACATGTGAACTGTCTTACAATGTTCTTTAGATTGTGATCATTAAAAAAAAGACTTACCCAACGACCAATGCTGATATTGTTGTGCCAACTAGTGCATACATTAATATGGCACCGAGGTTCTTGAAAAAATGTTTCTGAAATAAAATTTATATTTATATCAGAAGTAAGAGCTAATCGCTTGCAATTCTTGGAGTTCTCAAACAAATAAACTTTAAAAATCATGTTACAAAATGCATCAATGAACAACCCTAACAGCTAGCTCTAACTCTAACCACTAACTACTAACTCTTACCCTAACCGCAAACTATAACCACTAACTCTTAACTCTAACCCTAACCGCTAACTCTAACCCTCTACTTGAAAATATCTTGATACATTGCAAGTGTTGTAACAATATACTTACTCTTTTCATACTATACCCAGCCTCAAAGATAATCACAGGAAGCATGACATTGAAGAAAAGTTCTGGCGAGAAGGTCACCTAAAGCATAAACATAAAAAACAAATGTACAAAATAATTACATGGATAGGTAAGTACATAGAATTATTGTCAGACTTTAACCATTTCACATCCAAATTCTGCCCCTTGTAAATGTCACTTGCCATGAAATATATGTTTTGATCATTTTTGTATTTTTGGTAAATGTGAAAATGTATAAAAAGTTTGGTTATATTTTACTTGAAGTCACTATAATTAATTTGAAATATCTGGAAACCTTGGTATAGATTGGTGTAACTAACACTAAGTGATTGGAAACTTTGGTATAGATTGGTGTAACTAACAATAAGTGATTGGAAACTTTGGTATAGATCTCTGATGATTGTTCTGCGAAGAGTCTCTCTTGGTCTTCCTCTTTTTCCTTAGCCACATCTGGTACCCATTTTAATACTTGTTTACAAACTACCACAGGAAATATACCACTATTTGGTTCTCTTATATAGGAAATATATCACTATTTGGTTCTCTTATATAGGAAATATATCACTATTTGGTTCTCTACTTTACGGGAGCTAGTGTAAATATTTTGTGTCTGTATGTGTATGAGAGAGAAAGAGCAATAAGTAGTTCTATTAATTAAATGCTCTTTACAAATAAAGAATTGTGTAAAAAAAATTCACATCAGAGTATTGCAAGAGCTGATCAATTAATAACAAACATTCTGACCTGCCATGGAAGTTGTAAGAGGTGACTAAGAAGGTTATGGGGTGGAGTTGACTGTCCCAGTCATAGAGTTTGAAGGTGAAGTTGGCAGTCCCAATCATAGAGTTTGAAGGTAAAGTTGGCTGTCCCAACAAGTCTATATAGAGTCAAAGTGACCCAGAAGCCATGCTGAAGTTGGATGTGTCAGGTCAAAAGGCACAGACATCACAGCCCAGCTGTAAACAATGACACTGGACTACATCCTGCTGAGCAGTAGGAGTGTGAGAATTAATGTAGAAGATGAAAAAGTAAACTGTGTATCTCTGACAAAGCAGAACAGTTCATGTCAGTTTGGCAAAGCTACTGCAAGCTTCAGTGTTGCCAAAAATCAATAATAGACTAAAACAACTGTCCTTTATAAGTCATGGTTAAATTATTTATGATATTAATTCTCCAGTACCCGGAAATTAGATTCATTGACTCAATGGCCAAATTTTTGCTATTCTTTACTTCCCTTTCTGCCTCGGCAACACGCAGACAAAAATATATATAATACAGCATGATAATAGTCTTCTTCTTCAGTGTTCGTTCTCAAACTCCTGCAGATTAGCAGAATGTAGTCAGGAGAATGGAATGTGTTTTGTCATAGTTTACAGAACTGCTGCGATATCTGTGCCCGTCTGCCTGACACATATGACTTCAGATAAATATGTAAGTAAAGAAAAGTAACCCATAGCATTTATTAATGCTGTAGGGGTGTGAGATGTTAGCGATCTTACATTTCAGAGGCTCTGCAAATGAGGGCGGTAGCCATCTCCTCTTCCTCGCAGCTTTACTTCCAGGATTAATCCGGTACCCATTTAAGGCTGGATTGACCCGGGAGCCATTGCATTCTGAAAACATTTCCGCCTTAACTGGGGAATGAACCCAGGACAGCACGTGTGTTGCCGGAGGCTGAAAGGGGAGCAAAGAATCACAACACTTTTTACCTTCCCCGCATGTCGTAAAAGCCTACTAAGGAGGTCAAAGGATGGAGTTGGCTGTCCCATCCCATATAGGGTCAGTGACCCAAAGCCATGCTGAAGTCGGATGTGTCAGGCAGATATTGCAGCAATGCTGTAAACAATGACACAATACATTCCGTTCCCTGGACTACATCCTGCTAATCTGCAGGAGGTTGAGAACGAACGCAGAAGGAGAAGAACCCAGGACCACTCATATGCGAAGCCAGTGCGCTAACCACTGCACTACGTGGCTCCCACACAATGAATAACTATGACCCTATATGGGATGGGACACCAACTCCATCCCATAACCTTCTTAGTCACCCCTTACGACATGCATGAAAGGTCGTATTAGAAGACACAACAGCGTACAATGGTACAAGTGGGTGTCTGATTCCTTGTATTGCTTTATGGAAGGCTCTTTGTGCATCATATTGGTCTTGTTAGTCACATTCATCATCACCATGGATCGCACATTATATTTCTTATAGTACAACACTAATACTATCATCTGGAAAGACAGAAAGCTGACTGTTACATTGTATTCTAACCCTCGTCTTCTCATGATGTATTCTAACCCTCGTCTTCTCATGATGAGGTAATTAAATGTTGACTGTTTTCTTTGATGTTGTTAAGAAACTTTCTTTTGGTGTCAATCTTTCTCAATAATTTTTTCATTAATGCTCTAATTATCGCCGAGATTCTCATTATTCTTCTGAAGCTTGACTTCTCTGTGGCCTCTAGTTTCCTACTTTGCTCATTGTGGATGATTTGCTCCCACATGACAGAAGTAGTTCTATTAGCATTGAATATGTTAATATTTTCTCTTTTTCTTACTTCTGTTGATAACGAAATGTCACAAAGGATGCTTTCATTTTGAGAAAAGTAGCTTTTGAGTATTATTTGTTTTACAAAATATTTACGTAATATTTAAGGACACAACTCACGGCTCGTTCCAAAGGAGGCTCTTCTAGATTTCCTAGAGCTCTCTTTAGGGTAAATATGACTTTGTCTACTGGAGTATCTGAACTATTGGAACGATTGAGGTAAACTGTGATCAAGTCTGGCGGATCAATGGAAGTGTATGTCTTGTTTCCAACCAAAACTGCCTCAATGTTTGGCATAGCCTCAGGAGTACTTGTGTAGCGGATTACAGCACCAACAATCAAGCCTGAACCCAAGGAAAGAAAATCATGAATATAACAATCAATGAGATTTCAATACGAGAAACTCTGTGCATTTCTTCTTCCTCTTCTGCGATCAATTCTCTCCTGCCTCAGGAGACTTTGGCCAGATTTTTATTATCTCTTTACTTTCTGTGACTACTATATTAATTAATTCTAGAAGGTCTTCCTAACTTTTAGCAATGAGAACAAAGCCATCCGCATATCTCAAATTATTTATGTTATGTCCTCCCACTGATATTCCTGGGATATCATCTACTGCATGCATTGTTTTTGCGGTATAATGAGACCAGATCTGGTGAAAGTACACAACCCTGTCTCACTCCTTGTTTTATTTGTTGAAATGGGCCAAATTGATTTCCTACTCTTACTGCTGCTACTTGTTGCCAGTACATGTTCTTAATGATTCTTAAATACTATTGATGTTCAAATTTTCTAGCATTTATTTAGCTTCACTATGTCTAACTTTATTAAATACTTTTGTGTAGTCTATAAAACAGAGGTACAGGTTTGCTTTTGCCTCTATATATCTCTCTATTATTGTTCTCAAAATATATATAGCATTGTTGGAACATTTGCCTTCCATGAAGTCACATTGCTCTGGACTTATTTCTGTTTTTTATTTTATAATAAAAATAGCTTACCGGTAAGAACAAATATTATAGTATTTGTGTACACCCACTCCTCACACAATCCAGTATCATTGACGCACAAGATGTTCTCACAAAAATTACTTCACAAATATTCAACTGCTGCGTAAAAATCGATGACATTCCAGAAAAAATAATTACCCAATTACTAAATTATAATAAATTATATTTGCCCATTTGGTCACAGGCTGAGAGGGGAGCAAAGAATAACAAATTATCTACTATATGTGCTGTAGGAGACCAATAAAGAGAAAAATTGGATGAAGTTGGTTGCTCCCATCCCTTAGAGGGTCAAAGTCACCCTGGTGTCATTCTGTGATTAGATATGCCAGATTGAAATGAGCAGATATCACAGCTATTCTACAAACCATGCCATAATGCATTCCGTTTGCCTGTATAATCCTGCTAATCTGCAGGAGTTTGAGAATGAATGCAGAAATTATATTATGTCTATATTTCCAGTTCTCTATGGAAGTTGGAAAACAAACTATAGTGCCCGACATAGTGCCAGTATTTACATGGATAAGTTATGACAAATAAATAGGCAAGCAAAATCTTTAAAGGTTACGGAGATGTTTTACAGAAAAATGAAACGAATACTGAGTACTTTAGGTTGCTAAAAAAAAGGCTGATATAGATCTTCTTGTTGTTGGAGGTTAAGTTAAGTTAAGTTAGTTAAGTTAGTCGTCGGATCATCATCACTGCAAACTGGACACATCCATAGTTGCTCCGATCTCTCCTTGAGTGTATCCGCCATCACACTTCTGCTGACAGTACCGGTCCTATGCTGGTTGACCATCATTCTTCTGCGCCCTCCAAAATGTTCACCTCTAGCAACACCGCATCTCAATCCCTGATCTTTAATCCTAGCCATTTCTGCCAGTTGTTGGAGGTTAGCTGATTTAATTAATTCGGCCAAGACAACTATGTTGGTCTATACTTATAATCATAGAACCGGGATAAATTTCCTCAAAATAGGTAACAATAAAAATTATGGGGGTAAAAATGTGAAAAAAATCAATATGGAAACATAGGGTCTACTATTTTATTTAAATTGAGACGCAGGTATAATATAATTTTTTTTAATACTTTATTTTGCTGATATGTTTACTTTGGGCAACAATATGTCAAATGTGACATCAAACTATCAGATTTTAGGGAAAAGAAGACATGTTTTTTGGTCCCCTTTTAACTTAAAAGTGTCCGCCGAAGACGGATGTGTCGGGCCATCGGCGCAAATAAAACGGCGACACAACGCATTTCCATTCTCTGGACTACATCCTGCTGGAAATCTAGTAGGACCATGGTCCTGCTATAAGAGAATTCAGCAGGAGTTTGAGAATGAACGCTGAAGAAGAAAACTTAAAAGTGCAATATCAGTCCAAACAAATATAATTTGGGGTAATAGATACAATAGTCTGACCCTGGTCTATAGAATAAATTTTAGGCAAATCATATGAAGAGATAGTGTGGAACTAATTGTAACAACAGGCAATATCAATCGAGGAATCAGACAAGGAACAACTAAGTAAACTGTTGACAACCTAACTTCCTACAATTAATGAAAATAAATCTTCTTCTTCTTCTGCGTTCATTCTCAAACTCCTGCAGATTAGCAGGATGTAGTCCAGAGAATGAAATGTGTTGTGTCATGGTTTACAGCATTGCTGCGATATCTGTGCCTTTTGGCCTGACACATCCGACTTCAGCGTGGCTTTGGGTCACAGACACTATATGGGATGGGACAGCCAACTCCATCCCATAACCTCCTTAGTCGCCTCTTATGACATGCATGGAAGGTAAACAGTGTTGCTATTCTTTGCTCCCCTTTCCGGCCCCGGCAACACACGGGCAATGAAAATAAATGATATCAATGGAAATAATAATCAGCATTCTCTGAAAAAACAAGTTGTGGTGAACACAAGATTCACTAAAACAAACCAGTCTATACATGACCAATATTTGACTGGATGTCTAACAATAGATCACAATTGATCGCAGAAGAAGAATTGAAGACTATAATAGTATAGCAATTGAGCTTCTGCAGCTCTATACACAATTTTAGTTAATCCGCAGAACATCATCATGGAAGTTCTGACACATCCAAAGGTGCTACAATCTCTTATTCAGTAAATCCTTTAGAATGTTGTAACTTAATCTTCTTGTTGTATTGTTGATAACTTTTTCTTTTGATTCCTATATGTCTTTTGTTTCATGCACTACCACAATTCCCTCATAGGTCCTGCATTCTAATCATTGATACGGAAGAAGAAATGGACTTCATATCTTTCAATTGGTCTAACTCTTTGAGTGCATTCAAAATATCAGTACAATAGTCACTGCCAAGCCATGACTACCTATCTGTTTCCTCTATCCAGCCAAGCCATGAATACTTATCTGTTTCGTCTACCCTGTCAAGCCATGAATACTTATCTGTTTTGTCTACCCTTTCAAGCCATGACTACCTGTCTGTTTCCTCTACCCTGTCACGCCATGACTGTTTCGTCTACCCTGTCAAGCCATGACTACCTATCTGTTTCCTCTATCCAGCCAAGCCATGACTACCTATATGTTTCGTCTACCATGCCAAGCCATGACTATCTGTTTCTTCTACCCTGTCCAGTCATGACTACCTATCTGTTTCCTTTGATGCTTTCAATATGATATTTTTGTATCTCTGAGACATCAAAAGATGATATGTAAAGCTTCATTTTTGATCTTATAAAGTCTATAAATCTGCCTTGGACCAAGACATACTGACAGGATGACCAAGACAAGCACTTCGGCACATCTTAAGTTTCGTCCACTGTTGTGATCTTTGTTCCTTTGCAGTGTTAGATATGTTGCGTTAAATTAGAGATTTTGGTAAAGGGATGTTAAAAGGATTATAATTAGTTTATAGATTTTTTTAGGAGGGGAGAGAACGGGTAGAATCAATGTTTAGAATTAATAATTAATTCTCTAAGAATTCTCGCCTATGGCGTTATTGATAGCACAACAGTGGATGAAACTTAATTTTTACCAGCACTTCTTGATATAAAAATTATAAGAAGCATTCCCAAAAACAGCAGTGATCACCCTCATCGCAGTCAGCCCATGACCTACAAAGTGAATTCAATGGCATTTACCGGTGGTGTAAAGCATCTCGAATTTTGGTAAACCCAAAGAAAGCTGGCTATGCCTATGACACGATTCTCTCTGAATAACCACATCACCCAAGCATTAATGTCAACACTAATATATGTGGAGGAGTACAGGAAACACCAACTGTAAAAAACCTGGCAGAGCTGTTATATTCTACATGTTTGATAAGCATGTTGATGTCATATATGATATATATACTATAATATAGTATATTATATACATATAGGATAGGCTACAACCCTAAGAGAACTTTTATCTCAATAGTACACACATTTACATTAGGCTTAGGGATTCTATATTAAAACAACAAACTGTTACTAACACCACGCAACGATTTGGCGTTAGGGGTGCCACTCTGGAAACAACACTAAAATTCTGCCATGCCTTACTTTTTTACTACTGTTGACTGTTCTCAGTTCAAACTCAAAACTTACTTTTATGTGTGGAGAATTCTAACCCTATCCAGTCTTTACGATTGTCAATCCAAACGAAGGCAAATATATATATATTCTCTACATTGTATGTACCATACATAAATTATTATAAATAAGAGATACAAGGCTTACCATAAATCATGGATAATCCGGTTTCATGAACAAAACGAAACCTTCGATGCTTGAATAGCCAGACCGTCAATATCGTAAGCAGAAGTAATCCTAATAACATAAGAATTGTTAAACTATCCGTTCTGTGTTGCAGAACTGCTCTACGATCATATGAAGGTTGTTGACTGCTGTATTTGGTACTCTCAGCCATCGTGCCTGAAAACATAGAACACAACAACAATGGTATAATAAACATTACTACAGATAAACACACTAATGTTGTCGCCATCTTGAAAACACCTACTATATCACTTCCTGTAGGTCAATGTGATTCTCTCATCTCATATTCCAATCTATACTAGAAAAAATGGACGGAATTTTCCACTAATTTGTTTTCACTAGTGCTCTGGGTTCAATCGACAATAACTGGTGTTTATATTATTGTTTTAGTAAATCACTCATCATCATCATCGAGTGCCGTCTCCGTAACGTAGGTTGTTTGCAGCGGACCTGCAACATCCCTGTCTCTTACTTTGGTGGTGCACTCTGCTAGACTGCTGTAATCTGTCCAACTCGGGATATTTTTTCTGCAATTTGAGTATACTTGTATATGCCTACCTCTTGCTCGATTCCACCTTCAAGTAACGTCTTCAACAATGTGTCAGGCCTTTTAATATGTCCAAAATACTTTATTTGTTTGATTTGTATTTCATTTAAAAGTTTTGTTTTCATACGAAATGCTGTTATAACCTTTTCGTCACTACGAGAGTACTATCACAAGATCCCCCATATACTCTTCTTCAACGTTCATTCTCAAACTCCCACTGTATTCTCTTATAGCAGGACATTGGTCCTACTAGATTTTCAGAAGGATGTAGTCCGGGTAATGGAAATGCGCTGTGTCGACGTTTTGTCGCCTATCTAAAGCTGTGGAATTTTAGTTGTTATAAAGATGTGTCAGATTGAAAAGCGCGAAATTGAAGCCAAACTGTAAACCACGACACAGTGCATTCCGTTCTTGTTACGACATGCTGCTAACGAACAAGAGTTTGGGACTGAATGAAGAAATATAAATACATGTGTAGTTTGCTACGCAAATAGTTACAGTAATAGTGTACAAATTGCCGAGCATGCCCTAATTATTGACTATATAACATGCTTATTTTTAAAAAAAACTTGGGATAGAATGTGTGTATGATACACAAATATCTCCGCAACGAAGGTTGGCTGCAACGTATCTCCAACATCTCTTGTCTTGGTTGTGCATTCTGCTAGACTGTAACATGTCCATCGTGTGATGTTACTCTCCCACTTGTATCTCTGCCTCTTTCTCGCTTCCCTTTCACTTTAACCTCAAGTAAGGTCTTGAATAAGGTGTCATGTCTTTTAATGTGTCCAAAATATTTTTTTTTTGAATCTTTATTTCTCTTAGTAATTATTTCTTTATATTAAGTGTTTTTCGAACCTCTTTGTATTCTTCTCTTTCCATGATGTTCTCCCTATTCTTCTATATACCCACATCTCAAAGGCAACAATTGTGTCTTCTAATTGTTTATTTAGTGTCCATGTTTATGAGCCATACATTGATATAGAATAGATGTAGCATTTTATCATTCTCATTTTTAACTTGTTTGTAATTTGTTTAGATATTAATAATTTCCTCATGTCATTAAAGGTACACACAATATACCTAGCTATAAATTACAGCAACATTTGGGGGGGGGGGTCATAAACAGTTTAACAGTTCTTGACAGGGAGGTGGGTGGGGTTTGTCAAAAGTGTACGTCAAACATAGCCTACTGTTTTATACACAAATTAAATTGTTTGAAATTAAAAAATATTTTTCTAAAAAATTTAAACAAATCCCGTAGATTTTTTATACTTTTGGGTGGGAGGGAATGTGATAAATTTTGCAAGATAGATGGGTCACTGAATGTTTGACAGTTGTTGACTATGGGATGTGACTAAAAACTTTGGCAACAAATTGTTTGCATGATTTATAGACAACCCCTATCTGTCGTGCAGTAGGCCTACTATGCTTAGCCATTGCTTTCAATAGTGAAACGACGAAAACTAGCATGGTTCGGACATGTATGCAGGCACGATTCCTTGTCAAAAACAATACTGCATGGAACTGTCGAGGGTGGAAGAAGCATAGGAGGACAAATAAAGACATGGACAGACAACATCAAGGAATGGACAGGGCTGGATATTTCCACACTCATCCGCATCGCTGAGGATATAATTTGCTGGAGGACTCTGTGTGCTGAAGCATCCAATGTGGTACCCCTACGACCCTGAAGGGTTATGGGTTTATTGATTGATTGATTGAGGCCTACTATCAACAGTTATGTGGTGATAGTTCAACATTCATATGCCTAATCCTGCTGTCTATCTGCATGAAAAACGTATTGGGAAATCACACACAATTATTGTTAGCACAAGATTTTAATTTTTCTTTCGTCTTCACTAGGCGTTTAGGTCATATGACTTAAACATATTCATCATGAATGATCGATGGTCTAATCACACTCGTGCATTTGAGTCACCTGATAGGTTCCGCTTCATATTACTAATGCATTAGCTATGCTTGCAAATATACCAACCGCTCCAAATGACCCGTGACGGTTATCAAGAAATTCGTAAACCACAACCGAGCATAGTGTAAAGACTCGTGTACATAAAATATAAATATGACATGAAAGGCAGATTTGGATTATTTCCATGAATTTCATTGGTCGGTCTTTGCTATTTTTGACATGCGACTCCAAGTATATCAATAGTGACCAACGAAAATTACGACAATAATAAAAAAAGTAACGAATGAAGTCATGTACAGAGGTCTTCTAGCTCTGAAGGTCCCGCTCGAATCAGAAACGTGTGTAAAGGAATGATTTGTATTGCTTATGAAAAGAGTTTATGAATACTTCAAAGCAGTGTTAAAATTCAGCTATCTGAATTTTGCGACTTTACGATTCATTTTCCCCCCTTTTAATTAAATGACATCACTACTAAAACATCCGTGCACTTCTGCATAACTGTGAAACGTTGGTTCAGTACACGAGAACAAAATTAGCAAACCTAATTTATGTTAATTGCAATATTCACTTTATAAAACGATGGTACATTCCGTTACATTCGTTCTTTGTTGTGAGACATAACTAAGGCCTACGACTCGTTGTTTATCCTGACGTTCATCTGGTGGGGGGGGGGGGGGGGGGGGGTTATCAATATCAACACAGAAATAGTTGTTCATCATCGTGAACTGGCGTTGATCGGACTCCAGTATAGACCTCTGAACAGAAAGTAAACAATTCCTTATTTGTGATGGGTTTTTTTAATTATTATTGTCGTGATTTTCGTTGGTCATTATTAATAAATACAATTTTCATGCCGACACTGTGTTTCCAGTGCCAGATCTGGAATCTGACAGAGAAACTAAAACAAAAACTCCATGTGTGCGAAATAAAGTACCTGAGAACAGCATTGGGGTAACAAAAAGAAATATAATAAACAGTGTCACTATAAGAAATCTAATGAAAAACAACATCGTAAATGGAATACATAGACACAAAAAAGATCAAATGGTTCGGCCACCCAATCTGAATGGAACACGGTCGCATTCCATCGATAGCCTGCAATAAAGAAAAATCTGAAAGGAAAAACGCTGCACGACAGCAGCAGCATCGCAGTTAGCGAAAGAAAGCTTTGGCTCCACGTGACGCCTAACGGCACATATGAATAAGACAAGACAAGACAAGACAAGACATGTTTTTGTAATAAATCGCTGTTTTATCATCTTCATGTCTCGTCGTTACCTAACGCTTGTTTATACCACAAACTATTTTATTATTATAATTTTCTTTAAAAGTGCTCTCATTCCAGCAGAACTGATGAAATAAGGGAGCATTAATGTGGTAAATATTATGACCAAAATATATGGAACACAAAACAATGGCCCACTGATTGAACACAATCACTAATAATACCAATTCCCAAGAAAGGAAATCTGAAAGTGTGTACGAATTACAGAACAATTAGCATTATAACGCACCCAAGTAAAGTGATGCTCAAAATACTACTTAGCAGAATAAAATACAAGTCGGAAGAAATAATTGCAGAAGAGCAAGCTGGCTTCAGAGCAAACAGAAGCACTGTTGAACAAATATTTAACATCCGAACACTAATCGAAAAACATATTCAGCCCCAACGTGATCTATACCACAATTTCATTGACTTTACAAAGACTTTGCAAAATCTTGGTAAACAGCAGAGACAAGGAAAACCAGACTAATATCATGATGAATGGACATAAGCTTGAGGAGGTGAATACCTTCAAATACCTCGGATCCAGTATATGCAGCGATGGTAAATGCAAAGCAGAACTAAACATAAGGCTGGAGATGGCTTTAGCCTCCTTGTCAGGGCTAACTGTGATTTGGAAAAGCAACATCAGTGTTGGAGTGAAAATCAAACTGTATAAGTCGCTGGTGCTTTCTGTTGTGTTGTATGGCTGGGAGAGTTGGACACTCACTGCGGACATGGAGAGAAGATTACATGCTTTCGAGTACAAATGCTACAGACGAATTCTACGAATTTCCTATGGGAACATAAGACATTTAGATAAACGCTAAAACGGCCTGATATAACCAAAATAGATTTCTGTCTTAGGTTGAAAGAGTCGTTCCTCAGCTAAGAGGCTTTAATCCCCCATTAAACAAACAAACAAAATTAAGAATGTCTGTATGAGAACAAGTTCCCGCGAAGCGTGGCGTGACTTATTTTGGCTTGAATTTCATATGCAATATGAAATGAGTATCATATGGAAACCAGTCTAGTCCGTTTCGTGTCTTACAGCTCCCGCAGGGCCAACGTCCAGCCAGTGTTGAGTCGCTCACTCGGCTCAGTACAGCTTGGGATGAATGCTGGTTCGCCCTCATATGACACGTGAAGGGCGACGTCAATGTGTGTGTTTTTTCGAGTGTATGGAATGTTAACAGGATAAACGTGCTTAGCTGGGAAATGACAATCCCAGCGTCCGTCGGTTTCCGATTTGCGGCGCCTGCATTGTCGAACCCCCTCGCAAGAGGTGCCTCTTCGGAGGGGTTCACGGGGGGCATTGGAGAGCTGCGTAGGAAATGCAGCGCCCAACTTAATTTTTCATCAGATAACTCTGTAATTATCTAAATTGTAGTGTTATTTGTATATTACACGGTTGCTTCCCTTACATCACTTATTTTAATCTATATAAAATTTCGTTAACACGTGGAAATGAATTTAGTATTCCCGTGGAAAGAATTGAGATTGCTGGTTGTGAGTTATAAATGATTATTTTATCATTTTTTAGAGAAAATATACTTTCATCAATAACGAAATTTCGATATAAAAACATATAACGACAAAAATCCATTTTTGCTAGCCGAGTTTTAAAATGTGAACTCAAAATATTTTGACTTTATAAACTAAAATATCTCACT
Organism: Meghimatium bilineatum; assembly: GCA_034231615.1. Lineage (NCBI taxonomy): Eukaryota > Metazoa > Mollusca > Gastropoda > Stylommatophora > Philomycidae > Meghimatium > Meghimatium bilineatum. The sequence goes on from CM067301.1 coordinate 2,899,297, forward strand.
AATATAACGAAAATATACATTTGTTTATATGAATGGCATATTTGTATGTATGAATGGCATATATGTATGTATGAATGGCATATATGTATGTATGAATGTCATAATCATTGTCTGAGCAGGATTGTCTTGGTAGTAGTGGTGGTGGTGCGGTGGTTAATGAGTGTGCCTCTCTTTTGGATAGGCGTGCTTCCTTTAACCAGCGGACAAAGTCCAATTAGGTTATATCAGGACATACTACCATAAAATATTAGAGGTAACAAAGACTCCATTTATTTTTAAACAAAAAGAAAAAAAAGACAGTTCTTCTCAGTACATGTCTGGGTGAAATCTTTGTTCTTACTCTTACGGCCCATACAGTGTGACGTTGGTTATTATGTCTGTCCACAGTCTTCTGTCTCTGCAACTGTCAATCATTTCTTATAGTCCATAAGAAAACTTATGAAAACAGCTGACGTCAATTGTACTGCTTTCTGTACACCAATTAAATTGTTTCATTAAAATTTTGGAACTTGTTTGAAATTAGTGCCTATCTGTGCGATTATTTCCCTTGACTATGTTTATCATGTATTAATTTAAATAGTAATATATTTAAGGTTAGGGTTAGGATTAGTTATATAAAACATAAATAACCCTAACCCTTAAAAATGAAAATGTAAATACATATTATTGATTAAGCCGAAAGAAGAAGTCTCCTGTGTATGAAAGAAAGTTCTTAGAAACCACCCCAAAGCACATAGGAAGTAACAGCACATCGCTAGCAATTTCTGTGTATACAACCAACATATTTCAGTGAAAACGAGGGGAGCTAACAGACACAACATGCATGTTCCAAGAATGGGAGATAGTTTTTGTTGTTGTTGTTTTTTTCCCCCAATAAATTACTATCCGTCCAGTATAGAGTGACTTGCTTTATGTCCTTGCAGCTTCACATTAAATCTGATTTTGGGGTAATAGTCACAGATTAAAAAAAGTCATAAAAAGTTACAATTAATTATGGTGATCGGTAATCTCATATATCTGAGAATTCATAAATGCCAAATCTAATTGACCTGCTGAATGTCAGTTTATGATCGTTTGAGAAGTATAACTATTAGTTGGGTTCGTAAGGTGGCATCTACTAACCACCCTACCACAAAGCCCACAGAACAAACCCATTTTGCTATTATTAATATGTATATACAAATGTGCATCCGGACCGTTCAGAAAGGAATGACAAGCTACTAAGTGTCTTTATATTGCCTAGAAAATCACTACAGCCAAAAAAATGCTGCGTTGATTGTAAGTCATACATAATGGATATTATTATGCTAAGAATTTTGTGTAGAAATATACAATTGAGATCTGAGTTACTTATCTCACTTCTTTCAGTAAACTCGTTCAGTTTATCAGGAAGTAGTCCAAAGGACGGAATGCGTTGTGTCCCGTGGTTTACATCTTAAACGGCGACATCTTCGGATTTCGGCCTAAAAAATGCGATATCAGCACAATTCCTGGGTCACTGTGATCCCCTATTGGATAGACATTCATCAAAACGTTCTTAGTCACCACTTACAACATGCATGTCAGTGAGCAGTGTGGCTATTATTTGTACCCCTTTCGGGCTCGTCAACTAAAGAAAGACGTAAAAACAGTACCAATATTTGCTTATTTGTTTTTGAGACTTCTTTTGTACTGTGACTTTTGTACGGTGACTATTTTACCTGTAACTTTATTACCCGGATTCTAAAATAGCCAGAAAAATAGCATGTTGGCAAGGCATATATGGTGTAAATATGGTAGGCACATTCTTAAAGTACTTACCACAACCAATATACGGCAATGCTGCAGCGAAACGAAACAACAATAGTACTTACGCAGAACATAGGTGTTTGATGTTTCACGTGAACACAACAGACGGACTATTGCTAAGACTAAGGGGTTATGAGGTGTAAACATAACAACATACAAAATACAATACACAAGATATTTGCAACGTTTCGAACCGAAACATTGTGTATAAACTACACAATCTATAACTTAGGGCCCCACCCTCTTCCCAAAGCTATAACTTAGGGCACCACACTCCCAGGGCCACCACACCATCTAATTTTTTTTCTAAGTTAGCAATTGTCATACATTATGTATAAAGGACGTATAATGGGCCACATATCTCAAATAGCTTAGGGCCTTATGAAGTCTAAATCCGGCCCTTTTCATAATGCATTTATATGTACCTTCTTCGTTTTACCACTATCAACGCCCCCCCCCCCTCGCTCTCGAGCAGGAGAATACTTTCAAGTTATTACACCACGGAATAGAAATCTATAACTACACACACAGTAGATAACTGAAGTCTACTGAGTATGCAATAAATCTCTGGATAAAACCACCCCAGTTCTTCACCACTGTGTAGCGTCCCCGCAACGAAGGTTAGTTGCAAAGGACCTCCAACAGAGACTAACATGTCCATCTCGCGATGTTGTTCTCCCACGTTTATTTCTCCCTAATTCTTGCTCGCCTCCCATGAATCTCTTCAACTCGGTGTCATAATGAGTCCAAAATCCTTTTTTAAAACTATTTCATTTTCTTTCTTAATAACTCCCCCCCCCCCCTTTTCAGTGTTAGAATGTCTGTGTTAGTATTCTTCTCTTTCCATTCTCCCTATTCTTCTATAGGCCTATATCAACTTGACCTATGTCTACGTAGTTTTAGTATGTCATGGGGATCGTATCAAACAAGCAAACCCCTTATCAACCATGGACTCGAACCATCTTTTTTCTTCTTCATCGTTAGTGCTTACGACCATCATAACTAAAGGCGATCAGTCACATATTTTCCAAATACTCCATTGGATTCTCCAAAACCGTTTGATCTTGTCAAGGATGACGTCAACTGGTTTGTGTTTGCCCGGAAGCAGTTTCCACCATTGATAGAAAGTCACTTGGTTGTCTGCTTCCAAATGGGTGTGACCTCCGATATAGTGTTTCATTTACCTGTGTTCAGACTGTCGGCGGTTTAATGTGTTGGTGAAATCTTTATAACTAAACACACAGGTAAGCACTGTTTGAATATATTCTACCTGAATAATTTAGATGTTCTTGTTAGTGAATATCGATGTCTAAGAAATAAGAATGAACGTATTTTATGTATAGCTGCAGAATTAACCATTATGATGGAGGCCTGTTTCCAGTTCAGTTAGTACACATCTCCGAGATGATCTCGTCTTAGAAGTTGTGATTAGTCATTTAGTTTACAAGATAACCAGTTTATGATTCTGTATACATCTTTCGGGGTCACAGCTGTCATATTATTAGTCTTCTTCGTCCGCTATGACATAGTATACCGAAAGCGGACAGATGCCAGTAGTATTAAAATTTATTGAGATATCTTTACCAACACGATTTCTGACATTAATCAGTGCTCTTGTCTTAGATGAAGCTAGACTATGGCTGCTCACTAGGCTACGATATTAAATAAAACGTGACAAACTGTGACAGTAGAAACTCTAAAAATAGAAGACATGAAATGTGTACTAATGAAATTGCATGTCATACGGCATACGCCCTGATATAGCCAGAAGTGCACATCTCATGTAGGCCTACTGTTGTTGAAAGTGCGTGACTGGCTACAAGGAGCATTTAACACTCCGATTGGAATCTATTGTATCCTGAGAATAAAAGTGTGCCATGGGATACATTTATAATCAAATAGTTTAACAGTTCTTCCTGCTCTTTCATATTTCCATGTTGATGTCTTGACAAAGTTAGCAGTTAACACCAGATTCTGAGCAGTGCCATAAGGCAGAAGGTTTTTCATGAAAGAAGATAGGTTTAACATTATTAAAATGTATATCGGAAAGGGGAGCAAAGAATTAGAATAGTGACGCATTCCATGCACGTTGTAAGAGGCAACGAGGGAAGTTTTGGGGTGTAGTTGTCAACATCATTCCATAGCGTATTAAGGGACCCAGAAACCATGATGAAGTCGGATTTGTCAAGCCAAAAGGCTCAGATATTGCAGCAAAGCTGTAAACCATGATACAACACATTCCTTTTTTCCAGACTGCATCCTGCTAATCTGCAGGAGTTTGAGAACAAACACAGAAGACATATTACAAATATGCTACAAGTTGAATAATTTTAAAAAATGGCAGTTCTTTATGCCTCAATAAACTTACTCAATATTCATGACTTCTTCTGCATTCAGTCTCAAACTTCTGCAGATTAGTAGGATGTAGTCCTGAGAATCACCTGCCTTGTAACATGGTTTTCAACTTAGCTCTGATATCTGCACCTTTCAGCCTGACACATGTAATTTCAGCAGCAGTGTTTCTGGGTTGGTTAAACCTGCCATTAAATGTGACAGCCATCTTCATCCCAAAACATCCTTAGTCCTCTTATCTGTGGACTAAGCCCTACTGCTGTTTCTGACAATGTTGATTAGAAACATTTTGCAATGGTTGAAAAATGATTGTGACTTCCTACAGATGTCATTACAACATCGCAATGTACATCTTTATAGAGCAGCAGTAGTTCATTGGTTAGTAATCTGTTTTGAAGCTGTTTCATACAAGGTTCAGTTTTCAGTTCAAATCAAAATATTAAAAAAATACCAAGTCAAAGAAAATTGGGTATCAGATTTTCTGGCACCTGTGTGTTGCTGGGGACCGAAAGGGGAGCAAAGAATAGCAACCCTGTTTATCTTCCACGCATGTTGTAAAAAGTGACAAAGGAGGTTATGGGATGGAGCTGGCTGTTCCCATCCCATATAGGGTCAGTGACCCAAAGCCATGCTTAAGTCGGATGTGTCAGGCCGAAAGGCGCAGATATCGCAGCAATGCTGTAAATGATTACACAACACATTCCGTTCTCTGGACTACATCCTGCTAATCTGCAGGAGTTTGAGAACGAACACAGAAGAAGAAGATGTTCTGGTAAAGTAAATTCAGTGCATGTATTCTGATCACATCATCCTGTTTGCTGTTGGTCCATCAAAAATGAGCCACATGCTATACACCACAATACTCCTCCATGGAGTGAAAAAAGGATACTTTACAATTACTGTGATACACCTGTTTCTGTTGATAATCCGTCCAAAAACAATTGGTGAAACCGAGGCAGTTATTTTCATTTGAATCAATATAAATAAATTAATTTGTTCAAAATACATACCAAAAACACATTTTTTAGAGAATAAATATAGTGTTTAATACTAAAAACAATATGAAATTAATATTAGAAACTTGTCTTGTCTAATGTGTACTGCTGGACGTCATGGGGAGCTGAAGTCTTGTCTTATGTGTACTGCTGAAGTCTTGTCTTATGTGTGCTGCTGGGCGTCATGGGGAGCTGAAGTCTTGTCTTATGTGTGCTGCTGGGCGTCATGGGGAGCTGAAGTCTTCTGTATTTAACTAACTGTGATGCCGCTGACATAGTGCAGTCCTGGTGTTCCAGTATTTGCCTGATGTCATTTATTCATCTTCATCTGGGTCTTCCCCTGTTTTTCTTTTCCGATGATCTTTTATTGAAGGCTGTCGATGGAATGTGATCTGGTTCCATTCAGATTGGGTGGTCGAACCATGCAATTTTTGAACATCTATGTATTCTTTGCACAATGTTGAATGTATTCATTCAACATTGTTTTCATCATATTTCTTATAGTGTCAGTGTTTCTTTTAATTCTTTTTGTTATCCCTAGGGCTGTTCTGAGGCACTTCATTTAGGATACAGCAAATTTTTGTTATAATTTAATCAGAATCCAAGTCTTCAGTGGTTGGTAGCACAGTCTGCATGGACACAGTGTTTATTGATGTTCTTTTGGAGATCATGTCAATATTCTAGTGTTTGAGTAGTGGTGATAAGTGATATGTAATAGAATAATGTAAAGAATAAATGAACATTTGACATGTCATCTACCTTTCTGAAGACTTCTATATGTATAGAAGACGACGGGAATTGTAGAGAGGGGTGCAGATATTATTGTTTGAAAGGGGAATCCCTCAAAATAAGGATCTGAGGTATCAAGGCACTTTCTGGGGTCATTTCTCTACTTGATCTTTTGGCACTAGGACCAGCTTCAGAGCAGACAAAAAAATCCATGTAAACGAAAACCGAGGTATTGCTGTAAGTGTAATATAATTATGAATGATTCGTTAATAAGCATAATCTCTAAAAGTTATCATTATAACTACAGTGAAATTCCGTTATAACGACTTGGTCAGGACAGACAAAATATATATGTAATAACATAAATTTGCTATATACAGTACAAACAATATAGAATAAATATAATTGGGGATTTTGAAGTGTTGTTTTATAGGGAAATTTGTTATAAAACAATGCGCTATAGATGGATTCCACTATAGTTGTTTTGAAATATCTAGATAAAATGGACATTATGTACACAGTGATCTACTTGACGTGTAGTTAAGTCAGTTATTTTAACTTCTTCAGGCTACTGATTATGTTGAATGACAGCACCATAGATATGACTTTGCTAAAAGGGAGGGATGTGTTTCTTTACAAAAAAACAAAGAAATGATTGCCACTTTGCTTTTTTGGGAAGGTTTGTGTACCCATTGCATAGGGGGGGGGTAGGGGTTAAACTCTCTTATGTATTTTGTTTTCTTTGCTGAATGTCACATTCTATTTTATAAAACTGTGGGGGTGGGGTGTGTGTGTTCACATTATAACCCCCACCCCACACACACTTTTAAATCCTTCTAAACCTGCAGGCTTTTTAATGGATTAAACCTTTCAATGTTGTAAGTTCCGGCAGTAGCCTTATGAGAGTCTGACTTCACTCGTACAAGATCAATACCATTAGATAAGATTACAACATGTGGTCCTTACACTGCATGTATTTGCTTGTGTTCTCTGATATGTCCAACTTTAACACAGTATCTATCAAAGCAGCACATTTGTGCTGTCTGTCTTGATTGTTTGCTTGTGGATTGTGCTTTTTGTCTAGGTTGCACCGTATTACCATTCATACACCTGATATTTATACATCCGCTTTCAGCTTGACTGTGCAAGGCAGCCACTTGGTTTGTTTACTAAGGTTTCCTTTTTCATGGTTACATCATTTATGGACACATGTCCACATATTGTGTTTGTTATTAAATATTTCGGACATGTCATTGGATGCTATGTTGCCATCTTGTTGCCTGTTTTTCTCTGCTGACAAAATCTTTTTCATTTTTTAAGCTGTTGCTGTTTTTTCATTCAGGTAAAAATTGGAAACGCAAGGTAGCCACTGCTAATCATTGAGCCATATAGAAAAAAGAATCAACAATTTGATCAAAAAGTCTTTATCAAGAACACAAAATATAAAAAGATAATGACTGCTTTGCTTATGATAATATCTCAGCACAATAATAAATAAAAGCACAAATGCAATGAGATAAATAATAAATTGTAATACACAAAAATAAAGGACAGAGTTGAAACAAAACAGATGGTAAGAATGAAAGGTGTCATGTCCCAAAAATGCCTTATCGCACCGTAAGAACCGTATACCGGTAGGTGAACCGGTGTTTTGAGTTTACTGGTCAATCATGGGTTGTAAAATGAATACTCATATGGTCTACCGGCAAACAGGTACCAGTTTGCGTGTTCTTTGTAAGTAAAAAAATGTTGTGCTGGCCACTGGTCAGGTGCTGAAGACAAAACACTAGTCAGGTGGTGTTTAGACAACTGAGTACTTGTGGGAAAACTAATGTGCAATGATTCTTCGGAAATTTATGTGCTATAATGTTGTTCTTAAACTCAATTACCTTTACCGCTCATCATGATCAAATTCCTTATCGTAGGTTTTCTACAACAGACCTTCAACATCCTATGTCTCTTGCCATGGTGGTGCACTAATAGACTGTCTTGTACATCTCATGATGTTTCTCTCCGTTTTGTAACTTTTTGTACCTCCTTATTAAGATAAGGAGAAACACACAGAAGAAGAAACAGTTGCCCATGTGTTTTTCCTAAACTGCAGGAGTTTCAGAATGAACCTAGGAGAAGAATGAAACAGTAATATTAGTAAAGTCTTCGTTGAGTTATAGTCTTTATTTGTATTACTGATTCCGTCTGTTTTTCTGTGTTCATATCTTGATAAAGACCTTGTGGTTGAAATGTCAGTTTATTATATCTTGCATATGCTCTATGTTAAACTGTTATTCAACCCATCGTACATGTTTTCTGACTCTAGTGGTCAGATACATAGTATATCTGAAATGGCCAATGTACTGGATTAAAATCCAAATGCAGGCAATTGTACATCTGGACCCGTTCATACATCAATGGCAACGTACTGAACATGTTTATATTGCCTTGAAAATTAATACTGTTAAAAGAAGTCTGGGTTTTGTCTTCGTGTTTAATAGGATATGCTAACAAACATAATAATGATATTTATTTTATCATCTGGTACACAGTTTTACGGCTGTCCCCCATTCATTCAATTTGTATCCACTTCTTGCTCACCTCTCTTCAACTCTACCCTCAAGTAAGCTCTTCAACAAGGTATCATATCTTTTAATATGTAAAACATACTCGATTTGTTTATTTTTTATTTCCTTAAATAGTTCTTTTCATACACAGTGTTGCCACCGTATCCCAATATTTATTTAAAAAAATCACCAAATATTTGTTTTCTTTATTATGTTTTACGGATCTACTTTAAGTGATCATACCAAGCATTAATATCTTTATCGAACTGTGATTTGCGCCAGGTCATCCGTGGAGTTACCTTAAGTTTAGAAGTGTGTCTCTTTTGTCTGTTCAATTTTACCTACTTTGCACATGATTGAACAATTTTTCTGATTTGTGTATTGTATCCTTATCTGTTCATCCCAGATCTTGTTCAGTCTTACTCATCGCTTTTATATGTTTCTACTTTTGTCCTCAAAGTCTTTCTCTCTCTGTCTTTCTCTTTATATCTCTATGGATTCTAGAACATTTTCTGTCTTACAATGCACTGGTTTTATATATCTTATCCTTCTCAATCATTCTCTGTCCCTCCCATTCTCTCTCTCTCTCTCGCTGACATCATCTTTACATGGGTTCTGCATTGGTAACCCTATCATATTATTAGAACATTCCTAATGAAACTTGGTTGTTGGCATCAAGTTAACCCTTAGGCTTGTTATCAACCCTTATCAAGTTAACCCAATAGTGTCCATTGGATGTGATTACAAGTGACTACAACAACACTAGATTACGATTGTACACGTGCAATCTGATTCAAATGCAAAGCATACTACAGAACCTTGCTACAGTTATTTGCAAGTAGCATTGAGTGGTTGATTTCTTATGCTAGTAAAAAGATGTGATTTCTTAGCTATCTTTGAATTTAGATCTGTGAATCGTGTATGCTCGTAATAGTATTTACTTGTAATCACTTCCATGTGAATGGAAACTCATAGACTAACCTTGATGTAGGTCAGAGTTGGGCAACCTTTCTGGGTTGTCGGGCCACACTCAGGGTTGTTTGTATGGGATGGAGCAAGAAGTATTTTTTAGTCTTAAAGTTTTCTCAACATTTATAAGACTTACTGAAGTCTCCATTGTCGAATATCAAAGGTTGGTGATATAAGACACTGCTTTTAGTTTGTAACATCATATATTTGATGTCATAATTCCTTCCTTATCACTCCTCAGTAAAAATGACTCTCGGGTCTGCATTTTTGTCCAGCGCGCTATATTGTGTCCATTCTTGATGTAGACACATATTTGATGAACGTTTTTAGTTTTCTGATTGTTTTATTTGTTGATTTCTTCATCTCCATGTTTCTTAATATTACAATAACTCAATTTAGATTGTTTAAAAAAGTGATGATTCTCAAACTCCCAGAGGGTCTCTTGTAGAAGGACAATGGCTAATAGATATCCACTAGGATATAGTTTAGAGAACTGAGATGCGTTGTGTCATGTATGTTTTGCGCACATGACCCAATACATTTGATTTCTGTAGTTCCAGTTGATTAAGTGTCCTATGATTTCTATTAATTGCATAGCACTAAGTATACTTTTATACAGTTGGGAAATTAGAAATGTAAATGCAGACACAGAAAGAATGAGGCAGTCATTTGTAAACAAATGCTACAGACGTATGTTAAGAATTAATTATATAGAACACAAGACAAATATACTCGTTAGGTAGCAAATAAACAAACTAACAGGTTATCAAGAACCACTTTTGGTAGTACTGAAATGGTGTAAACATGTTTGGTTTCGATATTTAATGAGTCGCTTCCTAAAATTATGTGTCGGATGTATCAGGACGAAAGGTGCAGATATAGCAGCTAAGCTGTAAACCACAACACCACATTCCGTTCTCTGGACTATTTTCCTCGTACTGTTTGGTTATATGTGCTCTGTGGCTTTCTTTGTCTAGTCTGTTCTTGCCGTATTTGTCTCTTCTCTCCCTCTTTCTCATCTGATCTCCCTTACCATCTTCATTTGCTCTTCTCTTACACTATGATTGTTTGTTTGTAATATCCATTGTCTGTTGCTTGTTTGTGTCCAGATGAAGACTCCTTAGTCGAAACGTCGTCTGTCACTGTGTCTCGTTGTTAGGGTGTTTTATACTTAGTTTGGTAACACTTATACATATTTCCTTTCATTTTGATCTCTGGATTATACCCTGCTAATCTGTAGGAGTTTGAGAACGAATGCAGAAGAATAAGACTATCTTGCCTTTCAGTTCAATGTAGATGGAACAATCTTGAAATGTGTGTTCAGGAGTCTGTATTCCTGTCCAACATGGATCACTCACTGTAAGATTCAATATAGGTAGTCATGTAGTCTGCAGTGCGAGTTTCACATCAAAAGATGGTTGTCTTTGGTTGTTCATGTAACTGGTGTATAATATGTGATCACCACGACGTGTAGGGCCTACATATTTTATTTTAAATTGTAGCTTCCTTATCACGAATTGAACTTCAGCCATCATGATTGTGAGACAGTTGTTCTAACTGTTTGGCCACACTATTCATCAGTCAGTTCCTCCTTTGCCAAATTTGACACATAGAGCGGATGTCATAGTTCTCCACGCCTGTCTGTCAGTTGCTAGGTATTGCAGGTCTTATGCATTTATGCCTGTTGATTTTAATTAATCATAAATGTTCTTCTGAGCGTTGTTTTTGGTCTTCCCTGTTTTCTTTCCCCGTCTGGTGTCCACATGAAGGCTTGTCGTGGAATTCTGTCTTCCTTCATTCTAAGTACGTTACCGATGTATGTCCAGCGGCGTTTTCTGATGATGTTCGTCACGTATTCTTGTTTTGTCTCCTCTCTTAGTATGTCGTTTGATTTGAAGTCTCTGCAATTAGTAAGTAAATACACTATTCCTGCAGTATTCATTTTTGACTTTAATTACAAATTCCCAACTTTACGCTGTACTAAATATTTCTTCTGTTCTTGGACTTTTTCACATAGTCGCTTGATCTAATCCTCACGGTATATGTTCAGTCATGCAAATCATAATCTGGAAAAAAAACACCCATAAGTTATGCACTGGTGGGCAGTTAAGTAACTCATTGTACCTGTAGATGATTTTTCTTCCATCTGAAGTGAAAGGGATCAACTTGTTATTGAGTTCTGAGAATATTTGGAATAGTTGCAGTGGTCTAGCGATTAAGTCTTAGCATTTGTGATGAGTGTGCCGAAGTTGGAGGGTGTCAAATTCATTTTGTTGTGCCTGGTCATTCAGGTGTTCAAGGCAATGAGAGAGCAGACAGTTTGGCTGGTTCTGCTACTGAATCGAGTGATAAAACCATGGACCGTGCCGACATGTTGAGCTCTTTTAATTTAAGAGAAACTGCGTGATCAACGAAATTAATGACGGGTGTTGATTCCTTCTCCATGTCCAGACTAAAGGAGTTGGGGCTTGAAATCTGACATGGCCAGAAAATGAGCGTTATTGTCGCATAGCAACGAATGTTTGTAAAACCAACAAAACTGGACCTGTCAGTGGTCGTATAATTTCAGATATACTCAGGGGGAGATAATTGGGGCATCTATGGATCATCTCTCGACTACAGTAACTATCATTGGGATTCGTGATTCCTTGTAAACAGGATAACCATATGGTTGAGATCTTCTAGTAAACAGGATAACCATATGGTTGAGATCTTCTAGTAAACAAGATAACCATATGGTTTAGTTCTTCTAGTAAAAGAGATAACCATATGGTTTAGTTCTTCTAGTAAAAGAGATAACCATATGGTTTAGGTCTCCTGTGTTGGTTCTGTCACTCATGCAGATTAGGTGGATGTAGCTATGAAAACTGAGTGAGTTACGACATGGTATACAACTTTTGCGATACTTCCCCCCTTTCCTCGTAAAGCATCACTTTCCCCCAATCGCTTTTGGATCACCTTGACATTCAGTGTGATGGGGCAGCAAACCACACTCCCAAAATCTCCTTAAGGGGCCATCCATAATTACGTCAATAATTATTGTTTCCCAATTTTTGACTTCCATTTACCATGTCAACAAACTGTCAATAAATTAGGAACTTTAATTATTTCACCCCCAACCGTCTCCCATTATTTACAAAAGATAATTTTTGGCTGAAAAAAAGGTAAGAACAAAAAATCGTCACGAGTTACTTAAGATTTTACAAACAAAATATCACAAATAATTGAATGTGTATATAAACATTTTTGTAGTTGACTTCAAATTGCGGTCAACTCCCCCGTTCCCCCCTATGAACAACTCAAAACTTTTTCTGACACCCCCCCCCCCCTCACTAATTGTTGACAGCATTTATGGAAAGCCGCTAATCACCTATTTCGACATGCATATCAAGTCACAGCACTATTTTTTGCTCCTTTTTCGTAGCACATCATTGCACAGGCACAGTTTCTTGTTTATTTATCTTATAATTTGCAATGTTCAGGTTGTGTAGGACTCAGTAGGGCGGGTCAATGAAGTTTATCAGCAATGTCTACCTTATGTTCACATCGAATCTGTTTACACATTAGTTGTCCCACACGATTACACATTCCAGGCTAATATTCTGTGTGGGTTCCTTTCACACCAATGCTATTAGGGGGTTCGCTGTTAGGCAAGTACTTTTTTGTTGTTGTTTACCAACGGCAAAAGTAGGCGGGTCAACTTGTTCAAGAACGAGGAGAATTCAATATAACCATAAGGAGGCCTACGTTGTGTACAAATTATATGTCACTTGATGGTATGATGAACCAACGACATATCGATAGATAACTTGTCTGACAGTTGGAGACGAGGGGTTGGGGGTTGGACATACGTTCACGCCAACAACTTTTTAATAATAAACCAGATATTTTTTTAAAAAATATATAAAAAATGCTATAGTTTTTTTCGTACTTATCAAATAGTAGGGGATGTTGGGGGAGCTAAAATTGTTTGACAAAATAGCGTATAGAGTCCCCCTGAATTCTTGGCATTATTATGACGTCAATATTAGTGTTTTCATACACCAATTAAATTATTTGAACTTTAAAAAAATTAAAAATATGAACCAAAACATGTATTCTATTGCACTTTTTCTTGGAAAAATGTATGCGTTTGGAGGGATACATTTTTTGACATAATTAAGAAAACGGTGGTCCATTAATTCCTGAAAGTTATTGACAGGGGATGAGAAGGAGTCAAATAGTGGCAGTGCATTGTTGACGTAATTTATATAACCTCCAAGCTGTAAACCACGTCACAACATATTCCGATCCCCTGACTAATCTGCTAGCCACCAGAAATTGAAGTAAACCATGCAAGAACAAGCAGTGCAGGGAGTTGAACATGGTAATTGAAAATACTTGCACACTCACAACTGATTAGATATTGACACAGCTGTGCCTCTTTGTGAGCACAATGTCCGCTATTGCGCATTATAAAGATAATATGGTGCATTATCAATATCTCCCTGCTTCTTCGCCATTGGTGGCAGTCGCGTGCGATTATGTTAAGTTGCACCAAATACATCTAATTAATTTCATAATTTGATTACAATCGACATTCGTTGTAATCATTTCAACTCTTTATTTGAAAACTCCCAAATTTTTCTAGAGAAAGTCAGCGCACCAATTTTGAACTGTGTACACAATCGTACTCCGGAATAAATTGGCGATGCAATTTATTGTATTGATAACGTGATAGAGCTGCTCACAAAATAATATAATAATACAGTGGAACTCTCTATAGCGAATCCTTTTATAACAAATTTCGTATAATAACTCAAAAATCCTCACTTATATTTATTCTTTATTATTTGTATTGCGTATAGCGAATGTCTGTTATTACATACATATTGCGTTGGTCCGGACCAAGTTGTTATAAATGGATTGGTCTGTAATATGTAAGTATTGTTAAAGATGTACTGATTGAATTGAGACGAAAATGTGTGACATTTTGTGAATATTTGATATGATAAACGTTTGGGAAATACTGCATACCCTTCTTCGTGATGCTGACCATATCACCCTTTAATTAAATTGGTAGTATATCCTATTCAGGACGTAGCCATTACCCAACATTTTATGACTAGTGATTTTCTGGGCAATATAAATACGCACAGTAGGTTTGCCATAACGTTCTGAACGGTCCGATGTTTACCGGAGTAAAAACGGACTGAACCATGGTACCCTGGCCGTTAGAGACTTTTTCTGTACCCCGCTGGATCTCTCTTGTAGTAGGACCACGGTCCTATTAGATTTACAGCAGGATGTAGTCCAGAGAATGGAGATGCGTTGTGTCGCAGTTTTATTACGCCAATGACCCGACACATCCGTCTTCGGAGAAAAACCATTCTTCTAAAGCCATAATAACGATCACTTCCGTTGACACCGCATTTCAAATCGCCCGTGTGTTGTCGTGACCCGAAAGGTAATAGGAACACTGTTTACCTTCCATGCATGTCGTACGAGACGACTAAGGAGGTTATGGGATGTAGTTGGCTGTCCCATCATATATAGGGTCCGTGACCCAAAACCATGCTAAAGTCGGATGTGTCAGACCGAAAGGCGCAGATATAGCAGCAATGCTGTAAACCATGACACAACGCATTCCGTTCTCCGGACTACATCCTGCTTATCTGAAATAGTTTGAGAACGAACGCAGAAGAAGAAGAAGAAAATCGAACCACGGACTTAGATACGGGGGTTGGGTATTCAAACACCACCCCACCCCGTAGTAAATGGGAAAATACATTTTTGTTTGTACTAGAAACGGCCAAAACAGCGGTAAAAAAGTCCACAGTAAAAAGCCCCCCCCCCTCCTCCCGTAGCGATTTTTTGTGCTAAAAGGTCATCACATTTTCCAACGAGAAGGTGCTCTGTTACGAAAACACACGAATACCCACCCCCCCGGTCCTCCAGTTGTAGGTAGCTTTCCTCCCCCTTTAGTGTCAACATGGGGTGCCACATTGGATGCACCAAAACAGAGTTCTCCAGCGCCCTGGTATATAGATTAGCAAAGGACAAAAGACATTCAAGAATGCCTGCGCATGTCACTGGAAGATGAAGGGCAACTTGCTCAAGACCGCGGAGAATTCAAGAAATCCATAGGAAAGACTACGTTCTGGAAAGCATATGTCACTTGATGATGATGATGAAAGGAGTCACTGTGATGTCACATTTAGGGACGGGTAATTTTCTTCGGGATTTCTCGCCCACGAACCAATGGACTTGCTAGTCATTTAAAAACGCACTATTAACTTTATTATTTTATTATTTATTGTTATTATTATTATGGTTGAGTTTTTGGTCATCGTCGATCACGACGGACGAACATCATAATAGGGACCAGAACCGGCCGCGATAAATGAACCGCGAAGTAGCGAGGGATGACTGTATAGCTAGGAAAGAAATCCCTCGTCAGGACAGTTTTACACATTAATCTCATGTTGCACCACTTATCTTGGTATGTCGGACCAGTCATTGTCTGCGATACGAAGTATACTCAAGGCAACAGACGATCTGTCGAATCAGCCAGGATGAATGAAACAGTATGAGATCAGCATGCAGAACTATTCTGCAGAAGGACTTGGTAAATAATGTACGGGAAATCCCTAGCTTTGATTGTTAACGACCGACCCTTTCTGTCACGCTCGTTCTTTATGCATATCTAAATGCTAGTGACGGAACTCATTTGTTCTAGATATACATAAGGTGGGTCCCGATCAATGCAGGACTTGCTGAAGAATGTCTCGTTCCATGTTGAACTTTTGAAGCATGCCTTGAGATATAAATACCATGGATATTAAAAATTAATCTCACATGTCACTGGCGTTTCACATTTCTGTATGTTTTCAAGTATTAATTTACTTTACGGTACCCAGTTTTATTGCAATCTTCCTTAGACTTAATTATCTGTATGTCAGGATATTTAGTTCACCTGTTTAAAAAAATAAATTATAGATGCTACCTGTTCACATTACCTATAGTGAGGCATTAGATTTGCTATAAGATTTGCATTAGATTAGCTTTCTGCACACCGAAAGTATTCGGTTATAAACATGGCATCTCGTATCAGTTTTGTCTACCTTGGGATCTTGTATCAGTGTTGTCTACCTGGGATAGATTGTAATCGGAGATTAAATATCTAGAGTTTATTGTACGAGACGGATATATGAAACAAACAGTGAGAAAAGATTATAGGAGGTAACGCGAAGGTGTGGGTTCCATGCTTCCGTGTGAAATGCCTATATTACGCAACTGGAAATAGCTTGTGTTATGGGTGTTTAGATTCGTCATCTTCATCATCATCCCAGTTGAACTTAAATGTTCATTGTTGACTTCGACGGACCACAACAGCAGCAAACATCAATAGATCTGACTTTGAAGGTCTTGAGTTATTATTTCTGCCAAGTTGTATTGGAAATAAAAAATATAAGAGGTCACCTTATGTGCCTATTCATTTCGGAAACGTACTATAACTTGGTGGCTCCTTGTGCACGTTGCGAACTTTAATGCATTATTAATAGTAATTGACGAAAATCTATAATGAGTAATAACTGCAGTAGAACTGCAATCCGACATGACAAACTTGAAAAAAGTGATGGCATTTTGCTAAGTGCTTTCATGTCGACGTTTCGACATGAAGGCTTTTATCAAGATCACAACGTAACGCACAACGAGTAAGGAACTTCGCTATCTACGATCACATCATAATTGCAATCGGAGATTAAATATTCAATGTTTATTGTATGAGATGGATATATGAAACGAACAGTGAGAAAACATTATAGGAGGTAACGCGGAAGTTTTTTGATTCAATATAGCCATTACGATGTAATCGTGGACACATTGCTGTTGATTACTCGTCGCGTGTTATTTTGTGCTCATCATAAAGGCCTTTTAGTCGAAACGTCTATTTGTGTGTGTGATCATAATAATTGAAGCATATAGAGTGCAGAACAGTTATATTCAACTGTTATATCGCCCATAATCTGCCAAAGTCCTATAGGAGAGCAAAGAATAACAATACTGTAATCTGACAGGAATGTTGTTAAGGGCGACTAATGAGGTTATGTTGGATTATGACGTCAATCACCATATGAACATAACGAAAACCCAATACGATCTCGGCGTAGGTTCACAGACACCGTAGCACCGGCGAAGATCATTAAAGAGTTGACATCCAGATTATCGTGGTAAGTCTAAGTGGAGTCCTTGCTATATCTAGATGCCCGTGGTTCTATCATGACCGAGCTCCAGTAAAGACCTGTGTACAGAAAGTAAACATGACCCGAAAAGCTGATGTATGATAATTTCCGTGAATTTCGTTGGTCGGTCTTGGCTATTTTTGGCATGCGTCTCCACTTATATAGTGACCAACATAAAATCACGACAATAATCGCAAACATAACGAATGAAGGCTTGTTTATTTTCTGTACAGAGGTCTTTTTCAGCTGGGGTTCTATATACGCATGTAACCACATACTAAACTGTCGGATAATAATGCGAAAACAGCCGGCATGAAATAATTCAGTTGTTTGGTCTGCTTTGGTCCGGGCGAGCAGGCCTGCTTTGGTCAGAAACAGGTGCATACACACTTCGATGTCGCTGGTCCATCGTCTTTATTTATCTTCCTCTTCTTTTCTTTCTTGGTACTCTGCCCTCTAGATTCCTTACCATGTCATCATATCTTTTTTAATTGTCCAAAAAACTGTACCTTCCTTCTTATGATTATATTTACAAGACACCCTTCATTTAATGACAATATTTGTAAAATGTATATGTTCTTCATTTTTCTTAGTTCATTCGTACGATCTTGAATGCCAAATGAACGTATCCTTCTGGATATTGTCTTGTTTAAATTCCAAGTCTCGCAGCCATATGTTGACACTGGGAAAACATTATTTGAATGATTATTTTAGTGTCATTATTACTACTTCAGCTTTCTCATTTGTGTTAGTTTTGCAACTGCGAGTCTTCTTTTGATGTTAACGGAACAAGCCCCGGAACTGTTTATATTTGCTCCCAGATATTCGAATTTGTTTACACATTTCAGTTCTATAGTGTCTATTTTGATTGTTGGTTTCATCATTGTTTTGTCTGTTGTGGTAATTTTCTGTGCGTTTAGATCTAGATTTAGGATCTCGATGTATTGTTGTGTGATTAGCTGTGTCAGTCTCTCAGGTAGTGTAGTAAGGAGGACTATGTCATCTGCATATCTTATTTCTGGAATCTTGTACCCGCCGATATTTAATGGATGAATCTATTTTGAGTTCTTCTCTTACATTTCTCATTATATTCTCTGCATAGATGTTAAAAAGGGAAGGTGATAGAGTGCACATGTCTTACTACAGTGTGTACAGCGAACCACACTCTGTTTCTCCTTCCACTATTACTGCTGCTTGTTGTTCGTGATAAAGTATTTCAATAAGATGTATTAGATGTTTGGGGAAGCCCATGTCTCCCATGATGGACAATAGTTGGTGATGTTTTAACACAAACTCCTTAGTGCAGTCTATGAAACACATATGTAGGTCTAAGGTGTGGTCTCTGCTTTTCTCATTCTTGTTCCTCATGTTGAATATGTGGTGTGTTGTTCCTCATGCTGCTTGAAAACCAGCTTGAACTTCCATGAATTTCGTTGTTATATAGGGACACATGTCATACGAGTATTTCTGTATGGAAGAATTACACGGTATTATGATATGTCTGTCAAAAATTACAGCCCTAGAGAATCATACACAAGATTATTAAGGGCAGTATAACGCTGAGAGGCTTTAGTGTGGAATCACCGATCTTGAAGAGGAGCATGCGACGTGAGAGTCTCTTTCTTCTTAGTGTCTCGTGTGCACTTAACCGTTTCGTGGATCGATGACACTGAAGTTTGGTCGCTGGATGGACAAAGAAACAAAGGGGGCATGTTTGCTAGAGGTCTATAGTCTCACTTATTTGTACACTTAAAATTTGAGGTATATGCTAGTGTAGTATCTTCAATCTGGTGTCTGTATCCGTCAGTTGACGTTTTCTCTCACAACAGAGCATCTCTGGATGTATCTAGAGCACTATGACACCGGTACTTATTCGTCTTCATCGTTCATTTTCAAACTCTCATTTGATCAATCTTGTAGCAGAACAGTGGTCCTACTAGATTTTAGGATGTGGCTCAGAGAATGGAAATGCGTTGTGGCGTCAATGTTGCGATACATCCGTTTTCAGTAATAGATTGGCTCAATAACCATTTCTTGTTATATTGTAAATGTAATCTGAATTATAAACACGCTTAATAGCACATGGTTTTACCATAAGTGCTCAGTTGTCCAGTCAGCGGTTGACCAGAAGCCACCTGACTGGCGTCGCCTACCGGACAGTCACTAAAAACACCATTCATCTACCTTCCCAGAACACGCCCTGGTACGCTATTTCCTTGTAGCTGGGTAAATATATCAATCTATTGTATGTTCTCTGCTTTTGTTGTTAGGCGTCCTAGGATTGGATGACGGTCGGTTTTCTGACCATGGAATGACTGGTCGCTTGATGTGCAGCAATATTGTGACGTCTCAGAACGTTGGTAACACTTTCAGTCCACATTTTTCTTCGTCATATTCTGCCTTTTGCTGTTTCTATCTCATGTTGCATGCTCTTGCTGCTGGCCAGTATGGTTCATTCTCATTAAGTGGCCGAACCATTTCAGTTTTTGTTTTTGAATATATTTGACCATAGATGTTCAAACAGTTCTTGTAATCTCTTCATTCCTCACATGATCTCTTCTTGTTCCAACAGTTCTTGTAATCTCTTCATTCCTCACATGATCTCTTCTTGTTCCAACAGTTCTTGTAATCTCTTCATTCCTCGCATGATCTCTTCTTGTTCCAACAGTTCTTGTAATCGCTTCATTCCTCACATGATCTCTTCTTGTTCCAACAGTTCTTGTAATCTCTTCATTCCTCACATGATCTCTTCTTGTTCCAACAGTTCTTGTAATCTCTTCATTCCTCACATGATCTCTTCTTGTAATCTCTTCATTCCTCACATGATCTCTTCTTGTTCCAACAGTTCTTGTAATCTCTTCATTCCTCACATGATCTCTTCTTGTTCCAACAGTTCTTGTAATCTCTTCATTCCTCACATGATCTCTTCTTGTTCCAACAGTTCTTGTAATCTCTTCATTCCTCACATGATCTCTTCTTGTAATCTCTTCATTCCTCACATGATCTCTTCTTGTTCCAACAGTTCTTGTAATCTCTTCATTCCTCACATGATCTCTTCTTGTAATCTCTTCATTCCTCACATGATCTCTTCTTGTTCCAACAGTTCTTGTAATCTCTTCATTCCTCACATGATCTCTTCTTGTAATCTCTTCATTCCTCATATGATCTCTTCTTGTTCCAACAGTTCTTGTAATCTCTTCATTCCTCACATGATCTCTTCTTGTAATCTCTTCATTCCTCACATGATCTCTTCTTCTCTAGTTTGCTGCTTGTCTTAGATATCTCATTTTACATGTGGTACGCATTGATAGATACTATCATACTCCATTGCATATGTTTAACACTTTATAAATACTGATTTGGCCTGTGCTATCCTGCTCTTGATCTCATTGGAGCACCGACCATCTGATAAAATGGTGCCTTTTATATTTAAATTTACAAAAAATACAAAGTATCACATTTCTCAGAGAAACAATATTTTTCTCAATGATAACACTTCAAGTGAACATACCCAATTTCTATGTGGTTGTTAAGTGGATGTGCAGTTATGATTATCTACGTTTCGACATTGATTTCTCAATGTATTTTTAGTGATACTATTATATCTGAAATGAACTGAACACTGAACACCTATAAGAACGTATTGTTCTCATATGTTCATACATTATCGGATGTTCCTCCTGAAAACAACGGCAAACTTAGGAGTATTATGCGTAGAATTTCCTTATGGATGTGGTAAAGTGTTAACTAGTTCCTAGCGACAGGTTATATCATAGGCAGTAGAGCAGGCAGAGGCTGACCAAGACGTCGGTGGACAATAGATACAATATAAACCCGATTATCCGAATTAGTTGGGATCGGGCAGATTCGGGTAATCGAAAATTCGGATAATTGGATATAGATAAGAAATGAAGCAAAAAATGTACATATATACAATCATACGTTGAAATTAAAGGAATTTTATTGATAAAAGTACAGTAATATGTAAGCAAATATGTATTGCAAATAAACTACATAGTAATGGCACGTGCGCCGATCTACCCCGGGACCTCTCTACCCAGTCCGCTACCACTCTAAAATTATTTCACCCAAATTAGTTTCGGATAATTGGAGATTCGGATAATCGGATTTATACTGTACTCAGTGGAGTGCATGCAGATGGCTACATAGGAAGCGGGGCAACTTACCAAATATCGCGGGGATTTCATGAGATTCATAAGGAAGATTACATGATGGAAAGAAAACGTCACATGACAACATGTGCAGAATTGCAGATTTAACCCTGTTTGCTATTGTTGAGAATAGTACATTTAACCTCTGTGTCGTATACGTCCACCTGATCCCGTGTACCCTTTGTCTCTTGTGTGCAGCTAATGTGAGGTTATGTGCTGTCAAATTACATTACATCTTCGATCTGAATGTGATGTCTGTGCCCGCCACTCCACTGCTACCTGTTTTGTGTCTCAAGCGTCGTTCTCTTCAAAGCAGGTTTTACCACCTTTTGTGTGTCACACTGGCTTTGTATGTGCATTCCTCAATTGGTGAGATTTTGTGTGTCAGATGAACACGGGATTCATAGATGCAAAACCATCAGGATTAACATGAGTATCTATCTATCTATCTATCTATCTATCTATCTATCTATCTATCTATCTATCTATCTATCTATCTATCTATCTATCTATCTATCTATAATCTGTCTCTCGGTCGGTCGGCCTGTCTGTCTGTCCGCCCATACGCTGCGGCCCTTGTTTGCCTTGCGGCGTCATCAGTAGTTCTCTGGAGATATCCTTCTTGTGTGCTGTTTGTAAGCTTGTTCCTGTGGCTTCTTTGTTTTGTGGTCCATCTTGTACATGTTCTGCCTCTGGCTTTATATCCGTCTTGTCTATGTGTAATGGTCTGTGGTATGCCATTTGTTGGTAGCCTGGAAGCGTATGAAAACCTCTTGATCTGTTGTCTTTTGATGCCGCACTGGTATTGTTTTGGTTATCTGTCTGATGTTATCGTTTCTAATTCAACCTCTTAATGACACTCCGAGTATTCTTCGTAGACATGTCATTTCTGCTGTCACTATTTTTTATTTGTCTTGTGCTGTCATTGTCCAGGTTTGACACTGGTAGCACAGTGATGGGATAATAATAGTCTTGTATAATGCAACTTTAGTGTCTATGTTTACATTTTGTTCTTAAAAATACGTGTATCTGTCCTAGGATCTGGTATATTTTGTTACATCTATTTTGTATCTCTTTACTGGTTTTCCATTCAATCGATATAATACTTCCACTCCTTTACCCGTTTAAGGTGTTTATTATCGTTGGAGATAGTGATATTTACCCTCCTCAATTAACTAAAAAAATACCCCCCCCTTTCCCCCGGGCTGTAAAAAATAAAATAAAAACATTTTTGTGTGAGTAGAAATACCACGAAAAGATGGCATACTGTGTTTCACATTTTTTGACAGCTTTCTAATTCCAGTTATTTAATTTTTGTACAAAAACCGTATTGTTGACGTCAATATTTGTCAACCATTCATCCATCTTGTCATCACCTGTCATCTTTTGTCAACCATTCATCCACCTTGTCACCACCTGTCAAACATGTTGACGAAACGTGTTGATTCAATTTATGTTGCGCATCTTAGCTAATCATATCAGTGTCATATCCCCTAAAAAATAACCACCGCAAGCGATTCTTGAAATTGTCCTCTCAGAAGGCTATAATAACCATTTTTGCAGATACGTGATTGGGGAATATGCCTTTACCAGTAATTGAACTCTTAAACATTTTCCACTGAACCCATCTCCCTGCTGATGTAGTAAATCTGAGCTAACGCCCATTACTTCCTGTGTCACGTTTACATTGTGGTTCTGGGCTGTGCCAACAGACACACACTGAATGGATCACCTCGACTATTTGTCTAGATGACGTAGCCGTTGGTTGAAGGATCGCCCATAGCACATTGCAAATCTTGTTCTTAAATTGTTATGAGTCCTATGTCAGGTATCAAAGAGAAGGTGTGTATCATTGAAACTGTGTAGAAAGCCGGTGCGGTTTACAGCTAGAATTCTGTTGGGATATATTACGTGTAACCAAACCAACGACTTTCATCAACTTCACTTGCCGTCTCCGCATCGAAGTTTGACTGCAACAATATTAACCCTATTTTACACGGTGTAGTTTTGTTTACAATTTTAAGAGTTGTTTTTCTGTAAAGTCCAATGTTTTTCTGTAAAGTCCAATGTTTTTCTGTAAAGTCCAATGTTTTTCGATGATTCGCAAAAATTTCCAAGGCGATACATAATTTGTAAGATATTCTGTTAGTATGTAAATTTGTAAAAACAATATTTTTCTCCCCAAAATTATGTAAATATTGTGTTTGGTATTTTTACAAGGTATGACTTTCTTATTTAGTTTTCCTTGAATGTCATATTCAGTATTGATAACACTTGAGTTATTGTCTTTGAATGTCATATTCAGTATTATTGATATCACTTTGAGTTAGTTTCCTTGAATGACATATTCAGTATTATTGATATCACTTTGAGTTAGTTTCCTTGAATGACATATTCAGTATTATTGATATCACTTTGAGTTAGTTTCCTTGAATGACATATTCAGTATTATTGATATCACTTTGAGTTAGTTTCCTTGAATGACATATTCAGTATTATTGATATCACTTTGAGTTAGTTTCCTTGAATGTCATATTCAGTATTATTGATATCACTTTGAGTTAGTTTCCTTGAATGACATATTCAGTATTATTGATATCACTTTGAGTTAGTTTCCTTGAATGACATATTCAGTATTATTGATATCACTTTGAGTTAGTTTCCTTGAATGTCATATTCAGTATTATTGATATCACTTTGAGTTAGTTTCCTTGAATGTCATATTCAGTATTGATACAAGTTTAGTTTTACTTATGCATTCAGTTTTCACCAAATAACCAACAAAAAAAACCCTTCCTCTCAAAATCACTCATTATAGAGAAATGGGTACCACATCAATAGAATCATTAATATACAGTACAGCGTTCTCAATATATATATTAACATATTATGCAGAGTAAAGAACAGTTTTCCCTTTCTCACGAAATTGAGGCATATTGGGGAATACTGTGTTGTCGCCCGTATTTTCCATTGACCCGACATAACTGAGGATGAAATTGTGATCATCAATCCCGCCGCCTTTACTTTCTCTGGTACCTTCTTCTTCTTCAGCGTACATTCTGAAACTCCTGCTGAATTTCTATTGTAGCAGGATCATGGTCCTACTAGATTTCAACTAGGATGTAGTCCAGAGAATGGAAATGCGTTGTGTCGCCGTTTTATTTGCACCAATGGCCCGTCAAACCCGTCTTCGGCATCTGGTACCAATTTTCGTAGGCTGGGCACCCTTTGGTGTTGGTGATTTACAATTATTTCCAATATTATGCATACTTTCAGCTAATAGACTGGAAATATCCAGTAAATATATTTTTATTATAGGAAACCTGAAATGTTGTAATAGACGGTGAGAATATGCTATGTGAAAAAAAGTTGTTCAAGTTCCACGCGTTTATTTTTAATATTGACACTGCTTGCTTGTATTTATTTCCTGTTTACGTATCCTCAATCATATCTACATTTTACGTCGACTGTTTGTTGCCACTTGTTTGCCCCCTTGACAACAATTCATCTGGACAACAATTGTCAAGAATTCAGGGTTTAATAATGCCAATTTTTACCCCCCCCCCTTCTTAAAAATTGCAAATAAATTATAAAAAAGCGATGATTTGTTTCACATTTATAAAAAAAATGTTTCAAAATTAAACAATTCATTGGTTTATAAAAAAAGAATATTGTAGAAGTCAACATTTATCTGACCCAATCCCCCCCCCCCCCCCCACCCCTATTGTTGCCGTAATCTGCGAAACATTTTCATCGTGGCGTCTAATTATAACTTAAATGTACATGTCAATACACCATACACAGTTGGAACAGAAAAAATGTGTACATATCAATACACCATTTAACAGTTGAACAGTAAAAAAAACTGCCCAAATCCATTAACCGCTATCAATGTCTATCTCATGTTTGTGGCATCTAACACTCTGGCTGGTTCCTTGAGTTCTAGGTGAGTCACGCAACTCTTCTGTCTCCCAATCGATTGCTGTAGAAAATATATAGAGTACGCCAAGTGTTTTATGTGTCTGTTATTGAGGCTACTCCAAGCAATCTACTTTACAGCTATTCACACACGGTTTTTTAAAGAACATTCTGACCAAATATTATGCTCAGACTACTTTGTGAAGGGGTTGTGTGGCTAAAATTGATATTTCTGCGATTCTTGGTTAGCAGTTGCACCGAGAACGAAATTTCTAAGAAAGTAATGCATATTTTGAAAAAAAAATGTTTGATGCGTTGTTGTCAAAGACGTGATTGTGGTTCTTGTGGTATGATGCCGGTCGTATTTTATTCCCAGAGGCACTCACCTCTGGTTAAAGAAAGAAAAATGTTCACGAAATAAACGTACGCTGCACACATTATCTGTCCGGAACGTCTGACAAGCATATCTTTGGCCATCTCAGTTGCGTGTCTGCATGAGGTTTCTGTTACGTACTGAGCTATCCCCTACTTTATTAATAGTTTGTGTGCAGCATCAAAATCATAGACTGCACCGTCTATTGTCGTAATTTTCATTGGAAATTTATAGAAACTTTTGCGATGTATAGTTAAAAGTAAAGTAACCCATAACATTTATTAATGCCGTAGGGGTGTGCGATGTTAGCGATCTCACATTTCAGAGGCTCTGCAAATGAGTGATGTAGCCACCTCCTCTCCCTCGCAGTCTTTACTTCCCAGATTAATCCGGTACCCATTTAAGGCTAGGTCGACCCGGGAGCCGTTGCGATCTGAAAAACATGTCCGCCTCAACTGGGGAATCAACTCAGGACCACTCATATGCGAAGCCAATGCGCTAAGTATTACGCTAACGCGGCTCGCTTTTGCGATGTATACTTTCGTCAGCCAATGAAAAACACGTCAACACTTATAACACGTGGCTTTAAAAAAATTGGTAGCATATCATATTCATGATAATCAACACGGCATTTTCTGACTGTAGTGATTTTATAGGCAATATAAATATGTCACTAGTTTTCCATTGCTTTCTGAGCGGTCTGGATGCACAATTTCCTGTGGTGAGAGCATTGACTTTCGCTGTAACGTAAGATTGGTGCTCGCTTCCATCAATCGGCAAATATTGTGTTTATAGTACATCACCGTTGAGTAAATATAGAACGACATAAAAGTGGTTAAATATGAAAATGTTACGTGCAACAACAGTACACACAATCCACGTTTCCTGTATTTGACTGTATTCTTCTATGAAGTGACGGACATGCATACGTCTTCTGTAGGCAGGTGATATACCTCTAGCAAATGTGATTCGCCTATCATCATTGCAGTTCCCTCTTTTTTTCCCCTATCAAATTTTTGATGCCCCTTTTTGATGAAAATCGTTATGGGGGGGGGGGGGGTTTACTCACATCTTAGCTAAGTTCCTAGCTCTAAATGTTGCGATTTCTTAACGGGTAGGGGTATGAATCTCTCTCACAACCCCCACCCCCTCCTTTTATCTGCGTGCGTGGTTCCTTGTTAAACTGCTATACTGGTGTATTTTAAAAATATATTTACTTACCAATTGGTGCACAATTTGACTACACTGTTCCGCACCATCATTAGGTATCATAGCATGAACAGGATGTAGCAGTCATCACATGACGGTCTTTCGAAACCTCTGTCAATCTTGAGCCGGTCAACCTGCTTCTGTTACTGTCATGTTCAGGTGGTCTTTGATGTCGTGCATCCATCTTTTCTGGTCTGTGGGAAAATTCACAAAAATTGACGTTTCGATCAAGAGGTCTTATCGACAACATGCCATACCACACGACAAGTAAAGGCCGGCACTAACTATGATCACATCACAATGCTAATCAATTATAATAATTTTAACATTGCAGTATTATTATAGACAGTGCCTTCATTTACTCGTCGTATTAGGTTATGTTATTGATAAATACCTTTTGACCGAAGCGTTGATTCGTTGGTTCTCAAAATAATGTTCATTTATTTAATATTATTGTTATTTTATTTAACTATTATTGTTATTTTTAAACATTGCTGTTTTTTAACATTGTTGTTGCTTTATTTAACATTATTGTTAATTATTAACAATTTTGTTATTTTTAAAGTTATTTTACTTAATTCCATTGTTATTTAATTTTACATTAAAGTTATTTTTTAACATTATTGTTATTTTATTTAATACTAGAAACAATACCCGGCGTTGCCCGGATGACGTTTAAAAAAAAGTAATAATTAGTTGCGATGACTTTGATGTGTTTCAGTGTCTACATATTAATCCCAAAAATATTTTTTTTTAAATTATTACAAGGATCGAACACCCATAGTCCCTCGAAATATATACTATATTTCGCGCGCGTGATCTATTCCGGATACACGAAAGACAGCATATAATTGTAGTTTTATAATTAATGCGTACTTTCTTGTGTGTCACGTGACGTATTTTCTTTCAGAACATAGTGACAACAATGTTTACCAGAGAAATTTACGATGGGTATATATACGATTTTAAGAACTGATAAATGGCGGATGTAAGCAATACGATATGCTGATAGACATATATATATATACGCAACATTAGCAAAAGGCAAGAAGAAAGAATAGTGAACCAGTTAATAACTAGTAATATTATTTCTAGGTATAATCCCACCATTTGTTTATGTGATCTTTGTGCAGCGGTCATAGGTAAAAAGTTAACTAATAATATTCATTCAGTGAGGTAGTACGGTATGAGGGTCAAGAGGGTCTGCTGTTATTGGTAGATTATTGCTTGAATACTCGATCGATATGTATTTTGGACATTAATTATGAACTTTAAAGATTTTTGCATATCGACCACCGAGATTATGACCCAATCAGTCGACGTGCCAATTGTCATTGGAATCGGTCAAGCCGTTGAGATATCGAAACCGTTCGACACGACCATAGAGTTACGGAGTTAACAGAGAGAGCGATAGAGATAGATTATTTTATTAGGTCAATTATTTTATTCAACTGAAATATACAATGGTAATCTAAGTGTATTCATCCCCTGAAGCTCCTTGCAAACTATCTGTACAGAGGTCTGTGTGCGGAAATCATGTGAACTATTCGTACTTTGATATCTGTCTGACGGATCTTTTCATTAGTTTCGGTTGGTGAATTGTATCCTCACACAGCGTGTGTGAAACTCTTGTGTATATTTAAAATAGGACAGGAACTATACAAAGAAACTTAATCGAAATGAGATCAATGCACTCGCAGGCATCTTTTCCATCATGGCCTTCTACAATACTAGTCTTATTGGTTAATGGGAAATCAACCCTTGTAAAATGACTCATTTGAGTATTCCCTTGATTGTCATTGGCTTTCACACAAATTATAATTATTAGTGACCAAAGAAAATCATCGGAATAGTAGAATGAGTCATTAAGAAGGCTTGATTTGCCATTACCCAGTAGGTATTATATTGTAGACAGTCATCATTTCCACTTAGATCAGGGGTTGGCAACCGTTTTTGATCTGAGGGAGGGTGAAGAAATACACGTATGGTCGGGGGCATGATGAAAAAAAAAGTTAATTTAAAAGATTAATTATCCATGTTAATGTTACTGAATATACATTTGTTTATTTTGAAACCTGTGAACTTTGACATATGTATATTTAGGTTGTAGTGGTAAGATGTAATCACTGACAACTGATGTACATTTAATCAGAAACACGATACAAGCGACGTATCTTATCCAGCGTCTTCGTCTCGAAGACTTCTGTTTATTTTGTGTACAACAACCAGTTCACAACATCAAGGGCATCAATTATGTACATCAACAAGAAAGAAAATAGTTGCATCAATGGATCTACCACTAAGAGTTAACGTCTGCATTCAACAGTTCGATATGGCAAACTAATCGACTTCATCTAGCCGTCCTTGTTATAACTAGTCTTAGTTGTTTCGCTACTACGAATTGTTGGTCGACCGCATAGTATTTTTAGAGAACCTTTCCGATCTATATCTTCGCTACTTGTGGTGGAGGTTGGTAATCTCCACGCTGGCAACCCACAGGTTTTGTTCTCAGAAAAAAAATGTTTTTTCCTTTGTCTGTTTTTGCTAGCAGAAAGATGTGTTTCCTTCTCACATGACATGTTGTCAGTCTATCTATTTCCATATGCTATTCCGTTTTAGTTTAGCTGTATATCTTACACTTGGATTCACTATCCAAAACTTTATTCGTAACTAATCGTCATACTTAGAATCCGAGACATATTTTCGAAGTTTCTAAAGTCTTACACAGAATTCGAGACGTTTTCTCAATCTTTCAAATCTATCTATTTGACTTGATAATTCGATCAGTCTTCTATAAACTGTCTCACAGACTCGACTCTCGATTCATTTCTAACTCTAACTCTGGTTGACTGACTGCCAGCCGAATCCAACTCCCCCAATCGCCTGAACTGAGTATGTTCTCCCATTTATACCAGTTCCTAATTTAATGCACGTGATCGCATATAATTCCAGACCTCATACGTTGTACAATTAAATTTACAATATTTTACCTACCAGACTTTCACAACGTCTGACATACAACTTTTCCTCCAACTCTAAATGTTAACTACAATAAAATCTTGACGCTGAAGTAGTCTGTGGGCCTGCAATAAAATGACGTTGACATTCATGATACGAGTTTTGTGGGAAGAGGATGTGAAACCTCGTGAAATTCACATACGATTGCTACAACTGTATGGGGATGCATTAATTGTCGAGCGGAAAGTGTTGATGCCTTTATTCGTAAAAACAGGCGAATTTTTGTGAAAGATCTGAACAGGGAGTTGGATATCAAAATTGGATCCGCAGTATCCGCCGTACAGTCCTGACCTATACCCCCCCCCCTTGATATCATATTTTTGGACCCATAAAAGACGCCTTTGAGGGGACCAACATTTAGGAACGATGACGAGATTAGAGAAGCGATGCATTCCTGACTGAAGGGACAAGCAAAAACATATTGATGCGACGTAATAAAGAAGTTGGTGCTACGGTGTGAAAAGTGCATTCAAAAAGAGGGTGTAGAAAAATGACATTTTTTGTATCTCTATATGAATTATGTATTTCCAGAATGTTAATTTTTTGAAATATAGGGAAATATTGAGGATAAACTAACAAGAGGAGGGCTAGGCTGTAAGTTAGAAGGAAATATCAACAGGAGACAGGATCATAATCTGTATGGACATACCACTTGTACTATGAGAGCCTCTGAGTAGGATATCTCTTCTCACAACAATGAAACCACTAAGAATCCGATACTTCGGGTTATGGAAATAAACCCAAACCTCTGGAGAATACCCCACATCCATTCCTGCACAAAGTCCTTGTTGCAACCGGAGCTACGCCCGTGTGTTGCCGGGGCCCGAAAGGGGAGCAAAGAATATCAACACTGTTTACCTTCCAGGCATGTCGTAAAAGGCGACTAAGGAGGTTATGGGATGGAGTTGGCTGTCCCATCCCATATAGGGTCAGTGACCCAAAGCCATGCTGAAGTAGGATGTGTCAGGCCTAAAGGCGCAGATATCGCAGCAATGCTGTAAACCATGATACAACTAATTCCGTTCTCCGGACTACATCCTGCTAATCTGCAGGAGTTTGAGAACGAATGCAGACGAAGAAGAACCGAGTTGGACTTTAGTTCAAGGTTCAATAAAGAATAGGGCCACTGTCTTCTTTCCAGGCATGTAGTAGGAGGCGATTAAGGAAATTAGGGGATAGACTGACAACATGTCAGCAGTGAAAAAAATCATTATTGTCACATTTTGTCCCAATTCTTACTTTTGTCTGCTATCAAATAATCCCCAAGGATGACAAAGAGATGGAAAATAACAGACATATCACCTTTGTCCTTTTGTGGTAGACTTCTAGTCGACGTTGAATGCTGGATGTGTCATCAAATCTGACAAGAATGATGACATAGCTGGCTCAGAAATGTGTGCTGTGCTCATGACAAAACGCATTGATCCTGGGATACTGCCGCACTGGAATGCTTTCTTTCGTGGACTAAACAGGCATCCATAAACCCACCTTACACAACCATGCATTTGAGACAACCTTACATCAGTCCAGGTGTCGCCTCAGTTACACAACTGAAAATAATATGGCTTTTGACTAAAAATTCTGGAACTAAAGAAGCAGAAATGTTTATCACAAACGAACAAGAGAAAGACATACATGTACTTGAATAGCAAATATCAACCAGTGGAGAAATCA
Organism: Meghimatium bilineatum; assembly: GCA_034231615.1. Classification (NCBI taxonomy): domain Eukaryota; kingdom Metazoa; phylum Mollusca; class Gastropoda; order Stylommatophora; family Philomycidae; genus Meghimatium; species Meghimatium bilineatum. Next base: position 2,931,277 of record CM067301.1, read on the forward strand.
TAGCTTGTAACCATAGTATATAACATGCAGTGCGTCGAATGTGGAGAAGATACCAATCTCTGGACTTATTGCTAGAAAGAACATTTTTATATATATATATGCATGCATGCATGTTTACGCTTCCCTAATAATGGCGCTCCTTTGCTTTGTCAATACACCTAGGAACACAGGTGAGAACACTATGTTTTACCTGTATGAAGAAAGGTGAGAGAAGAGTTTGAGCTTGGTTGTATGAAAGGTTTCAAGACAACATTTATTTTCACGTGGTTGAGGCAGATGGCCTGTTATCATACCCTTACAGATGATAAACTATTGAGCTTTGTTGCGGGCCTGTCATAGATGTAATGATAACAACGGCATAATATAACCTAAACCACTGTTGCACGATTGAAAGGGAGAGTAAAATATGACATAATCTTATCGCTAGAAAGAGGGAAGAAATGACATTAATCCAAAGAGAAGTAAATAATTAATGGCAGTATTCCTACACCGTGCCTCTTGACAATACATGCATCCTGCTGAGGTAATTTGGACACCATTCGTTACGTTTTTGATTATTGTTTGACTTTTAATTGGTCGCTATTTATGTACTTGTAGTCGCATGCCAAAAATAGCCAAGGCCAACCATTAGATTTCACGCAAATCGGAGACTAGTTAATGTTTACGTTTTAGCAAAAATGTCTTCTATACAGCCGACCGCCACGCCTACACTTTACAGAAAAGCGAGCATTTATTATAGAAAGTAATCTTACATCTACAAAGAAGGAAGCGAGCATATTTTATAGAAAGTAATCTTACATTTACCGGGAAGGAAGCGAACATATTTTATAGAAAGTAATCTTACATTTACCGAGAAGGAAGCGAGCATATTTTATAGAAAGTAATCTTACATTTACCGAGAAGGAAGCGAGCATATTTTATAGAAAGTAATCTTACATCTACAAAGATGGAAGCGAGCATATTTTATAGAAAGTAATCTTACATTTACAAAGAAGGAAGCGAGCATATTTTATAGAAAGCAATCTTACATTTACAAAGAAGGAAGCGAGCATATTTTATAGAAAGCAATCTTACATTTACAAAGAAGGAAGCGAGCATATTTTATAGAAAGCAATCTTACATTTACAAAGAAGGAAGCGAGCATATTTTATAGAAAGCAATCTTACATTTACAAAGAAGGAAGCGAGCATATTTTATAGAAAGCAATCTTACATTTACAAAGAAGGAAGCGAGCATATTTTATAGAAAGCAATCTTACATTTACAAAGAAGGAAGCGAGCATATTTTATAGAAATCAATCTTACATTTACAAAGAAGGAAGCGAGCATATTTTATAGAAATCGATCTTACATTTACAAAGAAAGAAGCGAGCATATTTTATAGAAAGAAATCTTACATTTACAAAGAAAGAAGCGAGCATATTTTATAGAAAGCAATCTTACATCTATAAAACCATATCTCCATTACCTCTACCCCATTTCTTACTATTGTGCTGATTGTCTAGTATTCACTTGCATATATAAGAATTGGTCTAGTATTCACTTGCATATATAAGAATTGCTTCTATATAATATCAAAGAACTCTCTCTTTCTTACTTCAATTCACGAATATTCACATTATTACATTCGATTATTTATCATGCTCAATGTTGCCGTAATCACAGATTAAGGAAAATGATTTATGAGTTTTTTTTCTCGCGTCATATCGAAATGGAGAGATAGAAGGAGAAATATATAATAGAACAAATATGAACCCTCTTCTGAGAACGTCTTATCTATCTACAGCGTGTACCCCTAGCATACCCTAATTGTGTATATGATCGCGAGTCACCCCGTGAGTACACGGCAAAATCAATACAAGATAAGCCTGCATGCTCTTCCAGCTGCTGCGGCGATGTAGACCCAGAATTCGGCATGGCTCTTCTTTGCGTAATGCATTTGACAGGAATATATATATATATCAGCGATGTTAGCTTCCTGACTCCCTCTCTCCAGTCTACACCCTCGCACAGGGCCTCGTCTCCCTGACTTTTACAAGTGTCTGGTCTGATATCTGTGACTCAACATGTATTGAGTGTGTTAAAGGGAGATGAAAGGTCTGTAGGGATTAGATCATTGGAGATGTTTGTTGTTGTTTTCATGTTCTGTTATGATTGTTATTTGTTTGTTAGTTATTTGTGATGCATGTTTGCAATGTTTACTATTGCGATGCTTGCTATTGGGATTTTTCTATAGGAATGTTTGCTGTTGTGGTATTTGTTATTGTAATGTTTACTATTATGGTGTTTGGTTGTTGTGATGTTTGATTTTTCGGTTTTGGTGCTTATTGTTGTGATGTTTTCTGTTGTAATGTGTGTTATTGGATATTTTGCTGTTGTCATTTTTATTATTGGAATGTTTGCTATTGTTGTGTTTGCTGTTCTACGATTTGTTTCTGCTTTGAATGTTTGCTATTATATTTATTCTGTGAATGATTGCTGTTGTGGTGTTTGTTGTTGTTTGTTTGTGGTTGCGATATCAACACATCTCGGTCCTTCCAGCACATCAGACATGCTTTGACATATTTAAGTCACTTTGTCCGTCTTTGGGATTATGAAGCTCTCCTCACGCCCAACCAACCGTGTGTCGCTTCTTAGAATATGCAAAAAAATAGGTTGCAGTGTTACTATTCTGCCTTACTTTTGAGTCTACGGAACACATGTTCACCAACTGGAACTTTCTGTTCTATAGAACTATCCATAAATTACTTCAACAATTAGGGGTATCTGTGGCGGGCCTTTATCAAGAATAAATTTAAAACATTTGGGTCTGAAACGTCGATTAGTGTGTGTGTGTGTTATTAGGCGTGTTTCCAGCGATTAGCAACATTTCATGACCGTGTTCCAAGTTTCATCTGTTGGATTTCAGTTTTACTGCAGTGAGTACATATTATCGAATCTGTTGTGTAGACTTAGATATTTAAGTGCCACTGAAAATACGAAGAGAGCAACATATTGTCTGTCCTTCTATAACTTTTGATTTCAAATTACATCAATCTTATTCTAGATGCGGGTGTTTATCTGTAGAGTACATTGGTCTACTTTTGTAGGGGCTAGAGTTAGTTAAAGAATGATGAGTTAGGTGGGTAGGGGAATGTTCCTGTTAAGCCGCATTGAAGGAATTGACAGATGTCGAGGGTCATCGCTGTCACTCTGAAGTGTGCTGCGGTTGAATCTCACTTATGTAATTATTGGGGTGTATCTGCATAGTTGGAAGCCTAAACATTGGGGTCTTTCATAGGGTAAACGAACAAGTTTGCAAGGAAGAATGTTCATGAATATCTGGTAGATACATGTAGTACATCCAGTCCACTAATTAGATGATATATATTGTCTGCTAGATAGAGCAGAGTAAAGTAAGTAAAGTACCCCATAGCATTTATTAATGCCGTAGGGGTGTGAGGTGTTAGCGATCTCACATTATTGTGGCTCTGCAAATGAGGGCGGTAGCCATCTCCTCTCCCTCGCAGTCTTTACTTCTCGGATTAATCCAGTACCCATTTAAGGCTGGGTCGACCCGGGAACCGTTGCGATCTGAAAAAAAACATTTCCGCCTCAACTGGGGAATGAACCCAGGACCCGCATAGCGCTAACCACTGCGATACTCGGGAGATGATTACGGATATCTTGGGACACATAACTACAAATGATGATAGATAAGCAATACAAGTTAAAAGGAGAATAGCAATGTCTACTGTCAATGACATGGAAAAATATTGGCATCTAAGCATATCATAAGCTGAATGAAATATAGCTAAATTAGATTCGTAAAGTGCTACATCTATTAAACATTAATGTACGGGTCAGAAACATAACACAATGAACAAACATCTAGAGGCCAAACTGTATGCATATGAGATGTGTATATATAAAATGAGGAGAACTTTGTGAAAAGAGACGAAAACTAACAAAGAGGTTCTAGCAACATTTCGTGTGAAAAAAAAACTAGGAAAGGAAATAAAAATAAAATAAAATATTTTGGACATTTTAAAAGACACCTTGTCGGAGACCTTTATGGGGGGGGGGGGGGTAGAGTTGATGGTATGCAAACAATAGGTAGGTAGGTAGAGATACAAGTGGGAGAGAAGCATCACGAGATGGACAGGATAAGTCTAGAAGAGCGCATAGGAAGGTAAGAGACGGATGATGTTTGAGGCCTCTTGTAGCTAACATTCATTGCGGAGACGGCACATGTAGCGATGATGAGATAGAGTGAATCAACATGTTGAAACTGTGTACAGTCAAAAATTCAATTATAACAACTTGACCCGGACCGACCAAATATGTATGTTATACAAGACCAAATATGTATGTTATACAAGACCAAATATGTATGTTATACAAGACCAAATATGTATGTTATACAAGACCAAATATGTATGTTATATAAGACCAAATATGTATGTTATACAAGACCAAATATGTATGTTATACAAGACCAAATATGTATGTTATACAAGAACAAATATGTATGTTATACAAGAACAAATATGTATGTTATACAAGAACACATATGTATGATATACAAGACCAAATATGTATGTTATAAATTACCAAATATGTATGTTATAAAAGACCAAATATGTATGTTATAAAAGACCACATATGTATGTTATAAAAGACCAAATATGTATGTTATAAATTACCAAATATGTATGTTATAAAAGATCAAATATGTATGTTATACAAGAACAAATATGTATGTTATACAAGAACACATATGTATGATATACAAGACCAAATATGTATGTTATAAATTACCAAATATGTATGTTATAAAAGACCAAATATGTATGTTATAAAAGAACACATATGTATGTTATAAAAGACCAAATATGTATGTTATAAATTACCAAATATGTATGTTATAAAAGATCAAATATGTATGTTATAAAGACCAAATATGTATGTTATAAATTACCAAATATGTATGTTATAAAAGACCAAATATGTATGTTATAAATTACCAAATATGTATGTTATAAAAGACCAGATAGGCCTAGGTATATTATAAAAGATCAAATATATATATATTATACAAGAAATTTACTATAAACAGATACGCTATAGAGTGATCCCACTGTACATGTAACGCCGACAGTACGACCTGCATAGCATGATGTAAATGTGCGCTTCTAATGAAGTGAGACTGGTTCAAGACTAAAGTACTGGGGAAACATTGTTACTACTGTGTACCCTGGTTCAAGACTAAAGTACTGGGGAAACATTGTTACTACTGTGTACCCAGATACTGCACATGTGTGAGGATATGAAAGCATGTATTCTCAATAAGGTTCCTTGCACTTGAATTTTTTGCATGTCCTGTACAGGATGAGCTATCAACACGTATTTATTTTTATTGCAGTGATTTTCTAGGCAATATAAATATTTACCGGTAGTATTCCATTACTTTCTGAGCAGTTCGGATGCACAATTGCATGCGGTGAGGATTGACTTCTGGTCGTAGTAGACGTGCTATATATCTATCATACCGCCACAGAGTCGATCCTTACACTTTACTACTGTACACAAAAACATTCTAGGTTTCTTCTTCTTCTACTTCTACATCAGTGGTTATGTACCCTTGTTTCGCCCTTGCTCCTTTTGGGACACAGTTTCTTTAGTGCTCCCTTTTATGACATTTCTTCCGTGCCCCATATTGGGACAAAAGTTCTTTAGTGCTCCTTTTCGGACAAAGTTTCTTCTGCGCCCCCTTTTGAGACACAATTTCTTCCGAGGCCCCTCCCCCATTCATTTTTAAGAAATAAGTAATTAGGGGCTTATGCTTCTTGTCAACTTTCTTCAAAACTTATTACGCATATAACTAGAATATATTATAATGAAAAGTCGCCCAAATTGTTAGCTTTATGTGTCCCCCTTCCACATATTTCAGACCGTGATCTCCCTTCTATTTCTTTTGTTTGCGGACCCCATTAATGCTATCATCCCCAGGGAGGGGGATATTATCCAGTTTGAGAGCCACTGCTTTAGAGTTAATGCACTTTGATATGAATATGTAGAGTGATTTCCGGCTGACATTGTGTTACAGAGAGCGTCTCAGACTGCCGGGGTACACAGGTTCTCAAATTCTGCCGCAGATAACTGAATTAGAATCGTTGAGAAAGCAATGTCTGCTAGATGAACATATTTATGCTGTCTAGATCAGAAAATGACTGCAGCTAAAAATGCTGAATTGATGGCTACGCTTTGAATAGGATATGCTACACACTTGTGCAGAGTGGTTCACAGGGTGACGGAACATTTAATACGATACTTGTACAGAGTGGTGCACAGGGCGACGGAACATTTAATACGATACTTGTACAGAGTGGTGCACAGGGCGACGGAACATTTAATACGATATGGTGCAAACTTGTACAGAGTGGTGCACAGGGCGACGGAACATTTAATACGATATGGTGCAAACTTGTGCAGCACAGGGCGACGGAACATTTAATACGATATGGTGCAGCACAGGGCGACGGAACATTTAATACGATATGGTGCAAACTTGTGCAGCACAGGGCGACGGAACATTTAATACGATATGGTGCAAACTTGTGCAGCACAGGGCGACGGAACATTTAATACGATATGGTGCAAACTTGTGCACAGTGCGACGGAACATTTAATACGATATGGTGCAAACTTGTGCACAGGGTGACGGAACATTTAATACGATATGGTGCAAACTTGTGCACAGGGCGACGGAACATTTAATACGATATGGTGCAAACTTGTGCACAGGGCGATGGAACATTTAATACGATATGGTGCAAACTTGTGCACAGGGCGACAGAACATTTAATACGATATGGTGCAAACTTATGCAGAGTGGTGCACAGGGCGGCGGAACATTTAATACTTAGCGCACAACACCTATAGCTGCATCTCACTATACAATTAAAGACACGTGGCCCACAAGCCAAACTGAACTGAACACCGCATGAATCGTAAAATTGATGCCATCCACGTCACAAAGCTACATCGATATGGGGCATTATATATATATCAGTCAATATAATATACTGATCAGTCAATGGTTATTCAGTTGGTGTGATCAGCTCGCAAGACCTATATTGAATAAAGATGTGAGATAGCGTACAACCTACCAAATCCTAAAGACAATATCAACCTCCTGGAAAGAAAAGACCGGAGTAGCATATTACGACTGCGCACACAACATGTACAGCTTAAGAATCACCTGAACAGAATATAACCACAGCACACTCCAAGGTGCCGGCTGTGCACTCATCCCTATGAAACTGTTGCCCACCACCTTTTTGAATGCCCATCGCTGGATGGTGCCAGGAAAATGTTTCTCCCTCCAGGGCCAGATAAATGGAACACATTATATGGAACAAAACAACAGCTCACATACACATGCATATATCACACAATGGCTTTGGGTCAAAGGACATGAGACCATGGACCGCTGGATCAGCAACCATCCAACCAACCAACCATCCATCGAGAAGTTCGTTCCTGATAAAGACATGTTCCGGTCACTTTATTGAAAATAAGTATTTGAACTTTCTTAACCGGAATATTCACCGACACAGATCTGACTCTCACTCGTTCATGAATAGGATAGGGACTCAGCACATGAAATGGTACCCAGTGTACAACGGCCTGGACTATTTTTGGGTACATCGTCATTTGCATATTCTTGATAGTGTGTCACACAGATTGGCATCCGTGACACTGCAGTTTGTACCAGATCACTTACCTGTGATATTTACCTTGCGCCTAGTGAGTCCATAGTGACATAGAATTGAGTCCAGGTAGTGTTGAGGTTTGTGATTTTCTAAACGTGAGCGTAACCGGTTAGGTCGGTTTGCTTCAGTGATCAAATACAGGACTTGCTCCTAAGAGGTAGTGTATTCTTATATACCACTATCAGAAGGTGCTGAGATCGAATTATTGCCATCATGAGGTGCCGTCTTCGTATCGAAGGTTGGCTGCAGCGGATTCGTGTCCCATATGTGTGTCTGCCTAACTCTTGCTTACCTCTCCGCAACTCTTGTCTTCAAGTAAGATTTTCAACAAGGTGCCATGTCTTTTAATATTTTTAGAACCACTTTCAATTCTTTTCCCAAGAAGCTCTCCCTATTTTTTCGACATATGCAAGTCTCAAAGACATCAATTCTGTCTTCTAGTTCATTATCCCTGTTTCTGAATTTTACGTATATAATGTGGCATGAGCATGGCCGTGTGGTTAGAATGCCGTTCTCAGACCCTTCAGGTCCCGGGTTCAATCCACCGTTGGGACATGATTTTTTTCTTTTGGAGGTACAATCAAAATCCTTCCTGTCTGCTATAGCAAAGCGGCCTTTATTTCCACAGCCCATAGAAAACATCCCTGCACTCCTTCCAGGAAAACATGCAGTAATTAAATAATGTGTGATGTCTACAGTGGGATTTGAGCTTGGTAGTTTTATTTTCACAGAAGCACTGTATACCTCGCCACCACAGAGCCGGACACTTTTGCGTGTTTTCTATGATTAAGTTTATCATTCGTGTCTACTGTATTACTTGTTTATTTTGATTCAAGTTTGAAAGTCGTGTTCTTCTTGTTAATCTTATATCTAGACTTGACTATGTTTGCCGTGTCCTTCATTAGTTTTCTATGTGTGGTTAATTCTGTCGTTGTTGTCCTATCTAGCTATCTATCTATTCGCTAAAACCATTTGTTACATTTCAGCGTCATAGTTAGAATAATTTATGGAGACGGCCTTCTTGTGTGCTGAGTATATTTACAATATTTCGCCTCTTTTATTTCGGTGGTCCATCGTTTTTGTGATCAGCCTCTAGGTTTTCTCTCACTGAATTTTTTTTTTCAGTCCGCAAATATTTATTGTATACCGATGTGGACCGATTATTGAAATTGATTATAGGCAAATTTCAGGTGAAATATGAACACCATTTGCCGAAATCCGAACTGTTAATACATTGCGAAATTGACAGAAACACAAACAGAACCGACATATTATTTTTATAGCAAGTAACGCTTAAAAATTATAAATGGCCAAATTTATGAAATATGATTTTAAAAAATTAGCAAGATTTATTTGGCAACCCTAAAATCTGTAGTGTAACAAAAAATTATGTTAGTTACCGGGATAACTGTCAATCGTATACTTCTTGGTGATTACCCCATCACTGTTTACGTTAGACACGCTTCCCGACATTTATCTTCTGCGCCCAATATTAACATAAACAAATCAAACACAACTATTAATAAATACGGAGGACGTTTCAACATATACATTCCAACTATACGTTTCTGGGTACGTTGCGAACATATACATTCCAACTTTACGTTTCTGGGTACGTTGAGAACAACACTATTTTTATGGACATACTTTCTGGAAACACTGTACAAATACATATATTTTTTTATTCCACTTAATATTTTATTTTTAGGAACTCAAATTTATAGTGTTTACTTTAGAAAGTAGCATATTTATTCAATCTCTAACGGGATACAACCGGCTGTGTGAGGCGCAAAAAATGCGGGAAATGCTTACGGCATCAAGTACTTCTACAGAATAACTGCATGCAAGCAGACGTGAGTCCTGGTTTATTGACCTACTTTTGGGTTGTTCCTAGGAGATCACAATCGGAGTTGATTATTTATAAAATATCACTTTCTCCCTTCACGCCGTCCACGTTTTGGGGTTTTAGTAGTTTCAGCGTGTATGAGAGAGAGAGAGAGAGAGAGAGAGAGAGGCAAACAGAAAGAGCAGGACTTCTTCCTTCAAGTCATCCTCGTTTTGAGGGTTGTCTTTCTTTTGCCACTTTGCATGAAATAAATTAACGCTTTATATCTAATACGCCTCTATAACGGCCAATTAGAACAACCTGTTGTCCCGGTAAACCATAAATCCGTTATCGTCATTATCCTTACCATCATCTCCGCATTGAAGGTTGGCTGCAACGTACTTACGACATTCTCTTACTTGTGAATTACCGTTGATACAATTTCAGTAATTTTACAGTAAAAAAAGATCATTCATTCTACCTGTTGTCTAAACCCATTCTACCAAATTACCTGTTGTCACGGAGTAATGTGGGTGTGTGTTTTGACCCACTTCAGTCTTAAAGTGAACAGAGTATAGTTACTCCTTCTTCTTCAGCGTTCATTCTCAAACTCCCAGTGGATCTCTCTTGCATCAGAACAGGGTCCCTACTAGATTTCCATCAGGATATAGTCCTGAGAATGGAAATGCGCTGTGTCGCCGGTATATTTGCGCCAATGGCCCGACACATCCGTCTTCGACAGAGTATAGTTACTTCAGTCGCTGTAATTCAAAATTTTCCACAAACGTCACCTTGACATACTTCACTTTCAACTAAGTTCCTTATCAGGTTGATATACCCCTCACCCCATCTAGTGTTTGTTCCCGAAAAACATCACTTGCTTTGTCCCGGCAAGAATAAACTCAGTATTCTAAAATAATAATAACTTATTCTCTGATTGTTTCTCTACAATAGAGTATTTATGATTACAAATGATCAGTTATTTTCCTTACTAAGATATCTTGACACTGTGATACAGGAATTCTTCCCATGTCACGATTTCTTTCCTAAATTCAGATGATTCATTCTGCTGCACAAGTGTGCTCCGGTGATTTCATCCGATATCCATAGGCGTATCCACATGCCATAGTGGCCCCCAGTTCTACTGTCATATCAACTGTTTGTGATTACGAATGTAAAGATGTGATATGTCACATAATATGATGTCCGTGGCCGTAGATACGTTCTCCTGAAAAAGGGGTGGGTGAGGTTTACCTGAATACAAAATTTCATTTTATGTGTTATCATTTGCTAGATCTAATATTACACAACCCCCCCCCCCCTTTCTCCACATCCCCAATCTGCAGGCGGACCTGATGTCTAACGTTATTTGATTGAGTACTCGCATCCGATTTCCGTGTTGGTTGGTGTTTACTTGTCTCCTGTATTCTTCATGTCTCTTGGTAAGGGAATAAACTGGGGGTGGGGTTGTGGGGGGTTAGAGAAACACATTTGTTTAAAAGTTTTCGTTGGATTCTTAGTGATGAAATGTTTTTGGAACACAAGAGAGTTGGGGCGGAGGGGTGGGTGTGCTAATTCGCTATATCTCTTGCTTGTGTGAGTCTCAACCTGTGTGAGTCTCAGCCTGTGCGAGTCTCAGCCTGTGCGAGTCTCAGCCTGTGTGAGTCTCAGCCTGTGCGAGTCTCAGCCTGTGTGAGTCTCAGCCTGTGCGAGTCTCGCCAATAGATGTCCCACGAACAAAATCAAAACAAGTCTTCATAGGTGTTGTTTTTGAGATTTTGATTATTGCCGTACTGTTCGTTGCTCATTATGTACGTGACTGTTGGAAGTATATAAGATATGTTCGCAGAATTAATTTGGACCCCATGTTTGATAATTTAAAAAAAATTATTGTCGTGTTTTCGGTTGGTCACTACTTATATACTTGGGAGTCGCCGTGGCCAATTTTGTCATGCGACTATTATGTTAGTTAATACGGATTTTGCATAGGAGTCGAACAGTCGTAGTGTGGTATATTTACTTGTTTATTTTTTAAATTTCCAGATGTTTGTTAGGTGGTTGAGCGCACTTGATGCCAACTCAGTTTCTGGCAGAAATCTTTTTTGTTGTGTCTCCATCTTGTGTCTAAAATAGGAAAAGTTATCAACTGTCTTCTGTCTACGTTGAGTTTGATTTTAAAATGATCGTTACTACAATTAATGATCTTAGTCTTGGAAGTGTTGCCTTTCAGGCGTATGTGTATATACACAAACACACTGATGCACTTTGCGCATTGTGATTACGCAATATATATATATATATGTATACACACATATGTATATGCAGATACACAGTTGATATTTACATACACGCACATATACACATGGTTGAATAGGAGCACGGCAAGAACTCTAAATGCCATTTCTTCCATAATTCCACCTTCTTGTTTTATCTAAACATAAATCGATTGGGGCAATGCACGTTCATCTCTCCCTACGATCTCGTGCACGCATTTGAAGACCGCTAGAAGATAATTGCTGGCGGTATTCACTTGGTCTTCATTCAAGAGATGGAATGAGGTTTGAATAGATGAATAAATTAACAGCCGCCACAAATACACTTTTAGCAAATACATAAACATTCGTAGCTTGATCTACACAAATGTTTTTGTTTAGGAAATAACAATTTGATGATGATGATACTCCTTTACAAGCGAAGATGAGCATGGAATAGAAAAAAGGGCCAAGTTAGGTTAGGTTATGAGTCCTCACACGGCTAATGAGTCCATGTTAAAGCTTGAAACAAGGTAATAAAGTTTTGCTAATAGTACGAAACACATATAGGCACACATACAAATCGAGGTTTCGATCGAAAGATCTTTATCAAGGATCACAAACACATATAAATTACAAACAAGTAGGGACGACACAACTTGCGTTCACATGTAGTAAGTTGGTTGAAGTGATAGAAAATCTTCTATTTCTATTTCTAAATCTTCATTTTCTATCACTTCGACCAACTTACTACATGTGAACGCAAGTTGTGTCGTCCCTATGAGTCCATGGACAATTAGATTTATGCAATAATATGTTACATGCTTGTTTAACGTCACTGAAAGAATCGACTGTTACCAAAAATAGCCGTGATTTCACGTACAATATATACCAAGTCCTTCTCCAGAATCGTCCCGCGTGCTGATTTTACACAGCGTCATTTATCTTGGCTGATCTTACACAGTATCATTCGTTGTCGCTAGGTCCGTAGTTAAGGGGGATATTAAGGCTTTTTATCACCCCCTTTCCTTTTATTTTTAGAAATTAAGATTATGACTTTTCTTCTTCATCTTCATCGTTTATTCTCAAAACTGCCACAAGATCACTCTTGCAGTAGAACAATGTTCCTAATAGATTTTCAGCAACATGTAGCCAGAGAATGACAATGCGCGGTGTCGCCGTTTTATGTGTGCCAAGGCTCGACACATCCGTCATCGGCGGGTTATAACTTTTAGTACTAGGAACTTGGCCAAAGCCAAAATTCGATTCACCCGCCGACCCCCTCCATTTAGCGATTTTCCACAAATGGCACCATATTTTGCATCAAAACAAAATCTGACACGCGAAAACAAACACAAGATCTGACACACGAAAAATGTGTTTTTTCTCTCCGGTAAACCCTCGCCGGGGAGAACGTATTCACGGCCCTGTTTCTGGCTTATGCGACTGACAATTGGTCTCTTTGCGTATACTTCATGTCGCTACGCAATGAAACGCTCTGGGAAGTCGGATATGTCCATCTAAGTGAATGAGAACAGCAGCAATAACAATCCCATAGAAGAGGCTTAGTTCTAGCTAATACTAGGGAGTATTCGATCAACATCAGACAACGTGAGGGAAATATGCCTCAAGTTTGCACTTTTAGCCTTGGTACCTAGACGTCTGTGTCCATGCTCTGTAAGAACTGTTGTAGTGTGACCAGGAGTGTAGTAGATATTGAGATGAGGGAAAAATAGTCGGATCTCTCCTTTCGTTTTTGTCTCTTTTCATTCTTCAACAGTGTTCTACCCTAGTCAGAACTTTTAATGCACGCACTGTCTGCCCATTCCACGCTGGGCGGCCAAGAACTTTTATTTTTCCGGAGAATGGGTCAATTGATTGTTTTGACCTGCACTTGAACGTTCACCGAATCATAGAATAATCTTTTTTGAAGACGTTCGTTTGACATGCAGTCAACATGTGACCGACTCAACGAAATTTTGACATGACCAACAAGGCAATAGATGCTTTCTATATTAGACTTCTGGAGGATCTCCGTGCCATGGATGGAAGGGAATCCTGCAATCCCACAAAAAATGGTCTCAGGCACAGACAAAAATGAAGCTGCCTTTCATGTCTAGCATGGATAGTCTAGAATTCAGCTGCATGTAACCATTAAATTATTAGGTGTCGGTATTGATTGGCGGAGGTGTTAGGGAGACATCAATCCATTCCGACTGGCGCGAAATGGACGGGTTTTCGAAGTTCGGCGTGGATCACCCCGTTTTGCCTAGCTTTGGCAATCTTAATGAATCGTATAGTTGTGCCTAGAAATTGCAATAGTGAAAAATTTGTTGTATGCAGGATAGCAGCGATATATGCGCTTTTCGGCCTGAAAAATCCGACTTTTCATGATTTCTGAATCATTGTGACGCTATTTTGGATGGGACAGCCAACTCTACTCCAAAATTCCCTTAATCGTATCTTACGACATGCTTGACAGGTAATAGTGTTGCTATTCTGTGTTTCCCTTTCAGACACTGGCAGTACACGGCCGAGTATTCACACTAAAAATATCGGAAATGTTTATGATTTTCTTGTTCTGTCTATCCACCTGAACAGAAGTCTGGAGGAACATTCTCCGCACATGACGTCTGCCACAATATATACACTTTAGCAATAAATGTACGCATGATAACTTAATTCTGACCATACGTTCAGAAAAAGATATAAGTCAAACGGCCAAATATAATAAATATCGACTCCGGTCACAGGTTGACAGTGTCGTCCTCGGCAAAAGGTTTTAATCCCCTATCAAACATCAACAACGAGGAAAAAAATCATGCGGCAAACGGCATTTGAACCAGGTACGCTTAGATGACATCCACTCGCCTCGCAACTTTAGTCAACATGTTTTCCGTCTTCGATCACATGGCATCGCAACGCGTTTTTTCCTACCTCCTCCTCTCATTTCACCCTCAACTGAGGAAACTCGTGAAACAGTTTTTGTTAGTTTGACAAAGGAATCGACAATATCCATATTTGAGTACTGCAAGTCGGTAATTGGAGAACCGCGCCAGAACAGAGGTTGCTGCACTGGCTTCTTGGTCTGGTGGCTGGCTCATAATTAAATTTCGCTTAAAAGTTATGTTTGGGACCAGCCAGTTTCCAGGTCGATCCACTTTTAGGCAACGAATACCACCAGTGCAGGATTAAACTATGTGCAGGTCATTAAACAATCGAAATCTCGCGTGGCTATTCACAAACATCTAGATCTAAGGACAAGAAACGCACAGTATTTCATGAGTATTTCCTTCGGGATTTCTCGTGTCGATCCAATTCTCTGACTAGTAGAAGCTAGAAAACAAGTATTTCTCCAGATACTTTCTTACGAATACTCGGAGTGTCATTAAGAGATAGAATTAGAAATGGTAACATCAGACAGATAATCAAAACAATACCAGTATTGGAACACACAAAAGACAACAGATTAAGTGGTTTTCACACGCTTCCAGACTACCGACAGATAGCATGCGACAAATGGCCATGACACATAGACATAACGGATATAAAGCCAGAGGTAAACCATGTAAAAGATGGATCACGGAAATCAAAGAAGGCACAGGAACAAGTTTACAAACAGCGCACAAGAAGGCCATCTCCAGAGAACTCTTCCACCCATGACGCCGCAAGGTAAACAAGGGCAAACAGCGTATATAGATAGATAGTTTCTAACGCTGATCTTATGCAACTTCACGTACCTTGATACATCCGACTTTTTGTTATGTTTTTATCTGGTTGGCGACACAAAGTCATCAATATATCGCATCAGTTAAGAGGATTGATTCTGTGTAAGATCAGAACACATGTAGTTAGTTAGTCGTTGGATCATCGTCATTACACTCCAGACAAGTCGATAGGTGCTCAGATCTCTCCTTGAGTGTATATGCCAACACGCGTTGACTGATGGCCCCGGTACGCAGTTGATTGACCATCATTCTTTCTCGCCCACAAAACCGCTCCTTTCTAGCGACACCACATTTCAAACCAAGCTCCCTTATTCTAGTCATGGAACAAGAGTCATCGTCCCTTATACAGTCAATTGTTCGTGTGTTTTACCGTAGAGCGTTCAAAATGTCTGCCCGATCCATCGCTCCACCAACATTCGTAGTAGTAGCGTGTGCGGCCAACCAGTCTGCTCTCTCATTAATCCGGATTACTGCATGTCCCGGCACAAAAATAAGTCACTTTAAGCACACATGAATTATTCACTGCATTCAGCCACTGTTCCCAAATGTATCCCACCTGAACTTTCACAATCATGCTCATCGAGTCACTGGGTATGCAGGCATGCTCACAGTCTGCGAGCAGAACCATTTCAAAGCTTTGGTTACTGCCAAAATCTCCATTGTCATGTTGCCTGTCGTCTGAGCGAATGCACCACTTTCCTCTCTGATGGTCTCTTTTCACCCGTGACGGCCCAGACACTCCTGATGTCTCAACCGATCCATCTGTAATAATAATCATATCACCTTCCCGGGAATTCTCACCGATCAGAGCGAGCACACACGACTCCACCACTGTCGGACACCATTTCATGCATTCTCTATTGAGTGTTATTATTACTTTTAAGGCTGTCGGACAATCTAAGGGAGCCCGACTCCATTCCGCACCAGGTAGCACATCCTCCAATCTGCACACACTCTGTATAATATCCTCTCCTCGCCCCATCCACGACGTTTCTCCGATGTGTCTTCTTTATGTGTCTACATTGAGTGTCTTTCACATCCGTACAGAAATCTACTTAGCACTAGCGATCTGAATAGATTGATATTTGCTGTAATATTGATCGTACTTTTTCCAAATCATATTCAACTTTGCCATGACATTTATATATTATGTATAATCCATTGTCTATTTACGTTTAGTTGTTTGTATCATAATAGCACAGAAAAAAACTTCTGCCTAACTCGCTTCTCCGCTAGTAAATTAATGCTAAATGGACATTTAATTTGGCTGCCTCGTGAGTACACATATACTTTTGCTGTTTGGTTATAGTGACCACATGGAACGACATTGTTGACCACTAGAGGGTTCGTATACAACAGTTTAAGAGCCACTTCTGTGGTGATTGAATTCAACACACTACAAACACGTTTCCCAGATTGCATTAAGATAAGTAAAGAGAGTCCTGAAATAATGTGCAACAACAAAGCCAACAATTTTCATACCATGTACAAAGAATACAATGTCATAATGCATGTTGATCGCAGAAAATAAGCTACCTGAGGCACATTATTGTGTAGGCATATACCTTAGCTGGAGACAGTTTAGTATTGGATTATCATTACTTTTGTCAGCATGTACCCTGAGAACATGCTCATGAACAATTCTCTCCGCTCTCCCCTTACTCCAGATTACAATGCCGTGTTATCGTCTTTTGCCTGACCATTTGTAAATATACGACCTGTCGGCTAATTGGGAACGATGCTTTAAAGTGACTTGATTGACTTTTGTCCGTGGTTTTCATTTATCACTTTACGTAGACTTCCTGTCGACAGCAAATGAATATCAGGGAAAGTCAGATATCGTCACTGTAGAAGGATAATTCCCGAGGGGCTATCAGGTCTTATAAACGTGGACGGTCACGGTCTTTTGTTAGGATATAGTGCATGGTTCATTCATCGACTTATGTGTTTTTTGTTCCATGAGCTTTGTTAAAAAAAAGGCTCTGTGCTGTGTTTCCATGAGATTCTTCATATTCTATATATCCACACTTTCTCTCTATTCATATATAATAAAACAATATTATACATATTTACTCAGGGCCGTGGATACGAATTCAATAAGAAGGGACAAAAAACAGTAATTCGCACGTTTTTCTGTGACGTTCCCACAATTTGATAAGTGTGATCACCTTTTTTTTTGTGGCGAAAAATCATTAAGAGAGGAGTTTCACCAACGTTGAGGCAGCATTTCAGGTACTAAAATCTTTGTTCTGATTAAATGGGGGGGGGGGGGGAAGAAGAGAAAGGGGGGTTTGAATATTGCAAATTACCATTCCCCTCTATCTACAGTCTTGTATCCACATCCCAAGGCATCGATTCTGTCACTCTAGCTGTTTGTTCATTCTCCATGTTTCTGGTAGTTAAAATAGGTCGACTCGGCACAATAAACCGGGAGCTACATGGTCCAGACCAATTTATGTTGTTCAATTTCCGATTAGACAATACTCTAGTGCACTCAGAGGAAAATGGGTATACCGGTGATGAATTGTCCGAGCTTGTCAAAATACAAGGTTGATGTTAGAAATAATGCATAGGTTGCTGTCTGTTATTAGGCTATTTGATAGAATATCTCTGTTCAGGATGTAACCATCAAGTCAGCATTTTTTAAGCTGTAGTGATTTTCTTGATTGTATTTACGTCCAGTAATTTGACATTGCTTTCTGAACAGTCCGCATAAATGCCAATAGCAAGATTGGATTGTCTTACTATGTGGCGGAGTGGTGAAAGTGCGACAGTGACTGTTAAGGTACTGAGTTCAAACTCTGCCCCAGAAAATTGTGCAATTATCCGTTTAAAAAGTTATGGCAACACACTGAACGTAGAATATTGCTTAGAAAATAACTGTTCAATAGATGCTTGGTTGATCGTTACGCCCTGTATATACTGCCATATTTTAAGGTTTTGGCTACCAGGAAAGTTGGTTACATGTGGAGCTGGCTATCAGTGATGTTGCCCGGTGGGGTTGGCTACCAGAGGAGTTTTCTACCAGGGGAGTTCTCTACCAGGGGAGTTTCCTACCAGGGAAGTTCTCTATCAGGGGAGTTCTCTACCAGGGACGTTTCAATCAGGGAAGCTCTCCACCAGTGGAGTTGGCTACATATCTTGTAGTTCAGAGTGGCCAAAAATAATATGCTAAAGTTGGATATGTCGGGCAGAAAGACGCACAATCGCAATACAATTATTAAACTGGATACAACATATTTCTCCAACTCCATCCAGCTGATCAGTAGAATTATGAGATTGCACGTACAAGAGAAGACCTTTCCACCTACGAAGACATATCACAACGAAGCTTCAAAACTCCATATCTCTCTACCCCATGTAAAACCGTTCTAATCGTATTTAGCCTAAGAGACTGCCCATAATTTACGTTCATGAACAATTTTGTTATCAATTTGTGACCCAATCTTCCTCCGGTGCCAACAACTCAAAACATTCAGAGATCATCTGCTTAATTATGACAAAATTTTTACCCCCCCCCCTACTCATATTTTTGTAGCGATAATTATGTAAGAGAAAAAAACTATATTGTTTGTGTGACATTTGTAGAAAAATGTGACAAATTCACACAATCTAATTAGTGTATAAAACCCAGTATTGTTGACGTCAAGTTTTGTCACCTCCTACTCCACCTCCCCTTCTCGTGTGTCAGCAACACTCAAATATTTTCAGACCCCTCCCCCTAATTGTTGACGTAATTTATGCACAGCTCCTAATGTACAATTTGCAGGTTCTCGAAATCCCTCTAACATTTCACTCAACGCTGATTTATTATCTATTTTCTCCAGGTACACAAGAGTTAGTGCAGCAATAGGAACAACACAACCATGGTGATTTTGTCCAAGGTAAGTCCATTGTTATTATTTGTCTTTCTTGTTCCTCTTCGTTCTCAAACTCTTGCTGATTACCAGGATGTAACCTTGAAAAGAAATACGCTGTATAATTATTTACAGCCTGACTGCGATATCTGCGCATTTCGACCTGATACATCCGGGATCAGCACGGATTTTGAGTCACTATGAATCTGTGATGGGAAATTCAAAATCACCCCAGACTTCCTTAGTTGCCTGCTACGACATGCATGATAGATCACAGTGTGCTGTATTCCATTTCATACTCCCGAAAGAAACACATGGGTGGCTCCCTCTTGTAACGATTGGACTCACATCTGTCCTGAAGATGACCGGGTTTCTAACACCGTGTCACATTACGTCACATCACTGATTATCATCTGAAGATGGGCCCCCACAAATGCTGGAAGGGTTATATTTAACAGTACTTGGGGTCTTTGTTACCTCTAATATTTTATGGTAGTGTGTCCTGATATAGCCTAATTGGACTTTGTCCGCAATTTGAAAGGGGCACGCCTCTCCAAAAGAGAGGCAGGACTTTGTCCGCAATTTGAAAGGGGCACTCCTCTCCAAAAGAGAGGCAAACTCATTAACCTACCAAATGTTGGGAGTGTCGGAGTAGCTATTTTTTAAAATTAGGTCCTTTTTTTTAAAGTACGAAATGCAGTTTTCTATAATACTAAAAAGGGGGGAGGACAATTTAATCATCAAATCTCTCCTCTAAATTTACCGGGTTGATTATTCTGTTAGTTTTTATCGGTAGCACTTCCTTATCTTTCTTTATTCATATTGTCTATTTACACTCATTACCGTGACATGCACATGCTTCTCTGATCTTCTCTGCTACATGTATATATTTGATATGCTAAAACATCACGTTGCTAGGAATTAACTTTAGGGGGCGTGGCAAGCGTGTAGAATTTCATCCAAATTTATTTGTTTAAATGTGTGCCGGCTAAGATAATGTTCCAGGCATCTAAATATTTGGAGACGAAACAGTTATTTTTATACTCGTATTCACTGAGGTATTACCGGGACAGTTTTGTTCTGCATCGCATAATTCATAAATCAAATACAATGCCGAGTAGAGTAGTCCAGCGGTTCTCGACTTGGATCATATGCCCCCTCCCTATCGCAGCCACTTGAAAAGGGGGGGGGGATCGCTTGCAAACATTTTGAATTGGGAGGGGGTGGGTGCGCTCGTTCAGGGCGGCAAAGGTAGGCAATTATTTGGATGATAAACAAGACGGTTTATAGCGATTAAAGTTTAATAAAAACTTTTGTGACTTGAAAACAAACCCGTCGATAAGGGATAGAGGTTTTGGGGTATCGAACCCTCCTCCCTTTCTGCAAATTAGAACGTGACTGTTAGTACTAGGAACTTAACCACATTGTGGCCAGCAACTTAGCCGGAAGGTGGACAGGAACTTAGCCTGAAGGAGGTGGTCAACAACTTTGCCAGAAAGTGGTCAGGAACTTAGCCAGAAGGTGGGTAAAATCCGTAGAGATTTTTCACAAAAGGTTATCATATTGTCAATAAAAAATAGTGAGATTTACACACAGAAACGGGTGAATGTTTTACACACAGAAACGGGCGAATGTTTTACACGACAACGGCGAATGATTTACACAGGGAAACGTGTGAATGATTTACACAGGGAAACGTGTGAATGATTTACACACAGAAACGTGTGAATGATTTACACACAGAAACGGGCGAATGTTTTACACAGGGAAACGGGCGAATGATTTACACAGGGAAACGTGTGAATGATTTACACACAGAAACGTGTGAATGATTTACACACAGAAACGGGCGAATGATTTACACAGGGAAACGGGCGAATGATTTACACACTGGAATGGACGAATGATTTACAACGGAAACGGGCGAATGACCTTTTTAAAAATACAATTTCCAAAGTGGTAAAACCTCCAGGTTATTGTAAACGTATCTACTGCCCTTCTTGCACAGGAAGTAAATGCCATTTTAGGCACCAATAGGGCTGTATAAGAAAATTGTTTTAGGCACCAATAGGGCTGTGTAAGAAAATTGTTTTAGGCACCAATATGGCTGTATAAGAAATTTGTTTTAGGCACCAATAGGGCTGTATAAGAAAATTTTTTAGGCACCAATAGGGCTGTATAAGAAAATTGTTTAGGCACCAATAGGGCTGTGTAAGAAAATGGACATAAAAAAGGGCAACAAATTATTGTCCATATTTTATCATAACTGCGCATCTCTTGTCTTGTTAATGAGTTCAGTTGGTGACTTTTCTCCAATGCCGCTACGACAACCCATTTAGCAGCTTCTCTTTTTTTTTGTCTTCAGCCTTTACTTCTCGTGATCTTCTTGATTCTTGATTAGAAACTGGCTTCACAGCACGCGGGACATTCCCATAAGTGCTCCGCCCTCCGCTCCAGCAGCCATCCCAGTGTATGTAGACTCATAGTCCCAGTCAGGTGTTGATTGTGTGATCTTCGGGACTTTCCAAAAATTTACTTTTCCTCCCCTCACCTCTGAATACTGCCATTTCTAACATTCTCTGTATGTGTATGTTCTCAACCTCATTGACATCTTTCCAATGGGAACTAAATTTCTATTCTGCTCTCATCATACGCTGCATGTAAGGAAGGATCAAATTCTCCATCAATCTTGGGAAAATTCTACATAACACCCAGCATAACATCGTAGATAATGGGGGCGGGGGGGGGGGGGGCTTTGGGGAAATCCCCCCAACCGTTTACAATATTTTTGTTTACTTGTTTTGTAATGCTAAATATGAGTTATTTTCTATAAAATAGAGGGGAGAGATTTCAACTCATCAATCCCCCTCTGCATTTCCCTCCGTATCTATGGGTTTACATAATTGTGTATATAATATAGCCTTTGATTGGTAAGATGGGAACAGTTGATTGAATATTTGATTGGCTAACACAGCTTGGCTGCTATAGCAATGTTTGAATAATTTATTGTCGTGACAGAAGTATCTTCGTTTTGAAACTCACACAACACTTTCCATTCATTCAATATTTGGTGTTCTTCTATGCCGTGTTTGATGTTGTATTTGGATACGACTGACGGTCATTGTTATAACTTCAATCCAATACATATTTGCTCATTCATATTTTCTTATCCAGAAATATGTCAGCGAAAGTGCACAAGTAACATAGAACCTGCAATGTTCTGTAGGATATAATGTACGGTATATTCTTCATTTGGGGAGTAGGGAGTATAGTTGCAGTGAGCCAGATTTAGCACCAATATGTGATGTTCTTGTTTAGTTGCAGTGAGTCAGATTTAGCACCAATATGGGATGTTCTTGTTTAGTTGCAGTGAGTCAGATCTTGCACCAATATGGGACATTCCTGTTCTTCGCGCGTCATGAGGATACAGACATAATAACTTTAATGATGATGTTCCTCCTTCACAAGTGAAAATGAACGTGGCATTGAAATGTAGCAGGTATCAAGCCAAGACTTACGCGATGAGTAATGCGATTGATATTTGCAGAGTTTTGTCAACTGCACCTTAATACATGCTCTTAGTTGCAAGAAGACGATGTCAAGACGACTAACTGTGAGCTTTAAGCAAATGTGTGTTTCGCAACAAGCCCACCATCATATGCAGAAGTGTGCCATCTCATTAGAACATATCTTCTCCCTTTCTTCTCTATGGAGTTGACTTGTAGGAAATATATCTTTGTATTCTCCAGGCTCTGTCCATGATAACTGTTCAATTTCTCATCTAGTTAGATTACACAGTAATCAATGTTCCCTCTAATTCTTTTCTCATGTGTGCAAATATGAAGCTGTCTGAGCAGTGAATATATTTACTACCTAAGAAAAGTCATCATTGGCTCGTTTCTTATGTATGCATGTGGTGTATTTCATGAGCAGTATCTTCTAATTACGTGTGTGGCTGCACATCTGTGCACGTCAGAAGGAGTACTGATAGTAAACAAGCACAAAATTGATACTCAGGACTGTTGGTCATGGAATAATGAAGAATCAACATTGGTGTTGCTGTTTACTTGCTGTGTTGCTGATGTTTTGAAATAGCTGGAAAGGAATGTACATCTATAGGGACACAATAGGGTCTAAATGTGGTCTTTACATGAGATTTTTTCACATTAGTCTTTGTTGAAATATGTAATACTAACTTTTTCATTGTTTGCTTGTACGACCACACTCATCTCTCTATGATGAAAATTTTGTTGTTTCATGTGCGTTTTGTTCATGAAAACATATCCTGAAGCACACATTTTACTGTCTTCTTGTTCGTTCTACATGAGCACGTCTGTCTGACCAAGTCTCAGCACAGTACATGTGATAGTTGAGTCTGTAGTGGCAAGTTATAAGTTGGAAGATTTAAACCTTGTTCACTTTTTGGCACTGAGTAGTACACTCCTTAAATTATTTTGCAGGATGTTCTCTTAGTCATTTTTTTAAAGCTGAAACTGTGTTTTATTAGTACCTTTATTTTGCCATACGTGGCATATAGCTGTACTATTGAGTTGAGTGACAGTAGTATCCATCAAGATAACTAGTTTGGAGATTGGTGTTTAAATCACTTGACCACTGTCCCCTGTTCTCAAGTCATTATGTTAAAGTAATTGGGTCATATCACACTCCCAATTCCCACACTCCCATAATACACTCCCAATTCCCACTCCCAAAATAAAGAAAATTACATGATTCATTTATGATTGATAAAATAAATAGAATTACATTATTCATTTCTAACTTATACAGTGAAAAAAAAATCACAAATCATTTCTAACTCTGAAAATAAATAAAGTCACATAAACTGGGATTGATTCACTATCTTCAAAGATGATAGCCCTGTGTTTTAACTGCACTACCACATTATGTGAGATTATTTGTTGCAATTTACCTGTGTGTCAATAATGGCTTCTGTATGAGGAGCACACAGTGTCATCAGTGATATGGCTGCCATGTGTGGACACACATTATTTGATTTATGGATATTTGGATCTTCTAATAAGGTAAGCGATCTCATACAACCAGGCATGTCTTCTTTCCAGGCATGTCATAGATGGTAAACAGGGCCTGGACTTCTAGTGCAGGGTGCATAGAGCAGGGTCACTCACTGTTTTCTTTCCAGGCATGTCGTAGGAGGTGACTAATTGTCTAAAGGTGACTAAAATCATAATTGTCACTGCTTGCCTTGTCTGGATTTCTTACTTTTTCCAGATCGTCCACAAGGATGGTGGAGATATGTAGGTAATCAGACATTGCACCCTTGTCCATTTATGCAGACTTATGTGGTAAGGAATGTTAGGTGTACCATTGCTGCAAATCGGTCAACCGATCTGGCAGAGAATGATGAACTAGATGGTTCAGAAGAATTTTCTAAGTTCATGGCAGGACCTGATGATCCTGAGACACTGCTGCACTGGAATGCATCCCTTCGGGGACTAAACATTCATCCATTATCACAACCATGCATAGCAAACCTTATGTGGTTATCATCTTGGTTACTCACTGAGCTGGTTTCTTACTTACATACCTATGCTTCTGTCAGAAAGTCTATGGACTGTCAAGAGCTGCATTCTCACACTCAGAGATTTCTGACATCATCTCTCTAAGGGTTTTACTATCCTGTTGTAATATCCTTATTATTTGCTATAGGAATACTCTGTAAGGGTTTTACTATCCTGTTGTAATATCCTTATTATTTTCTATAGGAATACTCTGTAAGGGTTTTACTATCCTGTTGTAATATCCTTATTATTTGCTATAGGAATACTCTGTAAGGGTTTTACTATCCTGTTGTAATATCCTTATTATTTGCTATAGGAATACTCTGTAAGGGTTTTACTATCCTGTTGTAATATCCTTATTATTTGCTATAGGAATACTCTGTAAGGGTTTTACTATCCTGTTGTAATATCCTTATTATTTGCTATAGGAATAAATCATTTATTGTCTTACTGGTACAGAATATGTCTTTAAGTGGCAGTTTTAACATCTTAGGCAGTTCATTTGTTATTTGTGGTTTGAAATAAAGTTACATCTGTGGTTCACACAGCCATAAGAAATTAGGGAACCAGAGCTCATGCTCGGGGAAGGTAGAATGGTGCCTTTGCTACTGAGAAAGTATGAAATGAAGGTGACACTAGTCATGTGGTCCTGGTCAACCACTGACTAGGCATATTCTTTGTGATTAAAACATTTTCAGAGTTTTTGTAAGTTTTAGATGTTGGTGTGACTAAATCTGGCTGTAGGTTACAATGCTATGAAATCATATGACTTTTTTTAAAAACACTGACTTAGGCATGTGGCAATTTCTGAGAATACTGTGCCAAGATGCTGCGACTTAGGCATGTAATGATTTCTCAGAATACTGGGCCAAGATGCCGGCTCATAACTCACCTTTACCTTGAACAGCGTAGCAGAGATAAATAGTTAAAGTATGACCAGCTTCTTGTTTATTCTTGATTTGCCTATATTCTTTGCTTCTGACTGATATAACTCTTTTTTTTGTTTCTTCATCAACAGGGAGACTACGTGTGGATAGAACCAGACAAACCAGGAGAGTTTGCTGTCTCAATTGGAGCTAAAGTAGTGACCTCAGACTCTGGCCGGATTAGCCTTTTGGATGATGATGGACATGAACACTGGGTGGATGGATCCAGGCAGCTTCGTCATATGCACATTACATCAGTGGATGGTGTGGAAGACATGATTGGTCTGGGTGATCTCAATGAGTCTGGAATCTTAAGGAATTTATTCATACGCTACATGGGCCACAATATATATGTAAGCTGTCCGCAAATACAATATATCACAATATATATGTAAGCTGTCCGCAAATACAATATATCACAATATATATGTAAGCTGTCCGCAAAAACAATATATAAAAGATAATATGTTAACCTCTTACCTGTGGAGATCTCCTCTATATAACTAATTCTTAACAAACATCTGTAGCGTTTTTGTTAAACATCAAATGTTGCACATCCATTCCAATATTTGTCATGTATTGAATAGGTTGATTTTAGTTCATCTTGGGTTCTCCACAACTTGTTTTATCTGTGTTAATATATTTTTTGTTTCCATCGTGTACCAGACATACACAGGATCCATCCTAGTTGCAGTCAATCCGTATGAGATCCTGCCCATCTATACATCGGAGCAGATCCAGCAATATAGAGATAAAAAGATTGGAGAGTTGCCGCCGCATATCTTTGCTATTGCTGATAACTCGTACAGTAGTATGAAGAGATATAAACATGATCAGTGTGTCATTATCAGGTAACTGCTGGAATCTGTATTGTTGGTGGGCGTGGCTTGTTGTTGTTGGATGTGGGAGGTTAAAGGTTGGATGTGGGAGGTTAAAGGTTGGATGTGGGGAGGGGGATGATGTATCGGAGGTTGTGTGGAAGATGATGCAGGGTGGAGGAATATTGTGTCAGAGGTTGGAATTGGGAGGGAGTGCTGTGTGGAATACTGGATGTGGGGTGGTGGGATTGTTTTGTGAGAGTTTGGATGGCGGGATTGTTGTATCAGTGGTTCTGTGGAAGACGATACGTGGTGAGGGATTGGTGTGTGGAAGGTTTGGGGGATTGTTGTGTAGGTGGGAGATTGGAAATGGGGGAGGGGCTGTGTGGAAGACTGGATGTGGGGTGGAGGGATTATTTTGTGAGGAGTTGGATTCGGGGGTGGAAGACTGGTTGTGGGGGATTATTGTGTGGGAGGTTGAATTGGGAGGGGGCAGGGGTGGGTGGGTTGTGGTATTGTTGTGTAGGAGGCTGGATGTGTGGGATGGTTGGTTGGTTGGTGAGGTATGGAGGGTAAATAGAAGAGACTTGATTAGAAACCAGCGTCATAACACAGAGGGCTTTTCCCACAAATACTCTACTCTCCTTTTCATCAGATCTTTATATGACAATATGACAGAATGAATGTTTATATTAGGAAGAATTATTGTGTAAGCTTTGGCAAAGTTCATCAAAGCTACAAATATACATTAATAATTAACTAATGACCACTAAAACAACAAAGGACCTACCATTTACACATAGGTAAATGAATCATAAAATATTTTGGACATATTAAAAGGCATGAGGCCATGTTGAAGACCTTACTTGGGAGTAAAGCTGAATGGAGGGGTGCAAGAGATAGACAGAAATACAAGTGGGAGAGTAACATCACAAGATAGACTGGTTACAGTCTAGCAGAGGGCACCATCAAAACAAGAAACCGGATGTTGGAAAGTCTGTTGCAGCCAACCTTCATTACGGAGATGACAGTTAATGATGCTGAAATATTCAATATAATACAATATAGAATATAATACAATATAGAATATAATACAATATAGAAGCCTTGAGGATTTATTATCGTAATGCAGCAAATGGGATTTGATCCAGGTTTTCTCAGATGACACCTAATCGCCTTGCAACTTGAGTCAAAACGTTTTCATATTTGACCTCGCTATGAATATGTACTGGTCAAATGACCAGTTGATCAACAGGTCCAATTCATAGTCATCCTTGACACATTGAAAGTTTTGGCTAAAATTGCATCTTTTTTTTAGAGATGCTGTGTGGGCGAAGCCAGAAAGCGTGTTGACTCAAATTGCGAGGCGAGTAGGTGCCATCTGAATGGATGGTGTTTCAAATCCAATTTTCTGCATTATCATTTGTCTTTGATATACACATACCAACAAGGTGTCATGTCCTTTAATATGTCCAAAATATTTTATGATTCATACTTATGTGTAAATGGTAGGTCCTTTGTTTTCGTGGTCATTAGTTAATTATTCATGTCTGTAACTTTGGTGAACTTAGCCATAGCTTACACAATAATTCTTCCTAATATAAACATTCATTCTGTCATTTTTGTGCATTGCCGTTGTCAAAAAGTACAAGGGATTAAACTCAATTATTCAGTATACAACAGATAGAGGGAAAACATCGAACAAACTCAAGCAGGAAGCATTCTATATAGAATCCAGGCAAAGCATTAAACGATCTGAGACAGGTTACCCAATGAAATTAATGACTGAAAAATAGGTTTGTTAATGTGTCATATGCAATTGCAGACTGGCCAAAGGAAAGCAATAAAGACTAAGACAGGGTCAGTAATATTCAAACGGTGAAAAATTAAGTGAACAGAAGCAACTCTTCAAAAGGCGTTCATTGTACTAGAGTTTGATTCGCTCGTTTGTACTTAAATGCATGTGTAAACAAGTTCTCATGACCTGGGATTAAGCTCATGGTCCCCTGAGAATAAGGCGATTGGCTCAACTGTTATGCCATATAAATCCCCTAAGTTTACAGAAGATTCCAAAAATAGTCTGGTACCTTCCTACTAGTTCAGACTTAGAGTACCGCCTGAAGATGGATATATCAGGCCATTGGTGCAAAGAAAACAGCGACACAACACATTTACATTCTCTGGATTACATCCTGCTGGAAATCTAGTAGAACCATTGTCTTGCTACAAGAGAGATGCAGCAGGAAAATGCTGCATGCTTTAAAAAAAAGATGTAAAGTAAAAAAGATTTGCCTACCTGATATTTCTTTGTATTGTGTAAAATTGCTTCAGGAGGTAGAAAGGTAATGCGAATATGTAAAATTATGTGCACATAGAGCGAAATGCATCTGTGTGTTGTGGCCCGAGAGAAGAGCAAAGAATAGAAACACATTTTACCTTCCATGCACTTCTAATGTGCTTTTGACGTGAAGTTAGCTGACACTTCCTGTATAGCGTTAAAGTGGCTCAGAAGCCAAGATGTAGTTGAATGTGTCAGGCTGGAAGGTGCAGATATCGCAGCTAAGCTGTAAACCATGACATACAAAAATGAAACAAAATTTAACCAATGATGTTTCCCGTATGATTATCAACAGTGGTGAGTCCGGGGCAGGAAAAACTGAAAGTACCAAGTTGATTCTTCAGTTTCTGGCTGCTGTTTCAGGACAGCATTCGTGGATTGAACAACAAATACTTGAGGCTAACCCCATCATGGAAGGTATGTGTCTGTAGGGAAATATATTTTCGATCAATATCTCCATTTCGTGAATTTTCATTTGATCTTATTAGAAGAAATGGGGATAGCTATGGAGAAGTGGGAGATTGGCTATATCATGAAATAAACTAATATAATCATATTACATAGTGACTCAATATTATCTCATGCTTGCATACTTAGTGACTCAATATTATCTCATGCTTGCATACTTAGTGACTCAATATTATCTCATGATGGCATACTTAGTGACTCAATATTATCTCATGCTTGCATACTTAGTGACTCAATATTATCTCATGCTTGCATACTTAGTGACTCAATATTATCTCATGCTTGCTCACTTAGTGACTCAATATCATCTCATGCTTGCACACTTAGTGACTCAATATTATCTCATGCTTGCATACTTAGTGACTCAATATGATCTCATGCTTACATACTTAGTGATGCAATGAACATGCTCCGCACTGTTAAAGCAGGAGTTGTTCACTGTCAATTGGTAGAGTTATTGACACAATCTATGGCCAGAAAGATTACCTTTATATTTGTGTGGAGGCATGCAGGGTTTGAGGGCAATGAACGAGCCGATACATTGGTGAGCATGGTTGCAATGTGAATAGGTACATCAAATGATCGATCTAACATAGCTAATTTGATGAGGAACAATGGCCGCTCAGATTTTCAAAAATGTGAATATAATCGCTCTGAAGACTGAGATTCGTGCAAAACTCAGAACAGCATGTAAAGTGAAACATAATAGATATATGAACACTGATAAATCTGCATCAAACTGGAACTGCCAGCGGGTACAATCTGATGGATTTATTGATGTGAAGGTCAGAGCACCTATGAACTTAACCAGTGTGCCCTGATGATAACCTGTAGTCATAACTAATTGTACCAGTGAATGTCTGAACCATTTCTGGCATGTTGATGTTTACTTCATTTCACCAATTCTCCAGTACAGACACACTGGTGACTTATCTATTCTGGCCATCCATTAGCGCCTATAAAGTCCTAGGGCGAGTATTTCAATGTTAAAGTATGTAAACAATAGGGACTAGGTTTACAGTTACTGTGTCATCTGGCGGGGAAGTGAATGTGAGATATTGTATGACTGTACTTTCAAGAGCATATATATGTTAATTTTATCACGATTGGTAATCCTACTTTTCGTATGTTAACAGCTTTTGGAAATGCCAAAACTATCCGTAATGACAATTCCAGCCGCTTCGGCAAGTACATCGACATCCACTTTAATGAAAAAGGTGTGATTGAGGGAGCAAAAATTGAGCAGTACTTGCTAGAGAAATCTCGGATTGTCAGCCAGATGCACGATGAGAGGAACTACCACATCTTCTACTGCATGTTGGCTGGGATGTCCTCGGAAGAGAAAGCCAAACTGGAGCTTCAGGAAGTCAACCGCTATGAATACCTTATCCAGGTTAGATCGGTTTACTATCACCATTATTATGACCATCATTATAGTGATAATTATCTTCATTATTATCACCAGTATCATCGTCAATAAGGGAATGAATAAAACACTCAATCAAATACTATGTGGAGTGGCGTAGGACAGTGCTCTGTAACACCTCGATTGTGATCTACCAGTAGATCAAGAGAATATATTTAGTAGATCACCAGCAGGATTTAGAAAGATATTTTAAATAAAATTACTAATCATTATCCATATCCATATCCATGACTTGAAAAGATCTACGAAAAGAGACTATGACCTTATTTTTTGTTTATTATTAAATGTCTTCGCAAACTGATGAACATAAAATGGAATGACTTCGTCACAAATAGTGATCTAAGAGACAAAACACACCAAGAGTATGTTTCAAACATCATAAGAAAATGAAGATGGAAATACCTTGGTCACGTTTTACGACTAGATGTAAACACAATAAACCAACAAGCCCTTATGTGGTCACCTGAGGGTAAAACAAAAAGAGGAAGACCTAAAACAACCCTTAAAAACACCATTCTTAAAGAAGGGGAATTAATAGGCTGTAAGACCATCCAGGAACTAAAGCTGCAGGCAGGCACCGCATCATATGGAGAACCAAAACCTC
Organism: Meghimatium bilineatum; assembly: GCA_034231615.1. Lineage (NCBI taxonomy): Eukaryota > Metazoa > Mollusca > Gastropoda > Stylommatophora > Philomycidae > Meghimatium > Meghimatium bilineatum. Next base: position 2,962,815 of record CM067301.1, read on the forward strand.
CGCCCTATGTGTCGCTTGCGGCATGAAAGGAACAAACTAACTAACTGTTTATTTAGTGTGCCATCACAAGAAGTCCCTTCAAGAGAAGAGAACTGTTCAGCTTTGTCATTGCACCATTGCTACGTTGAGTTACTAGTAAGCAATAAAAAAAGGTAACAGTATGTCCCATGACAGCAACCTGCCGTTGGGGATGAAGATAACTTCATGCATTAAGGCACATCAACTATTAGGTGGGGTGGGTAGGTCTCTTCCTTGCTGTTTTTACCTTCCCTAACTCATGTGTCAGGTATTCAGTTGCAGCTGAATCTAGTGGAGGAGTGGTCGTGTCAAGCGAGAAATCCCAACCTGGATTTTTTTATTTTTTCTGACGTAATTTCGAACCTGGCAGCCAATATAACTATAACTATAATTATAATAAAACTATAAATATAACAATAATTAATCATAATAATAATAAAACCCATAACCAATCACGGTCGTAGGGGTGCCACACCGAGACATGTGATGGAGAAAGATCTACAGCCATCTCTATCCTCTATTATGCTGATGAGTTTGGAAAATTCACACCCTGTCCAGGCCATGATATTATCCAGCCATGTCTTCTTCTTGTCTCATCTTCTTCCACTCTCCTCCACACCTTGAATAACATTTTTTCCTGCCGAAGACGGATGTGTTGGGCCATTGGCGCAAATAAAACGGCGACACAACGAATTTCCATTCTCTGGACTACATCCTGCTGGAAATCTAGTAGGACTATGGTCCACTACAAGAGAATTCAGCAGGAGTTTGAGAATGAACCCTGAAGAAGAAGAAGAATAACATTTTTGTCATTGAGGAATACTGCTATCTCATCTCGTGTCCACACAAGAATTTACGTAGTTTCACGGCTGTTAACATTTGTTCTTGCTGACCTGCTAATACATTAATTCTATTATGCACAAACGCATTGATCTTATGTTTTTCATGAATTATTTTTGTGTTAATGAATATTTATCAGTGTATTCCTTCCTGTTGTGTGTTGTTGCCAGGGTGGGAGCATTGTATGTGACGGCCGGGATGACAAGCAGGATTTTGCTGACATCAGATCTGCTATGAAAGTGCTCATGTTTCATGATACTGACATGTGGGAGATTCTCAAGATACTATCTGCATTGCTGCACTTAGGCAATGTCAAATATAATGGTATGTAAATAGTATGAGAATTGATTACTTTGACATGTGAATAGATAGAAGAATAGGGAAAACTTCATGCATGGAAAGTGAAGAAAACAAATACAGAGATTCAGACAGCCCTATGTAGGAAAAAAAACAAACTGTTGGTTCAAAATAAAATCAAACATAAAGTATTTTCGATGTATTTTGTTAGATGGGGGTGATTGTTATTGGGGGTGGAGTTGGTTATTCCATTCTATAGCGAATTAAAGTGATCTGAAATCCTGCTGAAAGGCACAGACATTGCTGTCGAGTTGTAAACCATGACAAAGTGCGTTTTGTCCTCTGGACTACAACCTGCTAATCCGCAGGAGTTTGAGAATGAACGCAGAAGACGATAAAAAAATACTAGCACTTAATTTCTTACTCACAAAATTAAATAAATTATTTTCAATTTTTCTAGAAATTGAAATGGACAACCTGGCAGCAACGGAGATACAGGATATCTCTTTCATTAATAAAGTGGCTAGGCAGTTGGAGGTAAGAAGTGTGTGTCTAACATGATTTGATTTTAGGAGCATTCAGAAACATATGGAAGTCAGCTATAGCTATGTTCCAATATAGTGTAAATAGTGTCTACTGTAAGGTCTCATGATGGCCATGGATCAGATGATTGCTGATTTGCTTCGTTGGTTGATATCTCTTTGGTGACTTCATTTCTTCTTCTTCGTTCATTCTCAAATTTCTCAGGATCTCTTTTGTAGCAGGACAATATTGTTTACTAGATTTTTATCACGATGTAGTACACAGAATAGAAATATATGTGGAAATATATCACGGAGATGTAGAAAAGCTCCACTGCCTAGTAGGTTAGCACGGTGGTGTCCCAAGTCAGAGAACCTACGGCAGTTGATGCATTAAACCTACTTCTGGCATCTCCTGCAGTTCTGCTTGTTTCCAAGCATATTGGCATTGCTCTTCCCTTGACAGTAATCAACATAGTCAAGATGGGGTTAGCACAAATGGATTTGGCACTTTCTTCGTAAACCCTACTCAGGCAAACAGTTGTGCGTAAAACATAGGTATGTGTCTTGACAAGTGAACAAATTTGAGGTCCTCATATTCTATTAGAAATGTTTACACTGGCCTACTTCCTGACTGCCTGTAAAGATGTAAAATGTTATAACCATCATCTTCATCATCATCTTCATAGAGATGGAAGTGTTATGAAATATTACAGATGACATTATACAGGTGAATATGTGTAGAAGTACCTGAACATATATTTCACAGGTGAACACACCTTGATAATTTAACTTAACACTGTAAAGGTAGAAATACCTTGAAATATTACATATTACATTATGCAGGCGACTATGATATAACCAGTTGCACAAACATTTTGCAGGTGAATTCGCAAGCTTTAGTTGATGCCCTTACAACAAGAACAATCGTCACGAAAGGAGAAAGCGTCACTTTTACAATGAACAAAGAACAGTCTCTTGATGTACGAGATGCGTTTGTGAAGGGCATTTATGGCCGTATGTTTATATGGATTGTTGAGAAGATCAATGCAGCCATCTACAAACCCAAAGGGAGTCAGTTCCGTAAATCTATAGGTGTCTTGGATATATTTGGGTTTGAGAACTTTGATAAGAACAGGTAAGTCACAGACTGAAAGTTTAGGTTTAGTACAAAGTACCCCGCCGAAGACGGATGTGTTGGGCCATTGGCGCAAATAAAACGGCAACACAACGCATTTCCATTCTCAGGACTACATCCAACTGGAAATCTTGTAGGATCATTGTCCTGTTACAAGAGAAATCCAGTGGGAATTTGAGAATGAACGCTGAAGAAGAAGAAGAATAGTACAAAGTACTGCTTGTGGTGAGGTAGAATTACACTCTTTTTTAACCACAGATGCTTTTTTCAACCATGAATGTTAGTCAAACTAAGTTATATCAGAACTTTTTACCATAAAAAATAATGGAGGTTGTGGTTCAGTGAACTTATAATAAGGCATAATCCATTAAGGTTGTTAGTCTGCAAGTGTAATGAAACACAAATTTATTCTTCTGCGTTCATTCTCAAATTCCTGCAAACTAGCAAGATGTAGTCCGTAGAATGAAATGTGTTATGGCTTACAGCTTGTCTGTGAAATCTGCACCTTTCGGCCTGATACATACGACTTCAGCATGGCTTCTGGTTCACTTGACCATCTATGGGATGGGACAGCCAAATCCACCCCAAAATATCATTAGTCGCCTCTTACAACATGCATGACAGGCAACAGTGTGGCTAATCTGTGCTCTTCTTGTGGGCCCTGGCAACATAAAAGATGTCAAACAGCTTTAACTCGAGTGGACCAAACCACAACTTATTTGTAATTTTTCCCTATTTGCTGGATTTTTCCCAGGTCCACCAAGAGTTAATATATTGATGAATATACCAACATAATATTTCCCTTTTTCTATGCAATTATAATTGAGAGGTGCATATGGCATCAACTATTTTTAAGCAGCCTATCCCTATTCATTTGACAATAAATGTCTTAGCAAACTCTTAAATATTGGTTGGGAAGAATTCAAATCAAAGGTGCAGTTAAGAGAAAACATCAAACAGCAATATGTTTCTACAACAATAAGAAAACGATGGACTGATATCAGACATATACATAGAATGAATGAAAACAGATTGCCAATACAAGTATTAAATGAGTACCAAATGACCAGATGACCAAAAAAAAGTAAGACCAAGAGAGACTCTTCGCAGGACAACCATCAAAGAGGGTATGACTATGTATCTCAACAACATGCAAGAATTACACAGAGTAACATTACATCTCTCAAACTAGAGAACTCTGGTTTCTGCCCTATGCACTGTATTCAGTGCTGAAGAAACATTAGATAGATGGATGTCCTGTATGAAGTTCTCTATTTATTTGATATTTGCCCAATATCTACTTCTATAGATCTGTATGTTCATGTATGTTTTGGCAATCAAATCTGAAAGTTTCGACAGAGATTCCATGAAATATTGCCTGGTGATTCTGGCTAGGGACTTTCATAGCAAGACTAATTTATGGCTGTGATGCTTCCCTTCAGCTCCTGCATGGTTTCAGCCTCTTACACAGAAGTACATTTAAGGGCTCCCACAACAAATATATACATGTGGTCAGAGTTTTGTGCATATACAACATTCTACCTGTCATTTAATGTAGTGGGCCATATGCATACCCTAGGGGTCATGAATACTTGGGAGGTGGCATGGAAAGAAATACAGTATTTTGAAACTGTGGGGGACCACATAACTTTCCAGTGGAACGGCGCAGGAAGGTGAATCACATGAATGATAAATAACAAGAATTATTTCAATAGAGCCTAAAGAACGTCAGTGACATTTAGAGATAGCCAAATCCTTTTGTTTTTAAATGCACAAGAGGGGTATAAAAGAAATTTTGCCAGATAAGGGGGCCACAGGCCAAATAGGATTTTGAGACCCACTGATGTAATGCTAATATTTAAACTTGGTGTACTATAACCTTATTTCTCCAACCATTCAGTTATTGGTCTAGTTGTAATGTTCCCTGATGCATTCAACTGATATTTCTATATCAAGCTCTTTCCCATTGCTTGAATCATGTAATTAATAGCTGTCTATTGTATGCGATGATGATAACAGTTTCAGACTTGTGTTGGTGCATCTCTCTTGTGTGTGCGGCCGTCCGAGCAGACTGAGAATAGAAAATTGTGTGGTATTGCCTGTTCTTTTCAATACTTCATTTGTTAGTGACATAACTCGTAGTGGACCAAATGACAATCTATTTGCTCTTTCAACCTATTTTCTGGTTTTGTCTCAAGTCCTGTAAGAGTTAAGCATCATCCATGCTGCTTGATGATTGTATTTGCTCTTTCAACCTATCTTCTGGTTTTGTCCCAGGTCCTGTAAGAGTTAAGCACCATCCATGACGCTTGATGATTGTGTTTGTTAAAAAATCTCCTTGTCAAAAGAATGTAGCCTCGTAATGTTGATGCGATTCTCTGATTTCATCTTTAGTTTTGAACAGCTTTGTATCAACTATGCTAATGAGAACCTGCAGCAGTTCTTCGTTCGACACATTTTTAAACTGGAACAGGCTGAATACAATCTGGAAGCAATCAACTGGCAGCACATCGAGTTCTTGGACAACCAGGAGGCACTGGATCTGATTGCAGCCAAGCCCATGAACATGCTGGCTCTGATTGATGAGGAAAGCAAGTTCCCTAAGGTAAACTCCTGAACATGAACTATTCAAGCATTGAAGCATTCAGATTTTATTTCTACTTGCATATTTTAAAAAAGTTCTCTTCTTCCTCAAATTTTTATAGTGCAAAAAAATTGAATGATCAGGAGACTGCAGTAAAACTATGCACCATATGATAAGTAAATATTGGAATATATAACGGTTTTACATTAAACAATACACAAGATCAACGTTTCAACCAAAGAGTCTTTATTAAGAAAGGGACAGACAGTCATAGTATGCTCTACTGTTCCTTCTTATAGTTTAATCACATTTCTGTGCTTCTCGCATCTCTTCATCTTGGGTTTTTAAAAAAAATTCGTGTTGGAGGGAGCAACCGAAATCAATAGTGAAATAGTGAACTCTGTCTCATCGCTTTTGAAAAGTGGTTGAAATCCAACACTTCATTCAGCTGTAATTCATACCCGTAGATTAATTTCAAAATCATCTCTCATGGTTATTACTGTATACTCCCTAAAAGGTAAACACGCCATAATGAAGTTCAAATTCTTCTGCATCCTATACAAACAAATTTCATCCCATCGTTTCCTGATTAGACTTTACTGTCTGCTGTAATCTCATCTGAACCTTGAGGCAAGATAATTCGTTAATTACTATTTACTAGCACAGTTCCACATCAGAACACATGGACACCAAATACAAAAAATTTGCCCGGGAAAATTAGGGTTTGTTGTTCCAAAGTTTACACCTGTGATACGCTGGCTATAGAGGTGGTTAGGGAAGGTCCCGCTGTATTACCTTCTGATGTATTGTTCCCAGAATACAGTGGCCCTATTCATGCAGGTACCGGGGTAATGTGAGTGGGGCAAATGAAAGAAATGTCCATGCATCTTATGGTTGCTAAAGTGTGTGTTAATTTCTTTTTAGCAAGATTTTACTTGTCCCTTCATTCTTATAGTAATGGGATTCTACACCTCAGCCTGTAGACAGATTCTAGACTTTTGTCACATTTTGGACATTAAAATCATGTTCTCGGTTTATAATCAAATCCGCTTATAAGCTGAAATTAACAATATTATTGTTGTTTCATAAGAAATAAAATAAATGATCTGTGCAAATCATAGTATTATTGCTGTGCCCTAAGCAATAATGATACATGATGATGATAGATGTGCCTGACAATACCAATCTCAGTCTTTCTTCCACAGCATGTACAAGGACATCACAGGCCCACTTGTATCTTTGTGTAACCCTAGACGTGTAACCCTTGAACTAACTGCTATCACTTTCTCCTTTGTCTATACCATTCCTGATCTTTGCCCTCCTTGCAGCATGGTTCATGGAATGCTGTTCCCAATATTCCTTATTAATGTGATTATGGCATGCGTATCACATTTGCACACATCTCTATACAGAAGTAGAGAATGACCCCAACATCTTTTCCGAGACTGTAAATCTCTGTAAAGTAGATTCTTCCGTATTGTGCCATCTTTCATCATTCTATTGTGTCCCAGACATCTGTGTCTGAGCAGAGCGTAGAAATTACTGTGATATTGCCTGTTCTTTCCAATAATGCTAATGACTTTGTCCTGTTGGTAAAATGTTACTGTTATTACTATTGCTGCTTCAAGACATGTTTACAGATGCCAGTCTTTGATAGGTAGCCCTTGCATTGACACTTCTGATGCAGATACAAATTCGTTGGACAGATCACCTTGTAGCCAAAAGAAACGCTACATGGCTTGTTTTTAGGTTTGCATTCTGTTGAGAAGAGTGGGGTATATATCGAATAGTCTTAATCAAATAAAGTCATCCCTTTATTCCCTTAGAGCCTTTGTTTCAATTTATTATTATTGCTACACTTTTTTCTGTGTTGTTTGGGCCCAAAAGGGTTGCAAAAAACAGTGACACTGTCATTTGTCATGATTTTCGTAAGAGGTGACTAAGGAGGTTTTCGGGTGTTGAGTGTGCTGTTTCATACCTCAGAGGGTTGAAGTGACACAGAAGCCATTCAGTCGGATGTGTCACACTGAAAGTCGCAGATATCACAGCTAATCTGTAAACCATGACACAACGTATTCAGTTCTCTAGACGACATCCTGCTTGTCCACTGGAGTTTGAGAATGAACACAGAATAAGAAGAATTGCTACAGTTACTGATATTTGGTTGCAGGGCACAGATGAAAGCTTATTGAACAAGCTACATCAGTATCATGGCAATCACCCTAACTATTTGAAACCTAAGGCTGCCGTCAACCAGACGTTTGGTCTCAACCATTTTGCTGGGGTTGTCTTCTATGATTGTAGAGGTGAGTCTCTTGTAACCTACTACTGTTTACCTAGATTCATGTTGTGAGTGTCATTGTAGTAGTTGTTGTTTATATCACTCTAGTAGTAGTTGTTGTTAACATCACTGTAGTAGTTGTTGTTAACATCACTCTAGTAGTAGTTGTTGTTAACATCACTGTAGTAGTAGTTGTTGTTAACATCACTGTAGTAGTTGTTGTTAACATCACTCTAGTAGTAGTTGTTGTTAACATCACTCTAGTAGTAGTTGTTGTTAACATCACTGTAGTAGTTGTTGTTAACATCACTCTAGTAGTAGTTGTTGTTAACATCACTCTAGTAGTAGTTGTTGTTAACATCACTGTAGTAGTAGTTGTTTACATCACTCTAGTAGTAGTTGTTGTTAACATCACTGTAGTAGTAGTTGTTTTTTACATCACTGTAGTAGTTGTTGTTAACATCACTCTAGTAGTAGTTGTTGTTAACATCACTGTAGTAGTTGTTGTTTTTTACATCACTGTAGTAGTTGTTGTTAACATCACTCTAGTAGTAGTTGTTGTTAACATCACTGTAGTAGTTGTTGTTAACATCACTGTAGTAGTTGTTGTTTTTTACATCACTGTAGTAGTTGTTGTTAACATCACTCTAGTAGTAGTTGTTGTTAACATCACTGTAGTAGTTGTTGTTAACATCACTCTAGTAGTAGTTGTTTTTTACATCACTGTAGTAGTTGTTTTTTACATCACTGTAGTAGTTGTTTTTTACATCACTGTAGTAGTTGTTTTTTACATCACTGTAGTAGTTGTTGTTAACATCACTGTAGTAGTCAACATTACTATATAGTGTGTTCCAAAATTCATGCTCAGGTTTAGAAATCTAGAACGTGATATTAACTTCACCAACTGCACTGGGATATGCTATTTGCAATCATCGTATGATTGACCATACAAAAAATGTTTTTGCTTTCATGAAATTCATATTTATTAGAAAATTGCTTGTGAAGTATATATAACAAGTACTGTATGCTGACAAGATGAACATTGTCAATTTTTACAGTAAGTGAATCAAACTTTCATTGCAAATATTTCCTGTGTGGCATAATTATATGTTTACAATTGTGAAGTTAGCTACAATTATATGTTTACAATTGTAAAGTTAGCTATAATTATATGTTTACAATTATAAATTTAACTACAATTATATGTTTACAATTGTAAAGTTAAACTACAATTAACCCTGAATGGTTGAGGACAGAAGAGAGTTTTTTTAATTTTATGTCTCAAATATGGCGCGCCTACAACACACTCGGCTCTCTGGATTACATCCTGTAAATCTGCAGGAGTTTGAGAATGGACACAGAAGAAGAAGAAGAAGAAATGTTCTGACAACACACTCTTGAGTATGGATAAAGGAAATTGTTCTTCTATGTGTTCTCAAACTCTTGAAGATTAGCAGGATTTGGTCCAGAGGACAGAATACATTGTGCCAGGGTTAACAGCTTAGATGTGATATGTGCACCTTTTGTTCCTGACTTCATGATTGTATCATGTAGCCATGCTAGATCTGGGTCAATGTGACCCTCTTTGAGATGGGACAGGCAGCTCCACCCCTTCACCTCCTTAGTCGCCTCCTACGACATGCAGACTATAAGTACTATTCTTTACTTCCCTCTCGGGGCCCATGTCAACAAATTGGTGATCCAACGAAATATGAATAAAGCAATTAAAATATTATGAACATACTAAAAGACATAACACCTTCTTGTATAGTTTACTTGAGGATAGATTTATTCTTTATTGTTTATACTATGTATAGTGAATATCTGTTATTACATACAGTTAGTTGTCCCTGACCAAGTTGTTATAATGTGATTCAGCTGTATTATTCAGAGATTTGATTATCTTGTTGTTTACAAAAAAAAACTTAATAGTCATCTGTTTCAGGGTTTCTGGAGAAGAACAGGGACACATTCAGTGCAGATCTAGTCTCTCTCATTCAAGCTTCCAAGAGCAAGTTTATAAGTGTCTTGTTCACAACAGATATAACAATGGTATGTCTTTGACTTATGTTACTAATTTGAACAATTTTCTGCCAGGCATCTCATATGAATAGAAAAATAAGACAAAGCATAGGCTTTAAGAAGAAGAAGTGAAAGCACAAATGCAGAAAAAATAAAGATATCTATTTTATAGCCAGTATCCATATCCATAACCTGTCAGGGTCATAGGGGTACCACATTGGATGCATCAACACACAGAATCCTCAAGTGATGTTTATCTTCAGCAATGCGGAGGAGGAAGTATAAATTCAGTGCTGTCCAGTCCTTGATATCATTTGTCCATGATTTTATTTGTTCCCCTCTGCTTCTTCAACCCTCGACTGTTCCCTGTATTACCATTTTTTACAAGGAATCATGTTGGCATACATATCCAAACATGCACATGTTTGACGTTTTACTATTGAAATTAATGATTCTTGTGGAGCTGTATAGATCTCTATTTTATGTCTTCTGTTCTCTATAGTGTATCTGTAACATTTGTATTGGAAAACCTGTAATAATCTTTCCATGTCAGCAGTGAGTGTTCAACTCTCACAATCATACAACACAACCTTCACAATCATACAATATAACCTTCACAATCATATAACACAACCTTCACAATCATACAACACAACCTTCACAATCATACAACACAACCTTCACAATCATACAACACAACCTTCACAATTATAAAACACAACCTTCACAATCATATAACACAACCATCTCTCCTTGTCTGCAGTGAGTGTTCAACTCTCACAATCATACAACACAACCTTCACAATCATACAACACAACCTTCACAATCATACAATATAACCTTCACAATCATACAACACAACCTTCACAATCATACAACACAACCTTCACAATCATACAACACAACCTTCACAATCATACAACACAACCTTCACAATCATACAACACAACCTTCACAATCATACAACACAACCTTCACAATCATATAACACAACCATCTCTCCTTGTCTGCAGTGAGTGTTCAACTCTCACAATCATACAACACAACCTTCACAATCATACAACACAACCTTCACAATCATACAATATAACCTTCACAATCATACAACACAACCTTCACAATCATACAACACAACCTTCACAATCATACAACACAACCTTCACAATCATACAACACAACCTTCACAATCATACAACACAACCTTCACAATCATACAATACAACCTTCACAATCATACAACACAACCTTCACAATCATACAACACAACCTTCACAACCATAAAACACAACCTTCACAATCATACAACACAACCTTCACAATCATACAACACAACCTTCACAATCATACAACACAACCTTCACAATCATACAACACAACCATCTAAGACTAAGAAGGTTATGAAGATGGAGCTGGCTGTTGCAACCCAAAGAAAGTCAACGTTACTCAGAATTGATGCTGAAGTCAGATGTCTCGGTAGAAATCTGTAGATATTTCAGCTAAGCTGTAAACTGTGACACAAAATGTAAGCTTAGGTCATAGTGTGATAATGTTTTTGCATGGATATTCAACAACAGGGAACTGACACAAGAAAGAAATCTCCAACTCTAGCCTCCCAGTTCAAGAAATCATTAGAACAGCTCATGTCCACACTTAGTGCATGCCAGCCATTCTTTGTTAGATGCATCAAACCTAATGAATTCAAACGACCAATGGTAAGTGCATTGTATATAAATATTTCAGTGCCTGTGTAATGTTGCAATATTCACTTGTCATTGTAGTATTCATCAAAGATGGATATGGTTTTTAATTTTGTTTCAATTGTTGTCTTGATAAAGGCCTTTTGGTCAAAACATCGATTTATGTGTGTTATTATGTGTGTCTCTAGTTATTAGCATAACTTTATTACCCTATTTCTGAATTTACCTGTTGGATTTCAGTTTTGTGCAGTAAGTACAAATTATCGATCTAGAGGTGTTCTGTTGTGTGGACATTGGTCAAGTATACCAGATTCTCCACATGAGGAAATGTCATTGTAGAAATCATATGTATGTGAAAATTGAATACAAATGCTAAATTATATTGTAAATGCTGAAAATATATTGCCAGATATTTGACAGAGAACTTTGCTGCAAGCAGTTACGTTATTCTGGCATGATGGAAACTATACGAATCCGTCGTGCTGGTTATCCCATCCGACATCAATTTGCAGAGTTTGTGGATAGATACAGATTACTTGTAGATGGAATCGGCCCATCTCACAAGGAGGACTGTAGGGCTGCTTCCAGTAAGATTTGCTCAGAGGTTCTCAAGAACACCGACTACCAGCTTGGAAAAACAAAGGTTTTTCTCAAGGTAAGGAATATCTTCTAATGGAAACAATTTTAGAACTACTTAAACTGGTTCACTTTTGAGCCATTTGTATCTCTCACTGCAGCTGAATATTAACAATATATTTGAAACACCAAGAAGTCATCTGAATGGCAGTTGAAAAAATTGTTACGCAGACAGATAGGCACCACTGAGTGAATCAGTTACCTAGTTTACAAGTCTGTCTTTGGTTCATCCTTCGTCCTCTGTAGATATGAGAGTCTGAAAAACATATGGCAATAATGTCATTTAATTATATCTCTCAGAAGTTTGATGGTAACACTCCTTCTTTAACTTCCTGTTAGATATTCAGAAGATCGGTGATGATATTGCCTGATCATTACTGCTTACTCTAACATTGTGTGATCATTACTGCTTACTTTAACATTGTGTGATCATTACTTTCTACTCTAACATTGTGTGATCATTACTTTCTACTCTAACATTGTGTGAGATCATTACTGCTTACTTTAACATTGTGTGATCATTACTTTCTACTCTAACATTGTGTGATCATTACTTTCTACTCTAACATTGTGTGAGATCATTACTGCTTACTCTAACATTGTGTGAGATCATTACTGCTTACTCTAACATTGTGTGATCATTACTTTCTACCCTAACATTGTGTGAGATCATTACTGCTTACTATAACATTGTGTGATCATTACTGCTTACTTTAACATTGTGTGATCATTACTTTCTACTCTAACATTGTGTGATCATTACTGCCTACTTTAACATTGTGTGATCATTACTTTCTACTCTAACATTGTGTGATCATTACTTTCTACTCTAACAATGTGTGAGATCATTACTGCTTACTATAACATTGTGTGAGATCATTACTGCTTACTCTAACATTGTGTGATCATTACTTTCTACTCTAACATTGTGTAATCATTACTGCTTACTCTAACATTGTGTGATCATTACCCCTTACTATGAAATTGTTTGATGAGTTACTCTCTACTGTAACATTGTCTGATCATTACTCTCTACTCCAACGTTAGAATAAGTATTTTTGTGTTTATTTGACCTCTTTGCTAAATCAGTTTACCGTAACCTAACTTTTACTTTTGGTATTCACAGGATGCCCAAGATGCTTTTCTAGAACAGCAAAGGGAGCTCACTCTAACAAAGAAAATAATGATTATCCAGAAAATGGTGAGATCATGGCACTTCAGACGCAGATTCCTGAAAATGAGAAAGTGTATTGTCCTCGTGCAGTCCACAATCCGAGCCTTCCAGGAGAGAAAACGTTTCATAGTGGTACGCTTTTTACATTGGCTTTGCTCATACTACTGACTGCTGCTCTAACTGCTAACTTTTTCTTACTACTATTACTTTACTGTCACTACTGCTGCTGATGTTTCTTTTAAATGTTGTAACAACTGCTGCTGTTGCTGAAGCAATAGTAGTAGTGGTAGTAGCTGTAGTAGTAGCTACTGCAGGAAACCACAAGTATGCAAAGTTACATAACAAGAAGATACAGCATAAACTGAAAAGTTAAATTAAAAGCAATATTAGAATTAACAATATCAATATTAGAATTAACAATATCAATATTAGAATTAACAATATCAATATTAGAATTAACAATATCAATATTAGAATTAACAATATCAATATTAGAATTAACAATATCAATATTAGAATTAACAATATCAATATTAGAATTAACAATATCAATATTAGAATTAACAATATCAATATTAGAATTAACAATATCAATATTAGAATTAACAATATCAATATTAGAATTAACAATATCAATATTAGAATTAACAATATCAATATTAGAATTAACAATATCAATATTAGAATTAACAATATCAATATTAGAATTAACAATATCAATATTAGAATTAACAATATCAATATTAGAATTAACAATATCAATATTAGAATTAACAATATCAATATTAGAATTAACAATATCAATATTAGAATTAACAATATCAATATTAGAATTAACAATATCAATATTAGAATTAACAATATCAATATTAGAATTAACAATATCAATATTAGAATTAACAATATCAATATTAGAATTAACAATATCAATATTAGAATTAACAATATCAATATTAGAATTAACAATATCAATATTAGAATTAACAATATCAATATTAGAATTAACAATATCAATATTAGAATTAACAATATCAATATTAGAATTAACAATATCAATATTAGAATTAACAATATCAATATTAGAATTAACAATATCAATATTAGAATTAACAATATCAATATTAGAATTAACAATATCAATATTAGAATTAACAATATCAATATTAGAATTAACAATATCAATATTAGAATTAACAATATCAATATTAGAATTAACAATATCAATATTAGAATTAACAATATCAATATTAGAATTAACAATATCAATATTAGAATTAACAATATCAATATTAGAATTAACAATATCAATATTAGAATTAACAATATCAATATTAGAATTAACAATATCAATATTAGAATTAACAATATCAATATTAGAATTAACAATATCAATATTAGAATTAACAATATCAATATTAGAATTAACAATATCAATATTAGAATTAACAATATCAATATTAGAATTAACAATATCAATATTAGAATTAACAATATCAATATTAGAATTAACAATATCAATATTAGAATTAACAATATCAATATTAGAATTAACAATATCAATATTAGAATTAACAATATCAATATTAGAATTAACAATATCAATATTAGAATTAACAATATCAATATTAGAATTAACAATATCAATATTAGAATTAACAATATCAATATTAGAATTAACAATATCAATATTAGAATTAACAATATCAATATTAGAATTAACAATATCAATATTAGAATTAACAATATCAATATTAGAATTAACAATATCAATATTAGAATTAACAATATCAATATTAGAATTAACAATATCAATATTAGAATTAACAATATCAATATTAGAATTAACAATATCAATATTAGAATTAACAATATCAATATTAGAATTAACAATATCAATATTAGAATTAACAATATCAATATTAGAATTAACAATATCAATATTAGAATTAACAATATCAATATTAGAATTAACAATATCAATATTAGAATTAACAATATCAATATTAGAATTAACAATATCAATATTAGAATTAACAATATCAATATTAGAATTAACAATATCAATATTAGAATTAACAATATCAATATTAGAATTAACAATATCAATATTAGAATTAACAATATCAATATTAGAATTAACAATATCAATATTAGAATTAACAATATCAATATTAGAATTAACAATATCAATATGATGTGTATCTTCACATACTTGCATTGTCTTTATTCTTTGCTGTATTCCACCTCTGTTATACTCCACCTCTGCTATACTCCCACCTCTGCTATACTCCCACCTTTGCTATAGTCTACCATTGCAATTTCAACTTCTGTTAGTGTACAGCAGCCTACAGAGTTCTATGTACTCTCCCTCTATATCTCTATAAAGACCTGTTTGGTAGAAATGTTGATTTGTTCCATTTTGTATTTGCTGTGCACAAAACTGTTATTTAAACCTGTTTTAATTTGTTACAAATTGTATGTTAATATTGAGAACAAAAAATGAAATGATTAAATACCGTAGCAAAAATTTATTGACGTAAAACTGCTACGGGTATTTATCCACTTCATTTTTTTGTTCTCAATATTATTCACATACAAGGCTCCTGGTTCAAATCATGCCACAGACAATTGTGTATCCGGAACATTCAGAAGGCAATGAGAAACTATTGACAATATTTACATAGTCTATAAAATCACTACAGCCAAAAAATGCTGGGTTGATAACTACATTTGAATAGGATGGATATGCTACCAATTGAAAAAAACATTAATATTTGCACTATATATTTTCAGTATTTACTTACCAAACTTTGAACAGTTCTACAGTAGTCTCCTGATTATTTCATTTCTACTAATTCTACATGATTACAGATGTGATATATTCTATGTGATATATATTCTATGATATATTCTATGATATATATTCTATGATATATATTCTATGATATATATTCTATGATATATTCTATGATATATATATTCTATGATATATTCTATGATGTATTCCATGATGTTGCAGATGAGACAAGGATACATGAGACTTCAAGCTATGATCCGAGCCAGGATTTTAACAGCAAGGTTTAATGTCATCCGTGGATGGGCTGTCAGCTTACAGGTATGTACTGTTTACTGTTTTGGCTGTATCTATAGCATATTGTATATATATATATATATATATATATATATATATATATATATATATATTGTAGGTAGCCCATATTTAGAATGCGCCATGACCAGCATGTACTATAATATAGCATTTCAACTGGTTGTGACATTGAGCATGTCATCTGAATATTTCACTACTGTCCACAGCGTATCTGTCGTGGTTACTTGGTCAGACAATGGGTACAGAAAAGGATGGTGGCTATTGTCCTGATTCAGGCTTCGGTTAGATCCATCATCGCTCAGAAACAGCTGAAGAGACTTAAGATTGAGGTAAGTGACACCAGTTGTTAAATATGCCATGATAGGGTGTAGAGTGTTAGACTATTTCAAGTACAGAATATTCTTGATTAAAAACTAGCTTCACAGCATGTAGGGCATTCCATAAGTGCTCCACCCTTCATTCCAGCAGCCATATCAGTGTATGTAGACTCAGAGTTCTGGTCAGGTATTTATTGCATGATTTTCAGGGCCTTCTAAAATATTTCCTTCCCTCCCCCTCTATACTCCCATTTCTAGCATTCCCTACAGAATATTCAAGTACAGAATATTGTACAGAAGCAGCTGAGGAGACTTAAGATTGAGGTAAATCACACCAGTTGTCAGATGTGTTATGATAGATTGTAGCATCTGAGATGATTTCAAGAAATGTCCCCACATTGAAGGGTGACTGACTCCCATGAATTATCAGGATCTGAAAGAGGAGGTAAAGAATTGCAAGACTGCTTACCTTCCATACATACCTTAAGAAATAAGGAAGTTTTGGTATGGGGTTGGCTGTACCATCCCATATAAGGTCAAAGCAACTCAGACAAGATGCTGAAGTTGGATGTGTCAGGCTGAAAGTTGCAGATATCGCAGGAAAGCTGTAAAGCATGACAATACATATAATATTCTCCTGACTGCATCCTGCTAATCTACAGGAGTTTTTTTGAGCTAGATAATAGATAATGCCAGATTTGGCAACTGACATCTAGACATAAGAGAAATATTGAAACTTGTGAACTGAAATATCTAAGGAAGGCTAGAGAAATAAAAGATTATATGGTCTGGACATCTTATGAGGATGAACGATCAACTTCTCATACAAATTTATAACAAGATGGAATCAGGATATAGAGCCAAGGGCAGACCTAGGAAAAGATGGATAGACAACATCAAAACTGTCCTGAATAAACATGACTACACCTCAACCAGAGCAACACACCTGGCTCTGGAACGCAGACTTCTATTTCACAAACCCCTATGCTAAATGGCAAGTGTGGAAGATGCGACAACACCACCACCTGGGGATAGACAATAGATAATAGCAAGCTCCATCTTAACATCAGAGGTCAGTCACACTGTACCTGGAAATCTACTTAATTTTCTATTAAACAGTATACAAAAGACAAATTCCATTTCCTATCACATGGAAAATATTACAAGATGATATTCTGTCTTGGAATTGCAGCAGCAACTTATTGCTGGTATAATGCTGTTAGATTGTCAACCATCAACATCACAGGAGATTGCCCAGGAGGGATCAGAAAAACATTAGCAATGGTCTTACAAAAAAACATGACAGATAAAAAAACTGTGCATGGGACAAATAAAAAAAACAAAGTATCAACAATAGAAAGGTCCTAAGAATATCATGGACAGAAAGATGAATCAAAGCAGACATCTGTATAGATATCTGAACACAGAAATATCAATCAATCAATCAATAAACCCGTAGCCCGTCAGGGTCATAGGGGTACCACATTGGATGCCTCAGCACACAGAGTCCTCCAGCGAATTCTATCCTCAGCGATGCGGATGAGTGTGGAAATATCTTGCCCTGTCCATTCCTTGATGTTGTCTGTCCATGCCTATATTTTACCTACTCTGCTTCTTCCTCCCTTGACAGTTCCCTGCAGTATTGTTTTTGACAAGGAATCGTGCCTGCACACATGTCCGAACCATGCTAGTTTTCGCCATTTCACTAAAAAAAAAGTTTCACTATAAACAGAAATATACTGGCTCCTGAAGTGATCACATAACACAAGCTAACATATTTTGGACATATAAAGAGACACAGTGATCTCAGTGACACATCTGGCCTTGGAACGACAGCTTAAGCTCCCACCCCTACGCTTTACGGCAAGTGTGAATGCGATCAACAATCATTCACCTGGGGAAAGACAATAGACAATATATAATGATTTAGGAAGATTAATCATGGAGAAAAAATTTCAAGGAGAACAAGAGGCAGACCAAGACTGTGATGGAGACCTTCTGAACATGACACTTGGAGAGGTTTGGCAGCTTGCACAGAACCGAGAAGCTTACAGAGTGGCAGTGTGGATAACGTTCTTTCAAGGACACATAGATAGATAAATAGATGTCAAATATATTGCTGTATGTTTCCAGTTTATGACATTGATGGCATTATTCATATTTTTATGTTTTTAGCATGCGATGAAGTTGGAGGCAGAACAATTAAGAATGAAAGAGGAAGCTGAACTCAAAAAGAAAATGAATGCCAAAGAGGCCAAGAAAGAAGCAGAGCGACACTACCAGGTAACAAGATGTAGATGCAGACAAATGTAAAAATAGTTGTGTGTTACTGAGACATGCTTTAATCATTTCATTATCATCAATTTCCTTGAGCGATGAAATTAGCGCATAGAGCAGAGGTCAGATCTCTCCAATTCTGTCTGTTCAAAGCTATTCTGTGCAGTTCTTGGATAGTATGAATATTGATTGTTTTACTTTCTCTAAGTATTGTTCTTCTGAGTGTTTCTTTAGGTCTAATCCTGGCTCATTTGCCTGTAAGTATCCATTCAAGAGATTGGTGGTGTATTCTGTTGATTATGAGTTAAACATGATACAATACATTCCATTATAGGACTACATCCTGTTAATCTGCAGGAGTGTGAGAATGGATGAAGAAAAATGAACATGTTACATAACTGCTGATTGACAACTATTGTAGAAGAGAAACATCTTTGTATGCATCAGCTAAATCTTAGCTAGTTTATCTTTACGATTTATCACTGACAAACATCAGCTAAATTTATCTTGTTTATCTGTACAACAAGGAACGGATGATTGCTAACAAACGTGAAGCGGAGGAACGGGAACAGAGGCTAAAGCTTGAGGCTATGCAGAAGATCAACCAATCTGAAGATGCTGTTAAACGTCAGAACGACCCAGTGAATGACAGCAATCTGGTAAGACACTCTCAACAACGGTTCTTCAATTCTTATTAAATTTTCTGTCGTTATTTTTTCTGTCTTTTCTTTTCACTTGAAATGTATCTTCTCACTTCTTGAAATGTGCCTATGTTAACAATTGTGTCTCTTGAATATTTATATATATATATATATATATATATATATATATATATATATATATATATATATATAATTGTGTTTTTTGTAGTTTATATTGGCTGGGGCACACTAGAAAGATAGAAGATGGCAGAATAGCGAAAGATCTACTTATGGAGAATTCCAGCTGGGAGATCTCAGGGTTGACCTCTACTTCGGTGCAAAGATGTACGCCAATGTGATATGATTGATACAGGGGTTGATACGAAATCATGGAAACATGATGTCATCAATCTTGTTGCATTGGGGGGGGGGGGGGGGGGAGATTCGGATGGTATAAAGACAAGTTAGAAAGTAATAGCAATTGGTTCAAGGGTTGTATGTCTAAGAAGATGCATAGCTGCACATGATGGTGCAGCAGGCGTATTATGATTGCTTTTATATACTGTCCAAGACTCTTTGTGACTCAAATTGGTCTTGTGAGTTACATCAATCATCACCACGGATCATAGATTATATTTCTTATAGCACATCAATAACACTATCGTCTGGAACGACGGAAAGCTGTCTACTACATATATTGCATGATAATATATAATTTGAAATTTATATGTATATTTTCAGAAAAAAGTCAGTATTTTGCACCAAAAGACTTTTTAAGACAGCATTATTAATAAATACTGAAATTTAACACCAAATGACCTTATTTTAGAAACAAATTATTATTTTTGTATGTTTGTTGTTTTTTCCCGCAATCCGTTTCATTACGGAAGATCTGTGCTAGTTGAAACATATGATTGTGTGTACATGCAGCTGTGGAGTTGGTTGTATCTTGTTCTGAGAATTTAATAATGACTTGTTTCCTAATCATTTTATTATCACGATTTTAACTGCTAGAGATGGATTGTGTAATAGCAGTGACATAGAATGTTGGATTGCTGTTGTTTACAATTCTTGAGGTAGCATTAGTGCAACAAAGATTGTACACAAATGACTTTATGCGTGCATATTGCATCTATAGGGTCTTATAAGAATAAACTATTCTCATTAAAAGAAAAGGAATTACACCATTTAAGACCAGTTTTACACCCTTTTTATGCTGCAGACCTGTCAAATTTAGTAATATCAGAGCACATGGCAATTTTAAAAAAGGTGCCCGCAGTTCAAGTAATCCTGCCACCAAGACCAATTAGTAAGGCCTACAATCAGTGTATGTGTATCAATTATGTAGCACATTTTCATGCCTGAATTTGCTGTGCTGATAAACCTGAGGCTATCTTAAAATGAATCATTAAATATAGGAATGTTGTCTTGCAGAGGGTTTAAAAAACTGAACTTGTTCAGCATTTTTCATGGCTAAGCTATTTATGTTTCCAAGTCAGACTCCCATAACATTTCCTATTCTTGCTTGCTTGCCATAGTTTTATAGGAATGAAGAGTTAACAGGAATTGTCTGAACAATGTCTGTGGTTAAATCTATTGAAAAAACAGAGACTGAGATGGTTCGGTCACTTAATGAGAGTGAACACTTATTTGTCAGCGGCAAGAGCATACAATATGAGAATGGAAACATCAAGAGGCAGAGGAAAACCAAGAAGAAGGTGGTTTGAAGGAGTTACCAACATTCTCAGACGTCCCAATATTACTGCGTATCAAATGACCAAATGTGCTATAGCTCCAAAACTGATCATCCCTCAGTCCTGCGACGCTTCAGCAAAAGCAGAGAAAAGACAAATAGATAAAAAATAGATAGAATATTTATTTTCAACAGTGTCTTCCTAAACAGCCATGTCTCTACGAAGAGTCAGTTTGTTGGTGATACCACCATAAGCCAAGGTTTCCAAATGTTTAGAGTTTATGGAGAAATATTTCATTGATGGTATAGATATTCATGATCAGGGGGTGGGATCTTGAAAAGCATCAAGTGTAATTTATTGGCTTGTATTATTCTCTTTGATAAGGCTGTTTTTGTGATGTCTGAAGTTACTATGAGGTCTGCACTGTTGAGCCCAGCGCATGTAGTTTTAACATTCTATCTGCCGAATATGTATGTGATTCTCTTGTTGAGTCCTTAGCTTGGCCTGGACAGCTTTTATATGAATGCCTTGCCCGCTCCCCCCCCCCCCACCCGACTGTTTTACTTTAGCCAATGGGATGATGTCCTATGTCTGGAGTCAAACAGGGTTCAAACATCTTCTATGTTCAGATCATCTTCAAGGTTATTAGGTATAGAGGTCATACTACCAAGGTAGACTACCCAGCAAGGAATTTGCTGAGAGTGATCTGAGATTAGTGATATTAATCAGTCAATCATCATCGTGTGCAGTGCTGGGTAGCATAGGAAGTCACTGATCCTGACAAAAAACTGTCCTTCCTCTATGATGTGCGTGAGTTCCACTGCTGATTCACTATCATGTGACCTGATGGCAAACTAACCAGTATGTTATTGCTTTGTCATCTTCTGTTTCTTTCCCCCTCAATTTTGCTCATTGTTACATTTTACTCCAAATCTCTTCTGATGAGGTGGCCAATACATATGGACTGTTTTTTTTAATGGGATATCTTTTAGTAAGAAGCTCCTCAATGAGGTAATCGTTGATATTGAGCTTGATTAGTATCACTGGGTTACAGAGTGCCAGGTTTGAAACCACATCTGGGCACAAATAAATTGTCAGGGTTGTGATTTTTCTCGAGACAACTGCTCCTTTTGTCGACCCAGCTGTAAAATTGGTACCTGATGCATGAGTTAGACGATGTAAAGACAACAAGGAAGGGAACTGGCCACCCCCACCTAATAGTTTCTGCAGCTTAGTACATAAAGAGTTATCTTCATCCTCGATGGCAGGTTGCTTCCATAGGACCTACGTTTTACCTTTAAGTAATATTTATTATACTTAGTGCTGCCTCTTTAGTTTTTCTAGCTGTCAATGGAATTCTCAGCATTTTTTCTGAAAAACTACATGTGACCTCTGGTTTTCTATTCATTTGTTCATTTATTGTCCATGATTGGCTACGACATGACAAAAGTTCTATGTAACATTTTAGGACTCTCTTCCTTACTTCTGTTGACTTTTTCTTACCTGTTGCACAGGATATATTTCATTTTGTGATAAGCTGCTTTTGTGTCTTGTAACCAATGAGTAACACAATATGTGTACTGTACTTTCTTATGACCAATAACAACATATTTTAACCCATTCACTTCAAGCTGCTAGTCAGTGGGCTCAACTGTTTTCTCAATCTGTCAGGAAGTCAACTGATCAACATTTCAAATGTTCAATAAATAACAGCAGTATATTGAGGCCAATAGGAAATGAGTTGAAATTTTCAGGATATTTAAAAAAATATTTATTTAAACTTAATCATAGCAGTGTAACTCACCATTTTCTAACATTCTTCTTTTTTTACGTTGTCCTAATTTATTTCCTGTAAAAATATACATTTCTTTATTTCATAGATTGATTATAATGTCATGGTAAGACTTTCTAAACCTTGTAGCCTTGTCCATCTCTACTTACCACATCTTATGTACTCACACAATGGCATTGGGTCAAAGGACATGAGCCCATGGTCTGCTGGAACAAAAACCAGCAACCATGTACAAACATTGTCCATATGTGCCATGTAATAAATTCCTCTTTGCATATGTGTATTTTTAATAGTTTGTTAGATATGTATTTTTACCCTTCGCCCATGTATTTTTACCCTCCGCCCAAACCATTAACGATAAATCCGCTCAGTTATGTAACAAAATTATATGTGGAAGAAACCTCTAAACCTTTGTTCAGTGTTCTGGATATGGTTTTTGTTATAGAAATTATATGGGGGAATGTGGTTGTATGTTACATTTATAATTTTGTAGTCATCTTAAGTTGACATATTTACACATGTATACATTTCATTTGTTATCTACTGTTTGATAACTTTTGTTTGGCTTCACTGACAACTTTTATATTATTTATGATGGCTGAAACACTTGTATTAACAGTTTCATCCACCACTGTGTCTTTGTCTAAATTATGCATACATCAGGCGTTCAAATTGACCCCCTTAATGCAATCCAAAAGGAGAGAAAAGAATATGGTATAGGGAGAAGAAATATGAGAGGGATTTGCTTCAAATGAAAACTCAAATATTGTTCTTAGTGAATATATATATTCTTAAAAAAAAGGGAAATATAACTGTTATCATTTTGTTGATATAGACACTATTGAGTTAGATACAGGTATTAGCACTTATATGGAGATTTGTAAATATTCATCTCTGAGATAAAGAACAAATAACTGGAAGACAGAATTGATGTCTTTGAGATGTGGATATATAGAAAAATAGTGAGAACTTCATGGACAGAAAAGTTTCTGCAACACTGCTAATGGGAAAATGAACTCTTAAAAGTAAATAAAAAAATGAAAGAAATAAAATATGTTAGGCATATTAAAAGACATAACACCTTGTTGAAGAGCTTACTTGAAGGGAGAGTTGAGGGGAGGTGAGCAAGAGCGAGGGGTAGGCAGAGAAACGACTGGGGGAAATATATCATGAGGTGGTCAGGTTATAGTCTAGAACAGTGTATCACCAAAAAGAGAGGGGATGTTGGAGATCACAACCTTTTCTTGTAATAGAGCACATGATGATGATAATCATTCCTGAGGGAAAAAAATTAAATAAATAACAGTGTTGTAAAAAGAAAATGGAGGGATTGTATGGGGGGGGGGGGAGGGGGTGAGTTGTTTAGATGATGGGGATAGTTGGGAGTATTATTGATACAGAGAGGGAAAATGATGAGATATAGGGAGGGAGAGAGGGAAAATGATGAGATATAGGGAGGGAGAGAGGGAATGTATGGAAAAGCGAAGGTTCTAGATGAAAGGGGAATTAGAATGGAAGATGAGATGTAGGGAGGGAGAGAGGGAATTAGAATGGAAGATGAGATGTAGGGAGGGAGAGAGGGAATTAGAATGGAAGATGAGATGTAGGGAGGGAGAGAGGGAATTAGAATGGAAGATGAGATGTAGGGAGGGAGAGAGGGAATTAGAATGGAAGATGAGATGTAGGGAGGGAGAGAGGGAATTAGAATGGAAGATGAGATGTAGGGAGGGAGAGAGGGAATTAGAATGGAAGATGAGATGTAGGGAGGGAGAGAGGGAATTAGAATGGAAGATGAGATGTAGGGAGGGAGAGAGGGAATTAGAATGGAAGATGAGATGTAGAGGATAGATGAGAAGTAAAGTTGATATAATTAAGGGAAGGACGGGGAGAGAAGGGGGAAGATAGATATGCAGCGGGTGGGAGGAGAGGAAGACGGAGGGATTTGTTTTTGATTACCTTAGAAACTGGCAGTTTGTAAGTTTGTATCCCCCCCTCCCCCATTCATAGAGTGTATATTATTCTAAACTAAAAAACTAAACAGTATAGATTGCATGCTGGTCTCCATGTGTGTTGTAACAGATGTACATTGCACATTTATACAATAGTAGTCAGGGATTGTATCTCTGTAGAGATCATTATATGGTCACTCTAGCATACAGATATTGGCAGAATCAGTGAAATGTTTCATTACATGTGAAATGAAGTGTCTAGGAAAAGCTGCAATTTTTACTAAACTAGATAAAATAAGACATGAATAAATTAGGAAAAAGAGTTGGTATAATATAATTTCTGAAAATTTACGCCAAAATGGCAGATGAGAATGGATGTGTTCACTCGAAGGTGTCCAATTAGCAGCTGTTCCTTCTTGAAAGTAATGGCAACTATGTGAATAATGTGCCTAGAAATTTCCAATGGATTAAATATACATCGTTGGAACATGCAAGCTGTATGACCCAAGACAGAGAAGAATTCAGGAAGTTCATTGGGAAGACAATGTTCTGGAGAGAAAACATACTTGCATATTGACAGCAAGTAAAATGGTTTGGTCATCTTATGAGAATCAGCCCAGATCAAATAACAATCTCCTGACATAAAACCTAAAGTAGACTAAGAAAACAGAGGATAGAAAACAAGATTACCTTGAAAAAAGAACATTGACTCAACGCAACCAAGTTGACACATCTGGTCTTGGAACAACTAAGACTCCCATCCCTACACTTAGCGGCAAGCGTGAATAAGAGCAGCCATCATTCACCAGGGAAAGATGATAGACAATTGATATGTTTTTTTTTTGTTTTGTCAGGATGTTTTGTTTTGTATGATAGTGTTCTTGTATTCTTTTGTGTAAGATTTTGTGTAGATTATGAGTGTTTATGACAAGGAAACTGTGGTAATAGAGACTGGTATTAAAAGATTGAAGGACTTAACTCTGGAAGATAGTAAAGGATGATTATTAAGGAGTAGGATCGCTCATGTATTGCCGGGCCTGAAAGGAGAGCAAAGAATGGCACCACTATTTATACCTTCCATGCATGTCGTATGAGACGACTAAGGAGGTTATAGGATGGAGTTGGCTGTCTTTTCCCGTATTGGGTTAAAGAATACACAAGCTATGCTGAAGTCAGATGTGTTAGATCAAAAGATGTAGACATCGCAACCAGTAAACCATGACACAACACATTCCGTTCTCTGTACTACATTCTGCTAATTTACAGGAGTTTGAGAATGAACACAAAAGAATAAAAAATAGATAGTGGCAAATATTGTAGTAAAACTAAAGATGATGGCAAATATTGTAGTAAAACTATCAATCAATCAATCAATCAATAAACCCATAACCCTTCAGGGTCGTAGGGGTACCACATTGGATGCTTCAGCACACAGAGTCCTCCAGCGAATTCTATCCTCAGCGATGCGGATGAGTGTGGAAATATCTTGCCCTGTCCATTCCTTGATGTTGTCTGTTCATGTATTTATTTGTCCTCCTCTGCTTCTTCCACCCTCGACAGTTCCCTGCAGTATTGTTTTTGACAAGGAATCGTTCCTGCATACATGTCCGAACCATGCTACTTTTCGTTGTTTCACTATTGAAAGCAAGGGCTCCTGGACATCTGCACACATCTCTACTTACGTACACATTGGTCTTATGTTCCCTATAGGAAATTCGTAGAATTCTTCTGTAGCATTTATACTCGAAAGCCTGTATAACTAAAGATGATGGCAAATATTGTAGTAAAACTAAAGATGATGATAAATATTGTAGTAAAACTATAGGAGAAGTCATATATTTTAGTTACCGGTAAGTGTTAGAGTGAAAATCAAACTTTATAACTCACTTTATAAACTTTCTGACTTTCTTTTGTGTTGTATAGTTGTAAAAGTAGGATATTCACTGCAAAAATTGAGAGATGATTGATACTAATAATAATAAGAAGACCCATAACCCGTTGGGGTCATACAAGCGCAGCACTGGTGACATCAGCCACAAAAAGCCCTCCAGACATCTCTATCCACAGCCATTCAGAGGAGTGTAGAAAAATCATGCTCAGATCATTCCTTGATGTTATCAATCCAGAACTGGCCCCCTCTTCTCCTTCCAGCCTCGACTGTTCCGTGCAAATAATTTGAGAAAGTGAGTCATGTCTCGTTACATGTCCAAACCAAACAAGTTTATGCCATTTCACCATGGCCAAAAGTTCTTGATAATGGTTGATTATGGTTCTTGATAATCTCCAAGTTTGTTCATTTGCTGCCGAACTAATAAATAGTTCATTTAAAGATAATTACAAGTCTTCGACTATACATGTACAGACACATTCTGCAAATCCTCTATAGAGAGCATAACACAAATGTGTATTTAAGAAATAAAATACAGATGCATACAAATCCACAAGACTCACTACTTTCAATAGTGAAACAAAAAAAATCTTGCATGGTTTGGACATATATGTTGACATGATTCCTCATCATAAATAATACTAATGGGAACAGTTGAAGGTGGAAGAAACAGATGATAAAGAAAAGCATGGAAGACGACATCAAGGAGTGGACAGGTCAGAATATTTCCTCACTCCTCCATTTCGCTGAAGATAGCATTTACTAGAGGACTCTGTGTGTTAAATGTATCCAATATGGTACTGATTGCATATGGGGATATTGATATGGATTATAGATGATGGGAGAATATTGTAACAAAAGTTATAGATGATGGGAGAATATTGTAACAAAAGTTATAGATGATGGGAGAATATTGTAACAAAAGTTACGGATGATGGGAGAATATTGTAACAAAAGTTATAGATGATGGGAGAATATTGTAACAAAAGTTATAGATGATGGGAGAATATTGTAACAAAGTTATGGATGATGGGAGAATATTGTAACAAAAGTTATAGATGATGGGAGAATATTGTAACAAAGTTATGGATGATGGGAGAATATTGTAACAAAGTTATGGATG
This sequence comes from Meghimatium bilineatum, assembly GCA_034231615.1. Taxonomy (NCBI): domain Eukaryota; kingdom Metazoa; phylum Mollusca; class Gastropoda; order Stylommatophora; family Philomycidae; genus Meghimatium; species Meghimatium bilineatum. Next base: position 2,990,814 of record CM067301.1, read on the forward strand.
ATGGGAGAATATTGCAGCAAAGTTATGGATGATGGGAGAATATGAAAAAAAAAATCTGAATTATGTTTGTTGTACCAAAAAGATATTTTGATTGAGTTGATGATTAGCCTGTGATATTTTGTAATACTAACTTATCTTGTGTATAAATAAAGCATATTACCTAAGCTGAAAGATTATACATGAAAGTTAGGTAGTTTCATGACTATTTATGTATCTGCTATATGTAGTTGTGCAAGTAAGACAGTATTACCTGTAATTAATTTTACATGTGTTAGTATTACCTGTAAGGTAGTTTTACATGTGTTAGTATTACCTGTAATGTAGTTTTACATGTGTTAGTATATTACCTGTAAGGTAGTTTTACATTTGTTAGTATTACCTGTAATGTAGTTTTACATGTCCTAGTATTACCTGTAAGGTAGTTTTACATGTGTTAGTATTACCTGTAAGGTAGTTTTACATTTGTTAGTATTACCTGTAATGTAGTTTTACATGTGTTAGTATTAGCTGTAAGGTAGTTTTACAAAAATAGTTTTATCCATGAGGTAGCATTGCAGGTAAGACAATTTAACAAGTAATGTAGTCATGTAGGTTTACCTGTAAATTACTTGTACAGGTAATGTGGTTTTTCAGGTAAGATAGTTTTAATATTCACTCCAGTCTTGTATATAAATCGAGGACCATATTTGTATCTACATTTTGGGTTATAGTTTATTTTGTAATTTTCTTCCTTCTGTTTTCTGCCCCTCTAAATGGAGCAGGATGTTACATAAATCTGATGACTTTTATCTCTCTCTCTAACCCTCTCTCTTCTAAGATAAATTGCATAGTAACATTGCCAAGCTCTTATCACTCCCCCAGCTAAGATAAATGACATGATAAGAATGTACTTATGGATATTTAATGACTTTTCATGGTCTCTGTCTTTTCCTCCAGTTGGAAGACCTGTTCAAGTTTGTAGATAACACAGGTCAGACATCAGCAACCAACAACACAGATTTCCAGGTAATGTCAGGTTTGCATTTAACAGAATATTCTTAAGAATAACATGGACAGAAGTTTGAAATGTGTTAGTTACTGAGCAGACACTTGGAAAAGTTAAGGCACAGACTGCAGATACTGAGATTTTGAAATGTGATACTTTGCTGAAGTATTTATCACAGCTATTTCAGCCAAGCTGTAAACCATGTACCACCGAAGACAGATATATCGGGCCAGGCCAGTGCAAATAATACGGCGACACAATGCATTTCCATTCTCTGGACTACATCCTGCTAGAAATCTAATAGGACAATGGTCCTGCTACAAAGGAAATCTAGCAGAATCTTGAGAATGAACGCTGAAGAAGAAGAAGTAAACTATGTTAATGCATTATGTTATCTGGCCTACATCCTGCTAATCAGCAATGGTGTGAGAATGAATTAATACAAAAGAAGAAGAAATGTGGTAATATAATGTATTGTTATATCTCTGCTAATATTAGATATAACTTGAAGAGAGACTGAGCCAGGTCGTCCATGAGCTTCCGCATGGATCTAAAGAATATTTCAGGTTGTGCTGGTAATAGAAAATGATGATGATGTTTTGAGTATTTACAGATGGTTCGGACCAGTGTAAATTGCTGAGACACATATTCAATACCTTTCACATATGACTGCTTGCTCTGACAGATTTTATGGAGAAAGTTTGTTGCCCACTGCACTAACCCTCTCTTGGTTCTGTTGATTAGTTCCAAGACAAGGCAATGCCAATATACTTGGAAACAACAGAACTGCAGGAGACACCATTAGGCGCATTAATACGACTGCATTAATATCTTCTTCTTCAGTGTTCATTCTCAAACTCCTGTTGGATTTCTCTTGTAACAGGACAATGGTCCTACAAGATTTCCAGTTGAATGTAGTCCAGAGAATGGAAATGCGTTGTATTGCCGTTTTATTTGCACCAGTGGCCCAACACATTCAGCGGAATATGGTCATATAAACAAGTCAAGATCTAATGGATATGCAGCTTAAGACGAGAAAATGGAGATAGATTGAGCACACACTCAGAAAACTAGTAAGAGATATAGATAGAAGATCAATGACATGGAACCCACAGGGAAAATGGGAACAGTGAAATAAAGGAACATGATTTAGGTGCAAGCTTCTTGAAGACAAAAAGTATTCGCTATGGAAGGTCATATAAGGTATCAAAAGAAAGGTAATTGAATGTGGAATCCATATACAATATAAAAAAAAAAAGAATTGTAAAACAAAATACCCAAATAACACCACAAACAAGGATGTTAGATGAACAGAAACTTTTTGGACATGTATTTTCTACTCACCCTCAAGTTTACTTGTCTTGAAATGTTGATATCCAATCTTACTGAAGTAGATGCAGTGACTGTCCATTTACTTATCATAATTAGTTTACTTGAAGTAAATCTATCAACTGCCTCGTGTTTTATGGAATTTTTTGTGTTTCATGCCAAATTTCAGAACTGAACAAAATGTGAAACTTTACGAAATATTCCCAAGTATTGGATTTCCATAGTTGAATTCCACTCAATATTATCATTAGGCTTAACTCTATTTTCTATATAATGAGGTACAAGATTCCTATTTCTGTCTATCTGATTCTTCAGAAACATTAACAGTGGGAACAGTTTTAGAATTTCTTACCTGTTTTTTTCCCCATACCAATAATATTAGGTCTATTTATATTCCGATTTTTAACAAATCGGTAATCTCCAATCTCAAAATAGAAAACACTGTTGTTTTCCGACACAGCACTTGAAATAATATCTCCAATAATGAAACTCAAAGAATAATAAACCTGATGTTTGCTAAATGTTTGAATTCTCTTACTAGTGGAGGATGAAGCAAATTTGCTAATTTCAGAAAAGCTGAACCTACCATATTTGAATTTGGAATAAATATGTCACATGCATCTAATCACACAGTACCATGATGGTTTCCTTTCGGTAGCCAGATTTCTAAAGTGTAAACAGCTAAATATGTTAATACTAACTTATTTACGTTCCAAATGAAGCAAATTAAGATGGCATATCTACAAGAATGATACATGATAGATACGTCTGCAGTGGATTTCTATCTGCAACGATTCATCGTTTTATGGGCGGAAAGAGTTAAAGGAGGAGAAATAATAGGTTACAAGTCCACACAAGAACTTAAAGTACTGGCAGTGGACCGCAGCGCAAGGAGAATCAAAACCTCTGCTTTACATGCCTGTGGCATGAAAGGAACAAATTAACTAATATTGGTAGAGTCGATAATGGGTCCATTTCACAAATCCAACTTGGTTAAATTTTGCCTATGGGTTTAAACCCAAATCATCCACATTGTGATGGTGATACAATTAGATATATTAGTGGTGCCTACAAATTCAACCATGGTTGAATAGCATTGTACCGTGCGAGAGTGGATAAATCATCAATTTGTATTATTTGTATGTTGTGTTTCTAGGGAATTCCAGCTCCAGAATACATCAGCCCTGAGAATATAAGCATACCAGGAGCACGTTCACGAGAGCATATAGAAGACATTGATGTCTCTGAGTTCAAGTTCTCTAAATTTGCAGCGATGTACTTCCAAGGTAGTGCCACACACACACATATCCGTAAGGCTCTCAGACAACCACTTCTGCAGTTGAGCAGTGAAGGTGATCAGTTGGTAAGTAGTATAAATGTTTGTTTGTTTACTTGGGTTTCAGTGGTCAACATTGACTTACTGTAGAATGCTAGGAAATGAGAAATCTGATGAACTGGTTAAGGAAGGTACCACTCACATCATCAGTAAAAGCAAACAAGCAAATTAATAATTGTGATATACCTAATACTAGTTCTATATTTTATTGCGATATACCCAATACTTGTATATTGTAACTGCGATATACCTAATACTAGTTCTATATTTTATTGCGATATACCCAATACTTGTATATTGTAGCTGCGATATACCTAATACTTGTATATTGTAGCTGTGATATACCCAATACTTGTATTTCGTAGCTGCGATATACCTAATACTTGTATATCGTAGCTGTGATATACCTAATACTTTTATTTCGTAACTGCGATATACCTAATACTTGTATATTCTAGCTGTGATACACCTAATACTTGTATATCGTAGCTGTGATATACCTAATACTTGTAGATTGTTGTTATGATATACCTAATACTTGTAGATTGTTGTGATATACTTGTACATTGATGCAATTCTTGTTTCTCCACAGGCTGCACTAGCTGTGTGGATTGTTATTCTAAGATTTATGTCTGATTTGCCTGAACCAAGATACCCCACCAACATGTCTGAAACCAAGGTAGGGTTCAGGAGATTGAGTGACACAAACAAAAATGCAGATATTATCAGGGAGTGAAAAAAGGGAAGGGAATGTTAGATGAGAATAGGGAAAGTAAACAAGATTGTTTGTAGAATAAACACGATTGTTTGCAGAATAAACAAGATTGTTTGCAGAATAAACAAGAATGTTTGAAGAATAAACAAGATTGTTTGCAGAATAAACAAGATTGTTTGCAGAATAAACAAGATTGTTTGCAGAATAAACAAGATTGTTTGCAGAATAAACAAGATTGTTTGCAGAATAAACAAGAATGTTTGCAGAATAAACAAGAATGTTTGCAGAATAAACAAGATTGTTTGCAGAATAAACAAGAATGTTTGCAGAATAAACAAGAATGTTTGCAGAATAAACAAGATTGTTACAAGAATGTTTGCAGAATAAACAAGATTGTTTGCAGAATAAACAAGAATGTTTGCAGAATAAACAAGAATGTTTGCAGAATAAACAAGAATGTTTACAGAATAAACAAGAATGTTTGCAGAATAAACAAGATTGTTTGCAGAATAAACAAGAATTTGCAGAATAAACAAGATTGTTTGCAGAATAAACAAGATTGTTTGCAGAATAAACAAGATTGTTTGCAGAATAAACAAGATTGTTTGCAGAATAAACAAGAATGTTTGCAGAATAAACAAGAATGTTTGCAGAATACTCAAGAATGTTTGTAGAATAAACAAGAATGTTTGCAGAATAAACAAGAATGTTTGCAGAATAAACAAGAATGTTTGCAGAATAAACAAGATTGTTTACAGAATAAACAAGAATGTTTACAGAATAAACAAGAATGTTTACAGAATAAACAAGAATGTTTACAGAATAAACAAGAATGTTTACAGAATAAACAAGAATGTTTACAGAATGGTAGAAAGGAAGCTTGGATTAGATGGAAAAAAAAGGGAAGACTTGTGATTCTTATGGCATGTGTTGATAAGAGCAAAACTGGAACATGTACTCATGATTGGGAAGAACAAAGAGAGACGTTGATGGGTTCTCATTGTGGCATGGGAGAATTTAACCAACTGAACTTAACAACATAAGAGACAAGGCTGTGGAGAAACATTGTCTACTCCACTCTTCTTGGTACTTGATTGATTTAATGATTGATTGTTCATAGACTCCTAGGTCCCTAATGGGGAGCAAAGAATAGCATCACTGTTTACCTTCCATGCATGCTGTAAAAGGAGACTAAGGAGGGTTATGTGATGGATTTGGCTGCCCCATCCCATATGGGGTCAATGTGGCCCAGAAGTAATGCTGAAGTCAGATTGTTAGGCCGATATTACAGCAAAGCTGTATACTATAACACCATATCCCCTTCTCTTTGCTACATCTTGCTAATCTGTAGGAGTTTTGATTGAACACAAAAGATGTTACAGATCCTTTGAAATTGCCCTTCAAACAAAAATATGTCCAGATAAATTTTATTTCATAAATTATTATATGTTGTTATTTTATTAGTACATGTATTGAACAAAATTAATTTTGCAAACATTTACATAAATAATTTTTATGTATTTAAAAATGTGTTTAAATAAATAAAAATAAAAATTTCTGCATTTCATTTATGAAGTTGTTTCTAAAATGTTGTTCTAATATAGGACAGCACTCCAGTGATGACCAAGATTTACTCTACGCTGGGACGCAAATTCAACAAAAAGGATTTGGAGGAGGCAATGAAGATGGGAGAAGAAATGGTAGATCCATCATGAAATATGAAATCGTCATTCATGTGTTGTGTATTATATGAGTGATAGAATAATGAATTAATCATTCATGTGTGCTATATGAGTGATAGAATAATCATCTTTGCACTTTCCCTCAGTAGATATGTATCCTCATATCTCTTACACAGGAAGATCTCAATGTCGATGGAGCAACACACGATCAGTGATTGTCATCCACCATCAATGGGTGGAGTTATTGTCACAGATTATGACAGTTTATCATCATTATCATCATCATTTTCCTCTTATGCCAAGCTTGCCATATAGGGTAGATATCTTAGCTGTCCATGCTTTTCAGTTTTGTTTTTGGTCTTCCCCCTTTTCTCTTGCCACTCGGTGACCATGTAAAGACTTGACATGGAATTCTGTCTTCATTCATTCTGAGTGCGTGAGCGATGTATGCCTAACGCCTTTTTCTAATAACGTCTGTGATGTATTGTTTTTTTGTCACTTCTCTTAGTGTCTTGTTTGACTTAAAGTCTTTTCCAGATTGTGATTTTTTTGAGACATTTGTTTTCGAAGGCATTTAGTTAGTTTTCTAAAGGTGAAGTTGATTTCCAGGTTTCACACCCGTACGTTAAAACCGAAATAACACATGCATTGAACAGCCGTAGATGTGTATTAATGCTGAGTTTTTTTATCTTCAAATCTTTATGATAACCATTATATTTGTACCTGGACATGCAGGTGTTGAGTGTAATGAGTAGTCAGTTGATACACTGGTGAGCATGGCCACATGTCAATAGGTACATCAATGGATTGTTCTGACATAGTTAAAGTTGTAGATGCATGTTTTCAGCCGTTTGTAGATGCACAGTCTCAGCTGGTCATAGATGCACAGTCTCAGCTGGTCATAGATGCACAGTCTCAGCTGGTCATAGATGCACAGTCTCAGCTGGTCATAGATGCACAGTCTCAGCTGGTCATAGATGCACAGTCTCAGCTGGTCATAGATGCACAGTCTCAGCTGGTCATAGATGCACAGTCTCAGCTGGTCATAGATGCACAGTCTCAGCTGGTCATAGATGCACAGTCTCAGCTGGTCATAGATGCACAGTCTCAGCTGGTCATAGATGCACAGTCTCAGCTGGTCATAGATGCACAGTCTCAGCTGGTCATAGATGCACAGTCTCAGCTGGTCATAGATGCACAGTCTCAGCTGGTCATAGATGCACAGTCTCAGCTGGTCATAGATGCACAGTCTCAGCTGGTCATAGATGCACAGTCTCAGCTGGTCATAGATGCACAGTCTCAGCTGGTCACAGATGCACAGTCTCAGCTGGTCACAGATGCACAGTCTCAGCTGGTCACAGATGCACAGTCTCAGCTGGTCATAGATGCACAGTCTCAGCTGGTCATAGATGCACAGTCTCAGCTGGTCATAGATGCACAGTCTCAGCTGGTCATAGATGCACAGTCTCAGCTGGTCATAGATGCACAGTCTCAGCTGGTCATAGATGCACAGTCTCAGCTGGTCACAGATGCACAGTCTCAGCTGGTCATAGATGCACAATCTTCGCCATTTATAGATGCATGATCTCCACTATTCATAGATGCACGAAAGTTGAAATTATAGTCGAACTCTTTATAAAGCACGCCAACACGTTGTTATAGTTTCAAAATGGAGCCTTTGTATTCATCCTTTGTATTAATGATTTTTTTCATATTTGCTTTTTTCATTTTTTCGTATCAATTTTAAATAAAGACATATATGTCTAATCTTTGTGTTCTATAATTTTTGCCAAAGTTTCACTGACTATGTTAAGATAGGAAGTGACATTATTATTTTGCTTTTTTTTGTGAATTCACCATTGATTTTATAATTATTTTTGTCTGCACATGTTTGCCCCAAACTTGGGACAAAGGTGGCATTTTACTCATGCTCATAAAATCTCATTTTACGGACTAAACGTAATTGTATGTTGTAAATACCCTGACTATTGTTAGATGGATGGATAAGCTACACACTGCTGCTAGTTTGGTCTCTCATAGTTACATCTAGTTGTCAGAATATGCTAAAAAAATGGAAAAGTGTGCATCATTGTCCCCGGCTACCCTAAAACTTTCTGTGGATATCCGTCTTTGTGGGCTAGTGTTCCTCCCTTAGCTGGTTTAGTGTAATACAGCCTTGATGGATATGTTCTGCTGTCTGTGCTGCCTGCGCACATGGATACATAGGTGATAGAACCACGCTTAGTCTATTTATGTGACTGTTTTGTCTGTTGTGTCATGTCCTGATGTGGAAAAATGATAACCTGCTCAGCTCTGTCAATATCACGATAGTTGTCTTTTGGGTGGTCGATCTTCCTAATAGGTTTGATGAGAGTCCTCATTTCTTAGTTGATGATTTCTTGGTCTTTTTGTTTCTGTGTTGCTCCATTTTTGCCAGCATATCTGCCTGCTCATTTCCTGGTATGTCAAAGTGGGATGGTACCCACTATAATACTACACTTCTTCTTTGGATGCTCACTTCTTAAATGGCTTCCTTCTTGTATATCAAGTGAGGGTAGATGCCTACAACATACAAATGGATCCTCTTCTGATTCTGAAGCATCTCAAAGCATCGCACACTGCTGCTGTTGAGAGTTTGAGTAACTGTATACAAAATAAAGCTCTGGATTGGGAGCCTCCCCACACTCCCAATTGCACATAATAATATATGAAATATTATTGTTAATAATTTCTGACGTTGAAACATTTTGTTCATGTACAGTATAATTGTTTATATTTTGTTCATATACACTGAATTAGTTTATATTTTGTTCATATACAGTGAATCAGTTTATATATTTTTTTTTTACATACATTAGTTTTTATCTTGTTCATATACACTGAGTTTATATCTTGTTCATATACACTGAGTTTATATCTTGTTCATATACACTGAGTTTATATCTTGTTCATATACACTGAGTTTATATCTTGTTCATATACCCTGAGTTCACATATATTTGGTTAGTTCACATACATTGAGTTAGTTCACATACAGTACGTTTGTTCATAGCTTGTCGTTGTATATGTTTTAGGAAAAAGAGGCAACAAACATCCCATATGCTCAAAATCCTGGTAAGAAATCAACAAGGAAGAAAATTGTGTCACTCACTTTGAAGAAAAGGTCAAAGATCACAGAAGATGTTACTCATCGCTTACAACATGGCTATGAAGCTGGTGGAGTCACTGGTACTGTCAGCAGTGGAGGAAATGCCTTACTGGAGGACAGACCAATGTCTAACCTTGAAAAGCTGCACTTCATTATTGGTCATGGGATATTGAGACCTGAGCTGAGGTTTGTTGAGTAGACTTTGCTTATTGTACATAGATAGAGCATGCTTTATATAATATGTGGGTGGTTGCAGCAGCACAGGGCTTGTGTGATATCAAATTGTATGCTGCTACTAAGTTGGCATTCTTCTAGTTCATCTCTGGCTCTGCTCAAGGACGTGCTCATGGAGATTATCACACGGACGTGCTTCAAGTCAACAGTAGAAAAAAATGTTAAACAATATCTCTAGCCACAATTTGGCAGATTTTCCTGCATACCACAATGACAATCTGTCCATCATCTTCTCTTCCTCTTTCTTTACCTCTCTCTTGTTCTTTAACTTGCTAATTGTTAAAATCATGTCAGTCATAATATCTTATCAGATCCATTTGCAGAGCCAAGTGATACCTTCATAAGGTTTGCATTGTTGGCCTGTAGATCCATGTGCAGAGTCAAGTCATACCTTCATAAGGTTTGCATTGTTGACCTGTAGATCCATGTGCAGAGTCAAGTCATACCTTCATAAGGTTTGCATTGTTGGCCTGTAGATCCATGTGCAGAGTCAAGTCATACCTTCATAAGGTTTGCATTGTTGACCTGTAGATCCATGTGCAGAGTCAAGTCATACCTTCATAAGGTTTGCATTGTTGACCTGTTGACCTGTAGATATGCAGACATTTCCTTGGCTATAGTCTTGATGATCTTTCTCCATCAATTATCCAAAGTGTAGGGGGTTAAGATGGTCACCTTGTGCTAAGAGGTCATGGGTTTTAATCCAGCTCTTGTGTATGCTTGAAGCTGCGGAATAACATTCTATGAGTGGTACTCTTGTAAGGCGGGAGTTCCGCTTCGTTGAGAGAGATGAAGCACATTTAGGGAAACCTGAGTACAATTAAGTCATGCCTTATCATTCCTTTCTTTATGAGTGACTTGAACGTAGAAGTGAATGTGGAAGCAAATTCATTTAAAAGTGAATGTGGAAGGTTATGAATAAGACAGTCATGTGGAAGTGAATGTGGAAGCACATGTAGAAGTGAATGTGGAAGCACATGTAGAAGTGAATGTGGAAGCAAATGTAGAAGTGAATGTGGAAGCAAATGTAGAAGGGAATGTGGAAGCAAATGTAGAAGAGAATGTGGAAGGTTTTGAATAAGACAGTCATGTGGAAGTGAATGAGATATTTTCCTGATATGTCTTGACTGTGTTTGTTCTAGGGATGAGATCTACTGCCAGATATGCAAACAACTGACCAATAACAACTCAAACAGCTCCCATGCTCGAGGCTGGATTCTACTTTGTCTCTGTGTCTGCTGTTTCCCGCCTTCAGACAGGGTGAGTTATGACCAGATTTCATCCTTTTCTTTACATGTATATCCACCCACTAGATTATATCTGAGACAGCATATGTTACTGGTGAGTGGAGGTGGAGGAATGGATAGCAACACTGCCATCTATCAAACATTAAATAACAAAGTCATTGGTTGGTACAACCTAACAGCAGATTCAAAACACATCATAATCACACTTCTTACACACATAGAAATTATCTTAGTTCTCATGATATTCAGGTCTCCGTATTAAGATCTTGCACCACAGACGATAGAGTTAGGTACACCCTTGAAAATTGCCATGTATTGGAGTATGGTATCCTTAAGCCATTTGGTCCTATCTGGTCATACCTGTCATTCATTTATTTATATTTGGAGGATGAGACCTTTGTTGTGTTATTGTTGATGTTGTTTTTAGGCATAGTTGTTTTATTTATTCTCATTCCCCATATGCTTTTAATGTGCATCTCTAACAACCTTGTATATTAATTTAATAATTTAGAGTTTATTTCATGTGTTTATTTCATGGTAAATGTCCTGTTTGATCATAACATAGCAAAAGTCCTAGTTCCTTTGTTTTTTTATTATTTCTATTGTACATTAGTTTTATTATCTGTGAGCAATTAGTTAAACCAGAAACAATAGTACATTATCGTAGTTATAACTTTGAGTCTGCATACACTTGCATGGCTGCTGGAACATAGAACAGAGTACTTATGGGAATGTGCTTTGTGTCAGAGCACTTATGGGAATGTGCTTTGTGTCAGAGCACTTATGGGAATGTGCTTTGTGTCAGAGCACTTATAGGAATGTGCTTTGTGTCAGAGCACTTATGGGAATGTGCTTTGTGTCAGAGCACTTATGGGAATGTGCTTTGTGTCAGAGCACTTATGGGAATGTGCTTTGTGTCAGAGCACTTATGGGAATGTGCTTTGTGTCAGAGCACTTATGGGAATGTGCTTTGTGTCAGAGCACTTATGGGAATGTGCTTTGTGTCAGAGCACTTATGGGAATGTGCTTTGTGTCAGAGCACTTATGGGAATGTGCTTTGTGTCAGAGCACTTATGGGAATGTGCTTTGTGTCAGAGCACTTATGGGAATGTGCTTTGTGCCATGATGTTGCTTTCTCATCAAGAACAATAACAAGGTTTATAATACAAGAGGAACTATTGTCCAAAACCATGACACCACATTTATTGAATAGACCTGGAGTAACCTTTGTATTTAGTAAAGTACTCTTGTGACAAAATTTGTGCACACTTTTGTATTTAGTAAAGTACACTTGTGACAAAATTTGTGCGCTTTTGTATTTAGTAAAGTACTCTTGTGACAAAATTTGTGCACTTTGTATTTAGTAAAGTATTCTTGTGACAAAATACAAGACATAGTTTATTTTGGTGGAAGTACTTGATGATTTTTGTGGATATTAACAAGCCTGAATGTACTTCAATTCTTTGTTATGTCAGTGATCAAAGATTCAAGTTAAAATTTGTGTTCACAGTTAAGGCCTTATTTGCTCAACTTTATACAAGGTGGACCACCTGGCTATGCCCCATACTGCGCAGATCACTTACGTCGGACTATGGTCAATGGAGCCAGAAACCAGCCACCTAGCTGGCTTGAATTGCAGGTAAGGTACAGGTGTTGAGTATTTCTTATTAAAATTTTACGTCTGACGGAAATGATGACCTATCTCTTCTAGGTGTATCCAACATTGACCCTGTTGTTGTTCTTCCATCACAAGTAATCATGACCATTTGTTACATCCACTTTTGAAATTCATTTATGTCCTTGACATAACTGCTAATGCTACAAACTCTTATTTTTTTCGGTTGCAACATATGGCTGTGAAACGTGGATCTCTAAATAAAACAGCGGCAAAGAAGATCAATGCCTTTGAGATGAAATGCTACAGACGGATACTTAGAATATCATGGAAGGAAAAAAAGAGAAACTCAGATATTATAAATACATTGAAGATTCCAGAGTGTTGGTTACTAAACACAATAACAAAAAGAAAACTATACCTGTTTGGTCATATAAAGAGGCACACCTGTTTAGAAAGACAAATAATGGAGGGCAGAGCACCTGCGTGGAGGAGGAAAGGCAGACCAAGAAGACGATGGACTGACAACATTAAAGATAATATGAATATGTCGTTGCAAAAAACAAGCCGCATCGCCGAAGACAGAGAAGGGTTCAGGGAGTTTATTGGGGAGACAACATTCTGGAGAGAATACGTCACATGACAGATGCCCTTGACTATGAGTTCATTGATGTCTAATAAGCTCTATTCTGGCCACATATATCATGGACAGTTCCGGCATGCGATGACACTATAGAGAGTTTATGGTGTACCAGTGACTGTTTAGCTGCTCTCCAATGTTCATCTGCTGCATTTCTCCTCTTTTCACAAGATGACATGCCCATTATGATTGCAGAGCGCCATGAAGCTTTATTCTGTGAAAGCTGGTCCCATGTATCTAAGTCCAGAGTGCTAACTATTAAAATGGATTGACCCACATACAACCAGGTGCATCCATGCTTGACCAAAATATGACTAGGTGCAGCCATGATTGACCAAAATTGTACCATTCTATTATATCGGTGAGGTTAATTTAAAAATGGAAGTGTTTTGTATCACAATCCATTGTCTTCTTGCTCTGCCCTTTCTCCTCTTCACAGGTACTCTTCCCTCCATTATTTGTCTTTCTAAACAGCTTGGCCATTGTCCCATTTTTGTACAATTGATCTTCGATAATTCCCTGAGAACCTTGAATAAATAAATAAAAGTGTATTGACTTTCTCCAGGACATATTACTATATAGTAGCTCATTCAATATCCTTCAAATAGTTATATAATCATTCAATATCCTTCAAATAGTTATATAATCATTCAATATCCTTCATATAGTTATATAATCATTCAATATCCTTCAAATAGTTATATAATCATTCAATATCCTTCAAATAGTTATATAATCATTCAATATCCTTCAAATAGTTATATAATCATTCAATATCCTTCAAATAGTTATATAATCATTCAATATCCTTCAAATAGTTATATAATCATTCAATATCCTTCAAATAGTTATATAATCATTCAATAGCCTTCAAATAGTTATATAACGTTTTCAATATCCTTCAAATAGTTATATAATCATTCTTCTTCTTCAGCGTTCATTCTCAAACCTGTCTTCTCACCCTTACTCCCACTTCCATTTTGCCTCACCCATAGTTTGATCGAAACGAGTCCAACAAGCAAACTATGTAACTTATCAATTTACCCCAATCATGAATCACCCATCTACATCAATGCAGAGCAGAAAAGCAAATAATAAACTCAATCTTCATACCAACATTTCACTACCAGAGTCAAACTTGGTAAATACAAGAGAGAAGTATCACAGCATACAAGATGAGATGTTTTAAAAAAAACAGCAAACATAACAAGAAGAGATCACACGAGAAGTGAACAAAGAGATTACAAAAATTGTTGGAACAATACCTGTTATTAAATATTTAAACATCAAGAAGAAAACTATCTCACTTGATTAAAATCCCCATGAAATAAACAATTATACAACACTAGCATGAACATAAATCATAATTGCATTGTTTGTAATGTTCTCACTTCCAGGCCACAAAGTCCAAGAAACCCATCATCCTTCCCATCACCTTCATGGACAGTAACTCAAAGACTCTTTATGCTGATTCAGCAACTACAGCTAGAGAACTGTGCCAGCAACTATCAGACAAGATTGAACTCAAAGACCAGTTTGGATTTTCACTTTATATTGCTCTCTTCGACAAAGTAAGTCAATATTGAAAAAAAATTTGGAAGGGTTAAATAGCAGTTTTACGAGGAACAATACACATGACCGATGTTTCAAATAAGTAATAGTTGTAAGCATAAGCACTTGGGATGGAGCTTTGTTACCTCTGGGTATATCCATAAGACATCTTAAACACTGCAAGATTGACCAATGATCCTGGGGAAACTACAGCTCTTGACCATCCATCCTTAATGGTCAGATCAATGCGGGTATTGCAAGTTTTGAAAAGAGTATAACTCAAGAGGTGATACTTCTTCTTAAGCGTTCATTCTCAAACTCCCACTGGATCTCTCCTGTACCAGGACAGTAGTCCTACTAGATTTCCAGCAGGATGTAGTCCAGGAGAATGGTAATGTGTTGTGCCCCCATTATATTTGCGCAAATGGCCCCACGCATCCGTCTTCGGTGGAACAGGTGATTCAAAAGAGAAGAATAGAAAGATAAGATAGGACTGTTTTCCCTCATTTCACGATGTGCACATTTCTGTCCACACTGTATCAGATCTTTCAGAGCTCGGATTCAACCCAGCCATTTCAGGGCATACAAACACAACTCAGCCATTTCAGGGCATACAAACACAACCCAGCCATTTCAGGGCATACAAACACAACTCAGCGATTTCAGGGCATACAAACACAACCCAGACATTTCAGGGCATACAAACAATCAAACCTAAGATGATCTTTTATTACTTTGCCATGCTTATCATCACTTGCGAAAGAGAAACATGACTGTCCCAAACCTTGTCATACACTCGCTCTCTGGATAACTTCTACTTCTTTATTCGTTCTCAAACTCCTTCAGATTAGCAAGATGTAGTCCGGAGAATGAAATGTATTGTGTCATGATTTACTGTTTTGCTGCGTTATCTGCACCTTTCAGCCTGACATATCCAACTTCAGCATGTCTTCTGGATCATTTGGACTATATATGGAATGGGACATTCAACTCTGCCCGATAACCTCCTTAGTCACCTCTTATGTATGGAAGGTAAACAGTGCTGCTATTCTTTGCTCCCCTTTGTGTCCAGAAAACACAAGAGCATAATGATAATTAAATATCTGGCATGAGCAGGATGAAAAAAAAAATGTGGTCACAAGGTGAAGAGGAATGACTTCATTGTCCTCAGATTTCCTTCTATATTCTCCAATGCCCTTAACAATGCAACAAGGTAAAGTTAGAGAGTATCACTCATAACACCTAGCACCTTAGTTTCAATTGACAACCTCCTGGCATTTCTAAAAAGTGAGCCTGTAAACAAATCATCCTACCAAAGAAGGATGTGCCGGGCCATTAACACACATAGAAAGGTAACACAACACATTTTCACTCTGAACTACATCCTGCTGGAAATCTAGGAGGACCATTGTTCTGCTACAAGGGAGATCCAGCGTGAGATTGAGAATGAAAGCTGACGAAGAAGAAACAAATCATTACAATAGGAATCAAAACTATGATCCCTAGGTACACAAGATGAACAGTACAATGATAAAGTCACATCAAGCAACCAAGATCTCATGCCAGATAAAGGAGATTATAAACAACTGTACTGTTCTAATTTCTATGACTACATCAAGATAGACAGGACCTCCTCCCACTATTCACACACTTTATACAGAAGTTTGTCACAATATAGAAAACATACTAGTTTTACAAACTGGCATGGTCTGTCCGAGAATGAAAACTCTCAGCTCTGGATAGAAGAAAAAGTTGTGGAAGTGATGCCAGGAGCAGCATCTAGATCAGCGGTTCTTAAACTGTGGTCTGAGGACACCTGGTCCCTCTGAGGGTTTTCAGTGAAGTCTTGGTGAAATATTATAAGCCTTTAAAGTTACAATAGATGGACAGATATTTTAGGGGTCAGTGGCAGAAAAAAAATTTAAAGGTGGTCCACGATAGCAAAAAGTTTACGAATCGTTGATTTTTATCCTTCGCCAAATGTACCACGTTGTTTTTCAGGTATCATCTTTGGGCAGTGGAGGTGACCATGTGATGGATGCTATTTCTCAATGTGAACAGTATGCCAAAGAACAAGGTGCACAAGAACGCAATGCTCCATGGAGGTTGTTCTTCCGCAAGGAAATTTTTGCACCGTGGCATGACCCAAGTGAAGACCCGGTGGCAACAAATCTTATTTATCAACAGGTCAGATTGTGATTGTTGATACATCTATAGTGTCATCTTTAGAAGTCAGCAATATATCATCTTTGATGTCAGCTATAAGTCAGCTGCATAAGTAAACTAAATATGGTTCTTTAAAAGTGATTTACATTTCATTGTTAAAGCCAGTTATATATACATAGGTGTCGTATACCCGTAACTAGTCATATTTTGTACGCTTTTTGCAAGGTGCGACTCTGTACGCCCATACAATACATTTTACATTTTTTACGTGAATTTCTGCAGTTCTGTATATTTTTGGGGTTTTTTTACTCAATTTACTGGAGACATTGATTTTTTGCAGTATTTATTTCTTTATAGGTGGCAACACTGATATTTATGGTATTCATATATTTTAGTGGCAACTGTGATTTGTACTGTTTTTATTTAATTTTTTGATAACAGTGGTGTGTGCAGGTTTTAACATCCATTTTAGTGGCAACACTGCTTTTAAACGCATTACAGGTACTTTAATTATTCTCTATGATTGTTAAGTTGTCTTTATACCGAACTTTTAAATGATTTATTTCCAAGTACATTGACAGCTTATCTACACATGTATTTGTGTTTAAGAATATGCATCATTTATATTGTACATTTTTGTTTGCAGCGTAGGTAGTGTAGGCCTAAAGTTAAATAATAAAATGTAGCCCTATAGCCTAAATGAATATTTTGGCTTATCTTTATAATAGTTTAATGATAATTTGTATGGCATAGAGTTGATAGAGGCACAAAAAACCTGCTGCTGGAAAATACAGAACAACAAATACATCATTGTGTGTTTGTCCTCTCATATGATGCTGGTAATAAAGCAACACGCTTTATTTACAATATATAGAAATATGATACATTAGATCTGTAATGTAATATATATTATCCTATGTTAGGTCTGGCGCATTTGTGACGGCCAAGGTACAGAGCTTGATCCCTGCCACAGGCAAATGTGCATCTGGGCTGTACAAAAAGCAATGACAAACTACTGAACATGTATTGCCACGAATTGGCCTAGAAAATCACTACAGCCAAAAAATGCTTGGTTGATGGCTACGTCCTGAATAAGATATGCAACCTATTTTTTTTTCTATTAGGGCCTAAATCAGATTTGTGTACAGGTATTGACATTGTGTAATAACAACATCTGCTAAAGAAGTTGGTGATGCTTGGTCTCATTCAAATCCTTTTTTGTAAAGGGGGGGGGTGGAGGTCAATGTAAATCATGAGATTTACACTGAGCAACAAGTAAGGTTACTAAATTAATATTGAGAATTGCAATTTGGAAGAAGTGACACATTTTGATTATTTAGGAACTAATATAAACAATGCAGGGGACTGCACAGTTGAGATCAAGAGAAGAACGGCAATGGCACAATTAAAATTAAACCAGGGAAAGAAACTATGGCAGGGTACTAACATAAGAACCAAATTGTGTTTACTACGAACATGTGTATTTCCTGTGCCGACATATAGATGTGAAGCATGGACACTAAATAAAACAGTGGCCAGGAGAATAACATCATTTGAATTAAAGTGTTATAGAAGAGTTTTGAGAAACCATGGACAGCGAAGGCCAGGAGAATAACATCATTTGAATTAAAGTGTTATAGAAGAGTTTTGAGAAACCATGGACAGCGAAGAAAACAAACCAGGAGGTGTTACGAACAATTAACGTCCAGGAAGGCTGGCTTCTGAACACTGTATTAAAGAAAAAGCTAGTTTTTTTCGGTCATATTAAGAGGCACAACAGCATGGAGAGAGTGTTAATGGAGGGGATGATAGAAGGCAACAGGGGCAAAGGCCGACCAAGAAGCCGTTGGACAAAAGACATTCAAGAATGCCTGTACATGTCACTGGAAGATGCAGGGCAAATTGCTCAAGACAGCGGAGAATTCAAGAGAGCCATAGGAAAGACTACGTTCTGGAAAGAATATGTCACTTGATGATGAACAAATAAGGGGTAAACCTGCACAAACAACCATAAATCTTTCAATGATAACATGGAAGTACTCCACAAAAATGTAATAAATAAGGGTTTAAAAAAAACTGTCTACACCCAAAAACATGTCCCAACAAGGCTGCAGATAAATGGGGGATGTCAACCCTTTCCACTCCCCCCCCAACAAAGCAGAGTATGTATTTGAATAGGATTCTATTGATATTGAATTATCAAAAAAAGGTTGGCAACTGCCTCCCCCAAACCCAGTGATTTTTTGCTCGGGCGCTCCCCTTTTTTTGTTTTGTGTGCAAAATCTCCCCCCTTGTAGAAGACATATCTTCAGTCGTAACACTTGATACTGTGTAAGCTTTTTCTTGATTTGGTAAATATTTTTAGAAGTTCTTTCACAGTTTTAAGTCTCATTTGGTTGACAGGTATGTATACAGCTATTGAAAGGGGCTTGTCGAAAAATCATCCTCACTGTACATCGAAACATCGGTCCATAAGTGATCGGATTCCTTGTCAAAAACAATACTGCAGGGAACTGTCGAGGGTGGAAGAAGCAGAGGAGGGAAAATAAAGGCATGGACAGACAACATCAAGGAATGGACAGGGCAAGATATTTCCACACTCATCCGCATCGCTGAGGATAGAATTCGCTGGAGGACTATGTGTGCTGAGGCATCCATTATGGTACCCCTACGACCCTGAAGGGTTACGGGCTTAATGATGATGATGTATATATCTTCAGTGATAGCTGCTCTGAGTAGAAGACTTCTTCAATAAACATTGCACAAAGCGAAAAGCTGAAGTCTCCTGGGTATGAATGAGTGCTGAGAAACTACCCCACTTGCACCTAGGAAGTAAGAGTAGGTTGCTGGTTGTTCCTGGGCTTATTCAACAACATCTTCAATGATCAGCCGGATATATTTTTTAAAGGTTTCACTTTTATAAACTTAACAAAGAAGCACATTTTGACCAGGTATTCTGCATATTGTCGTCATAGATGCCACATTTATAAATGTGTCAATTTTTCCTATTGCCAGGTTGTTCGTGGTATCAAATTTGGAGAGTACAGGTGCGACAAGGTAAAACTCACTGCTTTTCTTCTGGTTATTGTTTTGTTTAATTGAATCTCAAACTCAACTAATGCCATCCATTTTCTTGTGTTTTCTTTCCTTGTATTGTGTAATCTCGTGTTCTATAATCTTAATTTTTATTAAGGGGATGATTTTAATCACCACAAATACTCTGCAAGACCACCACCCCTCCTCTTCCGTATTAATAACCATAACGTACACAGGCTGAAATATGTGCATGGGAACACAGGCTGAAATATGTGCATGGGAGCACAGGCTGAAATATGTGCATGGGAACACAGGTCAAAATATGTGCATGGGAACACAGGCTGAAATGTGTGCATGAGAACACAGGCTGAAATATGTGCATGGGAACACAGGCTGAAATATGTGCATGGGAACACAGGCTGAAATATGTGCATGGGAACACAGGCTGAAATATGTGCATGGGAACACATGCTGAAATATGTGCATGGGAACACAGGCTGAAATATGTGCATGGGAACACAAGCTGAAATATGTGCATGGGAACACAGGCTGAAATATGTGCATGGGAACACATGCTGAAATATGTGCATGGGAACACAGGCTGAAATATGTGCATGGGAACACAGGCTGAAATATGTGCATGGGAACACATGCTGAAATATGTGCATGGGAACACAGGCTGAAATGTGTGCATGGGAACACAAGCTGAAATATGTGCATGGGAACACAGGCTGAAATATGTGCATGGGAACACAGGCTGAAATATGTGCATGGGAACACAGGCTGAAATATGTGCATGGGAGCACATGCTGAAATATGTGCATGGGAACACAGGCTGAAATATGTGCATGGGAACACAGGCTGAAATATGTGCATGGGAACACAGGCTGAAATATGTGCATGGGAACACAGGCTGAAATATGTGCATGGGAGCACAGGCTGAAATATGTGCATGGGAACACAGGCTGAAATATGTGCATGGGAGCACATGCTGAAATATGTGCATGGGAACACATGCTGAAATATGTGCATGGGAACACAGGCTGAAATATGTGCATGGGTACACAGGTCTGAGATTATGTTATATATTATTTTGTTGTAAAGGGAGATGACATTAATTCTGTCACATTCTTGTTTTAAATTTTCTGGTTGAAAGTTAAAAGAGATATTTGCAATTTATTGATTTCAGGAAGAGGATTTGGCTATGATAGCAGCTCAACAGTACTTCATTGAGTATGGCAAAAATGTGGAACCTAGTCGACTGATGTCCTTGTTGGGCTCATACATTCCTGATTCATATCTTCAGAAATCAAACACTCAACAAATGTGGATGAATGCCATTATTGGTAAACTGCAAAGTCCATATTTTCAGAACTCACGGATTGAGGCGTCTAAGGTAGATTAGAGATGTGTGTTTGGTGGCTGGAGTTAATATGTGTGACTGATTCTTGTGTGAAGAAGTGTGATTGATTCTTGCATGAAGAAGTGTGATTTATTCTTGCATGAATTGATTCTTGCATGAAGATGTGTGATTTATTCTTGTGTGAAGATGTATGATTTATTCTTGCGGGAAGATGTGTGTTTGATTTATATCTATTGTCATTTTTCTGCTTTAGCTAAATGGCATTGCAGGACTGAATGGCGATCAGTTTTTTTTAGGCTATGGCATATTTGGTCACTTGATATGCAGTAATAGTGTAACATGTCAGATCGTTGGTAACTCTTTTAATCCACCTTCTTCTTGGTCTTCTGTATCTTGCTGTTTCCATTTTCATGTTGTATGCTCTTGCCAATAGATAAAACTAAAGTTACACCAAGAATTAAAATAGATAACACAGAACTGGAAAATGTCGACAAGTTTAATTATCTGGGTGCAAATATAAACAGTTTAGGTGATTGTACGATGGAAATTAGGAAAAGATTAGCCATAGCGATAATGAAATTAAAAGAAATGAAAAATATATGGAAAAACTGTTATAAAGAAACAAAAGTTATTCTTCTTAGATCATACATTTTCCAGTTGCAACATACGACTGCGAGATTTGGACAATAAATAGGATAATGGCAAAAAGAATATCGGCATTCAAACTGAAGTGTTATAGTACAATATTAAAAATTTCCTGAACAGAAAAGATAAGGAACAGTGAGATTTTTAATATAGAGGAAAGATGGCTGGTGAATACTTTTTTTACACAAATTATTGAAATATTTCTGACATATAAAAAGACACAATGGCATGGAAAGACGCATATTAGAGGGCAGAATTCCGGGAAGTAGAAGAGGAGGTAAACCTAGAGGAGATGGACAGATGACATCAAAGACTGTATGAGGATATTGCTGGAGAAGGCAGGCAGATTCGCACAGGATAGAGTCGGGTTCAGGACATCACTTGCAAAGACAACATTCTGGAACGAATATGTCACATGGTGATGCTCTTGCTGCTGACCAATAGCGGTTCATTTATATTAAGTGGCCGAACCATTTCAGTCTCTGTTTTTTAATATATTTGACTTCAGTTCTTCATTCCTCACATGATCTCTTCTTGTAATCTCTTCATTCCTCACATGATCTCTTCTTGTAATCTCTTCATTCCTCACATGATCTCTTCTTGTAATCTCTTCATTCCTCACATGATCTCTTCTTGTAATCTCTTCATTCCTCACATGATCTCTTCTTGTAATCTCTTCATTCCTCCTATGATCTCTTCTTG
Organism: Meghimatium bilineatum; assembly: GCA_034231615.1. Taxonomy (NCBI): domain Eukaryota; kingdom Metazoa; phylum Mollusca; class Gastropoda; order Stylommatophora; family Philomycidae; genus Meghimatium; species Meghimatium bilineatum. The sequence continues at coordinate 3,013,208 of CM067301.1, forward strand.
TAATCTCTTCATTCCCCACATAATCTCTTCATTCCTCACATGATCTCTTCTTGTAATCTCTTCATTCCTCACATGATCTCTTCTTGATCTGTTTGCTGTATTTCTTAGACATCTCATTTCACATGTAAACCATGACACAACTCATTTTATTCTTCAGACTACATCCTGCAGCAGTTTAAGAACAAACACAGAAGAAGAAGAATCAGTAGTATTTTTAAATGAAAATTTTAAGCCACAATATAAATATTATCTTGATACCCAAAAAATATGCTACTAATGTCAGACATGGGCACTGATTATGAGAACATGAAGAGAACACTTGTATGTGTGAAATAAGATGACTCAGAAAAGCAGTGAATACAACAAGTAATCATCATGTACAAAAAAGGTAGAAGGTTTTTGGAGGCACTATTTGTTATGGCATTCTTAGAAAAAAGGCCAAATATTAAGTAGTTTGGTCGTCTCATGAGAATAGGCTACAATAGGTAAATGTAAAATAGCAGACGAAGGGCAAGGAAAAGATGGATTGAGGGAATGACTGATTCTCGAAGATTATTCGACACAGAACATTAAGTAACCAAAGATGATTTTTCTTTGGGGGTGGGGGAATGATCAGAAGTTGAGGCTACATCACTGCAAGACACAGGTAGCAGTAAATGTAAAAATTAGTCTCTGTCTTCTTCTGTGGTCGTTCTCAAACTCCTGAAGATTACACGATGTAATCTGGAGAACGGAATGTGTTGTGTCATGATTTACAGCTTAGCTGCGAAATCTGCACCTTTCGGCCTGACACAATCAACTTCAGCATGGCTTCTGGGTCACCTCAAAACTTCCTCAGTCACCTCTTATGACATGCATGGAAGGTAATATTGTTGCTATTCTTTGCTTCCCAATTGGGTCCTAGCAACAGATGTTACTTCAATTGCTAAAGGTATTTTGTTTGAAAAGTCACTTTGTGTGTGTTCTTGTGTGCTTGGAGTGATTGACAGAAATTCATTAACATGTTTTCAATATCAATTGTCATATCATAGTCTTGCAGCAGTTCCATCTATTATTGAGCTAGACGCAGACAGTTAAAAATGTATAAATGTATATTTCATAAAAAGTAATTTACCTGTTTGTCCAGGTTAAAGAGGATATTGTTAGCTACGCCAAGTACAAGTGGCCGCTACTCTTCTCAAGATTCTATGAAGCTTACAAATTCTCGGGGCCGAGTCTGCCAAAAAATGATGTCATCATTGCTGTCAACTGGACTGGTGTGTATGTGGTGGATGATCAAGAGCAGGTGCTTCTGGAACTGTCCTTCCCAGAGATCACAGCTGTATCCAGTAGCAGGTATGTGTGACTCCTCTTCATTTTAACTCTGATTGGCTCAAACAGTGTAGAGAATTGACTTCTAGCTACTCTAGTTTCTCCATATATATTTTGCCCCACTCAACAGAATATCAAAGAGGTGAAACTTGGAACAGGTTTGAATTGTAGACCTATTGAAGACTCTACATGACATTGAAAAAGGCTGGACAGTTTGTACAGAACTGAGATGCTTACAGAGTAGCGGTGAGGACAACTTTCAGCACAGGACATGTCATATAGTTAGTTTATAGATTACGCTGTTCTCGGCTTGTTAAGGTCGTTTTCTTGATAAAGGCTTATCTCAGATTGAAGAGCTTGGTATTGTTCTGAAAATTTTCTCTCCCCTTTGCTACCTATTTCATTTCTACGGTGTGTTGAGAAATTTTCTGAAATATGGGCCCCACTATTTTAATGAAACAATCACAAATCTATTAATGTTTGTGAAAGACAACTCAAAATACATATAGGTCAAGATCTATAAAACTACCAATAGATAGTCATTATGTTATTGTTGGAATTTGGGGTGAGGGGGGGGGTCTGAAAGTGTTCCATTAGAACAAGTGTTTTTATTCGTGTGTAATCTGTAATGCTGAGAATACCATGGACCACCAGAAAAACTAATGTGGACGTGTTGAAAGAGTCAAAGGCAAAACAGAGCATAATCAATAATATAAGAAAAAGACAATCTTCATTTTTTGAGGGCGACAACGTGAGAAAATAGTAAACAGTTTGACAACTGGCACGGCAGAGAAACAACAGCGAGCTTGATAAATAATACGGGAGACAGAGAGCTTTGGAGAGCCATGATCGCCTACGCCAGCTGGCATGGCACCTGATGAGTGAATGAATCTCTCACGCATACCCATTTTATTGAGCTGGTCGCTCTAGCCCAACAGTGCAGAAACTGGATGTCTTCTAGATCAATCACTGTATGTTGTAAACATATGCTGCTTTGACTCTATGTCTATGTTGTTTGTGTTGGCTATTTTTGGACATCCAGCTAAATCTGCCACCAACGTTGAGATGCACATTTATGGAATGCTTGAGAGCACACTTTTTTTTAATGACAATATTCCACAATCTTGCAGAAATGAGACCACATCAGTTTCTGTTTGGTATGTTGGACATACTTGATGATTCCATCTTTAATGTCTGGAACCAAACATGTTGTATTAAAAACTAAAAAGTGGTGTACAGGTGTAGCTGGGGGTAAGACGGTACACTTTTTTATGTTTCAGTGTATTTTGACAACTAGACTTAACTATGAGAGACCAAACTGCCATCAGTGTATAGCTTCTCCATCCAGTAAGGGTATTGGAAACATACAGCTATGTGTAGACAATAGAATGCAATTTTTTGAACATATGAAAAAAAATGTTTTGCCCCATTTTATGGGACAAGATGACGTAGGCATGCGGAAATGATATTAAACCCGTTAAAACACCTTCGTTGGAAGGCAAAAAACATTCCTAGGCCTATGATATTTGTTGACAGTCTAGCAGTGTACATAGGTCATATGTAAAAGGTCAGCTAATCATATCCATGCAGGTATGAAGGTTAAGGTCAAGAGAGTGATGTACTGAGAGATTATTGCATCAATACCCAATCAATATCGATTTTTGACAGTAATTATCAACTTTTAAGATCTCTCATAGCAATGACGGGAGGGAGGAGTTGTCAAATTACCTAAGTAAGTGACCTGCCAATATTCTTCTGTCTATGTGCAGTTTTCGAGGAACCTATAGCAAAAACCATAAATGTTAAGAGCTACAGAATTGTTCCTTCATATATATATATATAGATGATGATTATGATGATAATGGTGATGAAATAATTCCTTTATCTCTGTGCAAGTAACTGTTGATAGTCTATAGCCTTTCTGACAAAAGCACATCTTCTCAGTTGTGTAACTGAAGCAACACCCAGACTCACTCAAAGATCAGGACGTGTAAGGGGGATTTATGGCTACATGATTAGTCTTTGTAAAGAAACATTCCAGTGTGCTGTATCGCAGAATTATCATGTCCTGCCAAAAGTACAGCATGCACTACTAGACCATCTCATTATTCTTCCATCAGACCCATCCGCAGTGATCGCATATCTAGCATTTCTCGTCAACAAGGAGTCTTCCACAAAAAAGACAAGGTGCAATGTCTACTAACCTTCATCACTGTGTCATCCTTGAGGATTATGTGATAGAAGATAAAAGTCAGAAATTGAAACAAGATGTGATAATGATTTTGTCACAGGTGACTGATTGTCAGCTTATCCCCCAACTATCCTTAGCTGCCTCCTTCGACATGCCTGGAAAGAAGATAGTTGTCCTATTATTTGCACCCTGAACCAGATAGAAGTCCAGGCCAGGTTGCCACACTGGCATTATTTATATTATTTAAAAAAATATCAGATGCACTCTTATGTTGTTTATACTTGAACTTGCTTTAATGTTTACATCATTGTTCCCCCAGGACTGGTAAGATGCATGGACAGAGCTTTACTCTGGCTACAGTCAAAGGAGATGAGTACACATTTACATCACCAAATGCTGAAGACATCCGAGATCTTGTAGTCACATTCCTGGAGGGTCTGAAGAAGAGATCCAAGCATGTTATTGCTATACAGGACTACCTGTCACCAGGTGAGTACAGGAATTATATTTATATGACTTTCTGTAACAAGAGAAGTGTTGTACTCACATTTTATTCCTTCATTATGGGGATCAATAGGGTCTAGGTTCTTCTTCTTCTTCTTTCGTTTACTTGAAAAATGTCTATATCTGTAATTCTGTCTCCTTAATAAAACTCACTGTCTTTTGTAGTTCATACAGTGTCCCATAGAGTTTTGATTCCAGTGTTGTTTCCTCTGGCCAATATGTCTGCCTCAGCGTTTCATGCTCACAACACTCTTGAAGTATATGTTTGGCACTCTGTGCTGCCTGTCCACATGTACACATGGCCGTGTTGCCAATCTTGAACTTTGTATACATGTGACTGCGGAGTCGGTTGTGTCCTGTTCTGAGACGTAGAATTATAACTTGTTCTGGTCTGTTCATAATATGATAGTCATCTTGTGTTGGTGTTTGTGGCTTTCTTATTGACTTGATCATCTAGGGGTCTAGGTTGAATTTTGCACAAACAAAAATGAATGTTGATGTGAATATCAAATCTCCCGTATCCAGGTGAAGATGTGAATATCAAATCTCCCTTATCCAGGTGAAGATGTGAATATCAAGTCTCCCATATCCAGGTGAAGATGTGAATATCAAGTCTCAAATAAAGAGATATATATATATATATATAGATAGATATACACACACACACATCGTTGGACGCATTCTTCTGTAATGCTTGAAAATTGTATTTACTATTTACTGTTATCTTGTTTGCATTGTTTACTTTCTACAGAGGGCTCATCATTTCTGTCCTTCAAGAAGGGTGATTTAATCATCCTTGACCCTGTCAATAGTGGGGAAACTGTCATGAACTCTGGTTGGTGTTACGGAGAGAATGTTAACAGCAAAAAGAAGGGAGACTTTCCAGCCGAGTGCGTTTATGTTCTGCCAACAATCACCAGACCCCCTACGGAGATACTGGTCAGTTGTTTACTTCTATTTTGGAATGAGTGTGTGCTAGAGGATGAATTAATATTTGGGTAAATACTAAATAAGTAAACTGGTTACTGCTGCACTTTCCATTCTCTCGGACATCCTCTGATATTTTTGTTAATATTTGGGATATAAAATTTATACAGGCGTTGTATTTATTGTCACGCATAACCACGGGGTTATAGCCTTGGTCTCATACCCATGAGAGGTCCAAGGTTTGATCCCCGGTAAAGACTGGCTTCTTAAAAAGTAGGATTATGAATTAAAAAACGCACCCTTAACATGACCGTGACAAAAACAAGGACATGCAGCCTTTATCACACAAGCCACTCGAGGCCTCCTTGCAACTCCAGAAATAGAAAAACTTCCATTATTGACATTTGTTTTTGGTATTGAAGACAGTGTTTGTACAATTGAACAAAAATGAAGCTTATACATTACAATTGTCCGGCACCTGTAGCGGCATGGTACAGAATGCGAGTTATGGCCAAAACACCCGGTTAAAATCTTGATACAGGCAATTGTGCATTTGGATTGTTAAAAAAAAATGGCAAACTACTAACATATTTATATTGCCTAAAAAATAAAAATACAGCTAAAAATGTTGACTGAAACAAGAGACGAGATGTTGCAGCTGACCTACGTTGCAGAAACGACACTTGATGATGATGATATGGGACAATCTATCTGTAAACTCATAACCTGTCAGTGATGTAGGAGTACCACATTAAATACATCAGCACACATAGTCAGGGTTATAGGAGTACCATATTGAATACATCAACACACATAGTCAGGGTTATAGGAGTACCATATTGAATACATCAGCACACAGAGTCAGGGTTATAGGAGTACCATATTGAATACATCAACACACATAGTCAGGGTTATAGGAGTACCATATTGAATACATCAGCACACATAGTCAGGGTTATAGGAGTACCACATTAAATACATCAACACACAGAGTCAGGGTTATAGGAGTACCACATTAAATACATCAACACACATAGTCAGGGTTATAGGAGTACCACATTAAATACATCAACACACATAGTCAGGGTTATAGGAGTACCATATTGAATACATCAACACACAGAGTCAGGGTTATAGGAGTACCACATTAAATACATCAACACACAGAGTCAGGGTTATAGGAGTACCATATTGAATACATCAGCACACAGAGTCAGGGTTATAGGAGTACCATATTGAATACATCAACACACAGAGTCAGGGTTATATGAGTACCATATTGAATACATCAACACACAGAGTCAGGGTTATAGGAGTACCACATTAAATACATCAACACACATAGTCAGGGTTATAGGAGTACCACATTAAATACATCAACACACATAGTCAGGGTTATAGGAGTACCATATTGAATACATCAACACACATAGTCAGGGTTATAGGAGTACCATATTGAATACATCAGCACACATAGTCAGGGTTATAGGAGTACCATATTGAATACATCAACACACATAGTCTTCCAGCTACTTCTATCTTTAACAATGTGGGTTAGTGAGGAAAAACTTGTCCTGTCAAGTCCTTGATGTTGTCTATCCATGCTTTTTTTCCCTCTGCTTCTTCCACCTTGACCATTCCCAGCGGTATTGTTTTTAAAAAGGAATCTTGTCTGCATACATATCCAATCTATGCAAGTTTTTGTCATTTCACTATTGAAAGCAATCGTTTTTGGGAACCTGTATATACCTATTTTATTTCTAATGTATACATCTGTCTTGTGCTCTCTATAGAAGATTGGTAGAATTCATCTTAGCATTTGTGCTTGAAATCCTTCTGTAGTCGTGTCTCCATATCCATAATGAGTGTCCAACTCACTCTCACAATGATATAACAAAGTAGAAAGCACTAGCGAGTTATAAAGTTTGATTTTCACTCTAACACTGATGTTGCTTTTTCCAATTAAGTTTAGTCTTGACATAGAAGCTAAAGCTGTTTCCAGCTTTATCTTCAATTCTGATTTGTGTTTTTCATTACTGTATATGCTAGATCCGAGCAATATGCATTGTGTGGGGCAATGCTTTCCAATTATCTTGAATGAATGCACCTACGGCACAACAGGCCAACACTTGAATAATCTACCCATGAAACAACATGCCAGCTGTTTAATAAATCAGCTATGAAACAACATGCCACCTGTTAAATAATCTACCCATGAAACAACATGCCACCTGTTGAATATATCAGCTATGAAACAACATGCCACCTGTTGAATAAATCAGCTATGAAACAACATGCCAGCTGTTGAATAAGCCAAATATGCAAGAATACACTATTGAATAAGCCACTCCCGGAACAATATACCCCCTGTTCAGTAAACCAACTATACAAGAATAGCCCACTGCGCTACGCGACCCTCTTTAATAATACATTACCTTTAAAATAAACCACCAATACAACAGTAGCTTTTCTGTAGAATAAACCACCAATACAACAGTAGCTTTTCTTTAGAATAAACCACCAATACAACAGTAGCTTTTCTGTAGAATAAACCACCAATACAACAGTAGCTTTTCTGTAGAATAAACCACCTTGAGTAGGCTTACTATACATTAGACTATTAAGCTTTGGTAGCTCAGTGTAGCTACAATGATCATTGTTGGGTGGATGGTAAAAGTTATATTTTTCATGTCAACTGGAAAATGTTTTCAACCACAGGCAGTTCATAGGTTACCCCAGTCTAGGAAATTGGTCCAAAGTTGTCTTGGAAAGTAAAGGTGGTCCCAAGTATGCCATTGGTCAATGCAAAATATATACCTAAGACCAAATTCCCCTGTACATCTTGAGTTACAGACAACTTTTGCACATTCACTATAGAGAGAGCATACAACATTTGTATGCATGTAAGAAATAAAATAGAGATGTATACAGGTCCACAAGAACCATTACTTGTAAAAGTGAAGCGATAAACAACTTGTATGGGTGTTTTGCAATTATGCTGGCATGATTCTGTGTAAAAAATGATAGCTACAGAGAACAAAGGTGGAAGAAGCAGAGGAGGACCAAAAAATCATGAACAGATAACACCAAGTGCTGGATAGGTCTGACTTCTTCATCACTCATCATCATTGCTAAAGATAGAAATCGTTAGAGAACTCTGTGTATTGATGCACCCAATGCGGCACGACTGCGACCATGACTGGTTATGGTCTTATGAATATGAATGCACTTTAATTGTTGGAAAATGAACAACTATCCAAAAAGCAATTATATGATATTCTATCTGTATAATATTATGTCATCTATTCAATAGAGACCTCTATGTGAAACTATTTTTTTGCAGTAGATCATTCTGTAGGAAATATTTGGTGGCCATGTGTTCAAGAATGATTAGAACAAAGGAATATGGAAAATATGCTATTCAATTCATATATTTGGAACCAGTTATATTTTGGCAAATCAAGTTTTTACTGATCATATTTCAATCAATCATATTTAACATATCATGACATCTGCTTCGAATTATATTGTGAATGATAATATTTCTTCCAATCATATATTCAGAATCTGTTTGTCCAGTCTGGTACAATATCTGAGCAGTTTTCTCAAGATGCTGACGACATTCCAAATGACAAGTCCTCTGTACTTTACACATTAGAGCAGTATTCATTTGATCACTTCAGGTAAGCATCGCAGGCATCTGACTAATATCTAATATATAATTGTTTACCATTATTTTTATCCTTGCACAGTTTCTACATAATTGTCATTATTTTTATCCTTGCACAGTTGCTACATATTTGTCATTATTTTTATCCTTGTACAGTTGCTATATATTTTTCATTATTTTATCCTTGCACAGTTGCTACATAATTGTTATTATTTTTATCCTTGCACAGTTTCTACATATTTGTCATTATTTTTATCCTTGCACAGTTGCTACATAATTGTCATTATTTTTATCCTTGCACAGTTTCTATATATTTTTCATTATTTTTATCCTTGCACAGTTTCTACATAATTGTCATTATTTTTATCCTTGCACAGTTTCTACATAATTGTCATTATTTTTATCCTTGCACAGTTTCTACATAATTGTCATTATTTTTATCCTTGCACAGTTTCTACATAATTGTCATTATTTTTATCCTTGCACAGTTTCTACATAATTGTCATTATTTTTATCCTTGCACAGTTTCTACATATTTGTCATTATTTTATCCTTGCACAGTTTCTACATAATTGTCATTATTTTTATCCTTGCACAGTTTCTACATATTTTTCATTATTTTATCCTTGCACAGTTTCTACATAATTGTCATTATTTTTATCCTTGCACAGTTTCTACATATTTTTCATTATTTTATCCTTGCACAGTTGCTACATATTTGTCATTATTTTTATCCTTGCACAGTTTCTACATAATTGTCATTATTTTTATCCTTGCACAGTTTCTACATATTTGTCATTATTTTTATCCTTGCACAGTTTCTACATAATTGTCATTATTTTTATCCTTGCACAGTTTCTACATAATTGTCATTATTTTTATCCTTGCACAGTTGCTACATATTTGTCATTATTTTTATCCTTGCACAGTTTCTACATATTTGTCATTATTTTTATCCTTGCACAGTTGCTACATATTTGTCATTATTTTTATCCTTGCACAGTTGCTACATATTTGTCATTATTTTTATCCTTGCACAGTTGCTACATAATTGTCATTATTTTTATCCTTGCACAGTTGCTACATATTTGTCATTATTTTTATCCTTGCACAGTTTCTACATATTTGTCATTATTTTTATCCTGCACAGTTGCTACATAATTGTTATTATTTTTATCCTTGCACAGTTTCTACATATTTGTCATTATTTTTATCCTTGCACAGTTGCTACATAATTGTCATTATTTTTATCCTTGCACAGTTTCTATATATTTTTCATTATTTTTATCCTTGCACAGTTTCTACATAATTGTCATTATTTTTATCCTTGCACAGTTTCTACATAATTGTCATTATTTTTATCCTTGCACAGTTTCTACATAATTGTCATTATTTTTATCCTTGCACAGTTTCTACATAATTGTCATTATTTTTATCCTTGCACAGTTTCTACATAATTGTCATTATTTTTATCCTTGCACAGTTTCTACATATTTGTCATTATTTTATCCTTGCACAGTTTCTACATAATTGTCATTATTTTTATCCTTGCACAGTTTCTACATAATTGTCATTATTTTTATCCTTGCACAGTTTCTACATAATTGTCATTATTTTTATCCTTGCACAGTTTCTACATATTTTTCATTATTTTATCCTTGCACAGTTTCTACATAATTGTCATTATTTTTATCCTTGCACAGTTTCTACATATTTTTCATTATTTTATCCTTGCACAGTTGCTACATATTTGTCATTATTTTTATCCTTGCACAGTTTCTACATAATTGTCATTATTTTTATCCTTGCACAGTTTCTACATATTTTTCATTATTTTATCCTTGCACAGTTTCTACATAATTGTCATTATTTTTATCCTTGCACAGTTGCTACATATTTGTCATTATTTTTATCCTTGCACAGTTTCTACATAATTGTCATTATTTTTATCCTTGCACAGTTTCTACATATTTTTCATTATTTTATCCTTGCACAGTTTCTACATAATTGTCATTATTTTTATCCTTGCACAGTTGCTATATAATTGTCATTATTTTATCCTTGTACAGTTGCTACATAATTGTCATTATTTTATGTTGCTACATATATTTTATTATATATATATATAAAAACTATACTAACATATGGATGTGAGTCTTGGACAATAAAAAAAACTTGAGAGTGGGAAATTAGAAGCAACAGAGATGTGGTTCTACAGAAGAATGCTGAGAATACCATGGACTGCCAGAAAAACTAATGTAGAGGTGTTGAAAGAGTCAAATGCGAAACAGACTTTAATCAATAATATAAGAAAAAGACAATCTTCATTTTTTGGCCGCTTGTGAGATAAGAGGTTTGGAGAACATAGTCACAACAGGCAAGATTGAAGGCAACAGAGACAGAGGGCGACAACGTGAGAAAATATTAGACAGTTTGACAACCTGACATGGCAGGAATACAACAACGATATTGATACATAATACTGGAGATAGATTCTGTGGAGAGCCATGATCGCCTTCGCCAGCCGGCATGGCACCTGATGATGATGAGTTGCTATATAATTATTCATCATTATTTTATCTTTGCATAGTTGCTGTATAATTATTTAGCATTATTTTATCGCAGATAAATGTTAACTCAGCGCAGATAAATCAGTGCTAGCTTATATAAGTGTATATCTTCATTTAATCTCTGGCCATCTGCTATATACTAATTTGTCATATTTTTTTTAAAAATCAAGAGCTCCCCCAAAACGTACACTCAGTGGAACATTAAATCGACCTCGATGGAAACAAAATGAAGCACTGTGGAAGCATTCCAAAGCTCCTCTTAAACAGCCTCTTCTGAAGAAGCTCATTGGCAAGGAGCAACAGAGTTCAGATGCATGCAGCTGCTTCTTGAATATCCTTTTGTTTAGTTATCAATATTAATGTGAGCTTTCATGAGCAAGTAGTTCATTTATTGGGCAAAATAACATATAATAACTCGTATGATTAGATAGTCTGACCCGGCCGAAGACAGATGTGTCGTGCCATTGGTGCAAATAAAATGGAGACACAACACACTTCCATTCTGTGGACTACATTCTTCTGGATATCTAGTAGAACCATTAGCCATCCTGCTATAAGAGAGATCCAGTGGGAGTTTGAGAATGTCCTGCTACAAGAGAGATCCAGTGGGAGTTTTAGAATGTCCTGCTACAAGAGAGATCCAGTGGGAGTTTGAGAATGTCCTGCTACAAGAGAGATCCAGTGGGAGTTTGAGAATGTCCTGCTACAAGAGAGATCCAGTGGGAGTTTGAGAATTAACACTGAAGATGATATCACTTTGTCTGACATCATGACAAGTAAAAGAGTCAACCACAACCCTAATAAATGATACTGGAAAGAGAGAGTTATCGAAATCCATTATTGCTTACGCTAGTCAGCATGGCAACTGATGATTTTTATCCTTGTTCATTCATCTAATCTGTTGAGATTTTCATTGTTCATTTGTCTGTTCCGTTGGGTTTTTTAAAAGTCTTTCATGTTGTATTAATGTTGTTCACATTCTTGCTCTCATTAAGGCCAGCTCCTTGTCATTGATATGAGAATTAGTATAGCACAAATGAATGAAAAACTGATTTGACTGTGTCCACCCTCATTCAAACAAGACCACTGACCACCATAGTAATTTAAATGTAGTCAGAATAGACACTTCATCTTCAGAGTTCATTCTCAAACGCCTGCTAGATCTCTTTTGTAGCAGGACCATGGTCCTACTAGATTTCCAACAGGATGTAGTCCAAAGAATGGTAATGTGTTGTGTTACTTTTTAATTTGTGGCAGTAACCTGACACATCCATCTTCAGTAGAGAAGAAGAGGGCTCAAAATTTTCCATTTGTGATAAAAGAATGTGGTACATATGATATTGCAACATGGGTTTCCAGTGCTCTAACATATCAGCATCTTTTGTGGTGTCAGGATCCATGCTCAGAACTGTGAACATTTACAATGGGGCGTGTCAGGGTCATCTGTTGAACTCTCAGGCATCCATGTGTTGCCGGAGCTTGAAAGGGGAGAAAATAATAACGTAACAGTTTACCTTGCATGCATGTCGTAAGAGACTACTAAGGAGATTATGGAGCAGAGTTGGTTGTCCCATACCATTTAGGGTAAAAATGACCCAGAAGCCATGCTGAAGTCTGATGTGTCAGGTGGAAAGGTGCAGATATTGCAGCAATGTTGTAAACCATGGCACAGTGCATTGTGTTCTCCGGACTACACCCTGCTAACCTGCAGGAGTGTGAGAATAAACGCAGATGAGGAACTATCAGGATCCACAATATACCCTCTCATTGTCCACATTTGGATCTCCGAATATGCAATGGAGGCTCTTACTATGTACATTGGGGTTTCTCCACAAAATGCCCCCCACAAGGAGTACACTGGAACTCCTCTATGTCCACATTGTGACTCGGGGTCCATAAAAGTGTGAGTTTTATCATTTAAAATGATCCACCAAAGTCAGATATGTTGAGCCATGTACACAAATAAAACATCGGTACAGTACTGTTAGACTGGACTACAATCTAACTTTTTATAAAATCTGCGACAATCATAAATTTTTTGTGATTTTGTAATGTCACTCACTGCTGGTTGAGTCCTAGATATAAAATTGTATTGTACTTATGTAGAACACTGATTTTTGTAGTTTCCCTTGAAAATGACAGATGGACCATCACTAAGGAGTTATGAGATGTAAACACGAAAACATACAAATGACAATACACGTCATTTTTCAACATTTTGAACCATACGGTCTTTCTCAAGAATATATAAAACAAACAGTGAAAAACAAATATAAAACAAACAGTGAAAAACAATGAAAAATGTAAAAACAATGTTACCACCACAGAGGCACTAGATACACTATTGACATGTAAACAATAGGAAGTTCAAGGTGACAATGATGTATGTGGAAATATGGAGTCATAGAAGCGGGTTTTGTTGAAAATTGGATGGAATATGATGACAGATATAAGAAATTATTACCCAATACAACATGGATAACAATACAACATGGATAACAATACAACATGGATAACAATACAACATGGATAACAAATACAACATGGATAACAATACAACATGATAACAATACAACATGATAACAATACAACATGGATAACAATACAACATGGATAACAATACAACATGGATAACAAATACAACATGGATAACAAATACAACATGGATAACAAATACAATAAGGACCCACTTCATGTCCTTAGATTAGAAGATTAGGTAATTACTTATAAAAAGGGAATATTGATAAAAAATGATATTTCGTTTCACTTGCGTAAAAAATATTGTCCAGTCTAATGTTATTGCACCAAAATATCATCACAATGCATCTCCACTGCTGAAAATATCACAATACATCTCCACTGCTGAAAATCTTGTAATATTGTCCTGTCACAAAAGAATATCGAGCAGGAATTTGAGAGCAAACATGAACAAAATAAAGATTAAAATGAGATTGAAAAATGACTTTAACTGTGTGTACATATCATGAAATACATGGGCGATCACCCAGACCGTAAGAGCCGGGTTGCAAACGAATTCACAGACAAGATATTTACAGCCCCAATAAATCAGGTACGTAGCAGTCAAACTGTTTTCATGTACTGTTATTTTTATTGCTGTTTTAGGTGCTATCCAAAACTATGGGTCTACCTTCATGCTTTCTATAAAATCTGCTCATTTCCAAAATTATGTAATTTTTGTGATGTCACTGACTACCGGTTCAGCCCTAGATACAAAATGGCTACCGTTAGTTTTTAGAGTATACCTATGGCTGATAATGATGCAGTGCGCATGTTACATTCACGAGGACTGCTGCTGAATGCAAATATTTACACACTACCCACTGATAGCCCCTCTCACCTATATGCGCACACTACACACTGATAACACCTCTCACCTATATGCCCCTCACCCATATGCCCCTCTCACCTATATGCGCGTTACCCACTGAGAAGCCCACCAATACAACCCATCTCCTGTAGGTGCCTGATATGTGAAGTCAAGGTAAGTAATCCATAATTAAATGAACACATTTGTATCCTCCCATTTTATTCTGTATTTTGTTCCACATTTCTGAAAAAAGTAGACCCTTATTTTGGGTAAGGACCTAATTTTATTGTATGAAATATTTGTTGTTGAGTAAATTACTGATAAATGAAGTCATTGCATGTTTCCACTTATCTTTTGATAGGATGTAATCTGTTAATAGCGCAACATTGTTGTAAAACAACGTTCAATTGTCTATCTCTGTAAATCTGTCTCATCTTGCATCAGTCTCTGTAAATATGCCTGTTTGCACCAGTCTTTGTAAATCTGTCTCTGTTCACACCAGTCTTTGTAAATCTGTCTCTGTTCACACCAGTCTTTGTAAATATGTCTCTGTTCACACCAGTCTTTGTAAATATGTCTCTGTTTGCACCAGTCTTTGTAAATATGTCGCTGTTCACACCAGTCTTTGTAAATATGTCTCTGTTTGCACCAGTCTTTGTAAATATGTCTCTGTTCACACCAGTCTTTGTAAATATGTCTCTGTTCACACCAGTCTTTGTAAATATGTCTCTGTTCACACCAGTCTTTGTAAATATGTCTCTGTTCACACCAGTCTTTGTAAATATGTCTCTGTTCACACCAGTCTTTGTAAATATGTCTCTGTTTGCACCAGTCTTTGTAAATATGTCTCTGCTTGCACCAGTCTTTGTAAATATGTCTCTGTTTACACCAGTCTTTGTAAATATGTCTCTGTTCACACCAGTCTTTGTAAATATGTCTCTGTTTGCACCAGTCTTTGTAAATATGTCTCTGCTTGCACCAGTCTTTGTAAATATGTCTCTGTTTACACCAGTCTTTGTAAATATGTCTCTGTTCACACCAGTCTTTGTAAATATGTCTCTGTTTGCACCAGTCTTTGTAAATATGTCTCTGTTCACACCAGCCTTTGTAAATCTGTCTCTGTTTGTATCACTCTGATATTGTATTTTCATATATGTCAAGTCTTTTCAAAATTCTATTATTTCAAATGAATTGTTCTTTCAGGAGATCCTGAGAGATGAAGTCTATTGTCAGATCATGAAACAGCTTACAGACAACAGAAACAGGTGAGAAGCTTTCCCTGCTGTATCCTAAGATAGTCATAGCTGTGTGTGTGTGTGTGTGTGTGTGTGTAGGTTAAGTGGGAACAAAACTATGCGTGGGATAAAACTACGCAGCAAGTTTGTTTCAGATCTATGGGTTCTTTCTTGCTAGATTCTTATATTTACATATTTTCAGTGTATTGTTTGTGATTAATTCTTATTCATTATTGTGTCTTGATAAAGGTCTTTATTGAACCATAATGTAGAACACATACTTTTTGAAAAGGATCAGTTGTCTTGATGCAGTAATTATGTTTCTGTCTTCAGTGTCAGCGAGGAGAGAGGATGGGAGTTAATGTGGCTGGTGACAGGCTGTTTCCCACCCAGCACGAATCTCCTGAAGGAACTGACATCTTTTTTACGATCGAGGATGTACATTGGAATAGCTAATGACAGCTATAATCGACTGCAGAAATGTCTCAGGTGAGTATGTGAACATGTAGATGTGATGTTAGGTCACTACCAGATTATTTATGTACAGTAGAACTTTCTGTAAACTAGAAAATTTTGACAAAGAACAAGAAGTAAAGCTTAATTATCTCTCATCAGAGCAAGCATATTTCCAATAGCAATTTATGACTGTGAAACGTGGACACTTAATAAAGTATTAGCAAAGAGAATTTGGTACTATCTTGGCAAACTTACCTGTGACAAAATTACCATCCAACGTTATATTAAAAAAATGTAGTCCTGTAATGGTATTAAACCACCGACCGATGTTCTAGTCATTTGACCACTCTCTTCTCCTGTTTGTGATTGTTTTAAAAAAAGTGACTATTGATAATAAGTGAAACTGTATTAGAGGTCCATAACAACAGTTACTTATGCAACACAACAAGGTAGCTCAGCTGTACAGAGCACAGATAGATTATATGATTAACTGGGGTGAATAAATATAGATAACAGTATACAACTCAAACTAAATCAATGTTTCAATGGTAAGATCTTTATCAAGGAAAATACAGGACAAACAGAGGACAGACATAATATTTTATAGTTTTGAGAATAATAATTTGTTCATTAAAAAAATTGCTACTTTCAGAAATGGTGTACGTAAGTACCCTCCTCATCAAGTGGAAGTCGAGGCAATACAGCACAAGACAACACAGATTCTGCACAAGGTCTACTTCCCTGATGATACAGATGAGGTAAGTGTTTGTTGTTGCTGCGTGGTCATAATGGGAGGTTGGTAGGTCAAACTATGCTTTTGTTGTCTGTACGTGTGCCAGTCCAGGTATATGGTGGCATGATACAGAAGATGTCTGTGAGGGCCAAAGTCTTGTCTTGTCCTGTCTCAGCCACTTGTGCCATGAAGTGTCTTGGGGGAGTCGAACTCTATGTTATATGCCAAATATGTTGCTGTTGTTGTTGTAATCCCATGGGGTTGTAGAATGTCTTTGATTTGTTGATCCATTTACGTTTTGGTCTTACTCTTGCCCGTATACCAGATATTCTGCTGTTATATGCTCTCAATGGGAGGCAATCAGGCTCCATTCTCATTAAATGTTCAAACAATTTGATTTGTTGTCTCTTGATGTCATCATTAACTGGTGTAGTTCCAATGATTTCTGTGATGTCATCATTAACTGGTGTAGTTCCAATGATTTCTGTGATGCTGACAATCTTTCTCAAGCACCTCATCTCACATTCAGAAATCTTAATCTCTTGTGTTTTGTAAAGTGTCCATGTTTGACAGCACAATGTTGGTATGAAAATGCTATTTATTAATGTTTGTTTAGTTGTTATAGTAACTGCCAAGGTATATACCATAAAATGAAAATTTTTATAACAACATTGTATTTTAATGTCAGACATGGACACTAACTAAAGAACAAGAGAGAAAGCTGACTACGTGTGAAATGAGATGTCTAAGAAAAGCAGCAAACAGAAGAAGAAGAGATCAAGTTAGGAATGAAGAGATGACAAGAACTGTTGGAGCGGCATATTTGTTGTTAAATGTATTGACAGAGACAGACCACCTAATTAGAGTATACCCTTATTGGCCAGCAGCAAGAGTATACAACATGAAAATGGAAACTGCAAGATACTACGATGCCTAGCAGTAAAATCAGAGAAAACACAGAAGATAGATAGAATAGAAACATTTTTCTGAGCGCATTAATAATAGTCTTACACCAAATAAACTACAATGTGCATCTTGAATGTGGAGCAACTTTTTCATAGGTGAAGTTTTGGAACAAATGGTTAATATTAAACATAAAAATTGGGTACTGAAATTGATGTCTGTTCTTATGTTGGATTCAGCTCATTATTTTCAAGTGTTATGTGTGAGTAGTGTGATAATTCTGAATACTTAATGCGCAGGGTTTTGAAGTGGAGTCAAGCACAAGGGCCAAAGATTTCTGTCAGAACATTGCTAACAAATTGGATTTGAAGTCTGCGGAAGGATTCAGTCTGTTTGTTAAGATCACTGACAAAGGTTTGTTGACATAAATGTGATGTATACAAATGTTGGCAATTGGTAAACATGGACCACGAACACACTAGGGTCTCTAACACACAGTGAAATTTAAGTTCTTTCTTAAAGAAAGGACCTAGAATTAGTTCACATAATGGAATTAGTTCAAATAATGAAGTTAGTTCAGACATAATGGAAATAGTTCATATAAAATAATTAAAAGATATAATAAAATCAGATCTATTACACATGGGCCATTAATAAACACATTTCTCTCAGGACATGGACCACTAACACACAGCTGTCTCTATTACATATGGGCCATTAATAAACACATTTCTCTGATGACATGGACCACTAACACAATGGTCTCTATTACACATGGGCTTCTAATAAACATTTCTCTCACAACATGGACCACTGACACACAGCAGTCTCTATTACATATGGGCTTCTAATAAACACATTTCTCTCACGACATGGACCACTGACACACAGCTGTCTCTATTACACATGGGCTTCTAATAAACATATTTCTCTAATGACATGGACCACTAACACACATATTAATCTAAAAAACATGGCATCTGGAACTTATACAGAATGACGAAATACATATAGTTCTTGGATACACAAGGGATACTTCAATAGTGAAAACAAAACAGGACAAACAGTCTGAGGTAGCATCTGTACCACAGATAGAACATAGAACAACAGTTTGAGGTAGCATCCGTACCACAGATAGAACATAGAACAACAGTCTGAGTTACTATCTGTATCACAGATAGAACATAGAACAACATTCTGAGACAATACTATGTAATATTAATGCACAAAAACAGACAAAATATATATCACAAATATATGATTAACAAAATGGACTACCTCAGGGCTATATCTCAAGCTTGCACATTTAATTTCCATAATGGTGAGTGCTGATTTTTACCCCTAATCTTTTTTCCCCCCCTTTTTTTTAGTAATCAGTGTTCCTGAGGGTGATTTCTTCTTTGACTTTGTTCGACATCTCACAGACTGGATCCGCAAGGCTCGTCTTGTCAAAGATGGTCAGTGATTAGTTGAACTCTGTGATTATATTTTATTATTTTTGATTGCTATGTGTTGACAATGATATATTTGGAAATCAGTACAAATTGTATGAATGTTCCCACCAGAAAATAATTACATTCTTCAGCGTTCATTCTCAAACTATTGAAAGGTTAAGGGGATAATGGAATTAGTTCATTTGTTTACTTCTGCATTTGTCCTCAAACTCCAGCAGATTAGCAGGATATAGACAGGTAACTGGAAAGTGTTGTGTCATGGTTTACAGCTCTGCTGCGATATCTGGTCCTTTCAGCCTGATGCATCTGACTTCACCTTGGATTGTGGGTAACTTTAATCCTATAGGGGATAGGATAGGCAACTCCATCCCATATTCACCGTTGTTGCCTGTTATGACATTCTTGACAGGTAAACAGTTTTGCTATTCTTTGCTCCCTTTTTGGGCACCAGTAACACACTGGCAGGAAATTGTTTCAAATAATAAAATTCGCTAAGGATATTTCAGAGAATAGAATTAGGTCCTTTTTTAGGAGAAGGCCTGCATCTTTTCCAAGATGTGAAATGAAGTTAGAATAAAAATGGAGATAAAACAGATAAAATTATTTGCATTGACTATTTTTATCAAGCAACTTGTTTATATTTTAAGAATTTTTGTTTAAGACGAGAAAGGAGGGAGGGAGCATTTATTGAGAACGGAAATATGGGTGGAAACAAACTGATGTTCGTTTGGGCCCTGCGCACATATTTGTGCATCAGGAAGCACTCCTCATACAAGTGTACTGCATCATAATCATTAAAATAGTTGCAGCAGTCATTTTGTAAATCGAAATTAAAATCTGTTTTTTGTGTGTCCTCAAAGACAAGGACTTCTCTCCATCTAAGTTGCCCATGGTGTCCAAGAGTCCTTGTATCAACACTTCTTCGTTCATAAATGTGTTGCCAAACTGTAGCAAGTGTAGAGAAACTTTAGCGATCAAAGGCAATTTCAAAATAGTTGTGGGAGCCATTTTGTAAATAGAAATGAACTGGTGCAGTAATGTCTTAAATTACTCTAAATTTAGGATCGATACAGATTTCTTAAAAAGTGTGAAAGCTTTCACATGCATATAAAAGTATACTTATGATATATATATATATATATAAAGACTCAAAAATCAACAGAGAAATGGATATGTGTGGTGCTAAATTCTGATAGCTTTATACTGAGACAGAGAACCTATGGGCTTGTCCAATGTTTGTTGATAATGTCCTTCACTGTGGACCCAACCCATTCAGAGTTTTCTAAAGAACTATGCTGTAATTATGGTGGTTACTGTCTTTATGAAGATCGTTGACAAAATGTGTTGATAGTACATTCTATTTCCTTCAGCTGTACCTGCTACATACACCTATCAGGTGTTCTTTATGAAGAAGCTGTGGATAAAAACAATACCAGGCAAGGATTACCAAGCAGATGTTATATTTCACTACCATCAGGTAACATAAACAATAATACTCTGTTTATCTCAATAATTCTACCACAATCTGTCTCTGTTTATCTTTAATTCTTCCAGTAACTGTTTATTTCTATAATTCTTCCACTACCTGTCTCTGCCTATCTATTTATCATCATCAGGTGCCAAGCCACTGGAGTAGGCGATCATGACTCTCCACAGTTCTCCATCTCAAGTATTATGTTTCTAGATTCTTGTTGTTTCCCTGCCGTGCCAGGTTGTTAAGCTGTGTAATATTTTCTCACGTTGTTGCCCTTTGTCTCTGTTGCCCTCAATCTTGCCTGTTGTGACTATGTTCTCCAAACCTCCTTGTCTCATGTGGCCATAAAATGAAGATTATATTTCCCTTATATTACTGATTAAGCTCCATCTTGTATTTGACTCTTTCAACACCTCTACATTAGTTTTCCTTGCAGTCTATAGTATTCTCAGCATTCTTCTGTAGAACCACATCTCTACTGCCTCTAATTTATCACTTTCCAGTTTGTTTATTGTCCAAGACTGGCATCCATATGTTAGTATAGATGTTATATATACAAAACTCTCTTCCTCACATCTAATGTTATGGTCAGATGTTATCTCTTATTCCTCTAATAACATTGTTCATGTATAATTCTTCCACTATGTCTTGTTTTTTCTCCCACTTTCTCTTTCACTTTTTTCCTTGTCTCTATTTCTCTTACTCTTCTCTCCCAGATCTCATTTCCTCCCATTTTCATTCTTCAGCAGGACTTAACGATGAAAATTATAACAATGATGATGAAATAATCCCATTATCTCTTTAGTATCTTTGTTTTTATTGTTTGTTCTCTGTTTGTTTTGTATTTTCCTGATATAGACTAAGGTTGAAAATATCTTGTATATTGTTATTTGTATGTTTTCATAGGAGTACTGCATAATCTGATAATCTGTTAGTCATGGTAAAACTCAGTAAAAATTTGTCTTCTATGTTAAGCACTATTGTTAAACAATTTTACAGCAGTCTTATCTATTATCGATTGCCGATTTTATCTTTGTCCGATCGTATGGTCTGTGATGAAATTATATTTATATTTCTTGCAATAATTGCAAAAGGAGATGAAGAGCAAGGACTCCAGGTTTTCTTTTATATTCCTGATACTCCAACTAAGAGTAGTCTGTGTGTAGAACATATGTTCCACCATATTGTATGCAGACCATGCTGAAGATGGACGTGTCAGGACCATATGAGTGGAATGCATTTCCACTCTCAGGATTACATCATGCTGGAAATCTAGCAGGATCATTGTCTTACTACAAGAGAGATCCAGTGGGAGTTTGAGAATGTTGTCCGACTACAAGAGAGATGCAGTGGGAGTTTGAGAATGTTGTCCGACTACAAGAGAGATCCAGTGGGAGTTTGAGAATGTTGTCCGACTACAAGAGAGATGCAGTGGGAGTTTGAGAATGTTGTCCGACTACAAGAGAGATCCAGTGGCAGTTTGAGAATGTTGTCCGACTACAAGAGAGATCCAGTGGGAGTTTGAGAATGTTGTCCGACTACAAGAGAGATCCAGTGGGAGTTTGAGATTGTATGCTGAAGATGAAGTATGCAGATATCCAATTGGCCTACGTGGACCACACATTCTGTATGACTTCATGGCTTGAATACGACCACACATTCTGTATGACTTCATGGCTTGAATATGACCACACATTCTGTATGAATTCATGGCTTGAATACGACCACACATTCTGTATGACTTCATGGCTTGAATACGACCACACATTCTGTATGACTTCATGGCTTGAATATGACCACACATTCTGTATGACTTCATGGCTTGAATATGACCACACATTCTGTATGACTTCATGGCTTGAATACAACCACACATTCTGTATGACTTCATGGCTTGAATACGATTACACATTCTATATGACTTCATGGCTTGAATATGACCACACATTCTGTATGACTTCATGGCTTGAATATGACCACACATTCTGTATGACTTCATGGCTTGAATACGACCACACATTCTGATGACTTCATGGCTTGAATACGACCACACATTCTGTATGACTTCATGGCTTGAATACGACCACACATTCTGTATGACTTCATGGCTTGAATATGACCACACATTCTATATGACTTCATGGCTTGAATACGACCACACATTCTGTATGACTTCATGGCTTGAATATGACCACACATTCTGTATGACTTCATGGCTTGAATATGACCACACATTCTGTATGACTTCATGGCTTGAATACCACCACACATTCTGTATGACTTCATGGCTTGAATATGACCACACATTCTGTATGACTTCATGGCTTGAATACGACCACACATTCTGTATGACTTCATGGCTTGAATATGACCACACATTCTGTATGACTTCATGGCTTGAATACGACCACACATTCTGTATGACTTCATGGCTTGAATACGACCACATATTATGTATGACTTCATGGCTTGAATACGACCACACATTCTGTATGACTTCATGGCTTGAATACAACCACACATTCTGAATGACTTCATGGCTTGAATACGACCACACATTCTGTATGACTTCATGGCTTGAATATGACCACACATTCTGTATGACTTCATGGCTTGAATACGACCACACATTCTGTATGACTTCATGGCTTGAATACGACCACACATTCTGTATGACTTCATGGCTTGAATACGACTACACATTCTGTATGACTTCATGGCTTGAATAGGACCACACATTCTGTATGACTTCATGGCTTGAATATGACCACACATTCTGTATGACTTCATGGCTTGAATACGACCACACATTCTGTATGACTTCATGGCTTAAATACGACTACACATTCTGTATGACTTCATGGCTTGAATACGACCACACATTCTGTATGACTTCATGGCTTGAATATGACCACACATTCTGTATGACTTCATGGCTTGAATATGACCACACATTCTGTATGACTTCATGGCTTGAATACGACTCACATTCTGTATGACTTCATGGCTTGAATATGACCACACATTCTGTATGACTTCATGGCTTGAATACGACCACACATTCTGTATGACTTCATGGCTTGAATATGACCACACATTCTGTATAACTTCATGGCTTGAATACGACCACACATTCTGTATGACTTCATGGTTTGAATATGACCACACATTCTGTATGACTTCATGGCTTGAATACGACCACACATTCTGTATGACTTCATGGCTTGAATACGACCACACATTATGTATGACTTCATGGCTTGAATACGACCACACATTCTGTATGACTTCATGGCTTGAATACGACCACACATTCTGTATGACTTCATGGCTTGAATACGACCACACATTCTGTATGACTTCATGGCTTGAATACGACCACACATTCTGTATGACTTCATGGCTTGAATACGACCACACATTCTGTATGACTTCATGGCTTGAATACGACCACACATTCTGTATGACTTCATGGCTTGAATATGACCACACATTCTGTATGACTTCATGGCTTGAATACGACCACACATTCTGTATGACTTCATGGCTTGAATACGACCACACATTCTGTATGACTTCATGGCTTAAATACGACTACACATTCTGTATGACTTCATGGCTTGAATACGACTACACATTCTGTATGACTTCATGGCTTGAATATGACCACACATTCTGTATGACTTCATGGCTTCAAACGACTACACATTCTGTATGACTTCATGGCTTGAATACGACCACACTTTCTGTATGACTTCATGGCTTGAATACGACCACACATTCTGTATGACTTCATGGCTTGAATACGACCACACATTCTGTATGACTTCATGGCTTGAATACGACTACACATTCTGTATGACTTCATGGCTTGAATATGACCACACATTCTGTATGACTTCATGGCTTGAATACGACCACACATTCTGTATGACTTCATGGCTTGAATACGACCACACATTCTGTATGACTTCATGTCTTAAATACGACTACACATTCTGTATGACTTCATGGCTTGAATACGACTACACATTCTGTATGACTTCATGGCTTGAATATGACCACACATTCTGTATGACTTCATGGCTTCAAACGACTACACATTCTGTATGACTTCATGGCTTGAATACGACCACACTTTCTGTATGACTTCATGTCTTAATACGACCACACATTCTGTATGACTTCATGTCTTATACGACCACACATTCTGTATGACTTCATGGCTTGAATACGACCACACATTCTGTATGACTTCATGGCTTGAATACGGCGACACATTCTGTATGACTTCATGGCTTGAATACGACCAATAATGTAGATGTCACATATTCTTCCATGAGATTGTCATGAGTTAAGATTCCATGTTACAACCTGTTGTAACTAAAACAAACAAATTTAAGATTCCATGTTACAACCTGTTGTAACTAACAAACAAATTTAAGATTCCATGTTACAACCTGTTGTAACTAAAACAAACAAATTTAAGATTCCATGTTACAACCTGTTGTAACTAAAACAAACAAATTTAAGATTCCATGTTACAACCTGTTGTAGCTAAAACAAACAAATTTAAGATTTCATGTTACAACCTGTTGTAACTAAAACAAACAAATTTAAGATTTCATGTTACAACCTGTTGTAACTAAAACAAACAAATTTAAGATTCCATGTTACAACCTGTTGTAACTAAAACAAACAAATTTAAGATTCCATGTTACAACCTGTTGTAGCTAAAACAAACAAATTTAAGATTTCATGTTACAACCTGTTGTAGCTAAAACAAACAAATTTAAGATTTCATGTTACAACCTGTTGTAACTAAAACAAACAAATTTACCACAAAGCAGTTTTCAATAGCATTTATTTATTTTTCAGGAACTGCCCAAATTTTTGAGAGGTTATCACAAATGCACAAAAGATGAAGCTTCACAATTAGGGGCACTTATCTACAGAGTCTTACATGCGGAAGACAAAAGCAATTTGGCTAAAATACCGTAAGTAGAATACATCAAGAGATTCACCATAGGCATCTGTAGCTATGTCAATTGGTAGCATTCAGGACGTAGTCATCATCCAAGCATTTTTTGGCTGTAGTGGTTTTTTTAGGCAAGATAAATATATTGTCAGTAGTTTGCCATTGCTTTATGTTTTGTCTGTGGTGGTATTTGAACCCGGTACCTCAGCAGTCACAGACACACTCTGTACTATACTGCCACAGAGCCCACACCTGAACTTTTCTGATCTTTTAGTCTTAGACTGGGTGTCCATAAACCAGAAATGAGAGTGACAGAAGGTGTGACCACTTTCACACACTAGATAAAGATAATCTTTATTATCATTCAAGGGCTAGGAGCTCAATTGAAGGGAGATAAGAAATTATAAGGGAGACAAGAACTGACTTGATTAAAATATTAGACCATTCACACTACCAAGATAAAGTACAGTATCACATTCTAAGGGGTGGCAATTGCCATGAGGTGGACAATAAATATACCTGGTTCAGACATGCCTACTATAAAAGACTAAGAGATGAACATTGTAACTACAAGTTCCAAGTGTGAGCAGGACATGTCAATAGTGATAGACTTATAACGGTGAAAAAAATCAAGTAAGCTTGACTGTAGATAGCTTTCAGGTTGATGTCAGTGTACCGTACAGAAACCAGTTCCCTTGTTTGGCTGGCCTACTAGTGATATGGTTATAGACCATCCACCATTCAATGGAAGAGGGTAGAAACACTGAATATATTAGTTATCTTGAGGTAGATTGTTTCTTTTAGTGTTGTTTCTATGGGCCAGTGTGTTTGCCTCAGCATTTAATATTTATTGAGGTATATGTTGTACAGGTTTTTATAAAATCTACAATAATAGTAAAAGTAAAGTAACCCATAGCATTTATTAATGCCGTAGGGGTGTGAGATGTTAGCGATCTCACATTTCAGAGGCTCTGCAAATGAGGGCGGTAGCCATCTCCTCTCCCTCGCAGTCTTTACTTACCAGATTAATCCGGTACCCATTTAAGGCTGGGTCGACCCGGGAGCCGTTGTGATCTGAAAAACATTTCTGCCTCAACTGGGGAATGAACCCAGGACCACTCATATGCGAAGCCAGTGCGCTACGCGGCTCCCTTATAGCAATATAACAATTAACAATAACATATAACATTAGTACTTATATTAGAACTTACAAAAAAGTAAACATAAAACTGGTTGCAGTTATATTTTCAGAATGATTATTTTCTGTATGTTCTTTTGTTTGTATATCAGGGAAATGTTGCATCGATTAATTCCAAGTGACATAGTCAAGTCTCAGTCAGTGGATGACTGGAAGAGGGTATGTTTATTGTGTGTGCTATCAGTGTCCCGGTCTATCATTGTCACAGTCTAACATTGTCACAGTCTAATCTTGTCACAGTCTAACATTGTCATATTCTATCATTGTCATAATCTAACATTGTTACAATCTATCACTCACAGCCTTTCATTACCAAAATCTGTCAATGTCACATTTTATCACTGTCACAGTCAAACATTGTTAGAAACTGTCATTGACAGAATCTAAGTGTGTCACTTTCTATTATTGTCACAGTCAATGTTGTGTTTAATTGTGTACATGGTGATCTTCTACTGCTACAGTCGATCTCAAACTTCTGTATATTAGCAAGATGCAGCCTGGAGAAAGAAATGTGTTGTCATGGTTTACAGCTTGTCTGCAATTTCTTAACTTTTTGGTCTGACATGTCTGACTTCAGCATGTCTTTCAGGTCACTTTGACCCAGTATGGAATGGGGCAGTCATCTCCACATAATAATAATCTATATATCTATTGTCTTTTCTCTGCTTATGCTGTGAGGCATCGCAGGATTGAATGACGATTGGTTTTCAGACTATTGCACATCTGGTCACTTGATATGCAGTAATACTGTGCTGTGTCTTCCTCTGTACTTTGCTGTTTCCATTTTCATGTTGTATACTCCTGCCGCTGGCCAATAAGGGTTCATTCTCATTAGGTAGCCGAACCACTTCAATCTCTGTTTTTCAATATATTTGACTACTGATTTTGTTCCAACATTTCTTGTAATCTCATTTCTCACACGATCTCTTCTTCTTCTGTTTGCTGCTTTTCTTAGACATCTCATTTCACACACAGTAAACTTTCTCTCTTGTTCTTTAGTTAGTGTCCATTCTGACATTAAAACACAATGTTGGTATGAACATTTTGAATTTATGATGTGCCTTTTTGGTTTCCATCAGGATAGATGGTATGTTTCAAAATTGGTGTAAGTTCTTAATTTATGTAGTTGCCTTTTTAAATTCTTGTCTTGAGCTCTCTGTCCATTATAATAATAATAATAATACCCATAATCCATCAGGGCTGTATAGAAATACAGTATAAAGAATTAATATCACTACTATAACTTGCCATACAAGCTGGATAGAGATGTATGAGTGTGGAATTTGCTGTCCCTTCCTATAGGTCAAAGTGACAGAAAAGCTGAGCTGAAATGTGCAGATAATGATACAATAACTGTAAACCATGACACATTGCATTCCATTTGTTATTTTACATCCTGCACACATGCAGGAATTTTAGAACGGAT